>JAAWXA010000002.1:23126421-23605431 GCA_038090715.1 Florisuga fusca
AACTGACCCTGTGAAATGCTGTAGGATTTCCTAACTTGCTCTGAATTCTGGTTGTGCTTGGTCTACTCCTACTTCACACATTGGCCATGTAGTGCAACTGGAACTGCAGTTGTTCAAGACTGAAAATGCGTCTATACTGAAACATGCATATAATCAGTACCATTAATATCTTGCCAGAAGGCACTAATCCTACGTTTACAGCCTATTGCGTTTTGNGTATTAGGTAGGTGTCATTTTTTGAAATCATATACACAAATATGTATGATACAATAAATGACACCTACCTAATACACCTCCTAAGTGCTCCACTAAGAACATTGTGCTTTTCTCCTTTGATTTAATGGGAATTCGTTACATTCAGTGAAGTACAGTAAAGTGGAGACATCAGGTTGTTTCTTAAATGAAGGAAAATATGAGCCCTGTTACCTTTACATTTTATGAGTTGCTTGCTCTTTAGTGTTTGGCAAGACAAATAGAATTACACACTGTGAGTGACTCAGAACAGAACTTCACTATCAATCACCTGCCTGACTCTGCACAAATTCTGTAGGGCATTCAGGACATTTTGCTGCCTATGAATATTTCAGACAAGATGAATCCTTAAAAGCTTCCTGATGGATTAATACTGGAAAGCAGGACTTTTTCTTGTTTTATAGCTGTTTGTCAAAATTCTATTGCAGCTACCACTCTGTAGTAGAAGCATGACTCTTTAAATGAAGGAACTAACCCAGGGGAATATATCTGACTCCCTTTATCACAAGTCATTTGAAAGTAATGATATTTAATATATTAATATTGTATGAACTACAACAGCAGAAAATTGGGAGTTGTATTAGCTTCTAAGCCTTTAATATGGCACTAATGAAACTGAACTACAATGAATGCTTTAATAAAACCACATCAACAGCCAGAGTCATTGAGAGGTTCAGGCTATGGGCCTGGGCCTGTTGGTAACCTCTGAAGGTTCCCCAGCACGTGCTCTGGGAAGTCCCCATATCATACAGGAAAATTCTCTAATCCCAGTAATAGTGTGTGGCTGTTGACTGTCTTATCTGTGACTGTCTTATCAAAGACCTTCTATTCACTACTGCAAACAGAGCCTCCAAAATGCTTAAAATACCTCTATCAATAGCAATCTTATAATAAGAAATTATTTTATTTCAATTTTATGTTAACATCTTATTATGTTAGGACTAAAATGAGTTCTTTATTTTAGATAAGTATTACTTCTGCTCTTCCACACATCATCAAAGACTGCTCCAAAATTCATAGTAGCATTTTTTGATTTGTGATGTTTTGCTCACATTGGGAAAATCAGAACTACTGTTTGGCCACTTATTATTGTTAAAATATAACTTTTTTGCATCTAATTAATTTAATTATTTATGTACCCATCTAAATACAGAGAAGACATCCATTAGTAAAGTGTCTATTTCTCCTATCTACACCAAATACAGTTATCATAATTCAGGTATGTATGGAATCATGAGATAGTCAGCAGACCACTCTCCTTAATGGCCACCCTTCCACTGACCTTGGAACCTATACCTTTACTACAGAAATTTCCTGTTGTTTTTAGCTCATCTCCAGACTTAACGTGTGCTTCCACCTCCTGTTAAACAGCTGCTACACGCCAGTCCAAGGACAGCTGCATTTCAGTTCATGTGAAAGAATTCCTTTATCTCCCATGACTACCTCTCCAGGTTGCTATAAGTATTAATTAAATTTTGCAGAAGGCTTAGAGACATTTGGATGCCCACAAACCATTATTAATTACAGTCTCATGGTAAAAGTAGATACCCTCAGACTTACACAAGTCCCAGATAAAGTCATATGTGCCTAAGTTTGAACTTTACAGGAATTCTCACAAAAAAGAACGAGGAATTTGGAGGTCAGGTGTGCTTTCACTCAGAACACCTGTCATTGCATAACAGAAAGAGAATACACCAAATTTTCTCATTTCAGACTTCGTCAAATGGCAGAATATTTTTCTTTATTAGCACAAATATTAAACATGATCTGACTAGTATCACCATGGTACATCTGTTATAGTAATGGATATGAATTTGCCAAGCTATTCTCTCATTTTGTTGTAGCAAGGATAAAAATCCCAGCCCATTAACAGGAACAGGGTAAATGTTCTCACTTCATCATTTTCAAAAGGGCTGATGGAATATGAAATGAGTTTCATGGCAGTAAAGCATCATGGTATTACAAAAATTGTTTGACATTACATAGATAAATGGACAGGTAGACAGCTGCAAACCAGTCTCTTTCATATGTCTATATATATACTTATATATATATATGCATTTATATCTAGATTTTAATACAGCAATAAAATAATTTTATTTAACTTTTTTTATTTATACTTGTGACATTGTGTATGTCCTTCCCGGCCACATCCTTATCCTGTGACAAATTAAATTGGTATTAAGTAGTAACTGTTGTTTTCATCAGCTGAGAATTTTGTACTGCATGTGTTCACATGTGTATGTATGTATATATGAACACAGATATATGCATCTATCTCTACATCTACCAATGTACATCACAAGGAAACTAGGAGAGAGAGCAGTTTAAGGTTTTCTTTTTCCACTATAAAATATCCTATGTCTTTTCTATGTCTTCGGCTTCTCTGAGGAAACAGGCGAACAGTAAGAAAGCAGAGAGAAAATTCATGGAAAAAAGAAATGGCTTTGAAATCACATTCATGTTTAGCTGGGATTTTATTTATTTCTTTGTTTATAAAAAGTGGTTAAAATAATGGCTTGTCCTGCAGTGGCTGGACACCTCTGAAAACTTTTTTTTTGTCTACCTGACAAACGTTCCAGAATCGGTCTCCCCTCTATAACAACTTGTCATACTCCAGAGATGCTGCAAACTGCTGGAGGTTGTATAGTGTTGCTGGACCCAAACCCGGGCTTTTTATATTGTCATTAAAAATTTAATTTTATTCAGAGTTAAAGTGATAAAAGGCACCTACAAGGTTCTAGCAATCCTAAGGTATTCCTTACAAAATAGAGTGGAATACCAATTCTCTCACGCCACATGGACAAAATGTTGAAACTGAGCACAAAGGAGTCACAAATTTAAATCTCACAGCCAAATGAGGAAAATGGTGTTCTATGTAATCATTCCTTTAAAGATACTAAGAAACAACACTTCAATTCTACTGTAAACAATGGTGGGTTAGTTTTCAAAATCATTGTTGCATATTTAAGAAGTGCTAAACATGCCCTTTCTGCTTCTTTATGTAAAAATCTTATGATGGATTAACTGATTATACACCATTTTTACATGACACTTTGGCTTTCTTTAATACAAAACCTGCTCACACAGCAAAGTGTCACAGGTCTTATACAAGCAACTATACACCTGAGTGCATCCTTGTTTCCATGAACAAGACATAGCAAACTAAATAATGTTATTTTTAATAATTTTTTTCTCTATTCTTACACGTTTCACAACATAAATGTCTCTTACCCCATGACTTGCCCCTGGCTCCCAGTCTCTTAGGATCAGCCAGCCCTTGCTGTGCCCTGACAGAAGGGTATTGATAGCTGTACAACTGGGATGGCTCCCCCTGGCAAAAATCATTCTGAGTTATGAAGGTCATCAAAGAAGAATTATGTACCGATTCTCTTATTTGCTAACCAAGCAAAAATATCTTGTATTTAAGCAATAAAATTATATTGCACTCCAATCTTATTTTCGTTCACCTGAGATTCTCATGGAATTCAGAAAAAAAAAAAAAAAAAAAAAAAAAGAAAAAGAAAGGAAAAAAAAGGTGTTATTAATTACAAATTATAATCAACATACCAGTGTTAAAATACACATGTGAGAAACTTAGTAAACAGCTTCAGATAGACAGAAAATTATATTAATATTTTAGACATGTAAACACCAGTTTTCAAGATGCAGACTATCATCTGCCAGGTGTAAATGTGAAATGATCCCCTATTTCCTAAGAATCCCAGGAATTCATTCCAGCATATATCATGCCACATAATGTATTTTCTAATATTTTGTAAATTAAATGTATGAATAGGTATTCCAAGTTTTACTTTTGAAGGTGTTAATTAGTTCTGTACTTACATGTTTTTTCAGCTGTTGGGGGTTTCAAATATCTGGAATCTTAGCTAGGAAAAAATAGTTCCAGTTACACTATACTAAAGTTACAGTAAACTACACAGAACAATTATAAAATCAGAATGGATTTCATACAGAATCTACCATGTAAATTAAACAGTGATTTTTAAAATACTCTTCATAGTTTCAATGGATTTTAAAGAAACCCTTGTTTTAGGCACTAAACATGGTAGTATTTCTCATTTCTCTGAGCCTCTGAGCCTCCTTCATATTGCAGCTCTCACAAATTTTCTAGAATAATAAGATCATTTTGTTTATAAAACCATAATCTTGCAAAACATTTGCATCACCAATGTAATTAAGTACTTGTGCACATGCTAATGTGTTCCACCTAATCTTGTTTAGAAATTTTTCAATTCCATGTAAAGGATAGAATTATAATTTTTTCCCTTTTGATAAATGGTTCAGGATTTAATGACAAAAATTAACTGGATAGCATTAGTGTATTCCAAGAGACAAGGAAATCTAGGCTACAGGAAATTATCCTGCCACAAGCAAACAAAAAAACTTTGTATGTAAATTTTACATGACTAATGCTGAGCATGTGCCAAGCTTTTAAGAAATTAAATTGCTGTGCTATGTTGAGCCATCGTTTCACCCTCCAAACTCAGGTAATGTAAATAACTGCTAATCCAGTAGTCCTAATCCAGGCTCATTTATGTCTGTAGGAGACACTGTACTGTTTGGCAGTCTATTGAAGTGCAACTAGCACCCTAGAAACATAGAGTTAAACACAACTTGGAAATGTTCTGAATTGACACTAGGTGCTGTCAGTTAAAGCAAATTACTTTTGGGCATCTGTGCTATACCCTAAGGTGGAATACCTACTCATTGTTATATTAAAAGCTCTTGACTCCTAACGAGGCCTTTCATTAATTACTGCCTGTGAAAACAACTGGCCCAAGCTAGGGAAAATGCAGAATAATTATATCTGTCAAAGTGCTCAGTCTCTTGTAGGACTGGATCCTCATATGGCTATATAATACACTGCAAATGAGTCTTCATTAAAGAGCACCTTCTCAGTCTTAATCATTTCTGTTTTCACACTTATTAAGAATTAAAATACAGGTTTGTTTGATTTTCTGAGTAAGTCTTTTCCATGTTTTTCCTTATGAAAGTCATAAATCTGCTTACTTATTTGTCCACATTAGCTTATATGTAATATTTTAAATAGTTGCAATTTACCACATGGAGTCAGTAAGAAGAAGTTGGTTACTAGGCCATATCTTCTTAGTCTGAAGAAACAAGTGTTTCTAAGGCAGGGACATAAATCATATAAATAAAACATGACAAATGTATAAGCAGAAACTAGCAGAAAGAAGTCTCAATGCTTCCAGTATGGTCAAGATGTAATCTATACAAGGAGTGAATAAATGGGATTTGAAAAACAATAAACACATTAGGCCACCTCTAGCATTTCCTATTAAATGACCTACTAAATGTTACTGATCAGAAATATGTCCCGGTCAGACTCCTTCCCAAGTCCTTAGCCTAACTGTGCTGGAGACCAAATGGCTGGGTTATGTGTGGTTTTACCTTCACAAGATGCTCAGAGCATTTGAGTAGTCAGAGGGTAACTCAAACATCCTATTTTCTTGTGTATACAAAGCTTTTTATTCATGTAGCTATAGGTATGATTTCTGCAGCATTTAATATACCAATTTTAGTGGAAGGTCCTAGGCAAGGGAGCTGTTGCTAATTTAGTATTTCTGAAGATGAAGAGGTTACCTAACAGACTTTGAGATTAAATATTACAAAAACAATATTCATAAGAATTTTATAAGATTTTAAATGCCTTGAATATAAGGTTTATATTTTATTAGTCCCTATTAGTGAGCAATTTGTGAACTTTGCACAAAGCATTTGCCTGCTTTTGGTGTGAAGCCTCAGATTTGCATTCATATGTCACTCACAAACCAAGATAGTTTCTTAAATACCAAATACACATTACATGTACCTGTTTTCTTTCTTCTCCTGTTTAACATAGTGCCTAATTCAGGTCCAAAATAACTATCACATTATCCGAAGAATCAGCTAAACTTCAAAAATTAGTATTAACAGTGGAGATGACAGTTTTTGGTTTATTGCTAATAATTTTTATTTCCAGAGACTGCTCAAGTAACAAGTCACAAAAAAACTACTCGCTGAAGCACAAGTGTTATTAGAAAAGGGGACTACTCAGTTTCTTATTAAATGACTAACAGCAGAAGAAGTGATAAATTTTGCTGCACACTGGAGTGTCTTTCAAACTTGATTTTATAACCTTAGCATTGTTATCTTTATATTATTTTTTTTCTGTAGAGTTTTGTGATCAAGATACTGAACAATTAGAGCTTGCCATATCCACTTGGAGTGTACTTAAGTATACTTCAAGCCCAAAGTGAAGTTATATTCATCATAGTCTAGAAGTGGAAGACAAGTACTAAAGATTCAGTAAAAGCAGAGCATTATAAAACTGCAAATTTTATTAAATCCATATGAAATAGAATAATTCTAATATAATTTATAATTTAATCATAAATATATCCATATATATATTTATGAGCTTCAAATTAATACATAAAATAAATTCAACCATAAAATTATTTAACACCAAAGTATAATTCTGATACCAGCATCAGCATTTTGCTGTTTTAAAAATCATGGGTCTGATTTCCCACACAGTGAAGTTAACAAGGACTAGATTTGTGTTCATAGAGTGAAGTTCACTTTTTTTGCAGTTTCTCTGGTGCCCACAGTGAATAATCAGTACCAAATTAAGGTAAGCTTCCAACTGCTTGGGGTTTTTTTCCTGCTGAATACTGGAACACAAATCTTGAGGCTTTATTCCTTTCCACTGTTCACCATAGTAGCAATTTTCTCATTTGCATCTTCACATCAGAAAAAAAAGATCATGGAATTTTGTAAAGTTTCCAAAAAGAGACTCCAGTGTCCAAGTTCCTGTGTGTTCTCCTTCCTCCCATGTTCTTTATGGTCTTCCCTGTCACCAAAGACTTCAGTAACCCGGCCAATGTGATTTCCCCTCTCTGGTTTTCTGCTGCATCCCTTGGGAAAGCTTTCATCCTCCTCCATAAAGAGCCTTTAACTATACCAGACAGAGCAACCCAGCTGGTTCATACTGGATGCTGGGCAAGGAGAAAGCAACATACAAGAGGAGTACAGCTGCCTCTGAAAACACTGGCAGAGGAACAGCCTGGGAAACCTGTATGTATGCTGAGGGTGGCTGCTGTGGGCTGAATCCTACACCGGGCCTGGATGCTGTGCTTGAATATGACATTAAACAGCCACAGCATGGGTGAAAAAAATAAAAGACAAATCACACAAGTGAATGTAGTTTGCTTGTGTATATTTGAGAGCAGAAGCATGTAAAGATACTCAGATCACTATTTTACACCTGAGCTGTTAGGTATGTTTTTCATTACTCGGTGCAGCTTGCAGTCCCCGGTCCCTTCAGGATCGTCTCCTTTTTTTCAGAGAAAAGAAAAAGCAATACAAGTTGTAAAAACCCTGGTTACCCAGACATGCATGCAGAAGCTGATTTATTTTTAATAGAACTGCAGTACTATAGGTTTAAATCATATTAATGTAAAAGCATGTTTCCTAGCCCATTAAAGCTTAAATTGTGCAGATTAATATAGTTCCTCTACTGCTGCTCTGTTCTGGAAAGCAACCAAACCGAAAATTCAGTTCAGCCTGAAACAAACATATTTTTATTATTATCTTAGATACAACTGGTTTTGTTACTAACAGTATATATTGACAGTGTAATTTGAGGCAATTGAAACAAATGAGGGTATAGTTGTGCCAGATAAAATATAAGACCATTTCATTTCCTCTGTGAAATGTCAAAGTTTATGAGTCTAGTGTCTAGAATGGAATAGAGTTGAGATAACCACAAACCCACACACCAGTCTCATTTGTGGATTGCAGACACCGCTTGATCTGTGCCAATAGATTACAGTAGTATGTTTTTAAAGAGCTCATCATTTATATAAGAAGACAAGAGTTGAAATGAAAATGTGTAGGGGAAAACAGCCCTCATAAAGTGAAAGAAGCCTGAGATAGCTGTAAGGTGACATACCATCTATCAGTGAAATGAAACAGCTGTCTCAGGAAAGACAGATAAAAAGTAAATGACTCCGAAGCAGAGGAGAAAAGTCAGGACCAATCCTGGATTCCTCAGGTTAAGGGAAGTCCGTGATGAAGAAAGGGGCTTGAACACTAAGAATAAGATTTTTAAAATTTCCTCATATCAGGCAGCTGTTGGACAAGTATTGGAGTAGATGGGGCATTGCTAGGATTCATTATGGCAATTTTTGTCTTTCTTCGTGTTCTTGGCATACGTGTGGCAAAATCAGATTTTCAGAGACAATTTAGAAATTTTTGAAAACATCATTCAGCGTCATTTCCAATTTTTCTGAAAGCACCTTCTCCACAAAAAGCCCACTATTAAAGACATGATTTGGAAAAAAAAATCTGTCTTAAATACAAGATATCTTTATGAAAAGTTGAAAATTGCTGCTGGAAACTGAATGTTAATGTATTTAAGAGTTAAAAATATTGTTGTTCTAATTAAATCAGAATTAGTGCCTGCTTCCTTAAAGTTTCCCTTGAAATTAAGCAACTGAACAAGAACTAATGTAGTCTAGCCTAGAAAGAAATATAATTCTTAGTGCCTGCAGCAGATCAAGCAAAATAATCCTATTTCAAATATTATGTCATTAGAGTTGATCAGGATAATTAGTTTTGATTGGGCAAAAAATAGCCTAACACCAAAGTAAATTATCTGTTCAGATGGAATAATAGAGAGAGCTTTAAAATTGTTGTTGGTTATTATTTTTATGCAAAGCAAAAATTATGCACTTATAACCACGTCTTATGTTCCTCAAAATCTGAAGTCTTACTTCCATACATTTGCCTGTGAAATGAAATTTCTGGCGTGGTACTAAACACCTGCTAGTGAACAAGTCCATCATAGCATGTATAAAGAAAAAATGAAGGTGCTTGAACTGTTCATAAGGCTAAAAAATATACCATTAGAACTGCTGATTAACACCCAGGAGGTGTCTGATTAGGTGTGAGCTAACAACACCAGTATTTTTTTCTTTCATAAGCTCACCACATCATCGGAAATGGTAATTAAAAGCTAAAGTCTTTGTTTATTCTATTCTTTCTTTGTATTTGTGCTGGAGGTGGTTTTTGTCAATTAAATTGTCCCACAAGCTATTCATAAATACAAATGTAATTTGCAATATTAAGAAACAGTTAATATTAATGTAAATGAAATTTACTAACACACTGCCAAGAAATATTTCCATTACAGGCTAATACAAAAAGAATTATTAGCTGCAGTAGTAGCATTGCCCATTTCACTAAGTATTGAAAACAAGAAACAGTCTTGCATATGAAGACATTATTATTTAAGGCAAGAGAACAGACTGCAGGAGAAAACCATGTCGACACACCAAATAGGCCAAGGTTTCTGTACTAGTGTGTGTTAGTGCTCTCTCTCACATTGCCAGTGAGATCTAAGGCGCAGCTTTGGTTCAGCACCCCCCCAAGCCACGTCTAGACATGAGGGAGACAGAGCTAGACATGGGAAAGAGAGCTTATTCTAAAAGGTTTACTTTGGGTAGGATGTTTCATAGACCATGCAGCTGCTTTGCTCCACACAGCCACCTTCCAGAAATCCCACTGACCATCTTGCTGTGCTCCTCCAGCTTTTTTTCATCCTCCATGAGGTGTCCTATCCCCATCAGACAAAAGACTATATATTTGCCATCATGTTGTTTGCTGTCTTTGATATTCTGAAGGACAGATCATTGTTTTAATGCATCAGTGTTGTAATTCATCATGCAGCAAGAACAATACTAATCACACTTTCTGTTTGCATCAGCCATCACACTGCAGCCCCTATTGTATCTGAATCAATCTGAACTCATTTATATTAATCATGAGTTGTTTTCATAGAAAAAAGCCAGTTGTAAATATTATGCATAGGTACATCACTGCAGAGAAATAGACTTGAGTATTGGACAAGATTAAAAAAAAAGGAAATGAGAAGGATGTTTTCTTTTCTTAGGTTTATAAAAAAAATACATATATTAAACAAACAGCATATCATCAAATGTTACAGAGAAAAAGCATTCAGGAAACCTCATGTGAAAATGCAGAGATGGCCATTCAAAAGAAATGGAAGAAGAACTTTTAAACTATCAGAACAGACTCAAAAATTCCCTTCTGATTTCCATTCATGAAGAACTGCAATATGAACAGTATGAAGCCTTGCATATACCTTTTCAATTCTACAGTGTCTATGGTATGACCCTGTACCACGTTCAATCAACTTTCTTACCTAGGAAAGAAAGCTGGACATTTATTTATTTTCATTTCCACTATTAAGGGTTTCTTATGCTATAAATCATCTACTGGGACTAAAGTGGTGTTCAATTGTATATGAAAGATTAGCTTTGACTCTTTGGTTTCCAATTAAACCTAAATATAAAGGCTCCTTACAAAACGCATATGGCTAATTTAAAATAAAAAATATTTTTACATTCAAAATAGTAACAATGAAATTAAATGTTCCATCAGAAGCAAATTATACCCTTAAATAATTCTCTGACTCATGGCTATCTCTGTGGACTTAATGTCACGAGGCAATGTATTTTGAAGATGACAGTACAAAATAAACCTACAGAATATTCCATGGGAATATTTCCCAAGGCACAGTATAAAACTAGGGACTAAAAGGTGCTATATCTTTTAGAGTTAACAGAGTCAAGAATTCTTATTTTTCTCTTTAGCTTTCAATATTTATTAACCTGCAAACTGGGATGCAAGCCAAGGCTGATTTCCATATTTCTACTAATGAAAGAAAGAAATTCTCTCTTCTAGATTTAAACCTTATAATGGAATAACTCATAGAGAGCAGCTCATAAAAAGCAGTTTCAGACAACCATAAGAGTAAACAAAATGTACAGTTCAGTTAAATACATATGTTTTACATCATCAATACCATTTCAAAGTGTCGGGTCCCCTAGTATATTCATAAAATCCCTTATAAAGTTTACATTCAGTAGACATCAGGAGACAAAGGGAGAGTGCAAGTCATCTTGTATCAGGGCAATATTTATCAGTACGCTAGTTTAATATATAACAGAATATTAAAATTAAAATAATCGCAGAGAAGAGAAGAAAATGCACTATTTTGATCCAAGTCATTGTCTGACATTTTGGTAACTAGGTCCAGCAATAATGGAGCTTTAATTGCCATGAAGATACCTTGATTTTCTTCATTTCTTAGCATTCAAATGCTAATAAGATACAAGCCCTTCAAAGATACTCAGGCCACACATTTCTACCTTCTAATGCCCACATGTATGATGCAACTAAGAGAAGGACTCAGGCTAAGGAAACCATCAGACCCTATTCATGCTGAAAAATTCCCAGTACTGCAAGGTTTGTATTTTTGTGTTAACTATTTTGTGGATTTTCATGGAGGGTTGTTTGTGTTTTCCAGAACTGTTACTGAGGAATGTGAGAAGTTGAAGAAGTGACATTGGCAGCTGCCTTCACAATGAAGCAAATAAGGGTGGTATCACTCTAGCAGCATGGTTATGCTGGTCTTGGATCTTAGACTGAAAGTTTCAGGAAAGCAGTAGTAAGGGCATTTAAGGAACAGCAAGTCTCACCTGCAGGTTTCCAGGCATGACTTATCAGACTGTTGAGAGAACTGGGTTTAGGAATAGCAAAAACAAAATTACACAAAGGTTCAAGTGAAAACGTCTGGGCCTGAGGGGTATCACAATTGTTAGGACTTACTGAATGGATAGCTAAACTATTAGATTATTACAAGATACAGAAATATCTTTAGAAGATTCATCTATCTGAAACAGATGGATGGAAGACATTTTTTTTGAGCTGGATGTATGTTCTGTAATGTGATTTATGAAATAGGAATTCCATTATACTCTTTGTTGTTCTGTTAGCTAAAAAGAAGACTTTGAAATGGCAGTTTTCTTCTAAAATTAAGATTTATTGAAGAGATAATCAGAAAGATTAGACTCGTCAATGTCTGCTGGATGTATGGTCTGAGAAACTCATTTTTCATTTGGCCAAACAGCAATTTAAGCTCATAAAAAAATGTCTCAAAAAACACTTTTTTCTTTTTCTTTTTTTTTTTTTCCTTTTCACAGTAGGCCTTATTTCAGTAACAAAGAAAGAGAATAACAAGGTAACCACCACAGTTCTGTGATATTACAAGTAATCCAAGACCCCTAACCGTTCTTATGTTGCTTCCAGGACTATAAGGTGAAAAAATTGTACCTTATTCAGTTTAATTTTGATTTATTCCTTTATTCAAGAGGTTTATATATATATATATATATGCCCTGATAAAAGCACATGTTGAATTTCTCAAGAAGAAGGAAATTCTACTGGTATCCCTACTATTTGATTCATTGTATTAATTACTAAGTGTAGCCACACAGCAGCAGCCCTGTAATATGACAAGGAAGTAAATTGTTGCATGTTGTAAGTGATAGAGTATTTACATATTTGTCCAATTTTTTCCACTGATCTACAAACATATTAGTGCTTTACATGAATTTTTTACTTTACAACTTGCACATAATGTTTCTGCCTGAACATCAGATAAAAGCTTAAAGGAAGGCTTGGTGTTTTAAAGGAAAACTTTTCTCACTTAGCAACGATTCATCATCCAAGCCTAGGGCCTCCTCAAAGCAGCTGCAAAGAAAAGAGTGGATGTTCTGTTTTTCCACTTGCTTTCTGGCTGTCATTTATTTTATTAGCAACACTACAGGGGACCAATTATAACAAGAATAAACAAGATATCTATTTGGGTTTTGCATTATTTGACTGCTGCAGCTCCTTTTCCTCCATTAGAGCTTTTCAGTTGAAAACACCCCATGGATTTGCTTTGAAACAGGACTTTGGAAGCATACTTAGAGTAATGGTAATCACTGGCACAGAGTAAACTCAATCACAACATTAAAATGAAGTCTCTGGAAGCTTCAGTGTAAATTTCAGCCTGGCTGCACCTTACACTACCTTTAAAAGATTAATTGCAGTGCTGCCCTTGTTCAAAGACTTTTCCAGAAGAGAACAGCTTTATCCAGTGGTGCCCTGTAGAGCTTTCAGGAGATGTACTTGAACTAAATAATAGCTGTGTCCATGTGTCTAGGTCAATATTGTCAAATTTACAACCTCTGTCAGAGGCAAGGCCAAGTCTTGCCTTTGTTGGCCCATATGACTTAGTACTTGTCTGCTATAGCTTTATGGCTTACAGTATTTGCCCTACTATAATAAGCCTGGAGAAGAAGAAAAGTATACACTACGAATAGAAAATCTTGACCAGTCTACAGTCATTTAGCATTGGCTCACTGACATATTTAAGACTTAAGTCTGTTGGTTCTCTTGAGTCAGCATGCAGGACCTTTATGAGGTCCTTTAAAAAACCTTGAAGCTGTTGCACTCACCCTGCCAACGAAAGGAGATTGTACAACACCCAGCCACTGGTTAGTGGTTTGGCATGAAAATTTGATGAAAAGACCATAAAAATGAACTGAAGATATTTGCTTTTTTGATACTCCAAACACAGGCTTGATGCAACCCCAAGGTTTGCCCCTGACAGAGTTATTTTTGATGATTAGGATTCCACCCATAATTTTCTACTAAAGCCTAAATATTTAATAACATGAAAACAAGAACTCAGAATAAGAAAAACTAGTCAAATATCTATTGACACTAATTAACACTAACGTGAGAGTCTTTGTGTAAAAGTTTACAGTCTTACTTTCATCTTTGTTTTTATTTTGCATGAAATTTCCCTGCCTTTAATACTTAAATGCATCCCAGGGTAATTTGTCTCACAGCTGCCTCGTGTTTCTCTAAGTCTGTAAAATACCTTGGTGGTCACCATTTGTAGACATATTTCTCCTAGAAGACCAAAAAACCACCAGCCCATCTATCATCTGAGTATCCAAAAACAATGACACGATTCATATTAACTATCAATTATCCTGTGAGCAATAGGATGAGTTACTGCCCTTGTTAAATGTCCTATCTTATGCCTCATATGTATTTTATATAGGCTGTAAGTCTTCTGGGCAAGAACCCATTCTCTGTCCAAAAAAGCATAAATAGCCTTACAGTCCTGCTGTAGCTGCATGCATTGAATAAATGTACAGCAAAGATAACAGTGTGGATGATAGTGCAGATGTGGCCTGCACGTCACAGGTTGTGAGTGTAACTTGATGGTTTTGTTATGGTGTGTATTTTAGTTTGGAGGCCTCATGCACACACCAAACTATCAATGTAGGTTGATGGTTTCTGTGTTGGAAACTGTAGATGGAAAGATGATGGCCTTGAGGTATTTCAGAATGTTTATCTGCCATTGAACTTTGCTCTTGCTTGAAAATATCTCCTTATTTCCAACTTACTAGAGTCTAATAAAATAGTATTTATTCACAGAAGATAAAATACAAAAGAATTTTTCCATATTATTTACTTCTGTTTAGTGGACTTTACATTTATATTGCTCAGACAGTATCTCTACACTTGATGAAAAGCATGATAGCACAAAGATTCTCTTTCAAATGATCAGTTTTACTTCCCTCAAGAATAAAGTGCAAATAAATGTAGGAACTGTGTCCCAGGTTCATAAAAAATAAAAGGAAGATTTTCACCAGGTTCTACAATGGTTGCTTGTAGGTGAGGTTCTGTCTTACAGTGCTGGAGCAGACAGTAAGAAATTTCAATTTGGCTTTGGATTTCACCCAATATGACAAAGTTTATAAGTGTGCCTAGGGAGTTAAAAACAACCTGACTGTGGTATCCTTACACATATTTGTGAAGCAATATCCTTCGTGACTAGCTAAAACTAGTGGAGAAACTTGAGCTTCTAATTGATGTGATTGATACTAATGTTTCTCAAGAAGATAAGCTGTCAGTACCACATAAACAAGCAGAATTTTTTGCTAAATAGGTCTTCTGCAGACAATAACAATCTCACCAGCTGTTACTCCTTATTGAACTTGGCAGGCGCGTGGAATGGCAGTCATAAGGTCCCCATTCAGCTACATTTTTATTCCACATATTCATGTTGTTTCTCTTATTTGGAAATTTGAAATTTTGGAAAGGACTCAGATTATAGGTATATATGACCAATAATTTCTTCTTAGCCATTAATAAGAGATATCTATGGAAATCTATGCAGGTTCTACTCTTGACCACAATCCATCCACTGCAAACCCTTGCAGATATAAATAGATGAAAATGCTCATTAATGAGTTCATTCATCCCTCTCCAATAGGCCCTGAAGATAATACTGTGGAAGTGCTTTTCTTTATTTGGGCTTGTATATGCTACACCCTGTGTATGTCCATCTTCTCACTATTCTTCCTCCAGTATAAAGATGAATCCTAGATACATAGCTTACAGAAATATTTGTAAGTGCCATTCATAGAGAAGGAGCTACATTAAAAGGTCTACAAGAGCTTTAACAAAACACAGAAATACAAGTTAATACAAAAAAACTCTTACAGCTTTTCAAAATAACAGCAGAAAGTTTCTCAGTATGGATGACACGTGGTGTTGATCTCTGCGACAAATTTTAGCATTCTTTGGCTGACTTCAACTGCTCCTTTAGCTGAGAGCTCCTGCCTCTGAAAATGGCCTTATTATAAGCCTGTCAGACCTTTGTATAGAGATTCTCAGGCTTGATGCAAAAATGTTTATTTCATTTAGCATTTAATGTTTTTTCTTCCTGTAATTTTCATCCTTCTTATTACTTTCATACTCAACAAAAATTGCTACAAAAAAAACCCCCAAATAAACCATGTCTGATCTGATAGACAAACTGCAATATTTGAGGCTTACCATTTGAAATTCAGAGCAACTCAGCCAATCGAAGCTTCTGCTTTTTAGTTTGTTTGCTTGTAAGTTCCACATGGAGTCCTTATCTTCAGTGCAAGGATTTATCCATATAATAATGACTTTGAAGATAGTCTTCTTTAGTTTTTGGTCCATCTTTGGATAGCTTTTGTCAACATCATATTATGGAGAAGGGGAAGGACCAGTTGTTCTAAGAATATAGAGATGAAAGACAGCAAAGGCTGTAATGAACTGGTTGAAAATGAGTTAAAAATAGAACTACAATCTAAACTAAAGACAGGGAATGTTAATTAAGTCATCTAGATTAGTAAATCCATTCAGATCATGACCCTATCAAGTACTTTGACCCAATTTTGCCAACCTTCTCCAATCTACACTATTTCCTTCTTGTTTTGTGTACTGTTCCCAGCTCTCTATCTGGAAGCCTGACTGTAATAGAAGTACTGATAGAATAGTCCCTAGTTTCATTTATCCTAATTTAGTGGCTAGGAAGAAAGTTTTACATGATCCATATCATAAACCCAAAATACTATAGACCTACCTTACACTTTTTCCCAATGTTTTTCAGCATTTCTTGAAAGGAGAGGGTTAGGAACATTAAAAGCTCTGTGTTGCCATGAGAATAAGATTTTGCAGTTGTTCATTCTTCAGTACTCCACAATAGACATTGTTGACATTGTTTTGATAGAGGAGAGCTCGGCACAAAAGAAATAATAAATATATAACCTGAACAGCAACAACAACAGAATCTCTACTTGTAGCTTGGGCACAGGCAGAACGTTGATATTTTTGTAAAGGTATTAAGATAATTTAAGACTATTTCAGTACAACTTCAACATGGAATAGAGCACTTGGTAGTAATGAGCCACCAGAAGCCAGTAAACAGCATTTTGCTCATCTGGGAACTATTTTCTTTGACATAACTCTTCAAAATTTATTGGTCTGATGCTTCATATATGACAGCAATTACAATCAGGGATCACCAGGAAAATAGCTAATAGATTACGAGCAATATAATGCTACACTTAATCCCAAAAACTGACTGAATGACATAAATAGTTCCAGGGAAAAGTTTAGTGAGGCAGAAAACTCTGTGAAACATTGAGTTATCCTCCACTAAAGGCAATTTCACCCAGCAGCAGGCTCTTAAGGCTATTCCCACTTATAATCCAAATGTAGTAGGTTCTCCCCACTGCTGAAAACATTTTGATGTATTTACAATGCTTATGAATT
This sequence comes from Florisuga fusca, assembly GCA_038090715.1. Classification (NCBI taxonomy): domain Eukaryota; kingdom Metazoa; phylum Chordata; class Aves; order Apodiformes; family Trochilidae; genus Florisuga; species Florisuga fusca. Next base: position 23,143,723 of record JAAWXA010000002.1, read on the forward strand.
TCCATCATTATTGATTAAGCTGTGACAAAATAAACAGAATCTATCTCCTAACTGATTGCACTTTCTTTTCTAATCGGCTTTTGACAGGAAATTGAGGGAATTCTTATGCAAAACACATTAACACTTTGATTTTAAATCTGCCTATCTCCCTCCTTCCCTACAAAAAAGTAAGTCTGGTGAACGACTTTTACAAGACAGAAGACAATGTTTTCAGTTTCTACAAGGATCAGTTACTCATTGTAACCTTTCCCATACCTCCATCTCCCTAGATCTTTGTGGAAATCTTAACAGAGTCAGACTGCTACTATTGTTTGACATGCAAATCTTTTGAGAGAAACACTTAATTTGAGAGAAAAAGGAGAAAGCCTTTTGTGTAGCAAGTTTATATGGTTATTATTATTCCTACTATTACTCTTATAACTTCTTCATGCTGTGAAAGAGCTAAATAGGTAGCAAAATAATTTCCAGGGAGATGGCTGGAATAGTACTTAAAGAATATTCACATTCAATGTTTTATTTCAAATTATTATACCATTTCTTATGTAGCTATAGTGTCAATGTATATGGAACATCTGTCTGCCTACAAAGAACCCTGGAATTCTTCTGTATGTTTCAATTCTGACTTCCTTCCTTTCTTCCAAAATGCTGAGATTTTCTGTGAAAATGCCACCACTGCCCTAATGCATTTCACATTAATAAAAATTGAGGATATTTTACAGAACTGCTAAACTTCCAAAGAGTTGCTTGGAGTTTAGAAACAATGCTCTCATTGACTTTAACAAGATTAGTGAGACTCTACTGCATGCTAAGCTTTCAAATTTTAAGTGGAAGTGTTAAACATTAATGACTACAATAGTTAGACTCAGATAAATTAAACCAATTGAGCTCATAATATCATAATGCCTCACCAGAATTTTATGAGTTTCTCCTAAAATAAAACATATTCTTCAAGACATTTTATTGTTCTTCCTTCAAATATTCCTTTTTGATGTCTTCTGTCAGCCACGACAAATAATTCCTACAGTGGTACTGTTTACTATATTAATGTTGTAGAGATGGTTAAGCTCCTTTTTGTTTTCTATTGTTTATAGATAATTACTAGTGGTTTATAGCTCTTATAAGCTATTGCTTAAGTATTTGCCATTGTGGCATTTTAGTCAGTTCCAAAATATATAAGCATATACATACATGCACACACATCTTGAATTTTGAGGTGATAGAAAAAAGACAATATTTGTCTTAATGTTACAATGCATTTTAGTGATAAGAATAGGAAAATTGGTGGGGAAAGGATTACTAATGTTCAGAGTGGCTTGAAAAAAGGAAATAATAACAAAAAGATTGAAGCAGTGGTGAAAAGCCACAGTGTACAAAAATTAAAAAACAAATGTCAGCCTTCACTGTGATAATTGAGGAAAGAAAGGATGGTGGACACTAGGAACTTTGGAATCAGAGATTTTATATGCAGGGGAACATGAATCATGCAGTGAGACGAACACATTCATCTGCATCATGGAAGGAAGCAATAGGGAGTTAGCAAGGGGAGCATGAAAAAAGAGCAAATGTCTTCCTTTTCTGCTCATCTCTGTCTGCTCTTGTTCCTAACATCTCTCTCTCTTCCATGGATACTTCCTGAGAAACCTGTACATACCTGCTGGAAGCCTTCAGAAGTGGAAAAAAGGAAGGTTTCTGTGATTTCTCAGTGGAAGAAGGATGGGTTTCCTGACACTGAGGAAACCTCAGCTATGGAAGGAGACCCTGACTGCTGTGCTCAGGTCTCTGCCTTTTGCAGAAAGTATCATGGTCTCCAAAGCTTCACTTCTCCAGAAAACTTGGCACAGACCAGAACCAGCTTGCCTATGACACAAGATAAATTCAAGTCAGCACAGCTTCATGTCCTGAATGATAAGGCTATGAATTTTGAACATGAAGTATCTGGGACGGAGTGCAGTCAAAGTGCATGTTCTTAGCCAACAGCCCAGACATATGGAAGCAGAAAAACCTGCACATTGCATTATCACTCAAATAAATTGTTTCCCTTGTTTTCTGAGCATGCTGAGAAACCATCTTATTAACATCAGCTTTTAAAATAGCCATAACATGCAATACAAATAATGTGCTTAAAGTTCATGTCTTAGGGAGAATAAGATGATAGTTAGACAAGATAATTTTGGGTGAGTAGCAAGAGTGTCTTCCACACCATTGCAGTGTTTCCATATGCAATCATGATGTTTCCTAGATGTAGTTCACCACAAACCACTACAAATTCTTGGAGCACTGATGATTTGATGCTAGCACTTAGAGAGTGAATGATGGGAAGGAAACACAGGTTACATCGTGCTTCATTTGGTAAAAGGAATTTTTGTCATTTAGTCACATTAAATTTGTAGCTGGACCTAGCTGCATATTAGCTAGACATGAAGAGTTTCATCCTGTGAAAACACACCAAAGCAAATAACTTGTTTATTGATATAAGGGTGCATGTTTTGTTTTCAGTCATATAAGCAAAACTGTGCCTTATGTTTTGCAAATACTAAATTGGATCACATTGTGATCTCAGTTACTTCTCTCTTTGTGCAATATATCTATTATTCTTAAACAATTCTACTGATTATTCAAGAAGAAAAAAAAAGTCACTTTAAACAACAAAGCTCTCCTCATGTTTTTTAATTCACCTAATTTTAGAGTAGCTGACTTCCTTCCTCCTCTTCTGTATTCATCATTTAAACAAATTTTTAAAATAACAATTCTGGGCGTAAATTTTCTGTCACTTTTCACCTAGGAACAAAATTTTATAAATGAGTTAAAAGCACCTCAGAGGTCTTCTAACAAAAGTGCTGATGTAGACTGGTTAAGAGTTTTGGTAGGAGAACACTCTAGTTGGTGCAGATGGATAGCTACAAACCTGCCAACTTATCTCCACAGCAGTCACTAAACAACGGAGTTTATGTATAAACTATAGTCTTTCCTTCTGAGTTACTTTCATGCTAACATTTACTTCTCTTTGTACTCATTTTTTTCTCAATGATTAAATTATTTCCCATATCACCCTGTCATCATTCCTTATAGTTAAGCAGTATTACCAAATTGTTTTTTTCTCAGTTCATATATTACATGAAGTAAAATGTTTAACTACAGAAGAAGCAGATGCCTCAGAGTGTGACAACCAGAAATCATATAATTTTCTATGTTAAAGGGGGTTCAAAAACTGTGAATTGTCAGATTTTTTTCCTTGTTAGGTAGCTAAATTTGCTCTATTTGTAGTTTTCCCTGGTCAGTTCTTAAAGTAATTTCTAAGGATTTAGCTCACAGTAAGAGAAATGTTTCGTTTGATAAAAAAATAAGTTTATATTTTAAAGTTTAAAGTGGGTCATCTTGGGCTAATTAGGTGGTTATTCAAAATGTTCTAAGGACAAGTCAAGCCTACACTAAGAGCACTCATGAAACTGCATTGAAGAAAAGCAACTAAGCTTTAATCTGTTCAGAAATGTAAGAAGAGTATCTTCTCTGTAGATGTTAATGCAAGCTCTGATCTCTGAGCAAAAAATCACAGTGTTTCGGTGCTAATTGGGTAATTTGAGTCAATCAAAGCCATTTCAAATTAATAAAGATTACATTCCCTTGACAGTGTAAGTGCACCTAAGTCGCTGTAAAGCACTGGCCTCCTTAGGTCAGTCACTGCCCCATTTTTAGGCTGCTCTTTCTCAGTTTTTCTCCACCACGCTTCACACCAGAAGGATTTTCCTGCTCCTGCTTGGTTATAAACTGAGATGCAGGAGCTTTTCAGGGTTTTAAAGCACCCCTGAGCCTTGTAAGCTAAACATGAACTGCACAATGCTTCTTCTGCATCTGTGCTAGGCTTAATGAAAGGAAGCTCTGAGTGTACCTGGGCAGTACAAGCATTTGCTGCCATTGACAGGAAAAAGAAGTTTTGCTGAGTTAGAACCAAGTCACAGGATGGGGATTGATGTTAATTCAATTAGCTAACTTAAAAAAGGAAAACAACACTTCGTATTAAATAAGTACCAGCTTGCATAACAAAAGCACATGCTCTTCCTTCAGGCATTTAATACATTCCCAGCTCTATTTCTAGACATGAAGCTCACCTGAACCTTAGCTACATGCACTTATCCAGGATCCCAAATGTTTTATATACACTATATTCATCAATAGCAATATATCCATATAATTTTCTATCATGATAGAGTTCTAAGTTGAAAGTTAGCAGAATATATTTGCTATTTTCAAACATGCTATTCCTAATATCAACATGGAAATTAATATTCCTTTCACTGGTCTACCTGACCTTGGAATTCTTCAGTAGAACAGCAAGATTTACTATTTTAAATCAAATAATATGTTATTGAGCCACACAAAACTACACAAGCATATAGTGAGGTGAATTGTGCTTATTAAATAGATAAAAAATGAACCAGGCAGATGCTGATCACAGAATACTTGCATAGTCAAGTAATAAGTATCAATTTGTGGTGGAAACTAAAGAGAACCAAAATAATTTAAATTCTTAATAAACCGACTCATAATCATGAGTTGCATTATAATGCTACTACTATATATATAAAAAAAAATACCCTAATTATTTTTAGTATATACCTATTTTGTGTTGAATCACATTTAAAAAACACTTGAGACAATTTGTTTAGCTTGTGTTCTGAGGTTATCTTGGCAATAGAGTACCTGTTTCATCTTATACATGGTACAAAGTGGAGTTCTTTAAAATGCCGAAAGAAATTCTCAAATGTTTAAGTTTTATATTCCTTTAAACCACTGTTCTTAACTTTATCAGGAAGAAGTCTACCTAAAAGCATTGCTTAATTAGAAGTAGGTATACGATTCCTTGGGGCTTCATTTAAAGGAGTGAAAACACATCAAGTAGTTTTCAGTTTTTACATTTCTCTCACAAAGAGGCATTAAAAAATAAAAATAATAAAAATAAAAATACAAATAATCACATTTTTTTCTTCCTCACCTTGGCAGCCAGAGATGCAAAGCAAGCCCTTGAGCCCAGCCAGGTACCCAACAAAAATTTTCATTCTGCAGTTTTCTTCTCAGTTCCCCTTTCTCACAGTGGATAAGGATAAAGACCATCTGTATGCTATCACCAAGTTTGGGGATTTCTTAGAGTGACATTGGTTTTGTGGCCCTTGGTTAAGGTATATAAGGTTAAGATTATCAGAAAGAGCTTCCTGTTTTTGTTGGACCCTTGACAAATGACTCTTAGTTTCTCCCATAATTTATTAGCTACTCCAGTTTATACCTAGCAGATGGTACAGATGCTACAAGAAATGCTTTGAATCTTTTTCTTATTCAGAAGACTTGTTTTTTAGTTTTTCCACCGTAATAACTGTATTCCTCTATAATGTAACAATGCTCATAAGGAAAACAATGTTCCTGCTAGTACATGAACATTTTAGGCTGAACTTCATATGATAGTTTCTATTTTACTCACAAAAGGACTTGCTTGGGATAGGAAATAGTACAACACAGGATAAGTGAGTCTATAAGACTTTGAGTGATAGTCCTTGGTATGGAATGATGGAATACAGACAGGTATCTCCAGCTGACAAAAAGTTTGCTCTCATTTGATTTTCCATGTTATTATGTCAATTCTTTCAACTTATTTTACAAAGTACTGAGCTTTGGCTTCCCTCATTAAAACCTCTACCAGTAATTAATCCTGACTAATGGTATAGGGAGATAAGAGTTCTAGTTTCATGCAAACCTTTTTTTTTAATTCTGTGTTTTGGCTTCAGTTTGACAGGGGCATGTACACAGATATGTCCATCTTTTCTCCAGTTTTTATCAGTATTTGATTTTTAATGAATTCATAAAGAAACGAGACATCCTTGCCTCAAACTTGATTATACTCCACAGAATCAGAAAACCAGGAATAGAAGTCATATTTAGATGTTTCTAAGCACTTCTCCACTTACTTTGCACCAGGACTAGCCTATAGGACATATGGGTCTTATGGAGATATGTGTATACAGGACATGATGGATATGACTCCCATCAGAGAGGACAAAAGTGATCCAGACAATCCCAGTTCCTCAAATAGCATCCCTTTTTGCTCCTCTGCTAGTCTAGAAAACTTGTTCAACATCCGTGCTGCTTGGTGTCTGGTAATTCTGAACTTGCTTAAAATGAAGTACAAAACAACAAAATAATGGTTTCATCTTATATTTTTTCTTCCCTTCATCATCCTGGCCTTTATATAAATACATTGAATGTATCTTTCCTACTCTTTTTATCCCCTGTGTGGTCACATTGCTAGGTTTAGGGCTGACGTAATTTTACAAATGCTTATCAGTTCCAGTGTTAAAAATAAATTGGACCAACCTGGTGTTTTCAACTCTCAAAGTTCAAAAGTGGGAATTATAACCAGCTATGCTGGGAACCAGAATGCAGTGAACTCTAAGCTTTTCTTCAGGCAGAGGAAGCTACTCTCATGCCTGTCAAGGAGATTAACAAGAAATCTGATTGAGTCTGGAAGACTACTGCTGCAGTGGATTACAAGTTTGATCTTCTCTTTTTTCAGGGATAAACAACCTCAAGGGCTAGGACACTCACACAGAAAAGCAGATAATATCACAGGCTGTGAGGAAAAAGTGTGGCCATATGGCAGGCCCAATAAATGAAAGAAAATGAAAGTGAGACAATCCATTCAATACTACAGAATTGTTACTTTTATTTTTGTGTTTACAGATTAGCATGTAGCCTTTATCCAGCTCCTTTCTGTCTTATTTATTCAGACTGCAAATTTTTGGGAAAGGCCAATCAAGCATAAGGAGTATGCACTGGATCCTGGAGCTGTAACAGTGCAAATGTTTAAAATTGAGTGTTTGAATAATCAAATTAGAATAAACATGGGAATAAGGTTTAGAGCTGAGGGTAGAGTGAGGAATTTCTGAAACTGCATAATAAACTACATAATAAGGAGAGAAATTAATGAGAATTTAACAGATGACAAAATATTTTTAACATCTAACTCTTCTATCTTAAAGACAACAAAAGTAGTCAGAGACTACTTATTAAATCAAAAAAATATATATAAAATAGAGATTCTCACAACCAGTTATTTCCTGCTAGACTGCATGTGTTACTATTTCTTAAACCGGCCACATCTCTAAATATAAAACCAAAAACCAAACAACAAACAAAAAAACTCCAGACAATGATAAGCAAGATGTCAAAATATTCCTATGTAATAATTTATTATGTTGCAAAATTATTTGTCATAAGACAAATCATCATATATATATATTATATATACTTATCAGCAGAACTAGGGCCACCTACCTAATCTAGTATAACATCAAAAAAGTAAATCATAGTAACAACCAAAAGCATTAATTTCAGTGATAGCACATCTGCACCAGAAGCAGCTTTCTCACTTCTCAGTGAATGCTTCCTGAGTAAGATCAAGAGAAAGATTCTGATGGTTTTAAATCTGTCCTACAGCAAGATGATCCCTGAATCAGATAAACTATTAATCTGTTTAAAGCTTGTCACTCTTGTTTTGCCAAGGCTGAGATGCTTTGCAGCAAAAAGCAGCCAGGACACATCCTGCCAAGATCCAGATATCTCATGCATGTTTCATAAACATGTTTCTCCACTGAAAACACAAGGATTAAGCAACCTCTAGTTCAGTTTGCAAAATCTTCCACTAATGGTTTTTAAATAACTCCAAGAGAAACCTTGGCTCTATTTTAATCAACAGGAAATTCTCATTGCATTCAGTATATCCAAGATTTTACCTCTATTTCTATCCCCAACAGGGGGTTGGGTCACAGTAATTCATACCACTGCAATGAAAAGAGATGATGCCTATTTTTATTGCACTTGCTAAACTTCAAAATACGCAAATAGATACCTTCTTACTATTAAGTAAAATCTCTTTAAAATTTAGATAGATAAAACCAAGCTTATGCCTGCATTAAACGTTCATAATAAAAATTAACTGAGATAAACCAAGATTTTATAATATAGCTCTGTTACTTAGAATCATAAAACACAGAATTTCATTTTCGTTGGAAAAGATCTTTAAAATAATCAAGTCCAATCATTATCCTAGCACTGCCAAGCCCACCACTAAACCATGTCCCTGAGCACCGCATCTTTTAAATACCTCCAGGGATGGTGACACAAACACTTTCCTGAGCCTCACAACCCTTTTAAGTGAAGATGTTTTTCCTAACATCCAATCTAAAGCTCCCCTGGCACAACCTGAGGCCATTTCCTCTTGTTCTGTTGCTTGTTACTTGGGAGAAGAGACCAACACCTGCTTCGCCATAACCTGCTTTCAGATAATTGTAGAGAGCTAAAAGATCTCCTCTCAGCCTCCTCCTCTTCAGACTAAGCACTCCCTGTTCCCTCAGCCACTGCTCACAAGCCTTGTCCTCCAGACCCTTCACCAGCTTCATTTCCCTTCTTTTGACATGCTCCAGCACCCCAGTGTCCTTCTTGTAGTGAGAGGCCCAGAACCAAACACAGGATTTGAGGGGTGGCCTCACCAGTGCCAAGTACAAGGGGAAACAGTTGTAACATAACATCACCATACACTAAAACTTTTTGTGTTAACTAGGTAAGTTCTCAAGGAAGCACCTTTTAAAGCAAGATGAAAGACACTTCAACAAAGTAACAATGCTAAATCTATTAGTGCGTTGCTAAAGAGCCCTCCTTTACTTCGAAAATCCTAAACTTTATGAAAAAACAGAGAAATAAATATTAACAGGAGCAACATTTGCTTTTCAAGAGTGCTGGGATAATAACACAGAATATTAAAACATTATAAGTATTGTCTGACGTACATTATGAGCAGAATCACTACTGTAGCGCCTCACACACCTGGGAACCCAGTGAAGGGAAAATAAAGAGAAATTTTCCTTTCCAGACAGTAAAATGGCAAGAGAACTGTTCACAAACAGCCACTTGGTGACTGCAGTAGCCTCTGCTGCTCTAATGATGCACAGATGTAAGTGCAGCTGGAAGGTCTTGGAGGGTTGGTGCAGCTCACCACTCGGTGGCCTGCTTCCAACCCCAGTGGCACGGAGCTCGTCTCAAGAAGTCCTGCTTGCTGCTTGCCTGACGTGGCTGCCTCTTATTTAAGAACTGACACTGCCATACAGATTCAGCTGCAAAAGGACATACCATGCTGATGAAGGAGAAAAGAGCATATGCCATTTAAATGCCAGAGGAAGGGAGCACTCCCTTGTCGCTGCATATATGCCACCATATTAATATGTAGCATATCACCTGAAGAGCAAACATTCAAAAAATGTCATGTGTGTATACTATATATGATATGTATTATGTGTACACACATGTAGAAAGTGGTTTATACTCACAGCTGTAGAAATACCACTTATTTGTAATGTCTATTCTTCATCCTGTTTGAATTATTTGTGTGAACACACAATAAAAGAAATCCCATGGATTTTTTTTTTTCTTCTACTAAAAAATAAAAGAAAACAAAAATCATAAAAACAGCCCAAATCCTTCAGTCTTGCCCTTTAAAATCGTTAATTATGTTCCAGTCTGCAGAATTCACAAGGCAGAGGGCAGTGCTGCACAGCAATAATTGAGATAGCTCTTAGCAAGCTGGCCCAGAGACCGGCAGCCGTGTCCTCACGGTACTGTCAGGTAGCTCTGCTAGCCTGGGCAGATGCAGTGTGAGATGCTCCTGTGGTGAGATGGCTATTAGTGTGAAAAAATAGCCTTGTTTGACCAAAAACATATTGCTGCTGAGTACAGCATTTTGTTGAATAGGTTTCCTTGAGGCTTAGGGTATACTTGAAAGCAAACCTTATGGTCCTTTAACTAAGAGCATTAGCCCAGAACATCCAAGCGCACCTCTCACCAGAAATCAGAAGTTAATTTTTCTTCTCTGTTGGAAATTGCATTTGCTAATTAGTCCTAAGAAAATTAATATAGTCAAGATTGATTGCAAAAAGCCAACTTTATTTGGCTAAGGAAACAGAGATAAAATCCAAAATAGTACACATTCTACAGAATTAATGTCATTGAGTCAAAAAATCATACAAATAGTGACCTTGAAGAAGTCAAATGTGTTTGTACTCTTATACAAAGTAGTAAATATACAAACTATATTGGATTGGTAAAGTGACTTTTGTGAAACATCTCTATCCAACTGAAAATCCAGTCCTAAGGATTTTTTATCAGTTCTTCTGCAATATTACCCAAAACTGGCTAGAAGTGAGTAATAATGTACACCTCACTTCTGAATCGACAAAGATCTCTACTTGGTACTAACAGTCTTTCAGTAGAAAACAAAACACTACAGAATAGAGAGACATTTCTGTCCTTTTCCAGATGCACTTTTAAGTCAAATATGTATTTTATTGTAATCTTTGTGTATGTGGTGCAAGCTCTTTTTGGTTTTAAGGTACCAACTCACACACTCATACACTCTCCAAACAGCTAGTAACTGTCTATCTGTTTAATGTACAGTGAATTCTCTTTCTCATATATTGTTGTGGCCAGGATATTATATCCTTTCCTTTTCAGAGAGGTCAGATTTCCACCAACAATACAGTTTGTTGGTAGGTATTCTTGTATTTTTTTTTCTGTTCCAAATTCTGTGGAGTTTTACTTGGAACACTTAACTTTCCTGCTTACTCAGAAAGGTAGTGTCACAGCTATAATAAGATCTTGATGGGGAAAGGTGCTATTTCTTTTTAATACAAAAGTAGCCAGTTATTCTGGCATTTCAGGAAATAGCCTGACAGAAGGAAAGCTCCGACAAGCAGAAGATATATGAGTAAAGAGGATTTCTCAGGCTAGTAAGCAGAAACCCTGGCTATCTAGCTGACGAAAGGATGAAACTGACATAGACTGAAGACAAGAAAAATGGAGATCTTAGGCACCCTATCTGCACACATTTATATACTGCTGTCACTGAGCTTTTTTCATTTTCAGCAAATGCAATACACAAACAAACAAAAAATCCATCCAATTTGCTATGTCAAAATTAATGTACAAAAACATTTCCCAGAGACAATAATTTGTAATGGAGAAATTCATTATGCTTCCGCTGCATATTTTACATCCTCTGCTTTCCTATGCCTGAGTGAGTAGGCCACTTGTTTCTGTCTTTTCACTCTCCTTGCTTTGGATGTAACAAATCTCTCTTTCCGGCCTCTCAAAAAACTCATTCTTCTTTCCCATAAAAGCTCTGTGTAATGACTGAGAAACATGGGAAAATATACCCAAGTAGAATTTCAGATACACTCCTGGACTGTTTATATTGTGTTTGATGTGTACACAGGTAGATAATGGAATATTAAGCTTCATTCAGAAGAAGCTTGGTTGTTTCAAAAGCATAATGCTTAAACTCCATGAGCCAGGAATTGCAGCTACATGACTCAATTGACTGCTGGGGAAAGCATCGAGGCTTCAGAATTAGTTGGTCTAATATTATGTCCAATATAAATCACCTGCCTAACTGCAGCCTGCTGTACTCTGTGGCAGAAATACTTCTTACTACCTTCTTTACTTTTGGGCAAAACAGTATAAATCTGAGGATCTCATGTTAATTTTGTCTATCATCCTCTACTCATGATCAGCTCAAATTCAGGGCATTAAATTGCAGAATTTGTTAAAACTTGACAAATCTTCACTTCACTATAGGGCCAGCTGTGAAAACTTTGATTTGATATGTGAATCAGGTAACTTTTGGGTCATCTTCTTTATCCTCACCGTGTAAATATTGCATGTCAGTCTAGATCACCTTTAAACACAGCTGTTGTAGCCTGGGCCATTAGTCAGCTCCTGACCTTATCCCCCTCTGCCAGGGACTGATAAAAGCAAACAGTTGCCAGGGCCCTGGATAAAGTGCAGGTTGTATGGTGGCTCTTCACTATCTATCCATCCATCCCTGCAAAAGAGTTTGTTCATATTTAGGTGTGCTACCAGGATAAAACACCTCCTGGAAATGTTATGTCCCTTTATTTTGGGGAGGGATTCACTCAATAGCTTGTTTTGTTACACTGCATTACAGAAAATGGGACAGGGTCTGTTCTCTAATGCCAAATAACAGTCTGCTGAACAACCTTTTCTGGGGATGAAGGTGTTATATTTCCATACATAAAAAATAAAATTAGATTTAAGGTGGACAATCTCCTGAAACCTTTTTCCTCCTTGAAGATATTAGACAAGTTTTGTTCAGGTATAATGATGAAGGATGAGATATAAAATACTATGATCTTACACTGATGTAAACAGTTACTGATGCTGAAATAATTAAGAGAAAGCCTGTCAAATTAAAATACATATAATTTAGACATGATTCATATATTCATTCTACATTATTTAAATGTTTTAGGAATAACCTTTAAAGAAAGCCATTATGAGGCTATGCAGAAAGAAAAAATGCTATTTTAAAAATGAAAAAATAGTTTTTAGTTTTATTTCACACTCTTGCACTAATATAAATTCATCAGGAGTAGTCTAAATTCAGAACAGGGTGCACCAGACCATTTTCTACGGTTATTTTGCTGCTGCTTTTTTATTTTGAGTAATAATTTAAACCACTTGGAATATTACACTTTTGTTTTTACTCTCAACCTAATTCTCACTGCATCCTAATAGGCCAAGCAGTCATGGCATGGGTCCTAAACAACTTCTGTATTTGTCAAATACATGTAGAAAGTGATGGACATGAACAGAAAAAGCTGCTGTGCTAAAACCAAGAACTTGCTGTGATTGATGTAAAAAGTGTTGCAGCTCCATCTGCTTATTCCATCACATGTATATTGCTCCTTTTCTTTTTCTGGAATAATTCCTGGGCTTTTATAAAGAAGAGGGAGATAAATAATTTGCAAGTGCAGAAAACCACTTCAGTGATTTCTGGTCATTTTAGGCGCGTTGTCTCTATTGTAGGGATCATAGAATCACAGAATGTTTACGTTGGAAGAGACCTCCAAGATCATCCAGTCCAACCTTTGACCATCACCACAATCAACTACTAGACCCTGTCCTTAAGGACCAGGTCCAAATGCCTTTTAAATGCCTCCAGGAATGGTGACTCCACCACTGCTCTGGGCGGGACATTCCAATGCCTAACAACCCTCTCAGTGAAAAAATATTTCCTAACATCCAGCCTAAACCTCACCTAGCACAGCTTCTGTCCATTTCCTCTGGTCCTGTCACAGTTTACTAAGGAGAAGAGGTTTTTTCCCTCCTCGATCCAACCTCCCTTGAGGTAGCTGAAGAGAGCTCTAAGGTCTCCTCTCAGCCTCCTCTTCTCCAGACTAAACAGCCCCAGGTCCCTCAGCCACCCCTCACAGGACTTGTGATCCAGGCCCTTCATGAGCTTTGTTGCCCTCTCTGGACACACTCCAGCACTTCCATGTCACTCCTATAGTGAGGTGCCCAGAACTGAACACAGAACTCAAGATGCAGCCTCACCACAGCTGAGTACAGAGGGAGATGAATACTCCTTCCTTAAGCTCCCCAAAATGCTCTAAGTTAGATCTGCTGGACACATCATGAACATAAGAACAACATCTGAAGCTAATTATTCCCTTAAAAATATCAAAATCAAGTGGTACCAGAGTGGAAACTTTGAATTTGGGAAGAAATTCCATTTTCTTCCTGTTGATAATGAGTTCTGCTATTTCCCTGCTCTCAATCCAGGAAAAACAAAAAAACCAAAACCAAAAACAACAACAAAAAAAATTGCTATCAGTTCTAAAGAAATTGTATTAAATTCAACCGTATCTTTGAAACAGCTAGGACCAAAATCTTCATTCACTGGTGCCACCCCATTAAATTCCAGCAGTGGCACCACTGGTAGAGGAAGAATGGCACTCAGATTTTTCACCATTAAGTAATCTGTTTTCATTACCTTCTCAGCAGTTTGTTTCATTTGCCTGCACTAAGGAAACTAAAATTAGAAAACATTTCATGTTCATAGTTAGTTTGCTTCTAATGTGAAAAAAACAAGTCTATAAATTTGTCTATTAGGTTATTCCTTGTGCAGTTCTACTAAAAAAGTTGTCTTTACATTATAGTGATGAACTGTAAATGGTGTAGTGCATTATTTTGTCCAAAGTAATTCAAACTAACGACCCTAGAAATATTATTTGGTGTCTAATGTATAAAGCACTGACAATAGTCATGAATATTACTAGCAGAATTCCTATTCTCCTTTGTAATGTATGCATTGCCATATATTAATAAACTATTTTCTGATCATCTTCAGAACTTGCTGTCTCTAGCAGGAGTTCCACATGTCAGTCTTCTACGAGTTCGAGTAGGAAAATAATGTCAGATAAATGCTGATAGCAAACTATAAAAAATTTGAATTCATTGTTCTTCATTTGACTTGCATACTTCAGTTCTCATTTCACATTACCTAAAATGATCCTGATTCTGACTGAACAGAAATACAGAAAATAGAAATTTTTCTGAATAGAAAAGAGAAAAGTAATTGAGCGACTCAAAGTGTGGTGATCTCATAGCCTCTTCAGCCACTAACTGTGAGAATAACATTAGCTTATATGGTCTAAAAATTACTTTTAAATTACATTTATATGAAGCTTCTAAAAAGAAGAAAAAGGAAAAATGTAGTATACTTTTCTGGTTTAGATAAATGTTACTCTGCTAAAAATAGAATTGCTTCTCAAGAATGGCAGAGGGATCTATTTTCTTGGCCTTGTACTGGCTCATGTCATTCTTATTAAGGAAGTGTTAGGCCTTGCTGATGATAATAAACTTTTGAAATTATTAAAAAACCACCAAAGTTTGTCCAAGGTGGATGGCACAAGAATTAACACACATTTGGGAAATGTGCCATCAAAGTGGTATCCAGAGACATTCTTAAGAAGCTTTGAGATCAGAGGAGATTAAATGCTTTGAGCTTCATAGGAGTTTCTTATTATTAAATACTGATGCCAAGACCACTTTTAAGGAAAAGTGAATGGATCATGAAAGCATGAAATCAACCAACTTCTGGATTTCAAAAGAGAGGACTGACAAGTAATCTTTCTGATGAAATAATATTAAAAAATTGCCGTGGCCATGATACAAGTGAATATTTAATTTTTGGGGTTCTTGTAGATCTGCTGTTCTTCACTTCGACCTTGAGAAAACGTTTTCTAGCTCATACATTTGATTCACAGCCAGGCTGGAAAATCAGTAAAAACAATAACTTTGTACGCACTTGCACGTGTCTATTTTATTTTTTTTTCAGTAACACATTTTCCCTTCTAAATACCTTTTCAAAATTCCTGCAGTAACTTTTTTCCCTTCCTTTCTGACAAAGTATTACAGTCCAATAAGCATTAAACACACATTTGCTTAGTTTTAAAGGTCATTCAATAGTCACACACCAAACCTTGTTTAAAGGCAAAGCAGAGTGTGAAAACAGATCTCAAATGTATTTCTTCAGATGACATTTGGCTAGAGAACCTACGAAAAATTTAAATTACTCTTTTAAGATCATGCTCGCTCTTCTAATTTCTTAGAGGCAGTTAAGATATTTTATACTCATGAGGAACTTCCCTTACTGCAGGCAGCTAATGTAACTCCTACTTCCTGGCTATACTAAAAATACAAAAGGACTATACTAAAAAAAGCCAAAGGAAACATATTTCAGCATGCTGCATGGAGTATGTGCTCACGTGCAGAAACTATGGAAACCTGTATTTCTTTCCATCCTAGGTGGGCAGAATTAATTTCAGATTTTATCACCCTGCTGTGTATCAGGCTGGCTGATAAGGAGGCACAGAATAACCTTCTGTGTTAACAGAAACTTGACAGTGGCAGGCACAAAGCATAGGAAGAGGAACAGCCAAATCTTCTGTATGTGGCTCATTAACAAGGCTTGCAGGCCAGGCTTACATTGATGATTCCAAAAAAATGTGCCACGAACTGGAACATAACAAGTATGTCCATCTTAGTCAAAATGTAAGGGAGCAGAAGATCAGTCTCTTTCAGATAACAAGTGACATCTGCTCAAGCCAAATTACATGCCAGTGTTAATGAAGGACCTCTGTTCTTTGGGATTTTGGGGGATTTTTTTGAAGGACCTCAGGAACATCAATAATAGGATTTAGTTGTTTCATAGAAGTTAACAAAGATGAACATTAACAGCTAGAATGCTCAGAATCTAAACTGTGTTTCTTCATGCTTTCTTCAAGGAATACCATCTTGGCCTTCAGGAAGAAAAAGGTAGAAGGTGCTTTTAAAGAAGCAGTCTCTAATGGAGGAGCTTTAAAGAAATCATTTCAGTATTTCAATGCAGTATTGCCAAGCTGTGAAAACAGTTCTCTTCCAGAAAACAGTACACTACAAAAATGCAAAAGAAGTGTACTGGATACTGATGAATTGCTACCAAGCAATAATAAACTAGGGCCAAGGACATGCTTTGCTTTTACATTGAAAAAATGGTTCCTCTGTCCCTAAAGGAAAACACAGTGGAAAAAGGTAAGCAGGAATTTAACACCTTGCAGGACTGGAATTTTAAGAACAAAAATAGCATATGAATTAAGGAAAAAAAGGAACCAGAGACTAACAAAGTGGACGAAGAAAGAAAAAGTTGAATTGATAGCCTTTTTGTTTTCTAGTCAATCCATATTTAAAGCATTAAATAGCTCAGTGACAGATTATTTAATTGCCTTTATTAAGAAACACATGCGTCTACAGCCTCCCTGTGTGACCAAAGGGAATGCCCTTCTCTCACTTTACTAAGAATTAGTTCTACCTGGGTGTTGGACTGCCATAACATCCTGAAAAATTCTCAATTTGAATCTTATGGAAGTATCAGTAAAATCCAGAACTACCAACTAGAAGGTTATAGGAATGCTTCCCACTTCTACATGCAACATACTTTTAAAACTGAAGAATGAAATATTGCAACAGGATGTTTTATTTCCAAAAAATGTTCTGATAGTAACCAGTCCCTAAGGATGCTCACAGACTTTGCTCACCACTGTAAATACCATTTCTGTCCTAGAGCTCATTTTCTTCACACCCCACAATATCCTCTCAACCAACCACGTGAAAACTGCAAGTAAATCCACCATTTTGGTATGTAATAAAAAGGAAGCTAATCTGAACTGCTATTAAATAAACCACACCCAATTGACCTGCAGAAATTCTCCTTATAAAATACAAAGTCTTTTCAAGTATTTTTTGTTTTGCAGTCCATTACCACAGATTAACTTTCTTCTCAAGTAAAAGCTCATGCTGCTCAGTTTCTTTGAACCTATCCACAGCAGCTACAGTTGTCTACGTTCTGAGGCTCCGCTTTAGCTGGACTGAAATACATCAAGATAGGAACAGCTGTACTCTGTCAGATAGACCAGAATTACATCCTTTATCCAGGGAAATACCAGATGTTCATGGAAAAGCACAAAGATGAACCTACCGTAAGCTACAGACTTGCAGGTAATTTATGTCTTCCCATAGCAAGACTCAGCCAAGTATTGAAGTATGAGAGAATTTGCCCTTGTTGAGGTAGTTTTGTTCTTACACGAAAATCTTTTTCAACTCTAGTACCCTGTTCTGCTTACTGTGGGCTTCCCTTCCTTAAAAGCACGACCCAACAGAAATCTTAAATATGAGGAAAGGAAAGGAAAAGAAATGAAACATTTTGCAGAGAACTTGACCTTTTTTTTTTTTCCCATCCAGCAACATATGGCAACATCTGTTGCCTCCCTGCTGGTCAATGACTTGTCAGCATTGACTTCTCTGCTAAAAAATTCCTGAAGTGGCAAGTAGAAAAATTCAGGTACAGTTAAAAAAAAAAGAAGAAAAAAAAATAAATAAAATAAAATAAAAAATATATATACATATATACACACACACACATAAATTACATACTTTCAAATTCTTGCTGTTTGATGTACTTGCATGAATATGCAATTATTTCTCTGAAGTCAAGAGTATAAAGCCCATGAAGACAACTTTGCTTTCTTGTTGAGGAAACATGAATTGGCTTTTGCTTATTATTTGATGATAACAGAACAAACTAATAACTTAATATATATATTTAGCGAAGTTAAAGAATGGACACATCACGTTTCAGACATTTATTAAGCCTCATCAAAACACTTTCAAACACAGGACCAAGTGCAGCCTGAGGCAAGTTTGTTTACTTCCTGGGTAATTAAACATGACAATTGTGCGGACGGCTTCCGGAAGACCTTTCTGCGCAGCTCAGGGAAATGAGGGTGTTGTTCAGAAGTCAGGACGGTCCTTTTTCAGTTTACTGTAGTCTACATTAACCGAGTAGAACTAGGAAAAAGAAGGGAAAGAAGCTTGACTATACATTTTCCATGACATTTACTAAAACACATGAATCACTTCAACTCGAATCAAGACACTGAAATCAGTGTGAGTCTGTATGTTTGGCAATAATAAACAAATAAAGACTTTGAAGAGCAGTAACTTTTTAATATTCTCTTCATTCTGCATCCAGTATTGGAGAACGAGAGAAAACCCACACTATCTCTTCTTTAATTGCCCAAATTAAGTCTGTTTACAGGAAGTTCTTGCAGTACTGCTGAGTTTTTCTTTTTGCACAAAATCTATGTGCACCTGTGTCTCGGAGGCACCTATCTTGCCAGAGTGACATAAAGCATGATATATATGAACAGAGAGTGCCACAAGTGAACACTTAAAAGCAATGCTGCAAAAGCCAAGTTTGGGTTAAGCAGCTGCATCTAGAACTGCACGGTATGGTATGACAAGGTGGAAGGAAAATAAGAACAGATCCTCTCCCTCTCAGCTTATGTTGAAGTTGGATCCCATTACAAGCAATGCAAAACAGCCCCAGTAGTAACTGAGGACAATTAAATTACATATTGAAAGCAGATTTTTGTACCCCAGCCTGCCGTGACATCAAGCATGTGATGCTACAATTTTTCTTCTTAAAAAAGTAAAAAATATTTCTTTTAGCTTATTTTTATTTATTTAACTTCCTCAGACAAAACAAAGCAAAACATTCAAATTACAGCTTTCTGTGCAACTCTTGTAGTAATAACCAGGTCTTCAACCCTTCTCTGGGAACACTGAGGAAGTGGTATGATAAAGAGAAGTTTACAAAACTTCTTTTATTTCATCAAAACCTGAAATTTTTGTCTAAGAGCTTTTTCCTAAACAGTCATTGTCAATTTAAGAGTATATGCCTCTTTCCCACACAGAGCAGATTTAAAAAAAAAAAAAGAGAAAAAATAAAAAAAAAAAAAAGAAAAAGCCTAATAATACACACACACCCAAATATGGTAAACCCTGAGGTTGCATTTGCAGAGTAGGGCAGAAGGGGAATGCAACACAAGGCATGCACTCTTTAAAGGAATTCATCCAGTGCGCTGTATGGAATTTGCCTCTGTTAAGTATTTAGGAAACAAAACAATTTCAGAAGCATCAATGAAAATAAAAGTGTTCTGCTCTTCCTGGACCACAAGAAATTTTATTTTGGTGTGGAGTTTATGCTTATTTCAGTGATTGGAACAGTAAGACGTGCTACTGAACGTGCTCCTTGGATTTTTGGTAGCTTGAGGATAATCTGAAAATATTGTTAACAAGAATCTACTAAACTACCAATTAAGTAAAACGAGAGGAAAAAAATTATTTCTGTAAATTACTGAATTTCTTAAACATATTTGCATGCTTCCTCATTTGTTCAATGAAATAATTTGAACTCAAAGAACATTTCTGTTGCTTCCAGTAACATACAATTGTTTTCAAATAACTGGAGAACTGAAGTAGTGTTTACATTGAAGACCTGATGTTTTCTCATGGGTTAAAGTCAACAGTTTAGCACTTAGAAAGCTTTAGTTCAGACCTTAAAAGGTGTTGTTCTTCTGGGAGTTTATTTCTGAGTATTACAAGCTAGCATATTTTTCTTTTTCTTACAGTGTAGTATATATGACTGCTTCTGTAAAGACTCCATTAACAACCAGGTCTAGGGAAGTTTTAAATCTCAAACACAGTTCTCTGTTCCAAGTTCTAGAGATAAACAAGTGATGCCCAGCAGAGAAAATACGTCACTCATTCAGCTAATTTCCAATACACTCAAACATCCTAAAGGAGCAGGATACACCCTTCCTAGAAATCTGTATTTTTTTGTTTTACCTTGTACTGGTCACTGGGAGACAGTTTGTTCCAAGGTTCTGGATTATTTTTCTTGTCCCAGCTATCGAGAGAAATGCACGATATAAGAACATATTAAGAGAATCACACTACCTTCACAATAAATAAAATTTGTATGCGTATTGTGGTTATTATACCATGGTGAGTCACCCATCCATCTGAGTTTCCATGCACAGATAAAGACACAGGCCTTTGTCATCAATGTCTAAATATCATACCATAAACAAACAAATCTCCAAAGCAAGGAAATCTGCATATGATTAGTGCCAGCAATATTGCTGGAAGCAACTAAGGCCTCAAGAAACATCAGGACGAAGGCAGTGATTTTTCTTTAATAAACACAGCAAGAGGCCTGGATGTTGTGAATAATTATATACATACCTGACATCAGGGTTAAACATTGCCAAGCGCATGAGATAGAGGCCTGCACCCATGCCTCCAGATCCAATGATGAGAAACAGAGGGATCAACTAAAACAACAAGATTATTAAATGTCACACCACAATACAACAAAATACTGCTGCTGCAAAGCGTTTCTTATTACAGAGATGGTAAATCAAAGGTCACAGACTGAGCCATAAAGCAAGGCCCTCTAAAAACCCTGATATATGCTTCCTGTGTGCAGGATATCCCTGGGGTCAGAGAGAACTAGGAGGTACAACGAGACAGAAATTTAAAGAACAGCACTACATCTGGAACAACCCAACACGTCACAACTGACTGCACGTTTCTGCATCAGACCCTCTGCTGCTCAGAACAACCCCATTACCGGTACCACTGACCACGAATTAAGAAAATGGGAGTGGGTGGGTGCATGGAAGGAGACGGGCAAGAAGAATGGAGGAGCCACCCCGAGCCTTGCTACAGGAGAAAAGTCCACAGGCACCAGAGGGAAGAGGGGACCTGGCCGATCATCTCCTGAGCTGCCTCCCAGCCCCGGCCCACCCGAGATGCCAGGCATCCAGAGGGGAGACAGCAGAGCTCAGAGGGGGGCGATCGGTGGGCCAGGGGCACCGGGTCCGAGGAGCCGCAGCCCCCGCTCCGTCGGGGTACTGCCCGCGGGTACTCACGCTGGGGTGCTTCTTGGCGTGGGTGAGTATAACGCGAAACATGGTGGCAGAGGGCGCAGGCAAAGGTCTCTCTCCCTCTCTACCAGGCTCCGGAGCCCGTCCTCCCTCTCCAGCCGTCGAGGCCCAATGTCACCCGAGGCCCCCGCTCGGCAGGTGCCCGCCGCCGCAGCCCGGATGTNGCGGGCGGGGCGCGGGTGTGGGCCGGAGTCAGGGAGTCGCTACCGGCCGGTTCCTTAGGGCCGCGTGGTCTCCGCTCCCCTCACTCCGCCCTCCTCTCTCCTCACACCGCTTTCCAGCCTCTGCCACGCAGCCAGAAGCCGCCTCAGCCGTCCCCAGAGGCGCCTGCCCTCCCTGCCCTCCCAGCTCTATGGCAGCGGGACCGCAGTGAAGGGCTGCGGCGGCCGTGGGTGCGCAAGCGGACACCTGGGTCGGCCGCTGCCTCTGCGAGGGCAACCTCAGTGTGGAGGGCTGACTGTACCGTCAGCCGGGCAGAAAGTTGAGGGGGTGGTTTAAAGGTGAGACGAGGGTTAGGGTTCCGTTATCTCGATAGTGAGATTCATCGTAAAACTGTGAAGTTAATCCGCAGCACTCAGGGTGGCAAAAAAGTTGGGTGCATTAGCAGGGGTTGAGAGAGACCTTTGATTTTCAAATGTAGCGTACCACATGATAATGAAGTATCTTCTGCAGAGAGGTTTGTAATGTCATGTGTTTTGGCCAAGGTTGGGTTGGATTTTGTTATTTTTCTTGTTAGGTAATTCTAACTGAGCCACAGGTCTACTTACTGTAGACAAAGTGTGTCTCAGTGCAGTCCTAGTTTGGTCTCAGTTGCTGTGTATCTTATTTTATACAGACTTGGGAACCTAATGCATATCGTTGGGTAGCATTGCCAGCCACTTCGATCTATGGTTTCGTTCTCAAACAGTAATCTAAACCAGTCATTAAGAAATTCCTTTTTAGGTTTTAATATGCTTAGCTAACCTAAGACAAAAAGATTCCGAGGTAAGAAATAACCACTTCACATAAAGGATAGTGGTTTTTAAGTGAAAAATAGTAAAATTACAGAAACAATGTATTTAAGCAAACTGATGTCTTCTATTTCACTTATTCCACAGATTGACTTCTGCTTATTTTCAAAAATTGGCTCAAATTATCCCTGTGACAATAAATTCTAAAAAAATTGGTATTCTTTGTATACTATTCTGTAATCCAGACTTTCTCAGTTTGAGCCCGTTTAATCTGGCGAACAGATAACCATGGACAAGGAAAACATGCTGGCACTTGGCCATATTTAGTAGCTTGTACAGATAAGTTTGACAAGTCATTAGATGACACCAAAAAAATGACAAAAATGTTTTTTTTGGAGCTGTGCAGTCCTGTTACTTGTCTCCCTTGTTTGTTTCAGATTTGATAAACAGAAAAGGAACTCAGTGTGTGTTCCAAGAGTCTGTTGGACTCTTGGACCATTTCACTGGGTGTTATGTGCTGAGGACCATATTTTTCCATTTTTTCCATATAAATGGCATTTTGCCCATGCACTGAAAAATATTAAAAATAATATTTCTGCTATTTCTTTTGCAAGACAGAAATACCTGAAACCTCCACGAGCAGCTTGGAGCAACTGCTCACATTCTTGTACAGTAGTTGAACTTTTCATTAGATATTTGGACCACTGGAAATAGCAGTAGCTGAAGTAGCTGCAGATTTAACCAGGGGGAAACCAAAGGGGGGATGGATGGCCCACATAAGTATGTGGGGCTGCTCACCAAAACTTGCCTCAGATTAAAACAGTCTGCTTGCTTCTCACAGATAATGTAAGGCTAAGACACAGAAATTTCGATGTTTTGAGTAGCCTGTTTCTATATTACTAAGGGAATACCAATCAGGGATACTTTATTTCTTGTGGGCATGTCTTAGGCACCTATTTTTGGAGAACACATTAGTGTTTATATATACTGCTCAGAATTTTGTTTTTCCACAACAATTGTGCTTTTATGAATTTAAAGAGAGGCATAGTGCATTAACAATTTGCAAAATTTGTCATGCATTTTACAGGCTTTCATTTAACCACTGTGTATATCAGCTTTTATTACTTAGGCCTGGATGGTTGAGGTGGTTCATTGTTCATATACTTGTCTTATTAGTTATGTTACTTGGGCTTTTGTGCAAGCTAATGAATTTTACAGACCCCAAAACATGAAAGCATGAAAATTTTTTTTTCATTATAATTTTAGAAATTATGAAGCTAGTATTCTTAAAATATACCTAGTGCAAGCTTCACTAAAGATGGCTTGGGTTGGTTTATAAACTCCATCCATCTCATGGATTCTTAATAGTGGATCTGTGGTTCCTAGAAATACTTGGTTAGCTGCTGTGTTTGTGTGCTTGAATTATGCTAAAGTTACATAAATTGTGTGTGTTAATTTATAGTCATGCTGTCAATGTATTGGCCATACTTGAAGACTTAACAGTTTTCTGTTACTCAGCAAGGATCCACCCATTCTCTTAAAAAGGATGGACAGTAGATAGAGAATTTTATCACTTCATCTGTTACTTAGCTACTCAAGCTGAAAGCAAACACATTTATTTCCTCTTAAAATTTGGTGTCTTTGTGCTCACTTAAATTTGTGATGCTTCTGTTAGACTAGTCACTTTGTTTATTCTGAGTAAAGTTATTTTGGTGTAGGTTTCTTCTTATTAAATAAGTGAATGCACAAATCCTCTTGGTATTTTGGCAGTGTTTTGTGATTCACTGGTCCATTAAGAACTAAGGGACCAGATGTGCAGCAATGATGAAAATCAAACATTTGGGTTACTCTGGTGCTTTGTAATTTAGATAGATTGAATTTTTATATATAAATCAGTTTTGTGGCCTTTTTTTTTCTAACTGCAACAAGAATGTGTTGCAATGAAGAGAACTATGGTGGAAGCAAAACATCTACTGGAAATCTTGAATACTAACAAAATCACATGGGAAGAAATCACAAAGCAGAAATTAATAACAAATGGTACCAAAATACATACTTCTCATTTGTGTCTGCTAAAAGTATAGATCAATAAAATTTGTCTCCATTCATCTACTGAAAGTACACAATAATATTAGTGTTGTAAGTAGATTATTACTTTACAAAAATACACCTGTTTTCATCTGGAATTAATGTATATAAAAACATGATATGCAGCATAACTTACTAGCAACCATATAAGCAAAATTTCTGTTAAACAGGGATGATAGAGATCTGGAAAAGAAAAAACTTGGTGGCAGTGGTATTGTTTGTTACTAAGAGAAGTTCAAGAGTTTATAATCTGCTTTGCAAGTCAAAGAATAATACTCTGTTCAGACAAAAATATTTTTAGTATACTTCCATTCATGTATATAACTTAACATATTCATTTATATTACAAATACAAATTGTGTCCTGGGTTTTTGCAATGCTATCTGTAAGTTTAAATATATTAGCCCTTTTTTTAAAAAAAAGGCTTTTGTTATTAAATGAAAATAAGTAATGCTTTTACACAAAGAGAGTGGATATGTGAATATGTGCTGTTTAGCAAAAGTGAAATTACCAGGAATAAAATGAAGCAAGAATTCCCTTAATCAGTCTTTCCTAAAGTTAGGCATCTTCTGGCAAAATGTGGATGTGTTAAAAAATATTTAAAACTCAAATTCTTAATTTTGTCCTTGAACATAATTTTTATAAAATACCAATTTCTCAGCTGTCATAAATTGTTATTGGTGAAACTACATTAAAAAAAATAGAGCCCAGTTCTTTGTTTGTAGAGAGTATAAAAAGAATTGTTGGGCAAGGCATTTCTTAGCAGAAAAATGCTTATTCATTCCTTACATAGAAAACCTATTAAAGCATCCATTTAAAAGACAATCAGGTGGCTATATGGGCTGTTTATAATGGAATATTGATTTATTTTACTTATCGGTTAACAGATTTAAATCTGTCTCAATTCAATCTCCTTAGAGATTTTGGAGCAGTATGGGCTGAGACAGTGGGAAGCACCTCAGATTAACACATCCTGCAGAAGCAAACAGGTTAAAATATCTGTCACCAGTCAGACTTCTTAGCCTACTGAAAAAACATTTCAGTGGAAAGACTTCAGTAGTTTAGAGGAGAAAAACAGAGCTGTGTAATAAGACGTTCCAAAATGGATGCAAATACTCAGCTTTTAGAAACTCATTTACAAAACGTGGGATTGTCTCGTATGTAACATCATTCCATAACCATTAGGAACAGAAAACGAGAAAGAGAATGACATGGCAAAAGCAAAACTCCTCCGACTGAAATACTTGATAGGAGCTGCGTGTTTTGGGCGGGGTTTGTGCAGCTGGACAGTCAGCACTGCCGGCCTCAAATGTAACCGAGAAGTACCCGACACTGCCGGCCACTGGCTCCTGTGCAGCCCCGGCTGCTTCGGGGAAGGAAATCGGCAAAAAAAGGGGTCCTTCCACTGAGCTTCCAAGAGCCGGGAAAGGGCAGCTCGCCAGAGGGCTGCTGAGGAGGTGTCAGCGGAGCCCAACCCGCAGCTTCCCCAATGGCGGCCCCGGAGTCCGGCAGCGCCCAGGGCGTGGCGCGGCGGTGCGGGCAGGCCGGGGGTGCGGGGCCGCTCATTCGAAGGGCTCGGCTCCAAGATGTGCGGGTTAAGGGTGCTCCTCCTAACTCACAAGGAGGGGTGGTGCGTGGTGAGCACCCAGTGAAGAGCCGAGGCTGCAGATGTGGGTGGGGTGTTTGCACACTTCATCCCGGTGGTGACCGACGCCCCCTCTCAGGTGGAGCTGTCGCAGGGGGAAGTTGTTGCACAGACCTCGGGCCCAAGACCTTACAGGGGCCTTCCAGTTCCTGAAGGGCATGGGGCCTATAAGAAAGTTGGAGTGGGACTTTTCACAAGGGGTATTCCCATTGATAGGACAAGGGGTAATGGTTTTAATATGAGAGAGGGTTGAGTTAGGTTAGATATTGGAAAAAAATCTGTAGTGGGAAAGTAGTGAGACACTGGAACAAGTTGCTTGTGGAGCTTGTGGGTGCCTCATCCCTGGAAACATTCAATGCCAGGTCAGATGGGGCTTTGAGCAGCCTGGTCTAATGGAAGGTGTCCCTGCCCAAGCGGGGCATTTGGAACTAGAAGATTTTTAAGGTACCTTTCAACCCAAACTGTTCTATGAACTAAAGTGTGGACCCTGCTTACTCTCTATCAAAAGAAACAGCTTTACTCAAAACAGCAAAAGAAATAGCTGGTCTTTATATTTTATTTTGTTTCAGTTTAGTCTGACAACAGTTAAGATGCAAAAGTACAGGCCCCCGACAACTTGCACCCAACTCTAAGGCTTGAACCTGACCAGAAAACTGCAAGGAGTTCCTGGTCTTCAGTGCCCTTACACAGTTAATGTCTTCATGTGATTACATCCATAGATGGTACTCCCCCATAAGGTGCTCTTGTCTTTGATACAAGAGATAATTTTAATGGCTCAATAGAAAGTAAAAAACTTCACTAAAAATGTAGTCAGGACTGGTACATAGAACTGTTTTTAACTGGGTGCTCCTTCAACTTTATAACTTATTAGAGACAAATGAAAACTGCTTCTGTTTCTAATACCTGTAATGGTCTAAAGGCTTTTGATTTTTCATAGGGTTGAAGGATGGCTTTTTATTTTCTGCTCTGGATTAAGGAGAAGCGCACTTGAATAATGCTTCCAGGAACATTCTGTGCCATTGCTTTCATATATGCTGTGTGAGAAATAGATAGTCCATACAATTCCTCTGTTCTGACATTCAGAATTTAAATTGGTCTTTGATTAATCTTTTGCATGGTTATATTTTTTATGCCAGTTTACTCAAATCTCAGCTGTTTTGGGGTTTTTTATGCTGAAAATCTCCACTGACAAGTCATGGATTTCCATGGCTGTCATGGCAGACAGATTCAAGATAACTATTACATTTCATCAACCGTTGGCTATTATTTGTAAAAATCTGATCAGAGTTTGCTCTCTGAATAAATCTGCTCTCCTTTACCCGAAAACAGTAATTTGTTATTTACAGCCCTTTCCAGGACATACTGCTGCTTAGGAGATGTTGATGCAGACTGGAGTGACTCAAGCAGACAGTCTGGAAACATCAAGCTGCTTATAAGCAGCTTCTGAAATGTAAAAAAAAAACCAACAAAAAAACAAACAACAAAAAAAAGCCAGCTGTAAGGAATGATAGGTGAGACCTCATGTTCACTATATATTCCAAACATTAAAGAGAACAATATAATGTTAGCAAAGAAATATGAAAACAGCACATGTTTACACAGTATAGTCTTAGTGCTGTGGCATTATCTACACAAGCTGTGACAACAAAGGATTACACACTTAGAAAAGTATAAATAGGTGTTTTATTGTAAATTATTTTTCTGTATTTTTTTCTTTAATGGTGAATGTCAGTATTTTAATGGAAACAAAATTTATAGAAAAAATAACGCTTCCAAATCCAAGAGTTTCAATAAACCAAAACTTGTTTTCATTTAAGATAGTGACAGAACCTTTAGAGGACAAGATTAGACATAATTCTGATCATGCTATTTTCCACAAACCTAGGCTGGAGAAAATCTCATTTGTTTTCCACTAACAGGAGTCATATGCCTTTGTTTTCTTTATGGAAAGGTTAGAGAGTTTCTGGGGATTTATGAACAGGAGGACAGATACTGCTATTTTCGAAGTAAGAATGTTACTCTTGTACTTCCTAGAGAAAACTTTATTTGCTTCTCTTCTGTAAGTTTTAGAGGACCATTAATGTTTGCAAGTAGAAAGGTTTACTGCATAGAAATCACAAAATAATGTTTTGTGTGTAGTTTAGAAACCCAGTATGTTTTATGCATTGCAGCAAGAGACATGTCAGTCCGGCTGCTAATACCATATGACAGAATATGTCAGTGATTACTCTAGGAGTCTTTGAATTATGTTGCATATCGTGGCGCTATTGAGTAATACAGAGCCATCTGAAAAGCATCAATGTGCTTTGCTTATGTTTCAGTAAATGACAGTGCTGCGGGGGCAATAGATTTCACAAACATTCAGAAATGCAAAAGTTAGGGGTTTAGTTTAAACAGCTCTCGTATCTTAAATCAGTAGAAAGATACAGGTGGCTCCTAGAAGCAATCTAAAAGTAGAGCTACTATAAATAACTTTTTCAGGATGTTATCCTTGACCCTTGTCAAAAAAAAAATCACTGAAGATACAAGCTGCTGCACAGAGATAGACTTGAGTTCCATTTCAGATGTTACTGGATAAATCTCATGCTTTCATCACCCTTCAGAACAAAACCAAGGTACCTGCAGTAGCCTGGTATGAGCCTGGTAAGATCTGGATAGCTTGTGCAGAACATCTGATAATATCTGTTTCTTGGTATTCTCTGATGATTCACAGTCTGCAAAAACTTTAGTCATGTTACAGGAGCTATGATGTCAGACACTACAAGGGCTGATCAGCAGCCTGATTGTGCAGAAAATGTCATTTATAACTGAGGATAAACTACTGGCAGTGGTTTAAACTTTTTACTGGCTCTGCTACCTGAAGTACAATTTAGACACAAACAAAATTTGCATGGAAGGGCACAGTGCCAGGATCTTGTAAAGAGGCAAGTAGTAGATCTCCAAGTCATTGCCCTTTTACACTTGCATTATCTCCAATTAGAACATTCACTTGAATCATTAGACCTTCAGGCAGATAATTTCTAGTGCAGGGGAATATGAAATCCAGCATCAGCTTTACTCCTTTTTGGGTATTGGCTACTGAAGAAATATACTGTACTCTCTCTACTTGGGAAACAAAGAGATAGACCAGGAGATAGACTGAGACATGGTCTGCAGATTGAAGTGTTGTATTGCATTCTAACTCATTTGCCACAAATTTTGAGGAATAGCATTTTCTGTCTATACATTTATCTAATTAGAACAAAGATCAGGGTTCTGTTTCTAAGGATATGCAGTATCCTATGATCTCTAAGTCACAAAAGCTTTACAAACAGGTGCATGAGAGTAATTGTTTGAGTTTTACTTGTGGTTTGTTTGTTTTTTTTAACCTGGAGATCCTGTGGTGTTCCTCTTCCTGGGGTGGTAGACCAGTCCTATGCAGAGATCCAGGCAACATTTCTCCCCCCAACCCTCCCCTGTTGCATGCTGTTTTGTGGGGGGAAGGTAGTGCTTCCAGTTGCCAATTGTTTGGAGCAACTGACTAGAACTTCACAGATGGCAAGGGGAAAACTACATCTTGATTTTTTCTAATTTTTACTTAGCAAATTTAATAAAAAATGTACTTTTGTACAGTACTTCCATTTGTTTCAGTGAAATGCTGTTTCCATCTTACTGCACACAAGCAATCAGATGAAATACAACAGGATGCTTTGTTTACTTGCCTGTTTCAGAACATACTTGGTCTGAAAAAGTTGACTCCAGTCTTTCACAAAACTATTTGTCTGACTAACTTACAGGCTTGTATACTTCAAGATGTTACTCCTTTGAGGCTGTCTCTGCCCATCTGTTTTTCCTCTTTTGGGACCTGCCCTTAAGAAACACCTCCTACAGGCTGCCATCCCTATTTACAAAGACATAAGCTGCACACTAACACTTGTGTGAAAGACCTGTCTTAGCAAACACATGTAGTACTTCTGAAGTGTTCAGGCACCCAATACTCTTTTCTCCATGGAATGCAGGACAGATGTGGATGAAATGAATACATTTTAAAACTGGTATCTTCTACAAGCACAATTTCTTCAACTAGTGTGCAGGAGAGAAAAGAAGGTAAGGGCTTTTTCTCTTCTACACCACTGCCTGCCTCTTCTGGAAAGTGCTTCAAAACATGGCAAACAAAACCAACTTCAGGAAAATGAGGTTGTGTCTAAACACAGAACCTTCAATTCACCCTCGTAAAACAAGATGGTGCTTTTGCCCTTTTTCCCTAAACATAGATGGGATGCTGAGCTCTCTATGTTCAAGAGCCACTCTTATCATCATCAGGAGAGGTCCTTTATTTCTGGCCAAACAGAGGAAGATTTGAGATGGACAAATATTTGGCATGGTATTTCTTTTCCATGTAGTCCCTGTAGCAGCTTGCCAACTTTTTCACTTTGATGTTCATGGCTGGATGTGCTGAGTTCTGACCAGGAAATCTTGGGCTTTTTCATATTCTTCCATACAAAGGCAAGCCTGGGCACACCTGAACAGTGCTTTGGCATTTCATGGTCAGTCTTGAAGGCCTTCTCCCTTTATGCCAGAGCTCAGTGTCATGGACTAATATTCTGACTTGGTTTAAGCCAGTTATTTTTGCAGGCTCTTTTTTTTCCTTCCCTTCTCCCAAGGTACCGAGTAGTACTCTAAGTTGGACTCAGTGATCTTAGAAGTCTTTTCCACGTTTGATGATTCTGTGATTCTGTGATAATTTAGTGTGCTGGAGCTCTGTGAAGCAATACCCATGTCAAAACCAGGTGTCATAGGATATGTATTCTACACAATCTCTCCCCAGTAGAATTATTACTAATCAAATAATAATAAATTATTTTTGTTTTGGAGGAGGAAGAGGAGGCCTAGAGATGAAGTCTTGAAATGAACAATCTGCCTTACCAAACTTGGATCCAGTGTATTTGTTTGTAGAGTAAAATGAGATTTGATTAAAATGTGGTCAAACCAAAATGATTCACATGACTTAAAATTTAAAAATTCTAGTGCAATGTGTTTTAAAAGAAGTAATCCACAGTGCATCTTCCAAAGAAACAAACCAGGACAGTGGGAATTTTTGCTCTCTCTGCCTTTCTGCTCACATATTTGATCTGAGATGGCAGGAGGCATGATTTTCAAGGCCAAAATTCTTTTAAATTGACTTGCTGGTACACTGTTTTGTGACCATGGGACCTGTAAGAGAGTGGAGTTATTTGAGGGGCAACAGAAAAGACTATGTCTATGTGGATTCCCTGAATCTTTTTTCTTCAGTGACACCTTGAGTCACAGAATACAAATAACTAGCAGTGAGAACACAGACAAGTCTGGTTTTATTACATGGAACAGCAAAGGACCTAGTAAATCTCTCAAGGGAAGGTTACATAGTAATTTTAATTCACTGTTAGTCCAAATGTATGCTCAGAGAGTTTTAACCACCCTTTGCCCCTGGCTATCTATGTGCCAGCACCACTTCACATAAGGATGTGCAAAAAAGATGAAACAAAAAGTTGTTATCTGGATCAATTCCAGCTCATTGTTAATACTAGCATAAAAGATGTGATTGCAAAAAGCATCCAGGAGAAGCAGATGGGAGAGGGGCAATGGGACTGGACCCTCTCACTGCAGGCCTGACTTATCTGGCTGGTGATCTGGGCAGCTGTGTCTTCCTTCCTCCCCACCCATGTGTTCCTGTCCCTGCTGCCTACTTGCACTGGAGCAATTGGTCTTGGAGCCACAGGACTTCTTGGTAGGGTAGCATTTTGTCACATCAACAAGCTAATCTGGATAACTGTATGGTTGCCTGACTGCAAAGTTTGATACAGGTATCGAGGTCGGCAGGTGGCAAATTTAAGGTGAAACTGCATCATTGTGACTGAGGAAGCATTGTTATGGTCAGACATTCTTGTTAAGAAAAACAAACAAAAAGTTATAATCATGTTGGAGTTTGAAAAAAAAAAAACTTGGATATTTTAATTTTTACTGCATTTCTTGAGTTTGATAAATATTTAAAGGAATCTGGAAATATATTCCATTCTGTATTTGATGAGAAAAATCCCAGTGGTCTATTATTTCTTAAACATTTATACCTTGAAAGGTTTATTTCATAGATTACATTACATATAGAAGTATATAAAACGCAATTACACTCAGATTTCTGAACATCCAACTCTAACAGGGACTGTTCTGGGAAACCTAGAAGCATTTAAGAAGGTAAAATCTCTTTTCCTCACCTGCAAAATAAATCTGCTTGCCTTGCCACATCTGCTTTCAGGAACTTGTGCTTCTGGCCAGGCAATTGATAGTTGCAAGCTGTAAGAGTGGCCTTTACTGTAGTCTGTTTTCTCCCCAGCCACAGAATGAGATCACATCTATTAATTCTTGCAGCAGTTTCCAGGCAAGGTGCCAGTATTTTTGCCATGTGCCACCAGCAGGGTACCTTAACAAAGCCATGTCTGAGCAATTGTGTTTTTTTTTTAAAAAAAACAATAGTGTATATATGTCTTGATGAAGTGGAACACTAATGTAACCGAATGCCTTTTCTTTTGCAATAAATTGAATCTTAAATCAGTTCATATTCTTAAAGTAAATTTTTTAAAGAAAAACCTTCATAATTTTGCAATACCAGAACAAACCACGTCACTGTATATAAAATCTGTGATGATAAAAGTTGTCCTCTGTTTCTTTGCTACACATTGTGCTAATCAGTGAAATAATGCATATTAGAAAGAACTAGCAAATTGATTCCTTAATGTCACTATTACATTTAACAGAGAACATTAAAAGCAGTTATTTCCTTTCTTTATTGTTTACTGTTTCTATTATTTCATTATAATTTTTCATACAAATCCAAACCAGGCCAGCTTAGCTTCTTCTGTTTACAGATAATAACTAAATAGTATTTAAAAGGAGACACTAGAAACTGCTTCAGCAGAATTTATTTTATAGCAATTCTCAGAGGTATTTGTCACTGTAACCTAAGCATCTTTTGTCCTCAGTGAGACCAAAACAAGATTGTATTGGAAAAGCTTTATGTGAGAAGGGTCATTGACAACCACATTCAAAGTAATTATCTTGGAAAATTAATTAACTTTTCTTTTAAAGTCCAAGCCCTTAGAATATTTCCCATTAGTAACAGCAGGTCTATGTTCTTTATGTTCATTGTGGCAGATGTTCTTTACATCCCAGATTTTCTCAGAACAACTGAATGGCTTGATGGATGAAAGGATGTGTCTGGAAAACGTGTATCAGTCTGTGTCATTAAAAGCCTGAGCCAGAGCCCACTAAAATCAGTGGGAATCACTGGCTTAGGTTCACATTTTTCATACCTTGTTAGCAGGGAGTAAGTATTGATTTTTAAAAAAGAATAGAGTGATATTTTTACCTGGACTGCACATAATTTCTTTATCCAAAAGTGAGGGAGAAACATTGTATTGTTGGAAGAATCTGACCTTGCTCATACAGATGGCTGGGTTTGTGACCCCAAGAGGCTTGCATGGTGACTCTCAGGTGGCAAAACCACCTGGGGAATCTGAGTAGTCTCCTAGGAAGTGTTAGAAAGGGGTAGCTGGTTGTGGTGCACCAGTACTATTGACAAAGGGAAGAATATTTAAACAAACAAGATCAAGGTTTCTGTGATGTAAAATGCTTTCTGCTCCTGAGTCTATGGGAAGATGTGGAAAGGCAGATTTACTACCTTGATTGGACAGTGTAAGTAGGAAGAATGCAGATTCATCATGAATTGAAGACAGTTTCAGAATAAAGGAAACACTATCTGAAGTCTATCCGAATGAGATGTCAGTGAGCTGTGAGAGGCAGTTGCAGGCAGGGAAAATGAATGAGGAGCTGGTGCTAGTAAGAGCAAGGCAGGTAAGACACAATGCTAAGGTACCCAAAGAAAAAGAGCAAAGAAGGTCTGATGATGGTAACCAGGGACAGCTAGTGGTTTGACTGCCAAGCAATGCATGGTGATGAGGCAAGTCTCTGATCAAACCAGGATCAAGCAAAATGTTGGTAAGATCAGGAAAAGCAATAAAATGTTGTTCAGGCGGGGACTGTGGGTAAGACCTGAGCTTAAATGCCTCTCTGGAGCTGCAGAGTTCTCTGAGCAAGGCCTTTCTGATCCAAGGTCACGGGGCTGCATCACATCACTGCTGGTGTTGAGCACTGCCAGCCAGGCTGCTCTGGGAGTGTGAAGAACCTGTTGGTACAGGTCCCTGACGAAGAGTGACATTGTAATTTAAAGTTTTACACTTAAAATCTGGAAAATTGTACCTGAGTGGTACACTTTTATATTCTAATACTTTCATAATTCTTTATTATTGTTAATTATTCTTATTTCTTTATACAGTGGCCCAAATTATATGCACTTACAAACAAAAAGAATGTCTTACTTCATGAGCTTGCTGTCTTAAAGTCACATGATAAAAACTTAATATATCTATACCTTTTTAAATCTTGATTCAAAATCCTGCTACACCTGAAATAAATCTGAGACACAAAGTCAATACATAAATGGAAATACTAATGGAAATATAAGCAAAGAACAAGAAACAGAGACAGCTATAGCAGGGAAGAACAAGTAAACTGTGTTACAGTGTCAGAGGCAGTACCCTTTGGACCTTTTTTGGGAGCATGGTGATAGAAGGGTATTTTGAGAGGAAAAATTAACTGAGTTTGCTACTATTTACACCGAGAGCATTTTAAGAATGAAGTATGCCTGGAAGAAAACTCACAAACTTGTCTGAAAAATTAACAGAGAACAGGAGGCAAATACACTGTTAAATGAATTTTTATGGCAGATGTCATCTGTCATAAATAAATTGCAGATGAAAGAAAGAGTAATCTGTGAAGGGTACTGAAATGAAACCCAAATGTATGACTGATGCAGCAGAAGAGAACTCACTGGAGAGATATAAATGGGAAAGGTACACGTGGTAGAAACTGAGAAGAATAATTAGAATAGATATGGCAACATCAGAACTTCATTTTCCAAAACCAGAGAAAGGAATATTGATGTAAAGGAAAAGGGAGATGAGCCTTGACAATAGTTGAGGTGAATGGGCAGATAGGAAAGCTGCATGTGAGGCATGTTTTGCGCTGAATCTTTCAGACACAACCTCAGTGACAGGATCTGCAGAGAGCTCTGAGTTGAGGATGGTGTCCTTTTTGTGGGCATGGGTGACAGGGAGCGGTCTCTTACGGGCTGAAAAGGAGGTGGGCATATAGAGCCAGGGTAAGGGCAGGAAGGTCTCTCTTTTAGATCTGTCAAGCTTAACTAGAAAAAAATATACAAATTTTTTTTTCTTCTTAACTTAGAATATCTGTTTGATTAAGGGGTTGCAGGACTGGAACTTCACACAGGGTATGGAAGGCAGAAGTCTGCTGCTCATGAGTATCATCTGAGCACAGGTATCTTACGTGGGATCTGATTGCAAAAGAAATACATAGATCCATCTTTCCTAATCTTTGGGTTTAACACTTGTATGCTCTATCAGCAAGTCAAAGAGGGAGTAGGGCCCATTTCTACCTAATACTAAAAAAAGGCATGCATTACTTAGCATGACAGTTCACACAGAACTAAAGATACGGGTAGCCCTAATTTTGATATTTCTTAATCTTGCAATTCTAATCCATGTATTTTAAAATCAGAAGGCTCTCCTATTGAAGATATTTATTGGTGGTTTTGGTTTTGTTTTGTTTTGTTTTGTTTTTTATTTTTCGTGGACTCTTTGTACCAAGTAATTAAAAAATTACATGTACCAAGTAATAAAAAAACACAAACAAAACCACCCCAAAACCCCCCAGAACAAACCAAACAGTTAATGGACTGGGAATGAGCATGGCCTAAGAAGTGCAGGAAATTTCTTGCTATCTGATGGGAACATTCCCTGGAAGCATTTGACTGCAGTAGACTTTGTGGCTGTCTGCAGTTTCTTATTTTAAACTAATTGTTTGGAGACTATTGATACTGGATTTCCTCATTTTTGTAATTTAACAACAGCAAGGACATCTGATTCAGTCGTGTCCTCTTTGTATTTTACCATATAATACTAGACAAAAGAGCAGAGATCACTGAGAGAGGTGCTTGCTGTAATGGCACAGTTAAAGAGTGAAAGCTGGAACAATTCTCTTTGGAAAGGTATTTGAAGAGGTCAGTTTCCCTATTGCAGATATGAAGTTTTGATGGACAAAAAAAAAAGAGTTCACTATTTGGGTTCAGATGGGTAGGTCATGGCTTTAACTCTGCTCAGTGACAGGAAAAATAAAGATGCAGGATTTCATACTATTATTTCTCCATTCAAAACTGATGGATGAGTTAAAAACATACTTATTCTTGAGTTTATTATCTATGTGAGAAAATACTGTAGTTTGTATTTTTTTCTTTAGTATTTTGTTTTTTGAAAACTCAACATTTTCATTAAACTAATAATGATATTTTTAAGGTAATTTATGTGAGTGTGACTGTATTCTCTGCTGACTTGCTATTGTGTAATTCCTTCTAAAATGTTCTTTACAGAACCACAACAAAGATTCTTTTCTACTTAGGGCAAAAGTACAGTCAGAATGTATTTTTTTCTCTTTTTCCCCAGCAGTTGAAGAGCAGCACTGAAATGGAGATTCAGGCACCTGCTCTTGCAACAGGCTGTGAACTGAAGGTTCAACCTGAAGAGAGCCACTGGAATGCTGAGATAATTGAAAGACCTGATGTGCTTGACATGACCTGAAATACTGAAATATTTCTAGGCATTTTTTTAGGTATTATGATAGTGATGGATCTGTTATGACATTTTCATAGTAGATACATTATTTCAGCTCTCCATAATTTTGCTCTACGAATGACCTTTTAAAATTATCTTTTTTCCCTGTGTACAAGAGTAGTATTAACAGGTGCTAAACTGAAAACACAATCTATTAAATAGATAGAGCAATGTCAGTACAGTGCCCAACTCCCAGCAGTGTGCCATTAATACTGTGTTTTTTCAACCAAAAAGGCAACTGAACATTTCAACATCCTTGATTATCTGCAGAGACTGACAAAGTCCTTGCAGAAATAAAGAGATCAGACATTCTCTCTGAAGGCTTCTTTCACTTGGAGCATGAATTCTCCCTTCATTTCCTTTTATTTGAAATAGGAATTTTCATTTGAAACCTCTGCTAAAGAAGGTTAGCATCTACTAAAGGGGACTTATCTTAAATAGGTGTTGTAATAGCTAGCAGTTTCCAAAGAATGGTGATCATAGGATGAACAGGTAGTCATAGGCAATTTCTATGCTGTATGTTTTATTTACTTCTACTTACTGAATCTGGGGGATGTATTGGCAAACTGTATGTTTGTAGTGTCCAGGAGCTTAGGGAAGGAGTGTATAAATTTTAGGCACCTCACAGTTCTTTTCATTTTATTGATATAGTTGTTTGGGTTTTTTCCTGTTGAGTAATGAGGGCAAAGTATGCAAATTGACTACAGAAGTTAACAAAGAACCAGTACATGCTATTTTCAGAAATAAAGGTAAGTGGAATTTTCCTTTGGAGGAGCAAAAAATAAGAGGAAGACTGAAATTAAAGATTTGTGACAAGAAAGAGTAAGACAGAAGGTCTGAGAGGGTTCATATCGTGGGACATCGCACAAAGAGGGAAGGAAGCAGGAGAGGTTTGGCAGTGTGAGGTACTGATTAGGAGCAGGGGCTGGCAGCCATTGATTAACTTCTGCTTGACCACCTATTCTTGCCAGAAATGTGTAGGTAGAAAGTGGAATAATCCTGGCATTTCAGGCTGCCTCTGGGAGTTAAACTGAAAGCCAGGTAGTCTGTGTATCTGCTTTGACTTCCATATTTAAAGGAATCCTAAGTTCCTCCACTGCTCTACTGGGTGAACACCTCCCCATACCTATGTTATGTACTGAAACCCCTCATTCTTCAGAGCTCTGTCCTTTAGTCTGCTCTGCTTATTTAGCCAAATTCGGGGTCAGTTCTCTTTACTTTTCCTTACATGTGATTTGAGTTGTCCTGCCAGTTACCATGTATGGGACAGGACCAGAAGCTTGTCCCTTGTAAGGTAGGAGATATTGCAGAACTTGCTGTTGCATGTCAGCAATGATCTGCAGGGTATAAATGAAGGGACCTGAGCCCTGCTACCTGTCCTATTAAGACTGCAATTGTGTGTGAAGTGCAAGTAGGATGGCGAAAAAGGAAAAGAAGAACCCTTAAGGAGTGAAAAGCCAAGACAGATGCAGCTCCTACTGGAACAGGGAAGCAGATCTGATTTTAAAGGAAAAAGTAGACTGCAGGAGCTGATAGCAGAATTGGGTAGGGCTGGCAGAATGAGATTCAGGAAAGGAGTTAATTTAGCAGTAAGGCTACCTATGTAGCTTTAGAATTGGTGGAGGAAACAGGAGGTGCCTGGGTGAGCAAATCAACTGTTTATGCGATAAAGTGATATAAAATAAATACTAGGAAATTCAAGCATGGAATGAATATAGAATTCACATTTTTCTTTGGAATTTTCTGCCCTTCCAAAATACTCCAAATCTGAAACAGACAATTATTACTGAAAATACTTCAGATGCCTATTTACATCATACAGCAACTGCCCATCTCTATGCTCTATTAAAAAAAAAAAACAAAACAACAAACCAACATTACTAATACACCCATCACATAGTATTGGTCTTTGCAATACCAAGAGGAGTTTGGGCTCTAGAATGATTTGCATGGGTGATGCATGCAGGGCTGTGCTAAATGTAGCACAGACCATATATTTGCCAAACTTTACATTTCCTCCATGCTTCATCATGGAACTACTTTGACCCCTTTTCACCATTTAAACACACATCTCCTAGTAATGCTTTTACAGTTCTGTTGCAAGCTTTCATGTTTGGAACTATTCTTGATCCTCAGGTTCTTGAAGTCACTCCAGTGTGTTAGACCATCAATTCTTTAAGACACCCTCATTTTTCTAGTTACAAGTTTGTGGAAAAAGCCTGAAAAACAGATTATGTGCTTGGGGGATGTGGATGTCATAACCAAGCAACTGCAAAGACGTTGGGACTCTTGTGGAAAAGGCTATGGTGCTGTATCACTCTATTGCCATCCATCTCTCACCATTACGTTTCAGCTCCCGGACTTAAACAGAACAAATTTTTTCTTTTTTTTTCTCCAAATGCAATGGTTCAGTTTTTCAAGAGTGCAATAAATGAGCTTGACAGCTTGACAATGCCACCAAGTCCAGAAGGAGCCCAGCTTTTAGAACAGGGGTTAAATAAAAACAGTTTTTTACTCGGGTAACAGAGGAGGTGCCAGACTGATTTTTGAGCTGCTTCTCCCAATAAATGAGATCCTGAACAGGCACCGCCCGAGAGTCCATGGGGCTGCACTAACACTTTCTATTAAGCGCTTCCGGCTCCTGGCACTACCCCTACCTCTCCCCACGGGGAAACCCAGACCGGTCCGCAACGCTCAGCACCCTCAGCCCCGATCCGCACCCGCGGGAGAGGCGGGGAGTGCCGGGCAGGAGCCGGACACAGCCCCCTCCGCGGCTTCACCGTGCGCCGCGCAAGCGCGTCAGGACGGGGCCTGCGCGGCGTGCCGGNGGACCGGCCGCCGCGGGCGGGCGGGCACGGGTCTGCATCCGGGTCGCCGCCGTGCCCATTGTCTGGGGAAGGGGCCCGGGGCTCGGCGGCTTCGCGGCGCTGCACCCGAGGGCCCCCGCTTGCCTGCCCCACCCGCTGCTCTCCTGCTCAGGCTTTAGTAAGTGATGCTCGTCGGATTCCCCCGCCCCTGCCCCGGGCAGATGCCGGGGTGCCCGCAGAGCGCCCGCCCCCTCCCTCGGGCGGGCGGGAGCATCGCCGTCCCTCAGGTGCCCCGTGGCCCCGGCTGCCCTTCCCCCGTACTTCGCGTCGTTGGCGTTGATGGATCACGGCGAGGCGCTACGGCTGGAGGTGCTGGTTGTTCCGGGGGCCTCAGGAGACCCCAGTGTCCGCCCA
This sequence comes from Florisuga fusca, assembly GCA_038090715.1. NCBI lineage: Eukaryota > Metazoa > Chordata > Aves > Apodiformes > Trochilidae > Florisuga > Florisuga fusca. The sequence continues at coordinate 23,183,611 of JAAWXA010000002.1, forward strand.
GCCGCCCCCAGGATCCTGTCGGTGCCTTGCTGTTCCCCGGTGCCGGAGGGGAGGAGCATCCCGCTCTGCCGGGCATCAGCTCCGGGCTGGTTAGCTGTGGGTGAACCCTCCCTTCCCGGTGTGCCTGCCGCCCCCCGCCCGCACCTGTGGCAATGGATGTTCCCGGGACCCCGGTACCGTCTGCATCTGCCGGCTGCTCTTCGGGCGGCGTGGCGGAGGCTGCCCCAGCCTCTCACGGCCATTCTGCCTTTCCTTTTAATTTAAATACCGTTCAGGATGCTGAATTCTCATCGCGTCACCTAGTAACAGTGCTGTGTTTTTTTTTCCTGCAGTGGACCGCAGTTCGAAGAGGAGACAAGTGAAGCCTTTGGCAGCTTCGCTGCTGGAAGCTTTAGATTATGATAGCTCTGATGACAGTGATTTTAAAGTTGGAGATGCTTCAGGTAAATATGCTCCCTCATCTTCTCGGTTCAGAATTAACTCATTTTTTGTTTTATGGTTGGTCATTTATTATCATATGGGAGACAGAATGGTATTGGTGAACTTGGACTTGGTATTGGGACTTGGAGCCACTTGAACTTCAGTGACTCGATTGGGTAACTTGAAATTCTTACACTGCGTATGAGAAGCAACTGATTAAACAAAACCTCCATACAGTACTTCAGTTGCAATTAATTTTTTCTCAACAGAAAACTCATGATTCATATCAGGCAGGTTTTGGCAGAAACATTTGAGTAGCTTCTGTGGTTATTGCTTTAGCTGTATCTGTTACTTTTCATTGCTTCAGTGTAGAGGTAATTCTTGAAATATTCATGCACTTAGTATTGAAATAATAATGTTGTAAAACCATTTAGTTTTGAATCATTCTGCATAATATTTTGTTGTTGAGTTAAGAATTTGTCTATTTCTCAAGGCTAGTTCCACTTTGTGAGTAAAAACTTCAAGAAGAAAGGTCTGCTCAGATTTTTGTTGTGTTTTAAAATCGATAAGACTTAACATGCACTTTTAGAAAGCTATGCAGAAAGGTGTATGCATTTCATACTAGAAAAAAGTCCTTCCTGCAGAGTGGTTTTGTTCTACTGTCTTTTGTAGGTGTGCAGATTCATAAATCTGGCAAACATCTGCAGAAACTGAAAGCAAACAAGTTGCCAAAATAGATTTAATAAATTCTATTTATTAGTAATGAAGTAATTTGGAGGGAAGGGAAAGAAGGGGCAGGGCCATGTTTCTGAACAAACAGCACATTGGATGTTTATTTGGCATATGATCAGGGAAAGAAGCAAAGATATATAAGGGAAATATTATAGTAGCTTGTAAAATAACTTCACTTTGTTATTTTAGCAACGGGGCTGCTGATCTATGTTTTCATGTGAATGTATCTTGCAAAAATATTTCCCATCCATTTAAAGGCTTATTTTTTATTAGCTGGCATGCTTCTCTGTATTAATGAACTTTAAAAATATGTAATAATCGTTTTGCCAGTTCCAGTTTTAGGATACACCCTAATGTTCCTTGGTTGGTTGGTTGGGTTTTTTTTCTTCCCCCCCAGTGCTTAGACATATTTCCCTTGGTCTGGTAGAACCAAGCTTCAGTGCCTTCAGGGAGTAAAACTGATGTTAGTTTTAGCAATTTCATGCTAAGGTTTTTTGGGGTATATTTTGTTTACATTTTTATTCTTGTTTTTGGATTCTTTCTTTTGAGTAAAAACACTGCCTTTTGTAGAGACAGCTTGCCATAAAAGGAAATGATTTTTTTTGTTTCCAAAGAAAATCTTATTCTGGAACAGTAGTGTAGGCAGGATTTAAGGGAAAAGGAGAATAAGAAATGGGAGTATGGAAGATGGACATGTAATTCAGAGAAATGTTATTTGATTAAAAGACAATCATTAATTAATTAAAAAATCATCAATAAAGCTTCCTGACTCAACTATGTCTAAATGTAAAGGATTTGTTTAGAACTGATATGCTCTTTGACTTTTAGGATATTATATGTACACCAGGGGGATGAGTGTGTTTCAGTATTTTGACTTTAGAATATTTCAATCAGAGTTTCGCTTTGATGAAGTTGGGTGAGAGTTCCCTTAAAAAAACAACAATGAATTGAAACTAGCATATGAGAACCCCAAATTCTAATATTTTTCTACTTACTCTTTGTGTATCTCATGCAGCTTTGTTTTAACATTTCAGAACCTATATCTATCACTTGTAGAAGAAAATAATGTTCTGCTTAATAGAATTTAAAATTTATTGGAAACACTGGAACAGCAGCAGCGTTTGACATTGTACACTTTGTTCAAAGGTTTTCAGTGTAACAGCAGAAAGTTATGAGGGTTTGGAGAAGTTGGGGAATAGAAAGTTATTAAAGTAGAACCTTTTATGTTAAAGAAAAAAAGAAACATTGCTTTATAAGTAATGCAAGTTAAATGAATAGCTGCAGGATATTTGAAACAGAACATCTGTGCTGATTTAAAATGCAGCCCATATAACAGCCTTAAATTTGGCTCCACATAGTCCAGACAAATTCTGGATTGTTGCTAGCAGAAAACAAGTTTTCCTGCCTTCAGACTATAATGTATATTTCTTCATTACAGTCAGGGCTGATGCTCTTTTTCTCTTTTCAGTGTCTGCTGTAGAGTTGTCTCCATGTGCAGCTTGTTGCAAATCAGTATTTAGTATTTGTCTGAATGCAGAATATCATTGCATAGTTTGCTTACAAAAGGAAATGTGTGAGAAGGAAGAAACAATCTTTATCTTTGTACATTCAAAGTGATCATAAAGGGACTTTTGCAATCAGAAAAATCGGCGAAGTATGATAATTCCGCAGCTCTGGAATGTGTGTTTATTTGATTCACAAATGCACAAATACGTGTTAAAAAAAAAGTTTAAAAATTTGAAAGTTAAAAGTTTAAGAACTATTTCAATACTGAATCAAAAGAGTTCTGAATTTGTTTACTATTTGCTGATGATGTTGCATCCAAATGTAGGAATTTTAGGATGTTAAGTGATATGTGCTAGCAGATAAAAATACTGTGCCAGTGTAGGAGGACTGAGCCCGAAGCATATAAAGTTTCGCACAGGTTCATTATCCTGTCAGATTTCTGGGAATAGGAGATGCAGTAAAGAATTGAAAGCTTGGTACTTAGTGCTTTTAGGAAGGACTCAGCATTTCATAATTTTTAAACTCAGAATCCTCATGCCATGGTAATTGATTTTTCTTTTATCAGAGAAAATATTTCTCATCACCTAACTTCCATTTCCACAAAAAAATTAATCCGTAAGAGACACAGCTTTTTACTGTGTTTTATTTAATTTGGATTTAGATCACACCAACAGGATGTTAGTGGCTTCTCTGCTTTAAAGACCTCATCATTCTGGCACCTCTTTAGAGAAACTTATTTTAGAACTGTCATACTCTTGTAAATTTAGTGTAAATAGTTTTCAGGTCTTTTTCATTGTGATAATATTAGGTAATTTTTAATGGCTTTTCTGTTTCTTTATAGTAGGAAGTGTTAATGCTATATTTTAAGGCTCTGTACTTGTCTGTTTTTTATAAATATCTCAAAGAATTTGTTCCTCAAGTAGGAATGTTATATGTAATCTTAATGTGGTATCAGTGAAAAATATGATCCCTTTGGGGTCGGAGTGTACAAATGCGTTACTTGAAATTATGGTACTCTACTGAGTTGTTTGAAGCTTTGCTTTTAAGTTAGAGCAATTTTTTTGATGCTTTTTTTTCCTCTAATTTATTATTTATTTTTTAATGAGAGCAGCCTGAGATAAACTGATGTCAGAAATCAGTGTATAGTTTTAATGTAATTCCCAGTAGGATTCCAAAGCAAGTATTTTACTACTTCTTGTCTCTTTCATTGTTGAAGTTGATCGGTTTTGGCAGCTCATACACTGAAACTGAAATGATGCAGAGGGGTGTAGTATGGTCCTTGAACAAGAGTTGTGTGTATTTAAGGACTGGCTCTCTATCTCAGTATAACTAAGTAGAGTGTAGTTAAATGTTACTTTGAATAACTGGATTCTGTCACTACTTTTGCCACAAATCTCCTGGACTCTAATTATTGGAGACATTGTAGATGTTTTTTCTTTTGGAGATGAATGTGGAATCTGACTTGAATAAATATTATGTACTATTATTGCAATTGAGGTCAGTAGGGGCTCTGTTTGAAACATGTAATGATTTGTATAAATGCATATATTAGGTATTCTTAAAAATCCCGTGACTTGATGTAGAAATAAAAAGTTGCAAATATCTTATATCTTTCTATAATTTGTTTCCTCTTAGCATGCTGTACATTCCACTTTTGCTTTCCTGTACAGAATACTGTAAGATAATGTTTATGAAGCACCCAAATGGTGTAGTAATAAACACTACTAAAATGTTGAAGAAACTAAGACATTTGCTTTTGAGAATAAACGTAATGATATGCAGTAGGAAAGTTGTAGGGTGTTTTAGTTGACAGTGAAGATAAGAAAATATTGAATAGCTTAATCATTAGTAATTTCATGTAATCACACAGTCTTAATTGTTACAATGTTTTCAAGACTTGACTTTTGCAACTTTAATGTATTCCTCAGAATCCCACAGAGTGGAATTCCCAAGGGGCTTTTCCCATTGAGAAAATGGAAAATGCTGCCATTACATTCTCTTGGGTTATCTTCATTCCAAATGAGATCTTTTATCTATACACAGATATCTGCCATTTGAAAAAAGACTTTGGAGTAACTGCTGAGCATTTTGAATTTGTGTTCTCTTTGGAAACATTGAGATTTCTGTTTTTCTGTGTGTTTACTGACAGCCAAGAAGTAATGTAACAGAAAATCTAGCTAGTCTTTCATTCCAGTGCCTGGGCAGGGTGGATTTAGTGATGGAGTGACATTATTTTTCTTTATTTTCCCTCTTCCTCTGACTCTTTTTGGCTTGCCTTTCTAGTCTGTGTGTCCCTTGCTCGTTGATTCAGTGGTGTTGTTTGTTCAGTCTGTCTTGAACAGGATTTTCATGATCTGCCTTACTATATTCTCCTTTACATTCTATTGCATCTCCTCTTTTCTGTGTGTATATTTATATCTTCTGTATTTCCTGCCACATAGAGAAGATTCTTCTGCACTTCATTAACTCTAGCTTGGTGGGATGGTCTGTTTGCAGCCTGATCACCTCTGAGAGTCTTGACATGCTTAGTGAGAATGGGATGTTGCAAGTGTTTCTTGAGCATATACCTATTATAGTGCCTCAGAGACTTAGATTTAGTATGTCCCAGACCCATGCTCTACTGTCTCCCAGTTGCTACTTCCCTTGTACCAGTTGTGAAACTCTTAGATGTTTCTGGAAAAACATATATTCCATCTGTTTCTATTCTATTACTGTTCAGTAATTTGCATTGGAATTCTATTTTATGGACTTTTTAAGACTGTAGCTTTTCTGAGGAAGCTGTGGGGCATGCAGTACCTCATCCCAAACAAGTAAAGTTTGGTATCATTAAAAACAGGGAAACTGGAAAATGTCAAGCAATTTCAAAAAGTAGAGTAACCAGTTTAATTTGTGTTACAGCATTGTAAATAAGAAAATTCTCAGTGCCTCAAGTCAGGGTTGGCAGCCTTTAGTTTTTAATGTTTTTTTGACTTGCATAGACATATACTGAAATGGCTGTGATATAATCACTGCTAGTGCAGAATTGAGGAATCTGCCTGCTAAACATCTTTCATTTAGGTTCTTCTTCAATCCTTTTTTCTGTTAAACTAAATACTTACTTTCTGAAAAATGTGTAATTGTGGACCAGTAGTCCATTTAATTTGTTCAGTCTACACAGGCAGTTAATAAGGAGTTCAGGTGCTTTTTTCCAAAATGCAATTCAAGAAGTGAGTTTCACTTCTTCAAGCAGTAATGTCTTAATCTATGTTGGTTTTGTTTTGCATGTTATTAATTATGTTACTTTAGACAGTTCAGGTTTTTTTAGCTGACACCATTGCCAATGTTGAATTGCCAGTAGCTTGCTGGTGTTTAATCATACTTCGCAAAATAACACAGAAAGCCAGTGGCATATATCTAACTGGTGCTAGGTTCTCTTTTTTGAAGTTATGTTGAAAGTGAAGTATTAAGCCTTTCCAGTACTTGTTTTTCATATAATTATTTCAGTCTTAGCAAAATGGACCTCTGTGGCTTGAAACTAATAGACAGATGCGATCAGGAATTTACTGCCTCTGGCAATTTAATGAAAGTTTGTGTTTTCAAATATGATCTAGGTTCTCCTGCCTTATTTTTACACCCAGTTATGAACATTGGGACTATCCAGTTAGTTTAAGTGTTTCCTTAAGGTATTTTTTTGTCTTTAACATAATTTGCACTTTGAAAATCAGATTTAAAGGAAGTACAACTGCTTTTACATGTTTGATATAGCACATGTGCAAAGGAATTTTGTGACTCTGGAGCTGTTGTATGAAATTTTATGGGCAGATGCTGTTGTCAACAAACACTTTTTCAGTACTTTCTGCTTTGCCCCTCTGTGAGGATGCAGGCAACCTGGGTGAGGGATTGTACATGGTGTGTAACATGGTGTTTTAGCAGAGATCCCCTGGTAATTTGACCTCATCATGTCCAAGATTTGTTACCTGCCTGGAGAGAAAGAGACTTAAGGGACCAGTAGAGGGTAATGGTGATCAAGTAAGTGACTTCAGTTGCCAAAAGGATTAATTAACCTTACCTGCAGCCTGGTTTTTGTTGAAGACAATACTGGTAAGGGCTGTGGGCTGGGCTACTTCTTACATGATGCTTATGGTTTATAACTAAATAATACTATTTAGTAGGAATAACTTCATACATGGCAGTTGTTTCCTGTATTGCATGCTCAGTTTTTCATGTTTTTTACTCCTTTTCAGTGTTCCAGGATCATGAATTGGATTCTTTGTATGCAGCTTAGAGGTGCATGGATAAGACTTCACCAGGCAGGACTCAGTACAAAACAATACAAAACCAAGAAAACTTTAAAAAATGAAGCTACATAGAATGGTTTGGGTTGGAAGGGACATCAAAGATCATCCAGTTCCAACCCCCCTGCATGGGTAGGGACACCTCCCACTAGACCAGGCTGCTCAAGGCCCCATCCAACCTGGCCTTGGACACTTCCAGGGAGGGGGCAGCCACGCTTCTCTTCTGCCACCTGGAGTTTGTTGGGCTTTGCTAGTGGGAGAGACAATCCCAAAGTTGAGTCCCTGATTGCCTTTAGTTAGCTTATCCTTCAGACTCCACTTAGAAACGTGCAGCAAAACTGCTTTTTACTGAGCTGCCTGTTAAATTAAACACTCCATTGAAGGTTCAGCCTGTCATCTGTGACTGGCAGTGTGATTACATAGTGTGTATGTTACTAACCCTGTGTACACATGTATTTTCTTAGACTGTTTAAAAAAATACATATATAATATTAAAAAAAATCATGGAATACTGTTCTTGAAGTTCCTTGTATAATAGTCCTGCAAAGGTTTTATTTTTGTAAAATGCTGTGATGATTTCAGTAGTTTTCCTCTGAATTCATGTGCTTAGTAGGTATTATAGCTGACGTTCTGTAGTCACTTTTCTCTATCTTCATTACATTTTTTAATGTTAAATCTGGAGCATTAAATTCTGTCCCAGAAAGTTCCTCTCTGAATTACCCTCTTTAGATTTGTGAGCTGCCTGCTGTTGTGCTCAGTGGAGCTAAAGATACAAGGTGTACAGAAATAATGCCTTTCTCACAACTGTTATCTCTCATATTTGGTCTCAGCGGAACTCTTTATTCTTCATTATTTGACAGTGTATCTGGTCCCATCTTTCACTGAGAGTAACTGGACTTCTCTCCCATAGGGAATGACATGATATGGTTGCCAATTTGAAAGAGCAATTCTTTAAGAATTTCTTTCAAGGAGAAAATTGTATACTACAGCCTCTTCCTAGCTGAAAGTGCATCTGACAGAAGGACACCTATAAAAATAGCTGTTATCACAGAGTAGCTCTTTCTAGCAAAGTACCTATCACGGTGAATGGATTCAGATAGAAGAGGGATCTCCTGTCCTACAGGTGTCTCTGGTGTGTGCTTGGTGTGTGCTTGCATGCAGAAAGGGAAGTACAGGGGATAATGAGCAGGCAGAAGGCAAAGAGAATTTGAAGGAAAGAAGTTAATGAAACTAAAGTTTATTTGTTCTCTGCTTTATATCATTCCCATGGCATAAAGCAGCTAGAGAGTATTCTCAGTGTGGTATTGATGTGGAATAATCACTGTTTGTAATTTAGAGTGCTGTTAAAAGCAAACTGTACCCAGACAAAGATCCCAAATGGAAGTGAAAGCTTAAATTCACAGTAAGTTTAAGCATACTTAAAAATGGAACAGCACAACTAATTTATCCAAACAGATTACCATCATGGAGTTGTGGTGAGGAAGTAAAACAAACTAATATACAGTAACTTAACAATCCAGTTAAATTACTTTTTTAACATTGCACAACCCTAAGCTAATTTATTTACGGTGAGACAAGTAGTGCATATTGGAAACTTGGAATCTGTGAAATCAGATACTCACTTTTAAATGTATGTACATCATTTAATCTACAATGGAAATACCTAGTATGAAAGTCTAGCTTTAGGAGTTACTTGTAAAGTGTTTGTGAGAGCTGGTAAATATCATAGAATAGTTTGGATTGGAAGAGAGCTTTAAAAATAATCTAGACCAACCCCTTGCTTTGGGCCAGGATGCCTTCTGTTGGACCAGGTTGTTCAAAGCCCCATCCAGCCTCACCTTGAACATTTCCAGTAGTGGGGCATGAACAGCTTCTCTGGGCAACCTGTTCCAGGGTCTCACCACACTTACAGGAAAATGTTTCTTCTTTGTGGCCAATCTAAACCTTATCCTCTTGCTGTTTAAAACCAGACAGCTTTTCAAGCCTTGGTAAAAAATCTCTCGCTAAGCCCCCTCTATATATTGACAGGCTACTCTTAAGTTCTCCCTGGAGCCTTCTTTTCTCCAAGCTGAACAACTCCAGCTCTCTCAGCCTTTCTTTATAGAAGCCTTTCAGCCCTCTGATCCTTGTTATCTGGATCCACTGAAGGATCCACAGGTCCATGAATATGTATCCAAACAAAGCTGTTGTAATTTTAAAATATTTTTTTGGTTGCGTGTTAGCACTGGCTTTTTTATTTCTTAAGAATACATGAAAAGCGTTCTACTGTTTCAAAATTCACTAAATTGTATTGTACCTCCCATCACTACCATTTAGTCTGGCAGGCATATGGAAATGACTGAACTACTCTTTTGTCAAAAGACTGTACAGTAACTTGTGTCACTGCTTTCTCTTTATTTCTTTTCTTTTTCTCTTCACTCTAAAGGTTAGAATGTTTGCATAAAACTTACTGTCTATTAGCTTGTAAGGGGACTGGTAATTTTAATAACCTGATCAGTAGTAGTAGTGATAATGGATTTTTTTGGTGTTGATAATTATATAATCTCATAAAATACTTCCACATGCTATTACTATTAAATGAAAGTAACAGGTGTGTTACTGGCTAGTCATACACAGTGTTATGTGGAGGGGAAATAAATGCCTTGACACACTGGCCCCACTGTTGTTTTTTTTTTTTATTTGGCTTTATGGAGAGATGGATGTGCACAGAAATTCTCTATGTAAGGTCATATTGAGGGGTGGGTTTCTTGTGTGGTAACTAAAGGCATTAAGGATTTTTTTTTTTCCATTTCCAAGAATCAACATGTTTCTTTTTGTATCTGACAGTGCATCAGGAACTTGGTGATGGCTCTGAACAAACTAAAAAATTATAGCCATTGCCTAATTGATTCCTGCATTGTATATGCAACTATATATTTTTTTTAATCTAAAAAAAATTTCTGAGGTTTCTTCATTAAAATTAATATAAAATAAATAACAAGTAGTAGGTAAATTTGAGATAATCTAGGTCAATGAATGATACTTCAGAAATTTAACAAGTTCAATTGTAATCTTCTTCAGTATTTCTACGTATACTTTATAGTACAGATGCCTTATTTTTTTCATACAGCTCCCGTTCTTTTCTACTGCAGAGATTGGCTTGTGTTAATGGAAATAATGACCACATGCAGAACAGTAATGTATTAGTCATATAAGCTGAGAATTGCTGTGCATCTGCAACAGTGAATGAGGCATAGTTTATGTGAAATAACATTGGAAATCAAAAGAGCCCCCAAATCCAGAAAAAAACAACCCAATTCTAAAAATTAAAAAAAATGGGATTATCCATACTATTGTTAGTACTAGTTACATGAACTCATAATTTTGTAATTTCATACCTCTTCTATTGGATATCTGTTAAACTCCTCCAGAAATTTAAAAACTGAAAGGATCTTAAGTTGTGACTTTACTTGGAAAGTAGTGTGTGCTACTGTGTACTGTTAATATGAGCTGCAGTTCAAAGGAACATTGAACATAAATTTAATAAATTGCCATCTTTTTTTTTTTGTTTGCACTCATGTTTAACAGATTGTCAACATGCCATTTGAAATAGCAGTATTTGGACACCAGCTGAAAAAAGTAGGTGGAATACCTTATGAGGGAGGAACATGCATCATTCTTTTGTTTAACAACTTACTTCAACAGATTTTATTTTTTGGGGGTACATTTGTTTTGGAACTTTTTTTAAATTTTCATATGCTCAACAGATTCTGAAGGAAGTGGTCATGGGAGTGAAGATGCATCAAAGGACAGTGGTGAAGGTTCCTGTACTGAATCAGAAGAAAATATCTTGGAGGAAGAACCAGCCGAAGAGAAAGTAGAAGAACAGCAGCCAAAAAGCTCCACTGAAGAAGAGGTGCAAACAGCAGACAAAGAGGTAATTAAAACTGAAAAGAAAGAGCAAGAAGATGAAGAAGAAAAGCCAAAAAAGAAGAAAGAGAAGGAGAAAGCAGCTGAACCTGAGGCTGTGGCTGATGAGCAAACAAATGAACCAAAAAAATGGAATTTGCGCAGGAATCGACCTTTGCTGGATTTTGTATCTATGGAAGAGCTGAACGACATGGATGACTATGATAGTGAAGATGACAATGACTGGAGGCCTACAGCTGAGAAAAGAAAAGGAAAAAATGCACTGCGAAAAGAGGGAAGCGATGGAGATAACGAGGATGATGAAGATGATGGGAGTGGAAGTGATGAGGATGACAATGATGAGGAAGGTAATGAAGAAGATAATAGCAGCACGGCTAGTGATGGAGGATCCAAGAAGAAGAAGAGTAAAGTTCTTAACAGGAATAATGCAGATGATGAGGAGTTGACAAATGATAGCCTGGCTCTTTCACAAAGCAAGAGTAATGAGGTAGTGCAACCAACTTTCTATAATCTATCTGTTGACAAATGGAAACTACTCCCCAGTAGCTGTTCTTTTAATTTGAAAAGTTAAACTGATTGGTTGGAATTACATTTACAGGAATAGATGAAGCAGCAAAACAGTGCTAAATAGGCACTGCATATTAAATAGCCTAATTTGGACCATTTAGCCAATGCCACTAAAGTCAATAGAAAAACTTCTCTTGACTTTAGGGGCGTTGGATTAGTTCTGAAACAATTAGGAGGTCCGGTATGCAAATCAACATGTATTAATAGGACTTTTAGTTCTGTTTTAGCAAAAATGTTGCGTAGCTGTAATGTTCTAAAACATAAAAAGCATCTGTGATATATTTATGGAGTAGCTAAATGATACAGAATAACCTATTTTGACCCTTCTTGTGACAAATATAAAGGTCTGAACACTGATCCACTGACAGAATTCTAAGTTAAGAAACGCACACACTAGGTTTAAAACAAGAAAGGGTAATAATGGCAATGTATGCTGAGGTTGCTTATAATGCCAACAAATGAAGTAATTCCTTACAGTACTAAAAAGCATTTGGGCACTATTATTACTCTGCTGATTGCAATATATTTAATAACGCTACTTTTTTTTTATACGCAATTACAGTTGCCTTGAAGGTTGTGTCTGTGGAAAAATTAGGATACTGGGTTGTCAGGATGGTGGCCTTCGTGTCCTGCAGTAGCAAAATTTTGAACAAAGTAAAAAGAATTGCTGTAAAATCTACATTTAATTTTCAGTAAACAGCTGCAATGTCAACGTAACATTTGAAACATTATAGTCGTATGACACTATTTAAAGTTCTGCTGTTCCATTTAATCTTTATTTTGATGTGTAAAATAACAGGGAGAGAAATAAGTATTTGGAAGAATCAATTGTCATAATTTCAGATGCTTTGTTATGTATATATGAATGCAAATGAGCTGTGCTGTTTTACTTACTAGTAGTAATGGTGATTGGAGAAAAAAAGTGTAATTCTGAGATGTTATTAACTTTTAGTGTAGGTATCTTAGACATGTTCTTTCTTTGCCTATAGCTCTGTAATCCTAGTGTAGTTGCCTGTATTCTCTTGCCTTAGGAACTGAATATTACTGATACCAATTATCAGAATTTCAAATAGAGGGAGGCCGTTTTCTTTCAGACTTGTTTCCAATATCAAAATGAAGATGTGAGTCTGTAGTCTTAGGGATGTACTCTCGAATATGTCCATAATTTCCACTGACCTGAAAAATCAGGCCTGTTTCAGAACTCCTGAACTGTCCCTGATACATCTTTTGCAAAACCTCTTAATGTGCATGGATCTCGAATTCTGTTCTTGCCTTTATTTAGGACACTGGTCAAAAGATAAAAATCAAAATTTGAGAATTTGAAGTTCAGATTATATTTTTTTAACTGATAATTTATCTTTGCTGCACATGAAGCAAAGTACTGTTTATGAATAGTTCTTTAACAAGAAGTCTTGCAACAGTGAGTATGTGTAGACTGGATTATAGTCTGTAATTTTTAGATTCATACTTAAATGAGTTGTAACAGTATACTCCTCAGTACTACAGTATTTTAAAATAGTTCAAAAAAAGAAGGGGGGGGTGTTAAAAAATCCTGTCTAGCAGACACCTTTACCAATATCTCATAACACTGCAGAAGCTAACACTTTTCTAAGTTCTTAGAAAACCAGATGTCTGAATGCATAATTAGGCTGTTCAGGTAATTAGTTCTGAACTTGTGGTATTGTCCTTAATATCCATTCTTCCTTCCCTTTACTTACTTCTTAGAGGTGGCTTGTTTGGGTTTTGTTTCTGTGTGATTTTTATTTTATTTCTATACATTTTACAAAAATATTTTTGAAGTCTCCATATGCAGTATTTTAACCTGTACTGTAATAAAATACTATGTTCTTTTCTAGTGTAGTAAGCACAGAAGACAAACCTAGCTTTCTTTTCCAGGGTCAAGCATCATTAGAAGATAAATGGTGCTTTTCTGTCTTTATAATTCCTGCCACTTTATGGGATTCTTCTGTTTTCAGCAAGCTGGTTATTTTATTTTTTAATTTTTCTCATTTCTTGAAAGTTAGAAGCACAGGCATATAGCTTGAAACATTCACTTTCTTCATTAACACCACATAAATGGGAATTACTTAGTGATTCAGCTGAAATCCTTTCACTTGGGTAAGGAACAGGACTTGTTCAGGAGCTGGCAGCAGTTACTATCTCTGTAAAAGTTCTCATGCTATAGACAAGTGTGGTTAGCTTCTGGGATGGGGTCTTTATGTGCTTACAGAGACTAAGCATGGTAGAGCAGCATACAATTCCAGATCTCTCCTTTGATTTGTCTATATAGAAAATTAAGTTATTATGCTGCTGTGTTTGACCTGTTGGCTCTCTTTACATAAGGTAAATTATAAAGGATGGGGTTCTTAAAAGTAGATCCAAATCTGGTGGTCTGTCATAATTTCATCATTGCTTGTTTTTTGTTTTTTTTTCCCATATTGCAAATGATCTTTCTTCCTAAACAGTATTGTTTGGGTGTTGTGGGGTTTCTGGATTATTTTTTTTTTCTTTTCCTTTTTAATTTAGCAGAGTGTGGGCTTCTGTAGCAGCAGAGATTGCAGATTTCTTTTAAACCTCTATTAGTAAAACAAAATAACAGTTTAAGTTGAAGGTACTCTCCAAAAAAGGGCTGCTTTCTGTGGAGTTGCAAGATGCATCTGAGAAGCCTGTGCCCTTGCACAATCAATCTGCCAAAGTTAAGAGAGTACCTACTGCCAATTTCCTATCTGTAATGTCTATGGTGAATGTGGGTATTTTAGATAATGATGGGTCTCAGTTTTTTTTTTTTTAAATGTGCAAGTTTCTTTCATTAAAATGCTTTGCAACATTGTCCTAAAAGGAGAATGTTGAAGAAATGCTCTGGAATTCTGAACTCTGTAGTGTGCTATATTTCTTGTATTTTTCATAGATAGTTGCCATCCTGTAAGCAAGCATGACTTTGTGAATGGTTGTATAAACTTTCATTTTTAATTTTAGACTAGTGGTTGGGCTTTACAGGTAATGTTTCCTTTTGTTGTGTAGAGAAGATGGATGGGAGATGCAGAAGCCTTTCCTGACTGCTAGAAGTATGCGTTTGACCTTTCCTAGGTACAAAAACATTTTAACAACCCCCCTTCATTACTTGAGGTAAACTATTTGAGCCCAGCTTTAGGTGGTATGGTTTTTTTGCCTATTTTGCTTTAAAATCAAGCAAAGGCTTTCCCTCCTTACCCTCCAAGTATCTGCCCAGATAAACCTGGAGTGCAAAGTGACTTCATTAATAATTCACTAAAAATTTTGTGTGGGGACGTGCTGTATCAGACTTAGAAGCTGTCATGAAATAATTCATGAAGTAATTGCATACATTAGGGTAAGAATTTTAAGATCCTTCAGGAAGAATACATTGATTTTAGGTAGCATTAACAATCATTCATGATACTTTTTATCTGCTTGGACTACACAGCGATGGTATCGGTGCTGTGTTTTATGTCATAAGTGAGGAGTTAGAATGAGACAAATATATTTGAGAGGGTATCTTCCACCTTAATTTTGTTTTTTGTTTTGGCAGGATACCATAGCAGTTTTGGAATATTCTCAGACCTCATACTTTGAAGGAATGCCATGTCTGCTTAAATTTTCAGACACTCTATAGCTCTGAAGCTATAACTGTTTCTTTATAGTACATCATTATTTTTTACTAGTGTGCCTAATTTTACATTTCCCTATATGTCTTCATCCCACCAATGAAAAAGCTCAGTGTTTGCTTTTAGTATAAAAATATAATGTATGGAAGCTGAGATACTTTGCAGAAGAAACCAGCTATATCTCAAGGTGAAAATAAAAAGCCTCAGTGCTTATGAAAAAAAGTACATACAGCTTTATTTGATTTGTGAATCACTTCTCTGTGTGTTCTTAGGGAAATTCTCTCCTAAAAGCCTTATTCTTTTTAAGTGGTGTAGATCACAAGTTTGTGAAAACAGAGCAGTGTACTTGTACTGCAAATCCTTATGCCTGTAAGTAATCATAAGAAAATAAGTTGTTATGGGTTTAATAAGTCGTATGATTTTGCAGAGAGGCATAAATTTGCTTTACAACAAAATAGAACCAAATTGAGAATTTGTTACATTTTATGTAAGTGAAAACTTGGCAAGCTGTGTTAGCTGTTTATTTTCAGATTTTTCAGATCAATGTGCCTTTGTTTTTGCCAGTTGCAAATTCTAACAAAGTGAAGCAACTTTTCTGAATATTGGGACATTTCAAGATCACCTTTGGCCTTGGTGGGGTTTTTTGTTTGTTTGCTTCATTTTAAATGACTTCCTAGGTATATGCGTTTGTTCCTTTTTGTATAACATAATTGGTTTAAAGACATAAGTTTGTGTCTAAGGAAATAAGACCCTTCTTTGGTTTTAGAATATTTTCAAATCTGGAGGTGTTTGTAGATCAGATTGTATCCATCCTTTCTCCCAGCTCTTTTATTTCTGAATTAAGTGTTTTAATGTTTTGACAACCTTGTGAAAATGATTTTCCAACTTTTTTGTTTATTGTCCAGAAATTGAGCAAATAACATCTTTTTTTTGTTTTAAGTAAAATTGAAGTTCCTGGTGTAATCCATGTGTCTTCGTTTTTCAATATTAGGATTCACTGATCCTTGAGAAGTCTCAAAATTGGAGTTCCCAGAAAATGGACCACATTTTGATTTGTTGCGTTTGTCTTGGAGATAACAGTGAAGATGCTGATGAAATAATCCAGTGTGACAACTGTGGAATAACAGTGCATGAAGGTAATACAACACTTCATTCTCATTGCTTGAGGGAAAGCATATGCTTTGCTTTTAATAACATTTTGACTTGCTTTCTTGAAAAAACCCAAAGCCTTTGAACTCTGGCAGGTAATTTTTTGTACTAATACACAGATGCTTTTCATTGGTGAAACATCCATTTTCTACTTCAGCAAAGCAAATACATGCAGCTACATTACAGGACATGGTCTTTGGATATCTATGTAATGAATCACTGCAAATACTGGATCTATACATTGTGTTTTCAGGATTTTATGATATTATACTAAATGTATTTTTATCTTACCTATTTCAGTAGATGAATTTGATTGTATTACTGGCATGTAATGGTCTTCTGAAAAGGAAAGGGTTTTACGTGTATTTTTCACTAAGAAAAAGGTGGAGAAATGGGGAGGAAGAGAAAAAGCAGTTGTCCATGACATCCAGCTATAAGTGAAAACGGCTAACCTGGAACTTTGTCATAGTTGCACTGATAATTTGAAATGGGGAAATCTTAAAGTATATTCAAATAATTGTTTTGCTGTTCCATCAAAATGTAGTCTATGTGTGGATTAGAAATGTAGAAGTCTGTTTCAAAAGGAAGACTGGATTAATTCTGAGGTGAGTATATGGAATTTTAGCAGCTTTAGATGGATGAGTGAGGCTGTATAGTTTGTTGTTGTTGATTTCTCTTGAGGATGGAAGATAGGGTAGATTTATCTGCCTAACACAGGCATACCTATTTTTTTGAAAAAAAAACACCTGGGTTTTGGTTTTTTTGTAATCATGTTTTTGTTTGCTTGTTTGATTTGGTTTGTTTGTTTCTTTTTGAGCATTTCTGATATCCCATACCTCTGTAAGGCTTCACTTTTTTTTTTAAGGTTTTCCAGGACAATGAGATGGGCTATTTCAATCCTTGAAATTAAAAGAAGGTTGGCTTTAGCTCTTCAAAAGTATAAAAGGGATGCATTTGATTCAAGTTACTTAGTTTTAAACCAATTTGGAGCTGTTGGTATGCCTTTTTGGGTAGGAAGTGCTTTTATTAATACCCTACTCCACTTTTGTTTTGTCACACTAGATTGAAAATGGCTTCAAATCAATATTTTTCATGTATTGAGCTGTAGTTCAGTTCTTTGCTTAACATCAATCAGGAAACTGAGGAATGGAATTTCTGTCTTCAAGTTCAGGTGCTTAATGTTAAGTGTCCGTGTGTGCTGTAACTCCTGTTGCAGCCCTTTGAAGAGCTCTAATCACTGCTGTCACTAGAGCCTACAGGGCACTTTAGCTGACCTAATTTATGATGAGCTGAATTGCACTCTAGGTGCCTGTGAGGGCATTATTCAGGTCTTCATTGACTATAACAAATGTTAGACTCCTCAATTTAGGTGGTCTGGTATGCTTGCAGAATTCTTTCCTCTGTGTATTAAAGGTTATTTTTGTAGAATGCTGATACATTTTTTTTTTTGTCTAGCACAATCTTAATACTAACTCATAGGAAAAGAAAAATAAAATAGAAGTGTCTTTTGCTCTTAGTTATAAAGCTTATTAGAGAATTCCCCAAACAATGCATGGAGTCAATACATCTAAATCCTAAAGCTGTGGAACTCCATGAAAATTCTTTTATAAGATTTATTTAGTGATTATATAGTTAGTCATGTTAAAGTGCCTTTTTTAGATAAGTCTTTTTTAGAAAAGAATTATATTTTAGATAATAGATATATATAGATATATATTATATTTTGATAAGCCTCTTTTAGAAAAGAATTATAGCAAATCTGTTTTATTATTCAGAGCAGTCCCTTAAAAATCCCTAAAAGATGAATTCCTCATTTTGTTTAGTTTACTAAACCTTTGTCCTTACAATGGTAAGGTTATAGATGCCTTTCCTCCAGAGGAAAATAGTTCCATAGTTCAAAAGTCACTTGAATTTTAGTAGTACAAAATGTAAGTAATTGCTGCTATGCTTCTTTTAAAGTGTTAACAGGCAAAGATTTCCTATAATCCTACTGAACCAGAGAGTACAATGTTTATATGCTTCTTTTGTTGTTACTGCCACAAAGTAAAATAGATGAGTTCAGAAGATTTAAATTGCTGGTTTGTTTTGGTAGGTTCTACAGTCTGTACAAGTGAATTGATTATGGATGTTGGTTAATTTTTCACCCGTGTGGTTGAATGTTTAGCTCTTTGCAATTTTTTAAAAATACAAAATACTTAAAAGCTTATATAAGGCAGTTGTGAAGTTCTGTTTGAATAGGTGAAGTCTTAGACCAGGCTAAGCTGTGTAGGCTGTCTGGGCCCAAAGAGTTGTGGTGAACGGAGTTAAATCCAGCTGGCAGCTGATGACAAGGGCTGCTCCCCTGGACTCAGTGTCAGGGCCAGTTCTGTTTGATAGCAATGATCTGGATGAGGGGATTGAATCCACTCGTAGGAAGTTTGCTGTTAATACAAAGTTGGGCAGGAGTATTGATCTGCCTTGAGGGTAGGAAGGCTCTACAGCAGGACTTGGACTAGATTGATGGGCTGAGGCTAATTGTATGAGCTTCAACAAAGCAAGATGCTGTGTTCTACCTACACTTGGGTCACAACCCCATGCAATGCTACAGGTGTGGGGAAGAGTGTCTGGGAAGCTCTCCAGTGGAAAAGGACCTGGGGGTGTTGATCGAGAGCCAGCAGTGTGCCCAGATGGCCCAGAAGGTCAGCAGCATCCTCTCGTTTATCAAGAATAGTGTGGCCAGGAGGACAAGGGAAGTGATTGTTGCCCTGTACACAGCACTAATGAGGACACACCTTGAGTACTGTGTTCAGTCTTGGGCCCCCCCTATGAGCAAGACCAGAAAAGGGCAACAGAGCTGGTGGAGGATCTGGAGAACATGTCTTATGAGAAGCATCTGAGGGAACTGGGGTTGTTTAGTCTGGAGGAA
The DNA here is from genome assembly GCA_038090715.1 of Florisuga fusca. Classification (NCBI taxonomy): domain Eukaryota; kingdom Metazoa; phylum Chordata; class Aves; order Apodiformes; family Trochilidae; genus Florisuga; species Florisuga fusca. The sequence continues at coordinate 23,202,696 of JAAWXA010000002.1, forward strand.
ACAGGATGGGGGAGAAGCTTATTGCTCTCTACAGCTACCTAAAAGAAGGCTAGGAGGTTGTAGTAAGGTGGGAGTTGGTCTCTTATCCCAAGTAATAAATGATAGGAAATGCTCTCAGGTTGCACTGGGGGAGTCTTAAATTGGGTATTAGAGAAAAACCTTTCTTTCACTGAAAGGGTTTTCAGGCACTGGAACATGCTTCCCAGGGGGGTGGTCAAATCACCATCCCTGTAGGTGTTTGGAAGATGTGTAGATGTGGTAATTAAGAACATGGTTTAGCACTGGACTTGGTAGAGCTAAGTTAATTGAACTTTATGATCTTTTCCAAGCAGAATTGTTCAGTGATTCTGTAATTGTTGACTGTGATAAAAATGTACGTTTCCTCAACTACAAGAAGAACTTCAGATCTATGGTAAATGCAGCTTGGAAGTCCTAGATGTTTTATTTGTGTGTTTCACTGATAGATATGCATAACAATTTGTAAATTCATGAATATAATTTTACGTAGAAATGAACATTAATTTTGGTGTGTCTTTCCTGTACTTTGATGTTTTAGAATGACAAGTTAGAGCAGGTACTATTTTAAATCTGAGCTTTTGTCAGTAAAAAAAAAAAAAAAAAAAAAAATTGAAACCTTTGAAGCTTCAAGACTCAATAATCTTTATAAATGTATGTTATGTGACCTGGAGATATCTGCACTCCTGCCCAGTGGTCATTGATTACATTGTTTCTGAATGTATGAGTAATAAATGAAGACACAGACAATTGTAAACAAGTTGCAGTCAAAACCAAAATGCAGTGTAACAAGTCCTTTTTGTTCCTGTTAGCTTAATCATTCAACTCAGGTGATTTCCAAAAATAAATTGAGAAGTAGTTGAAGAAATTATTCCTGTCTAATCGTATAAACATTGCTTGCAACCTTGAGATTAATTTATTTAATGTAGTAGAGGCAAGGTCTACTAATATCGTTGGCTTTTATCTGTACTTCTTAACTGTGTGTCCATATCATGGATATAGGCTGTAGTGTAGAAGTCCTTTGTATTCTTATACATAACAGCTTTGTAGTTTGAAAAATGTCTCCCAGCAGTGAGCGAGTCAGTTTTGTAAAGACATTGGAATCCAATTTGTTCTTACTTTTGAAGGTTTTCTTTAGCAGGTAGGTGGCATGCTGTGCCCTGAAATTTGTTAGTTGAATATTTGAGCTTTTGAGTTTTCCAGAAAATGCATTTTCTAGCACACTGTTGAATAAAGAGGCTTCTATTTATGAATTGGATAGAAATCAGTGCAGTGATGCTTTACCGATGCTTACCTGCTGTTGGGAAGAATAATACACCCCTTTCCCGTGAACTGATTTTGATACTTAGCAATTGTTTTTCCTTAGAATCTCAGACCCAAGATGCCTGTTATTTTGACATGCCCAAACAAAGCGACTGGAATACCCCAGAGTTTCCTTCGTCGTTTTTGTATGCAATTTCAAGTTGTATTATGAATTGATATGTTTTCTCTACTATTCTATAGCACTGTAGGTATCTATTTGGAAGGAAGTGCACTCTTTTCACACTCTGCTGGTATCCCATCCAGGGACCCATGTAGTAATGATATTGATGATTTGATTGTTCTTTCCCTGAAGGCCTTGTTTTCTCCCCTCCCTATTGACTGTTACAGAAACTATTTTACTTCACAGGGAGAGCTCTTACGCCTTTGGCTTGTGCCTTTGTACTCTGCTGAAGTGAAAGTTTCTGTCTACCACAGAACCTTTTAGGTGACGGGAAAAGGTTTTTCTATGGTGGCCACCTCTATTTAATATGAAGTTACTATCTGTGAAAAGCTGCCATTGAGTCAAGCCTCTTTCTTCTGGACATCAAGACTCCCATCCTTTCCTGAGGGGGCTCTTGCTTTTTGGTCAGGTCCCATACCATGGTGTGGCCACTTCACATGAAGGTGAACCTTCCAGTTGTCATCCTTAAGTGGCTTCATGCCAGCGCAGTTGTTGACAAGAGTGTTATCTTCTTTCAGAGTGGAAGGTAATGCTGCCTTGCATTGTGAGGCAGGCAGGGTCTAGATCTGCATTCTCCCTTGCTTCAATTAAGTTTTGACTTCTCCAGCACAAGGCAATCTTACAGCTGTGAATACTGCTCCATTACTTGTACACCTGGGTACGTTGTACCAGTGCCTTTTCCTTTTGAGTACCTGGTGTTGTAGGAGTTGCAGTCATGATTTCTAATCTTTTTGGTTTGCTTGGTTGCCTTAACCAACTATTACAGAAGGTCTTCCATGGGAAAAGAGGGGTGATAATTCATCTGAGCAACTCTGCTAGTGTTCTTGTGGACCACAGCAACGTGACCAAGAGTTAGAGGAGGATCCTCATTCAGACCTAAAGTCATAGACTCTTTTAATAAACACTTTTACTTGCCTTATTGGCAAGTTTTGTGATTGCTACAAATCAGTTTCTTTTCCAGTGAAACTGTTCGTTGTGTTTTGTGTCACTTGCATGACATACATCATGCAGCCCAAAAAGAACTTGTCTTGCTCTGCAGACAATGCCAAAAATCTATGAATTTTGTGGAGCAAACAAGTGGTTATAAAGGGCAGAAATCTCTAACTTCCTCTAAGGCTGCCTGGGTAGCATTCATGGAATGCTAATTTAATACCTACTCTTATACTTTGCATTGGTCTTTTTTGTTTAAATAGCCTGTAATTCATTAAAAAGTCCCTCAATTAAAATTTTGTTCTAATTCCCCAAATCAGCATACTTCCCCCCGCAAAAAAAAAAAACAAATTAATTTTCACCTTGCTAGTGAAAAATACTTTCTGAAGTAGTGCAGTTGCCTTTTGGTGTTTTTATTTCCATGTGAAGATAATTTCTTTTCACAGAAATCTTCTCTAGGCACTAATCTGTCATTTTGGATAAATGCTTTTGTTGTAAGATCTTGTAATAGCAGGACACCCCCAACAGTGGTGTCAGTTTTCCTGACATACTGATTGCAGTGTTTGCTGCATATCACAGCATGTGCTTTAACTGTAGGTAGTACACTTACCAGTTATTTCCCTTGGGTTAGAGAAATTAATGCACTTCTCTATCTGTTTCTTTTCCATCCCTTCTGTTTCTTACCTTACTGTGATGTGTATGGCAGCGAACAAAATTTCTTGTGCTGGAAGCAAGAGTGTAGTCACCATATGCTTTACCGTACAGTGGAACACTTCTGCATTTCAATTCTGCTGCTTACCCTGGGCTTCTGCTCTTTGGTGTAAAGATTTATTTTGCAAAGTAGTGTACTTTAGTGCTGCTTTGCATTTACCAAATAAAAACACTGTTCTGTACTTGTGATGCATGAAATGTTTAATGTCTTTATTCTAAACTCTTTTTTTCCAATTAAGGATTGAAAACATCATTTGATTTTGCAAACCTACTGCTTACCTTAAAGTTCATATTTTCAAGATCTTAAAAGATCATGAGTCAGAGTGCATATAGATGCTTGTTAGCATAGGGAGATGTTTTGTTTGACTGGCAAAAAATTACCGTCCCAGAGAGATTTGTGAAATACAAGCACCTGAGGCAAGAATTGGGTCTCGCTCTTCCCATTGCCCTCAGTGGTATAAATTTTCAGAACAGTTTTTTTAAATAGTAGCATTTAAAAGTGTTTGCAGTTTCACTTTAATGACAATCATGTAAAAAAATAAGCTATGGACAGAGTGCCATGACTTAAAATGGGGGTTTGAAAGAAATTTCTGTAAAAAATGACATGCGTTCGATAGACAACTTGGCTGTAATCGTAATATATAGATGCAGTTTGTAGAACAGTAAATGTGAGAATTTTATATTCCTTACTTCTACGTGTTTAATTTAATTGGTTAATATTATACTAAACCAGTTTTATAGTCAGAGGTATTCAAGAAGGTGGCAAACGTAGAGTTGTAATGGATTAAGAATATGGAAACATGAAGATTTAATGAACTTGATTGAAAATGGGCTCTCACAGATATTCTAAAGATCAAAAACTCAGAGAGAGGTTTTGTGAACATTATGGGGAGGCAGCATGCATTTTAATCAAAATGTTTAAAAGTTGTTTCATTTTTTTCAACACATTTTCCAGGCAGAGATAGGGGCTTAATTTAATGACAAACAGGTCACAGGTACAGTGTTAATAACTGAAACTAAACATCTCTAGGAAGCAGGATAAAAAAATAATTGGGTATAAATCACTGGTAAGTATAATAAGTCAACTATTTCAGATTGAAGGTAAGACAGTCTGGGGAAGTCATAATTCTGATTTTAGCAGGCTAATGGCACATAGGTTAGAAAAACAAATTTAAATACTTCCAGTTGGTTGAAAAAGCATGTCCAGAAACTGATTTTATTTTTGCCATATGGATTGAAGACAGTGCTATATAGTTTTCTATAATTTTAATAAATACATTTAGGAAAATGTCAATATGTTAAGAAGTCTGAATGAATTTTTAAAATCTTAAATAGTCATCAACTGGTATCAATGGGCTGTGTGTTTGTAATTGCTTAAAAGTAGCTTTTCTGGTATCTATTCAAGACTGTATGATTAAAACTTTAAAAATTACTTTCTGGAATGCTACTTAGAGCTGAGAGAGCATTATAAAGACTGGAGTTTCCTCATGTGTCAGCTACATGATCTTTTATATATACCTAATGAAACTTGGCTGTGAATACATTTCTGGGCATTATTGTCCTTTATAAACGTTACGGAATCTTACTTTAGTTCTTATTGATGAGCCTTATTCTGTAATGGAAGACTGTATTTCTTAAATGGTTCCTATGGTATTACTGCTTTTTTTCCTGAATATAGCTTTAGTCTATTATGCAGACCTCTTTCTGTCACAAGGGGAGTTAGAGAACACTGTTGTTAGTTTGTTACAGTCAGTGAATAATGAACCAAAATAGCAAATAGTGTTGATCTTAAATTGTGGAATTCAATAATTTAACAGTTTGGAGCAGCAAATGTTGACTTGATCATTGTATTTGTCAAATAGCTGAATTTAATCTTTTAGTAAAGCCACTACTGTGTTTTAAGTGTTGACAATGAAACCATGTTTTTGTCATTGAATAGCAGATAAATCTTCAAAATGTAGCATGTGCAGAAATACAGTTTTGTGGTGATAAACTTTATGATTTTCCTTTTTGCCATTTGCAGTAGTTCTAATTCTACTCTTACTCTTGTGGAAAATTTAAATAGCAGCCTTCTAAATCCCTTTAAAAACCATACTTTGAAGTTCAAGGTGTTCTTTTAAGGTCAGTCCTACAACTGCTAAAACATGCAAATAATGCTTTTTATTTCATTTGTTGTTGATTTGGATCCTGAATGCGAGGTGGAAAAGTGGAGTACATGTTTCTTGACTGTATACCAATGGTATAATCAACCTCTTAAACCCCAAAAAACCCACAACAGAAAACCCACCCTCAAAATAATGTTAATTTTCTGAAAGGGGGGATAGAAATATCCAAAACAAGGCTGCAGATACAAATTCCTTAACATGTTGCTTTTAATTTGAAATATAGTTTTGTATTTGAAAAAATGCTTTGAATTTTTCTCAGTCTTTGTTGGTTGCTATAAGCTATTGTGTTCTTTTTTTTTTCCTTCTTAATGGACAGTCTGGAAGAACACCCAAGTGTTGCTAGAAGAATGAAGTAACCTAATGTATTTCTTGTATTTCAGCTGTAATCTCAGATGGTCATGTGAAGTAGGTAACTTTTTAGTATTAGAACCTCTTCAAAATACAGTTTTTGCACTGAAGATATTTGCAAAAATACCATAAACTTTCTTTGGACTCTCAGTTATACCCTTAGTACCATGTGCATATGTCTACTGCTGAAATCATAACTGACATCTGTCTACAAATTTCTTCCATTTTTGTGTATGTGCAGGTTGCTATGGTGTTGATGGAGAGAGTGACTCTATCATGAGCTCAGCTTCAGAAAATTCCACAGAACCTTGGTTTTGTGATGCATGCAAGTGTGGTGTCACACCCAGCTGTGAATTGTGTCCTAACCAGGATGGGATCTTCAAGGAGACTGATGCAGGCAGGTAAGACTGAAGAAGTGACGTTTTGAATTTTATATCATCTTGCATTTAAAAGGTTGGGCTTTGCACTAGTTTATTCTTTTAGGAGACCGTGTCATAAATTAAACTTTGTCAATATCCTCTCACACCTCATTTTTAAGTTGGACTTTCTTTATATAGTCAATCACCTAATTTTTTTGTGTGGACCTACTATTCTTCATGACCAATATAGTGTTAGGAAAATGTTATCTTAAGGTGAATTAGAGCATGAAGATTCATGGACCTATAGGCAAAAGATGTACCTGGTTGAAACAATGTTGGCTTCAGTATTTACTCAAGGACTGATAAATCTTGTTCTTCCGTATGAAGTTACCATGTGTTATTATATATATAGATGTCTTACTTGGATATACTAGAAGACCTTTCTCTGTCCCCTTGGACTGCTTGCAAAGGTTTCCTGCTCAGAGGAACTTAACATCCTGTAAAATCTTACTGAGTATTCTGACATATGCAGGGATAATGGCATGAAAGACTTCTCTCACTTAACCAGGGGCTTGAATTGTAGTCATCAAGGGCTGGGGATCAGAAGCTTAGAGAAAAATTGTGTGGGTTTTGGGGTTTTGCTCAAGTTTGGAGGTTGCAGTGAGAAAAGCAGGATTTAAGTCCCTTGAGCCTTACTCCTGAATAGTAGTAAATACTGTGTTCTGGCAGGTCCAGTTTGTGTGGCTGGTCACAGTTGTTTTCTGATGGTGATTGAGCTTGTACTGTTCAGTGTCTGCCATCAGTCACTGTAGAATTTGAGAATGCATTCTTCTAGTTCAATTTAATCAGCTGCCAGAAAGCTGAATTTTATGCTATGCTAGTATTGCACATCTGTCATGGTTAATCCTACAGAGTAGCAGAACACCAGAGTGCTCTACTTTAGTTAATAATGCCACAAAAGAAGAATTATGAAGTCTGCAGCACAGTGGGAAAACATCTTCCAGACTACTTGTTGTATTGGGCTGGGAGAAGTATGTGGCCATGGGGAAAAATCTCATCTCAAGGAAGGAAAAGTTGTCTTAATACTTCTTGTAGTATTCTGCCTTGGGTAATGTCACTGCATCCTTGTACAGACTCTGCCCAAGTCTGTTGACTCTGGAGTACAACAGAAGTGGGAGGACAACTCCATGCTTCTTTTTAGGAGAGCAAAGAACTGGGTGTTCCTGATGTCAGATAATGGAAAAAAGTAACAAAAGTTATATTGATGTGCTAAAGGTATAGTTGTATATTAGGATTATTTTGAGTGATGAAATTTATATTCTTGGTATTAGTATACTTTGCTTCTGATAATTTCCAGCCAGAGATGGGCTTTTTAGGATGGAGTTCTAGTCTAATTTAAGAATAAGTGGATTAATTCTCATGTGATGTCTTCCATTCCTGTCACACTTGGAAAATAAATAAAGATGTAGATATTAACAGTAATTGTTTTCTATAATAAAGGTGAGTGCAGGATTATTATTATAACATGACATAATTAAACATTTAAGTCATACAAAAAGTTATCGATATATAACATAATTATGCATAATATATAATAAATATACATAATTACAGTAGGATACTGTAATTGTATAGTTATTATTTTGTTGGTTGATAAGTGATTTTTTTCTGTATATTTGACAGTTATGTAAATTATAAGTGTATGGTAATATGCAAAGCATTTCGATGCTGGGCATGTCATAAGCTTTTCATTGATCATGTTACCATGAATAGGCAATAATTAGTTGGTAAAACTGCTCAGAGGAAAGAGAAGCTTTACTAATCTCATTTGAACATATCTGTTTGAGATACAGGACTAAAGTCTGCAGACATATCTTTGTGATGAAGATGGTTGAATTGGAAAGAATCCAGTTAAATATTAATATTAATACAGATACCTTAAATATTTTAACATTTAGAAATTTCATCATGTGTTACTGTAAAACCTTTTGTGGTTTTTAGCATGAATTTATAGACACATGGCTATTCACATTTAGTCATATTGTAGAACAACATCAGTTGTACTATTAGATGGCATAATGTAACCACATCCTTGCTCTTTCTTTTCCCACTGCTGGGTAATGGTCTTCCTCCTTACTGGCAAGAGCTCCCTCTCTAGACTTGCCCAGAAGCTAGGGAGTGAGTTAAAATGAAATAGAAGTTTAATTTTATAATATGTTTTAGTAAGCTTTTGCATATGTTATCACTTGAGACATTACAATACAGGTGTATGTTTTTTGCCCCCCCTTCCCTTTTTTTCTGCCCAGTTCTCTAGTACTTGCTGCATCTTTTATTTTTTAATATTTTCTTACTTTCCAGTCTTACACAGACTTTACTGTTGCTGATACTGTGATAATCTGGTCCTTCCATCATTGAAAGCACAGCAGATCTCAGTGTGATATTTTGTAAAGCTTTTTTTGACTTACTGTGTTGTCTGTCTGCAGAAAATAAATATGGTATTAAAAGGTCATAAGTTGATTCATGTTCTGTGGATTAAATCACACATGCCCTTACATTTCTCTCTTAGTTTACATTTTGTCCTGATAGCAAAACCAGTTTGAGATCGGGAATAAAGAGATAAAGAGGATATTCATAACACTGAACTTTGACCATTGGATGCAGATGTTAGCAATAACTTCTGGAGGCAACTGCCTTTCATCACCAAATATACATTGAGCTCAACTTCTCAATTTTTAATAGAGATGCATTTAAAGATACACACACAAAATGTAAAATAAATCTTTTTTTCCCCTTCATGTCTCCAACATACATCTTATAAAGGGGAAACAATTAAAGTAGAAGAAAGTACTGTGTTACTTAAACAGAAAGTTACACAAGCGAGACAAAATTTGAAGTTAATAATTTTGACATGGTAGAAGCAGTTCTGCTTTTAAAAAATACTTTTAGTGTTGAGATCCCTAGTTTCTGGGCTGTCTTAGGTTCAACAGTGTCTGCATGGCCCTCATAAAGCTGTTTTCTATGGTAATAATGCTTCTATTTGGAAAAAATATTTTAAAGACTGAAGTCATTTGTCTAACAGAAAGTGTGAGAATCACTATCACCTGGGAAATTTTAGACAAACTTTTTTATTATTATTATTATTATTCCAATGTTCTGCATGGCATTTTATGCATTATATATGTTATTTCTTATCTACTGTAAGAGGAACTACAGTCAGTGGTTCAAAATTGGGTAAGTTTCTTCTTTTAAAATGGTATTGTGCTTTTGGTTAATGTGGAAGTGTTCTCTTTGACACTGGTTCTCTGAGCAGAAACACGCCTGCTTTGTTTACTGTGAACATTAATACTGTAATTATTGTTGTATTTTTACCTTCTAGGTGGTGCAGTATGGCTATTGTTATATTGTTAATAAATATTAGCTTATTTTCCCAGGTATATAGAGCTGATGTACTAGCAGAGTCAAATACTAACTACCATGTGAAAATTCCTGTGCTATCTTTCTTTCTGTAATTTACAAATTTGAATTATCAAGGGTAGTGGGGGGTAGTACAGTCTATGGATTGGGTCTTGGGACAGTGAGTGTCCTTGATGTTTTCATTTTACCAGGTAAACTGCAACCCAGTTCAGAAAGAGATGGAGATTACTTAGTAAGAGAATCCTTTCACTCATTATGGCTCTCCAACCTCTTACCACTTTTTGGAAATAATTTCCAGCACCACTGTATATGAAGAATTTACACAAGCTAACCCTGTTCAGTTTCTCTATATAATCAAGTCGGAATAATTTCTCTGTTCCTATGTGAAAGATGAATCATTAGAATAATGAGGTGCTTAATTTCTCAGCAGAAGCCTTTTCACATTACCCTCTCAGTTTCACAGGCATAAATGTATTTATGAAATTTTATTTCTCAAAATGCTGTTATCAAAGAATATGAATTCTGTTCTTGTTTCGATACGGAGTTTTTCTTCTTCCCTAATCAACATCTGTCATCATTGCTCCAAGCTAAATGGATGGTGAAGTAACAAGGAAGATTATTCTTCTTTGATTACCCAATTTGTCTTAATTACAAGCTTCTAAAATATGTGCAGCTAAACAAATGAGCAGGAAAATATTTAGAACTGGTATTACAAGCAGCTGAAGTTGCTTCAGCTGTGAACTTGAGTGACTTGTATATGTTTTTTAATAAAGATTCAGGTCTGAGTTCTCATGTAGGTGGTTAAAGGAATGAGGCACTTGTGTGCCAATCACACCGAAATGGCAGTTTAAATCTGTAATACTGCAATACTTGGGTGACATGTACTGAAACATTTTGAGAAGGTCAGTATGAAGCAAGCATCCAGCTGTTGGGTTTATTACAGATAAACTCCTACAGAGTGCAGCAGCATTTAATACACCAGTGGAGCATGAAAAAACTGTGCAAATCAAATTGAGAAGCAGCTGCTTGTAGAAGATGTGTATCTTTATATTGAACTTTGGAGGGTACATTTAGGAGGCTGTATTAAAACTTGCTATCAAAAATCTCGTACCAGAACCTTGGAGTTTGTTAAGAATAGCAGTTGTGGAGATGTGTAGCTTCTGTTTATACAAATTTGTTCTATATAAACACTTAAAACAGTGGAAGGATATGGAAGCTCTGCAGAATTCAGAGGGCTTTTATTTGCAAACAAGCAGCCTCTTTATCTCAAGGTTACAGGTCTCATTCTGTGTGTGGTATTTTTCTTCTAAAATAATATATTTTTGAGTCTGTTTGAAAATGAGTACACTATGCTCATTTAAATGAGGTATTTACTCTTGGATATGCATGTTATTTACTAAAATATACAGTTATGTACACATACAGGCATTTTTAAAGGAAGAATGTTTCATAAAGTCATGGCAGGTGATTTAGGCCCATCTATTTACAGTTCTGGATACAGCATGGAAGGGCAGAGATGGTACTGAGTGCTCCATTGCTCCTCTGCAGGAATATCTTGTGCCTCCATTGCTTCTGTGAGGAGGCACAGAAGATACTGTTTTCATAATAATAAGAAGAACCTCATTTTTGGTAAAAGTTAATAATTACCAGTTAGGAGGGTTGTGCTGGCATGATGGAGTGTTTACACGGTAATAAAAAAGGATGAGCTTTGCTCCTTGTCTGAACATCAAGAAGTTTGGTTCAACACTTTGAGTATCTCAGCTTGTTTTCTAGCAGCTAGCATGCTGTCATATTTGTACCATGTTATTTAAAGACAAGGCTGTTGAGTCGTCTTGAAATGTTCTTTGACTCTTCCAGTAGTTACAGTGCTGTGACCAAACTGTTTCATGGATGTGGGGAACCCTAGTAAAATCTGGGAAGACAAAGCAATGTAGTTGGTGCATGTAAATGTGTATTTGTAATATAAATTATTGTTTTAAGTTTTCATATTTTAAAGAGAGCTTACCACTTAGCATCTCAAACCTGAGTGATGCCATAGTATGCTAAAAACTTCCTTTCAAATGCACAGGTGAGAGCAGTCTTGTCAGATATGATGCTGTCTGTCAGTCGGTGTTTTGATGTATATTAGATTTACTGAGAAATGTCTTACAGATTGCAGTGAGTTAATGGCTTCTAAGTAGTTTCTTACTCTTACTGGGATTTTTGTTACCTAGTCATTATTTTGGGGGAAAATGCTAAATAAACAGTCTGTTCACCAGTTTTGTACATTGCAAGATCATTATTTTCTTTTGTGAAGACATATATACCTATATATGTATTTCTGAGCTTGCTACTGAACCTTTCCTATCTTTCTTTTTTGGCATTTCTGCTTGGACATATGCGTAATAGATAATTACCCTGAAACTTAATTACTCTGAATGTGATAAATTCCAACATTGTAGGTTTAAGGACCACTGATGAGACAAATGCTGATTTCTGAAACTTGGGAAGTCCTAGCTATGTGTAGCTTCTGATTAATATAACCACCAGCTTCAGTATTTCTTTCATCTGTAGGCAGGCAGTTAATAACAGGTTAATAAACATGGTGTTTAAATGCAGCTAAAACCAGGATCTTACTGCTCTGCTCCCAATTGAAATTTTTTAAGTTGACACTCAAAACAAGGAGAAGGAAGAGTAGATAAGCTAAACAGTATTAGAAGGCTGGAAAAAAGTTCACAGAAGCATAGCTGTAGATTTAAGTAGATGGTAACACGTCTGTGCTAAACTTCTGATACTTATGGAGACTGGAAAACTGCAGTATGTGAGTAATAAAAGAGTCAAGGGAAGAAGTGTTGAGTTGCCTTGAATGCAGGGAATAGATTCTAATATTCTAGTAGAAGTTTTAGCTTTCACTAGTGATACACAAACTATTAAACATTAATGACTAGGAAGATAGTAAAGTGCTGAATTAACATACTTTCTAGGGGTCAAACAGGATATTTCAGCTCACGTCTGAATTCTCTAGTTGTATCCCATGTCATCTGGGAGCTCATGGGTTGAAAGTGGTAGATAAAACCCTCTGCAGTTGTAAGGCTCTCTGCTCAAATATTTTAACAGGACAATCTTGACCTTCTGTCTGTGACACTTTCCTCACACCCAGGGTCCTAGCAAGTGGTAGCAAATTGTTTCTGGAATTCTGATAAAGCAGGTTGTTTTGAGGAGGAACACTTTGTATTTTGGAGTAGTTTCAGCTGATTTGAGTTATGCAAACTGTCTAGAACAGATTTTGAATCTGTCACTAGTCGATGGTTTGTGACAATGAGAGGTGGACCTTTTTATGAAGTGTTCATTACATAAGAAGAAAATGAGTCTTCCACTGCAATGCTGTCTTTCAGTAACTGAGGATTGCAGGAGGTTATGAAGATGTCTGTTAAAGGCAGACTTGAGGCTGAAGCCTTTACCATCATCTTGTATTTAATTATTAGACACTGAGATCTGAATTCTTGCTCTCATTTTATGCCCCTCTGGACTGAAGATTTAGACCTTTTACCCTCCAGTTTGTTTATGGGAGGGAAGAAGAGTACAGTAAGTAACAGTGTGCTCGTCTGAGTTTCATATAGGCATTTCTGTAATACTTGGGCATCTTACTGACTACAGGTCCTCTCCATGTTGCTTAAAAGTAGTTAGTTTTAGAGATGCTAACAGGTGTAATGGTAATAGTGGTAAGCATGACAAGTGCTGCGTTGTAGGTACTTCATAGCTATATCCATAGAACTCAATCATGCCGTGACTGTGATCTGTATGCCTTACATAAAATTCATGTGTAAAAAAATGTGCGGAAATCATGATCTGCCTTAGCTTTATGATTAATACCAAAAATTTCATATATGTTTAATGGTGCATAAAAAATTGTGTGAAATCCCACAAGAGAGCCATCAGAACAGAAAAGTGTTGGTAAGCCCCAGCCCTTGATCCAGATAGGCAAAGCAATCCCAGTGGCTTTGAAAAACTTTAGGGTTTGGTGTGTAAGCTGCTGGATTGCAAATATGCATTCTCTCCCTGCTTCTCATGTACTTCAGACACATTTTTCTGGCATCTTGAACATTTATAATGTACTTTGAAATCTGCAGATGGTGAGTATAATGTAGGAACAAAAATGTTGGTAACAGTAGCCTAATTTTATCTGCTAATCTGCTAATTTTTATCTCATAATTTTAGGTGGGTCCATATAGTTTGTGCCCTCTATGTTCCAGGAGTGGCATTTGGTGATATTGACAAACTGCGGCCAGTAACGCTTACAGAAATGAATTACTCAAAGTATGGTGCCAAGGTAAGTTTTGAAGAGATCAACTGCCAAAAAGTAGCCGTATTTTATGTTTTTTTGTATAATAACAGTAATTTTCCCAACTTTAATTTTTTTGTTTATAGCAGTTGCAGTGTGAGGTTCCGGACTAAAAGTGAGACCAAGTTAGTTCATGGTTGTTATACCACTGCCCTTCCCTCCCTCTTTCTTCTTATTTTCTTTGCCACTGTTTCTTTGCCACATTATTTGCATCAATGTTTTCATCCTTATTTTCCCTTATTTCTGTTATTTTTATTAATTGCTTTCTTTTACAGTCAGATAGTGGCAAATTGCCAAAATGTGGCTAGAAAGTGAAGAAGATTTATTGGATTCGAAATGGAGAAGTAGGAGTTCAGGTTGATTTAAGAAAGCAACAGATGTACATTCAGTAAGAATACTTTGGGGTCTAGGTAATTAGAAGCTAGAATGCGTACATAAAGATAGATGCAAAGTAGTATTTAAAAAAAAAAGAAAGCATGGGGCCCTCAATTTGAACAGAATAATGGCTTAAGGTTAAAATGGTTTTACATGTAAAGGTGCAAAAAAATCACCCAACATGTTGTTTTGGTTATTTAAGCACTTTTCTATTCCTTGCTGAAAAAGGAATCAATAGTGGGTGTTGGGAAGGGGTGGGAGTTCTACGTAGTGTCAGCTGCCAGCAGCAGCTAAAAGTAGTCAAACCTATTTGGATTTTGTATGTCAGAGGTAAATTGTCAATTATTAGGCAAAACACAGCTGAAATATTTACTATAGCATTTTCTACCCTTCTTTATAAAGGAATGCAGTTTTTGTGAAGATCCTCGTTTTGCCAGGACTGGTGTGTGCATTAGTTGTGATGCTGGGATGTGCAGAGCTTATTTCCATGTGACCTGCGCTCAGAAGGAAGGCCTCCTCTCAGAAGCAGCAGCAGAGGAGGTAGCTATGGGAAGGGTAGAATAAGAGAGTTGTATTTTAAATATGTGAAGATGGTGTGAAACTACCTTTTTTGCTCACTAACCCTGAAGAAAGTTTTGTGAAGTCATAGCCTGTGTGTGTTCACCAGATTGTCCAACTGAGGGCTTTTTGAAATCGCTTAGAAAAAGGGAGACAGAAGGTTAGCACAGGGGCTGGCTTAAGTCTACCAATCAATATAGACATGAATTCTAACTAACTTTTAATTCTTGAGCTTCACCTAGGTTGACATATTTAACCTACCTGTTTGTGTAGTATTGTAATTTTTGTTTGATACCAAATAGGAATGTCTTGAGAAATTTACTACATTTTTAATGTCATTTTATGATGCATGCTTTCCAGTATTTTCTTCAAATTGCAGGGCAGCTGTGTATATTTTCTTGTGACAGTATTTAGGAAGCAGAATAAAAAGCAAACATATGTAACCTACTGATAACTTTTTGATATAAATATATGTATATATATAAAAATGTTTTCTTACCAGTTTTCTTCCTGTAAAATAAAGGAATTCAGATTTGAAGCTTCTATTTCCAAATTAATTTTTATGGTATATGTACCTTTAGGTTGCCAAATGTTATCCTGTTATGTATCATTTAGATTAAGAGTGTCACATTCATAACTGCACAATTTAACTTCTCACTGCATTAGGGGGTACCAGAGGTCACACTCAAACAAGCATTACTTGCATTAATGATGCTCATGCTTTTGTTTCTCAAAACAGCAGGCCAGTGATTCTTAGAATCACAAAATACATTCTTCTGTGGGACTGATAAACAGGAAGATAGTGCAATTACCTCGTTGCCATTGTCCCTAATAATATGTAATTATTAATTATTACAGTCCATAACTTATAATGATTAATGTCCCTAATTATATGTAATGTTGATTCTTTAGACGATCAGTGTCTATTTTTCTCAGGATGTATGCATTTGCTTGCCTATCTATCTTAAAATATTCTTACCTATTTTCTGTAATGAAAATATTTTTAAACAAAGCCTCACAGAAACTTGATTTTAGGATGCTGCAAATTTTGTAGGCAAGTTGTCGGACACTGAAAATGTAAATCGAAATAAGCTATGTTTATAAGGACAACCTGTTTAGATTCTATTGGTCTGTGTTTTATAGGTGGATTATAGAAATATGTGATAGGCAGATAACTTATTAATATTTTATTATGTAGGAAGACTGCTTTAAGTTCTTAGTCTGTAAATTTATGATGATGTTTCTGCACTTTTGGAAATACACTTCTAAATGAAATATACTTCTCAAACTTTATCTCCTAATGGTTCAGATACTTATAGTCGGCTTTCAAGGTTAGCAAGTGCTAGAATTTACTATAAACTTTCAGGCATGGTAATGTGCAGATTTGATTGAGGAAAGAACATAAAATGCAAAAAAAAGATCAACTGAGATAGGATAAATTGTGTGGGGATATAACCACTAAAACCGTTTGGGAAGTAATTTGAGATAAGCAAGTATATTACTTTATGTATTTTACAGACTTGTTAGTCTCTTGTAGGACATAATACAAAAGATGATGCAATGAAGCAACAGGAAGCTAACAATTCATTTTACATGGATCTGTACTTAGGAATTTCTTCTGCTATTCCTTCTGGGAGTGAGAAATTGGAGATAGAACAGTAGGGAGTTAAATAGTTAATGCACTTACAAGCATTCAGGGCCATGCAATGAAAATAATAGGAAAAAACCTATATGGTAAATTGCATCATCATGACAAAATTGATTTAGAAACATACATAATAGTTTTCTTCAGAACTGTCTATTTGAACGTGTGAATGTACTGTCAGAATCTTTGTGCTGTTCTGAGCCTTTTGGTCTTGTATGTCTTACTTTATTTTTGTTCCTTCCTCTTTGTTTTCTCTGAAACAGGATATAGCTGACCCTTTTTTTGCTTATTGTAAACAGCATGCGGACAGGTTAGACAGAAAGTGGAAGCGGAAGAACTACTTGGCATTACAATCTTACTGTAAAATGTCCTTGCAGGAAAGAGAGAAACAGCTCTCACCAGAAGCTCAGGTATTGTATTTGGGAGACAGATGTGTCTGTATTAATTATTCATGTTAAACAAGAAAAAAATGTAGAAGATGGGGAATTGTTTTTTCTAGAAGGAGGTGAAATGTGAAGTATATTGATAGTGAATGATATTCACTGAAACAGTAAATTATTTGTATGATTTGGTTGCTTAGAATAGGGATATCTGTGCTTGTCTGAATTGAAAAAACTTGCTTTGTTTGGTTTTGCAGCAAAAATTTGGTAATTACATTTTCATTGTAATTCATAGATAAAACACTGTCTTCAGTATCCTTAACAACAACAAAAAAAAGACAGCCAGACAATATTAGGCATGTTCCCACACAAGTTCGATAAAAATCCACATTTTTTCCTTTAGTAATCCTTTGAACTTGGCAGAAGTGTTTAGTTGGCCTCAAGGTTTTTTCTTGTTAGGCCCTTTTTCACTTTTTATAGTTCCAATTAGAAACCTATGTGCTGGGCACATAGGTAAAATAGTAAAAATAGTAAAAATTTCCTAGAAAAAATTATGTAGGTGCAGAAACTGAGTCTGTGCTGCTGAGTGGGAGTGGTTGGAGAGTCTGAGTCTCTATCCCTGTCTACTGGCAGATCCATGTAAAACTATTAGTTACTGCATAAGCTCAACTGATAAATGACCTGTTGATAGAACCGTGTGTGTCCCCTTCTGAGGGGATCTGTGTATTTTGTTATGATTTGATGGGTGTACTTTATTTTTTCTGATTCCGAGGCATTCATATCATAATTTCCTTTCACTGCTTTGGCTGAACTGCATTCTGTTGAAAAATCATACTTGCATAGGAAAGCAGCTCATCTGAATGAATCCTGCCTAATTTGTTGCAGAAAGTAGTAGATGCTGTAAATACTGGAGGACAGTTATAAGAGAGAAATAACTGCTTTATTTTCTGAAGGGAGAACTGCAGTGTAATGATCAGAAAATGAATCTTTGTATCATCAAACTTTTTATTTAAAAAATTAGTGTCTTTTTAGTTCCTCAGATATCTTTCATATAAGAGAATATTAATTTTAAATGACCTGTGAATTTGAGAAAGAATACGAGCAAACTCTATCATAGAAGAATTTCCAATAAAATATTTCTGTGGGGCATGTGTTGAGCTTTGTATAGATTGATTTAAGACTGGCTGTATAATTCTTGTTGAATAAACTCAGCTCTCAATTGTGTGAAATGCACCTATATGGTGGAAAACCCACAATAATATGAATATTACCCAACATAATGGTAAGTGCCGGATGTGCAAAGTCAATTTGGGTCCAGCAGGGCTTTACTAGCCCTGTTTTCAGACATTTGTTACAGGGTGCTGAAAATGCTGATGAGTTCCTAGCATTTTCCTCTCTTCTTCCTCTTTCCCCCAAACCTTCTCTTTCCCTGTGAAGACTCTGCAGATATTGTAATCTAAATTATTTGGGCTCAGTAAATTCAACCATCTCTGCTAAATTAGGATTTTGTCTGAGAAATAAATCTTGAGACAGCTTAGTCTGCAAAAAACAAACAAAAGGTTTAGAAGTAAATATATATGCATGTATATAGAAAAACTCACTTCCATGGGATTATGTAGGCTTAAGTAAGGTTTACAAACACCTTACACAAACACTGAACTAGCATCAGAAAGAACATAATATATAAATCTGTCTAGGACTGTTATGAATTGTTGGAAGAGGTTGAAATACGGTATTGAAAGACTTTTTATGTCAATGATGGAAATGTGCCTTCCTTGAGTAAAGCATATACTTGAGTTCAGGTTTCCATTTAGACATTAGTCATTCTAATTTGTCATCTATTTCTGGAATAAAGCTCTGAGTATACAGTTGTATGACATCTTAAATGACCCCAGGGATTTCAGAACTGAGCATATAACCAATGAAGAAGCATCTTAGCTGAGAAAGCCATAGACGTCCTTGGTCCTTCCCGTGGAGAATAAAGTGAGGTGGTGGCTGTAGCTGGATCCATTGCTTGCTGACATAGTCACAGAAAAAAGCCCTTGTGGTTGAACTGGTCTGCAAGCCACATGTGCCATTTTTCTTGGTCGTTAATGTTCAAGACCTAGTAAGGTAATGTGTGTTAAAATGTCTGTAATATTGCCTTCAGTGATGCTGCTTGTAATCAGAGATGTTCCTTAACGGTAGCATACATATATATGCATGCTTTGTTACTTTTGTCTCAGGAGAACGTCACACCATATGGTGGGGAAGTTGGATTAGTTTAGTTTCTTCTTTCTGCAGGCAAGTAAACAACTTCTAACTGATAGTCAGCTGGGGTTTTGCCTCTGAAGGTTTGTATGCTGATTGTCATTTTCTGCTAGAATTGTCACTGCATAGAGTTCCTGCAAGGCAGTGTTTTCCAACTGTCAGTAACAACTTGATCTTCTAGGGTTTATCTCCCAGATGGTCACAAATATACAGATGTCATCAACAATATATATTGTGACCATCTCTTGCCTACTTCACTTCTGTTTGGGTTCTATTTTTGGCACCTTATAATCAGCTAGTCTAACATTTATAAGGAGGTATGGCATTGAGAGAGAATTTCCTACGAAAGGATGTCAAATATGGCAAAAAACACTATTCATCAAGTTTTATTTCTCATACATACCAATTTAAAAGTGTATCTCCATGTATTTTTGATAGGTCAGCAAAGGCATTTCCCAGTAGTGAGTTTTCACAGTCCCATTAAATTCATCAGTATTAGAAGGCATTTTCTCATTTGTTTTGCTTTCACTGGTGGGGAAATCTCATCAAGAAACTTGTGAATATCTCCAAAGCCTAGTGAAAGGATAATGCTATTTGTGTATGCATTTTGAAGTAAAAATCAAGTGTCTGAGACAGTGGCTGTTTTGTAGTCACGGAGTGCCAGAATGAAAATGGCATTGATCGTGCGGCTCGTAAAATGCAAATAAATTGCGGGTGAGTTCCAAAAGGATACAACTCTAAACCAATTTAAAATTGTTCCCATATGTTTTTAATTTATGGAATTCTTTACTGCAGGCTCGAATCAATGCCAGGCTACAGCAGTATCGTGCCAAGGCAGAGCTGGCCCGCACCACCAGGCCCCAGGCCTGGGTTCCCAGGGAGAAGCTGCCACGACCTCTTACCAGCAGCGCTTCAGCCATACGGAAGCTCATGCGCAAAGCTGAGTTAATGGGAATTAGTACAGACATTTTTCCAGTGGATACTTCAGATACTAGTTCCAGTGTTGATGGAAGAAGAAAACATAAACAACCAGCTCTCACTGCTGATTTTGTGAATTATTACCTTGGTAAGAATGAAAATGACATTTTTCGTAATGAATAAATTACTGCTTTTCTGTGTCTGTACTGTTCTAATTCATGAGCCACTGGCTCTTTTGTTTTAGTTTTATTTCTTAGATACCAAAAATAAATGTGAAATAAAATAAGTGTGAATTATGACTTCACGGTGGATGGGATATATTACTACTTAGTATCTGTCTTTACACAGAAAGTGCTGTTTTTAAAAAATACATTACAGAAAAGAGTATATTTCAAATACAAACAAGAAACAGTGTTTTTGCTTAGAAGGGAGTGGGAGCTTAGGTACCATTGGTGACTTTTTTTTCTTGAATTTTCCTTTTTGTGATTTTGTCTTTGGGACTCTTCACTAGATGACTGGTCAAAGCTCACTATATAAGTAGTTGTTACTATTTAAATAACTGTTACAGTTAAAGAGGCAAAAGTAAGTTATGACTGTTCATTCTACTCTGTAATAATCATAAGCTATAGTTTTGTGGTTTTGTGTTGTTTTTATGCTTTTCATTGCTTCGCTTTTTTCAGTGCATAAAACTTGAAAATATTGCCAAGGATAGGAAATAATGCAGTTTTCTTCTAAATAGAGAGAAATATGCGCATGATTCAAATCCAGGAGAATATGGCTGAACAGAAGAATATCAAGGATAAATTAGAAAATGAGCAAGAAAAGCTTCATGTGGAGTATAATAAGGTGAAGAAAAAGAGATAATAAACCCTTGTACTATTTTAGTGTTGTTGCTGTTAGCAGCATTGATAGCATTTTACTTTCCAAACAAAATTACTTGGAAAGACAGATATAACCCATTCTTTCTCTAAAAGTAATATTTAAAAATATATTTCTTCTTTTAAAAGTATCCCTCTGTGTAAGTAGAGTCAGTTTCTAAAATGTCATATGTTACCTAAGCACAGTTTCTGTAACTGACCCTACTGAGAGCTCCAGTAAAAAATGGCACAGACAGACAGATCCCTTTCATGACTGAATTGTGTTTTCATGCCCTTTTTATAATTCTTTTGGGGAGTTTTGTTTTGTCTTGCTTGTGTTTACTTCTAGGTTCTTTTTGAACCTGTCTCTCTGCTTGGAATCCACTTGATAATTGGAATCTAGCATTGTTGGGGTGTTACTAATTTATTTATTTATGTCAACTCCAACTCCAGTTGAGTTCATTCTAGATTTAATAACCTGGCTAATCTTATAGACTGCAATACTAATGGTTAACAAAAAATATTTAATTGCATTTTCAGTAAATAATTTCTTTATTTCAATCTTTATTTTTTAATGGTACATGGAAATACTGTATTTCTTATGACAGATGACATGCTACAATTCTTGATGAATTCAGCAGCTTATCAAGTGATAGTGATAATATAAAACTTAGTTGCTATTAATTCTTAAACTGTTGTGTGTGTGTGTTTTAAATGAGAACATGAAACAGCAGATTCTTGTGAATTACCCAAAAGTAGAGAGAGGAGATTGTGTGCAGCTTTTACAAAATGAATATATTGTATATACTCTGTGGTAACAAACAGATACTTCCAGGAGAAAAAAGCCTAACTTTTATCCTTCTTGCATCCTGTAATGAATTATATCTCTTTCTGTGACAGCAAGAGAATGTTCTATGGCAAAGCAATATAGAGCTTTAATTCACTTGTTACAATCTTGCTGCTGAAGTAGTATGGATAACCCATTCAAGATATTGCTGTATCTTAGTTTAATTTTTTAGCTGATTTAATGAAACCTTGTTTTCAATCTGAACTGCTTTAGGTCATCTTTACAAAACAGGTGGCTGGCCAGATTTTCATCTTAGTTCCATTAAATTACTGAGTAATTGTGCTGGGCTCAGCTATGTTGACATGAGTTTCATTGTTTTTTAATCCCCCAATAAAATATTGCAACCTTTACAGTAAGAGGTTGAATAAATTTTGTTAAATAACACTTAATGGATTTTTATTCCTGTTGATTTTTTTCATTCAACTTTTCAGCTATGCGAGTCCTTGGAAGAGCTACAAAATATGAATGGAAAACTGCGTAACGAAGGGCAAGGCATTTGGGCTCTGCTGGGTAGAATCATTGGACAGGTTGGTTGTGGTTTTTTATACTGTCTTTGATCTGGTTTTCCAAGAATAGACCTTTTTTTTTTTTTTTTTTTTTTTTTTTTTATGTGTCACTTCTATGGCCAAATAAATTGATTTGATGAGACCCAGGCTTTACTCTGGGGATAACATTTCCTGATTGTAATCTCTAGATTTATGCAAACAACCTACTGGGAACCTCTAGCTTAATTTTGTTGTTGTAATAGCGATCTGTTTTGTAAAATTGTTTCATTTTGTATAACTGATTGACCTGTCATTCATGATGAACCTTAATGTGAAGCACGGGTTAATACTACAGTTTTTGTGTCCACGTTATCTTTAGTTACTGTAGCCTTCAAATGATGTGGTAGCTCTTTATAAAAGATAGGAATCTTTAAAACCTGCAGTAAATGTGTGATGGTTTTTAACCAGACAGAGCAGCAAGTTTTGGTTAAATGAGCATAAACATCTAGGAGAAAAGAAGATTTGAATTATTTTCTGTTGACCGCAGTTATCTCTGTTCTCGTTGATACACTCAGATTTATATAGATTCTTTCCATGTTTTGGTATAGTTTTTATATCAAATGTATTAAATGTCAATGGACACTGCAGAAGCCAGAGAGAGACTGAAATGTTTTCCAATTATGATTTAGAGGAAAATAAAAGAAATTGTTCATTTTGAATATGCAGGTGTTTGACTAGGTCACAATTTTGTTGCACCCTTTGGTACTGCTGAATATGTGCTGCTGTTCAGGAAACAAAGCTTTCTCTTTCTTTATGCAGTAGTAGTTTTTAAGGTATGTTAGCTTTTTCTGATTCCATATATCTGTGTCTTTTCTGGTTGTGAAGAAGGATTCTCAACTAATGTATCTGTTGAATCAAGATGGTTTTTTCCCACCTTTTTAAGGTGGCTTTGAGTAAGTATTCACAAATATACTTCCTGGTGTATATGTTAGACAAAAAAAAAAAAAAAGGCAGTTAAGTAGAATTCATTTGCACAGCTTGCATGACATTTTTTTTTTCCAGTTGGTTGAACAGATGCAGACCCACGGGGCTGTTGAGAAATGACTTTGATAGATGGTTGCTGTCTGAGATGCTAGCATACTACAGATTAGTAGAAACCCGAAGAGAATCTCATCTGCTTTGAGGAGGCTTGGTCCAATAAGATAATTTTTCTAATTAACCTGTCGAGCACCAGTGTAGCAGGGATGGTGGGGAAAATAAACTGCCTCAGTTTCTGTCAGTTTTATGAATTTATGTTTGGTTTCAGCTGCCTAGACAAAGGCATCCTTGTCTATTCCTCTTTGAAGCTTGAAGAAAACTGTTAAAAGCTACTACTTAAATGTTTTTTATTTATCATATTGAAAGAAATAAGTATAACATTACTTTATCTTAGTATGATTTTGTAATATAAACAAACTGTAGTTGCTCTTGTCTGCAAAATATCTAGCTAAGCAATTTCCCACTCATAATTTTAGTCTTGTTCTTCATGCATTGAGATTGGACTGGTATTCTCTAAAAGTGTCAAGACTCAAGTATACTCTGCATTTGTTCAAATCCAATAGAAATTGAACATACCAGCAATTTTACGTGCTCCTAAGGAAAGGAAACCAAGTAAAAAGGAAGGAGGAACACAAAAGACATCTACACTTCCAGCTGTCCTTTATAGGCAAGTAATGAACTCTTGACAGAATACTTGAAATATCTGGGAAGTTATAGTTTCACAGAAGTGTTAAGAAAAGATTGTTTGCTTTGGTTTTGATTAATAAAATGCTTCAGAGTTGTCTATACATTTTACTTCTGAAGGCTAAGTTGAATTAGTAGCCAATTCTGCACCTCAGTGCACATGAAAATTTTTAACTGATCATCGTGTCCTTTGAATGGAAGCATCTGTGTTGATAATTTTGCAAACAGTGCTGGTGCTGTTAAGTCTCAGTGGCTGGGTGCATAAAATGCTAGTCATAAGATTTTTTCATTTTTTGCTCATGGATTGTCAAATCCTTCTTCCACCTTTTCCACTCCTGTGTAAACTGTGAAACTGCTGACTGGGCTTTAACTAATTCTAACAGTGGAACATAGTCTGGAGACCCAGAGCATGATGGTGTAACAAATACATATTATCCTGGATGGTCTTCTCTTGCCACCAATTGAGAAATGGGATGGTCTGTCTCTTAGCTAGAGGGTGACAGCCGTGGCTTGAGCCACAGCAAGTGGGCTGTTAGCTAGCAGGCTAACTGAAGAAGATGGGTTAGATAAGCAAAAGATAATTCTGGTGCTGTGAGAAGTGGAAATCTTGAGAACATGGCAGCGGGCTGAGGATATGGCAATTCAGACATATGCAAATAACAGTCATGCTTTCCTAGTTTTGTTTCATTCAAATCTAGGAATTTACTTCCTTCCATTTTGTAATGGACTCAATGAACACCTGATCTTTTTGAAGTAACTAAAATTTAAATTCCAGTAAAATAATAATGGTAAAAAGGAAATGTAACATCTTATGAGTTGATGAATTGCCCAACATGATAGCAGCACAGACGTATTTCAGGGTGCTTGCATTATTAAAAGAGGCATATGATTGTTAGATTGATAAGAGCAGCATAATTTTCCATTTAAGCATCTGGATGGCACAAGTAGTCTTTTTTCCATTTGCTACTGTTACATTTTGTTGGAGTATCAAGTGATTACTTAAACAGTTAGAAATTCTCAAAAAGTAGATTGCAAGATATGTTCTTGTTAACTATATTAGATGTCTTTGATGCTTTACTGAATGTAGGTAGAAGCTCCTTAAAAAGTGCCTAGGTACTCAAATTAGAGTTGCCACGTGTGTATTGAAACTGGGGAATGTGCAGGGACATACTGTTTATTTCTTATGACTTCAAATGTAATAACAATTCCTTTGTGCTACCTACATTAAAAGTTGTGGAATTTGCAAGAAGAACCATGATCAACACCTCCTGCTACTGTGTGATACTTGTAAACTCCACTATCATCTTGGTTGCCTGGATCCACCTCTTACAAGGATGCCAAGGAAGACCAAGAACAGTTACTGGTAAGAATGGAGTTGATGTGCTGTCTTGTGTGTACTTAAAGCAGGACATAAATACGAATAGATTTCCAAATTCTAACTACATTAGACATTGTTATAACTGATAACCTGATAAAGGAGCTGATACCCAAACTGTCACAACATTATTGTGCAGCTGTGTTGTGTTAATGTTCTTCATGTTTTAAACTGTCCTGAAAAGTGTTAGAAGCAATTATAAAGAAGCAGATTTTGTCTGCTTTAATGTACAGCATTTACAGGAATTGTCATCACCTTGTCTGTGGTTAAAGTACCATATCAGAATAGTATAAGAATTCCTTCTAAAAATACAGTAAAATTATTTTCAATCAATAAGACTTATTTTCTGTTTTTCTTAAGATGTCTATTAATTTATTATTATTTTTTATTTTTCAAAAACTTCCATAAAACATTTAATTAAGTCATCTTTTTGGGTAGAATTGATGACTGTGTACAGAGAGGGGTGGTTGGTACATGAAATGGGAAGTCTCTCTTTTTTTCTCATCTTAACATGTCAAAGCCTGGGTTTACTCCAGTAAATTTAGTTACTGTATTAATACAGATTTTCTATATAAAAGCTGAAAACCTCAGGTTTTCACCATTACTAATCCTTTTCTGAATTTAATTTTCTTTTACTTACTTAATGTCATCTGTGATTTTGAACTCCTCATTATTTCAAGGGCATTCTGAGCTCTTTGGCCAAATTTACAAAGTGGTTTTGTTATATGGCAGATTTTTCTAAATTTTTTTTTGGTAGCCTCTGAATTTACACGGGAGGTTCCTTATTTTTGTTCTGCTTTTTAAGCAAGTTGAAAAGGCTCACTAAAAGCTCACTAAAAGGCTCTGTAGGTGTTAAAGGCAGAACAGGTCAGGTTAGATGGTGAAATGCTTTTATTTCAAAGCTATAACTTAACTTTGTTGTGAATTATATGCTTCAGTCATATCTCAGATCACAAACTTAGCATTACTTCTAATTAGCTAGGGTATATTCTGGAGCGTGAGATTATAGCAGACAAATTGAGCTGTATTGATTGCATTCTTTTCATCATTGAGCCTGCCTTTATATGTTCTTTTCAGGATCAGTTGAGAGCATGTAGAACAGACCCTTAATCTAAGTTTAAGTTCAGCAGGTTTCCCCCCCTGCTGTTTTGAATACAGTTTTAATCTTTTGATTAAGTTATGAAGAGAAGTGCAATTTTTTAATTATTTTTTTTTTAATATGAAGGCCCTGTACTTTTCAGATATTTTTATTGGATACAATGGGAACTTTTGCAAAAAGGTAAAGTAAGAAAATGGGTATAGTAGGAATTTCTTTGAAATATTAGGCAGGTTGAAAGACTTTAAAGTAGTTAAAAATGTTGACTCTAGTCCTCTGTTAAAATAGTAAGCAAGTAACAGGTGAAGGTTTCTTAATTTTTGCTTTCTATTCCATTCTCACTGCTCATCGTTTACTACCTATGGCTAACTTGAGTCTTTGCAAAAGGCTTGATGATTAGAGTCATATATGTTATCAATACATACTGATTTAAACGTTGGGTAGTTTACATGAGTTTATTCCATATGCTTCATTTTTTTTTGTCTTACAAAAACTTGAGTGCAGTGCTTTTGTTGTAGAATGTTTATTTTGAAATTTATCAAGACTACCTGTTTTACCATAATAATGGTGAAAATAAACATTTTGTAGGAATTGCACATCCACAGTATTTTTGAACACTTCCATAGCTATTGCTTACAACTGCCTAAGCAGATCATAAGTGCTTTCAGTTGTGCTTTCCATTACATACATTAATGACATGACTGATGCTGCAGAACTATGGAAGGCTGTGCTCCATAATGCTTGCTAAACAAAAAACCCCAGTCTTTTAAGTTGGACAATGCATCAGGTATAAATAACACAAAGTAACTTTTAACTAAGCAGACACAACATTTTGAAGGCATGCTGTTATCTCTGAAGCTGCTCTGTCATGTGCATCATTGGAGAGCCTTTTTCTATAAAACCTCATAGTAATCGTAGCTTGGTCTGTGTGCATTTGCTTATTGAAGTGCATATGTCTCCTTACTTGTGTGTTCATGCACACAATCTTATGCTGGCATATAGCTGTATAAAGTAGCATTTTGTGAAAGTTGCTATACTTGTTCTATATTTTACTTGTTCTATATTTTAGTGACTTAAAGAGACCTGGGAAAGTTAACAGCTACCGTGTAGAAAACTGAGGTTTGAAAAGAGGAGGAAGAGTATTGCACAGTTGTGTGCTGGTGCAAAACTGTTTGCAAAGTATAAAAACTGCATAAACTGACTTCCTTTTGTTTTGGCTACTGCTAAAGTCTCTATACTTATATGAGGGAGGGGTGACACTGTTAACTTTCCTGCAGTCTGCCCCGTGGTACTTCTGCTTTTCTAGACCAGCAAATACTTCTAGCACTGATATATGTCTTATTTCCAGTGGTCTCAAGTGCTTTGGAGATAAGAAGTGATTAATCTTCATAACATTATAATGTAACCACAATTTTACATGTGGAAAAATTGAAGAAGGTTTGATTTAGTCAGGGTTATAGCAGTTACCTAATCCAAGATTAGATCCCTTTTATTTTGACTTGGTAGCCACAGATCTGTCCAGCAGACCATGAAGACTGCTGTTGTCTTTAGGTATAGCCAGGGGAAATTTGAGACTGTGCTCCTTGGATTAGTTTGGAAGGACTAGAAAACGTGGAAATTTGATAGAGTTCATGCTGTGTGAGACGTTACTGGAGTTCACAGAGAAAAATTATACCAGTTAAACGTGAACATGTGGGAAATCAGATGTTGTGCTTTTGTGTAGATAGAGGATACTTACAAATATTTAACAAATATTTAAATTTTTGGAGGTAAATGTCAATACACACTTGGACAAGAACGCAATTGCATGTGTTTTGTTTGCCTCCTTCCAAAGCAAATTTGCTCTCTTGTTTGGAGAACTTAAATGTGTATAGCCCTGTTAATGCAGGTTCATAGCAGATCATATATTGATTTATTTTTTTTTAAAGTGCTATTATGAAAACACATTTTTTATGTGAGAGGAGTGATGAATTGGAATTAGTTCGAAAATATTTTAGTTTTTTTTAATTGAAAGTGTATGGTGAGGAGGAATCAAACAATTCTTACCTGTGGGTATAGTTTTAAAGTTTTCATTAACATAGTTTTAGTTAATGTCCATATTTATGACTTTGCATAAGGCAAGTATTTTCTTGAAATAAGAACAAAACAATGATTTCCTATTGTTCATTCAGTCAAGGAGCTTGCTAATAGGATTACTTGAACATCCATTGACTTTTGAAGTTCCGATTGTGATTTTTTTTTTTACTTTTCAAAAAGCTCGAGGTATTTCAACTCAATGTTTAAAGTTTGTTAAGATATGTTTCCAGGTTCTCTATCATTGTTTCTAACCTTTTTTTTTTTTTTTCCAGATTTAAAACCCACTCCCTTAGGAAATTGATATTAAAATTGATTTTTATAACAGACATTTCTTCCAAACTCCTGTTTCTAAAGCACTTTGATCAGATTGAATTCAGCAACATGCCATTGTAATGATTAAACTGTAAAAGCAGTACAATAATGAATAGATTACAGATCAGTGGGCACCATTAAAAATAGGGATATGGAAGGATGCAGATGGTGAAATAGGGAGCATCCTTCTTGAAGGTTTAAATCCCACTTTCAAAATCTTTATTTTCAAAGTTTAAATGCTGTCAGAAGAAAAACAGCAATAAGAAAGTCCTGTTTATTTTTTGGTTAGTTGCTCAAAATATGGTACATATGAGGCAGTTCTTCAGGTGTCCTTTTGGTTTCTTAACTTTCAATGTATTTTAAACCCAAACACTTTAATATATTTCTCTTTCTGCTTTCGTTACTAAAGTTTTAAATAGAAAATCTTCTCCTTTGCAGGCAATGCTCAGAGTGTGACCAGGCAGGTAGCAGCGACATGGAGGCTGATATTGCCATGGAAACCTTGCCAGATGGGACCAAACGATCAAGAAGGCAGATAAAGGAACCTGTGAAATTTGTTCCTCAGGATATGCCACCAGAACCGAAGAAAATTCCAATCAGAAACACGGTAAATTATGATTGAATAGTTATGCAGCTCATATTTGTAATAATTTTGTTTAAGATTACTTATGGACATTTTGAATTGCAGTAGTTCAGTTTGGTCAGTGTTCTGTTTTTCTTATAAATACCCTTTCTTCTGTTTAGTACTTTACTACTTGTGTTAAATAAATAGTTTTGCTACAGTAAAAAGCTGGGAAACACGGTACTAAACTGGAGAGCTCTACAAGATTTTCCTTTTACCTGGGTCACAAAGTCCTCCATTAATTGCAGGAAGAAGGAAAATTCATTTTGCACATTGGCTTAGCATTTTACAGCTGTTCTTCACCTTAGTAGTATGGACACTGTTCTTCCATGCTGAGATGTAAATACTTGTAAATTGCCAGTTAAAACTGCAAATTAATTAGTCATTTCCTTATGTACAGGTAACATACTGACTGCACGTTTTGTGACTAAGCTGTGATGTCAGGTTTTTTAGCTTCCTAGTAATTTTCAGTTTTTTGAGAATTTTGGAGGATAATTTTTAGAGAAGAGAAGCAAAAGCTCCTGCTTTATGTGCTGATGAAACATTTAACATATTTTCCATTTAAAAGTAGAACTTTTTTATTGAAAAACATTCTGTTTTCTGGTGTCTTCTTAAAATTTTGCTCTTCTTCTTGCTCATAAAAGAAGGTTTTTTAATGTGTGATATGCCACATTGTCTATAAAAATGTACATAGAAATACCAAGGGACTTTTTGGTCCAGTTTAGGGAATGAATTGACCCTTTTGTTATGAGTAGAAATCATATAACCCGTGGTTTATCTTCCAATATAATTCTTAATATTAGGAAATCCTTTTGGTCCCTCATGTTAGGGTGAAGCCTACTTCATCTCTCATGCAACACAACTTTATTTTCCTCACAGAACTTTCTAGACTTTTTTGTGCTTGTACTAGCAGCTACCATACTTCACTCTCCTGAGCATACACTGATAGGATTAAGCAAATATTTTCCTGACCTAACCATCTAAATGTTTGCTTTAATTACATTTCAGAATATTTTGGATGTTTGGCCTGCAGGTTTCATTTACCTAATGGCTTCCTTTTCCTGGTCTAGCACTAAGAAGAATGACTCAAGACAAATTGATTAATTTAGCTCAAACCAGTAGGAGTGTGAGTAATTCAAAATTACATTTTGCAAATAATTGAGAACCTCTGTAGGAGAGAAACTTTTTTTTTCCTTTCTTTTTCTCGCTGGGAGAAAGTTCCATTCTTTCCTATGTGTAAGAACACATCTGTCCTTACAGCTGTCTGGGCAAGTGGAAGTGACAACACGTCATGCAGTTGTTAACACAGAAAAGATTTAACTGGTGTTCCTGCTTCCTGAACCCTTTATTTGTCCTCTCCTCTATTTCCTCTTTCTTTCTTTCTTTTTATACATAATGTAGTGGTATTAGGGGATAATGATTCATGTGGGACTGAAGAGAACTGAAATTATTGCAGCAGAAGCATTCACAATAGTAATACCCAAAAGTGTGATACAAGGCATTGTACAGAAATCCATAAGACAAGATTGGTTTGTTCTAATGCCCATTTAATAACTGCCAAGCTTGTGTGCTAAATGGAGAGACATGCCTGATAGCTCTGAAGTGATCCCCTCATGCTGTGACACTCTTGATGTGCTATGGTAGTGATTTGGCACCTCACGTGTTAGAGAGTGTGGTATGTAATACAGAGCTTAAATTTACTTGGAGTAGACTTGTATGTTGGCACAATACAGCATTGCACTGTGGAAAAATTACTGCTGCCAGTCTAAGATGGACTGTTCCATTGCTTGAATTTACAGGCTATCCTTCAGTCCCTCTCTTGTTCCTTGCTTTTCTACAAAATACAGATGTGCAAGATAACATCATTGCTGTCCTCTGGGAAGGACTTCTCTTTCAAAGTACTCTCTTTGCCATAGCTGACAGGTTGTTGGGTATTTTTGTTTTTGTTTTTGCTTCCTACTGTCTTAACTGTAGAAGAGGAGGTTTACACCCTTGGCACCTGCTGGATTCTTTTTCTCTGAGCTAGGATAATTTTCTTCATTTGAAAACTTTCATGATCTTGGTGCACTTAATCTATATAACAAAATGAAGATAACAGACCTCTGAAGACTTAATAGATATGTACTGGTAGTATGGGATTCCTGCTCACTTTTTGTGTGAAGCTGGGAAAGCTGGTGTGAGTTTTTGTTGCTTACTTGGTTCTGTTGGGTTTTTTCTTTTTAGGGAGAAAACACATTTGTTAGCTCTGTGCCTGTTTGTATATTTGAGAGGAAAAAAAAATTACCTTTAACAGCTTCTCATATGAGATTGGCTCTGACTACAGAGAACATCTGTATGGTCAATTTCAGTGATGACCAGATATTTGTTCTGTCCGTTATGTAGTCACTGCTTAGATACTTTTAAATAGTATAAAATAAAGAAGAAAAATTACCAATTTGAAAATACACTTAAAGTCCTCTCTTCTTGGTGTACATTGTATCTCTGGACATGTTTTATTCAATCTAGCTTTTTTTTTCAAAGGAGTTGGCAAGCTTCCTTAGCTAGCAGGGTGTAATCAGCCTTGCTTACAGTTATAATCAACAAGTGCAATTATAAGTCTGTTGAATTGTGTATTTTTTGTTCTTCAGGGGATTTCCATTTGTTTTGCATAAATTTATCTTGAATTGATATAATTGAGAGAACTTGTTTTTTCACATACCTAGGACAACAGAATGCATCTTACGTGTTTAGATTTCATTGTAGTAGTTTATCACAGTTAAATCTTCATTACTTTGTTGACAGAAATTGTGGGTAAGCCTTGTTTTATTTTGATAAAGTCCCATTAGATGTTACTGATGACAATAATACCTGGTATCTGTAAGACACTTGATTATGATTAACTAAGTCTAGATCTAATTGCATGAAAAAAGTCAAGTTAATTTGTACTTTCAGAATTTAAATTTTTTACAGTCAGTTTCTTTTTATTGAAAAGGAGGTACTTGCTTAGTGTTATAAAGGTGAAAAGGGCTTTTTGTTAAGGCATTTTGGGAACAATAGTTTGAGGTAATTAAATGAAACTTTCTGATCTTCTGATACCAAACTTACTTTTGTTATCTAAAGCCTGAAAATCTGATAGCCTTTTCCTATAATTACATTATATAAAATAAAAATGAACAGACTGATTTTCCTGTTTATCCTTAAAAAGTCTGTGTATATAGGAAAGAAGTATTAGCCAAGACTATGCTCCTTGTTCTTTGGAGCGTGGAAGAAAAATTTGTGCCTGACAGGCGACAGTCTGAAGTTGAGTAGTTTTAAAAAATAATAGAATTTAAAAAAATACTGACAGCATCTACAAACTTTTTTTAGTACAAGGAGTTCCTGTGTAGACTGATTCTTTGTTTTTTAAATTAAATGCTGCTGTTTAGAATAGATTATTATTTCTTTTGTTTGAAATAGCAACAGATAGCAGAGCACTGTTTTTTCAGGGGTTTTAGTGCTTACCAAGTATGGTAAAAGATGAACAGGATTGCTATGTTGTATTTAACTGAAGCGTTTCCACCAAAGTGGTTTTCAAACATCTAATTATGTAACTTGATCATGTGATGTCATAGATGGAAGTTTTGAATAAAAGGTGGCTAAAAGAGGACAACAGGATGTCAATTTGAGTCTAAGTATCAGTGCTGCATAAAAAAACCCCAACAAATAATTTAAAAACATTTATACTTATCAGTCATAATTTTAATAGCATTGTCAATGACTGATCAGTGCATTTATGTATCTCTTCTAAGTAAGTACCTGGAAGACCTTTTATAGCAACTGTCCAACAGTAGTAATTTTGGCATATTCACCTTCAAAGAAATTGCTGTTGTTGAACATTAGTGGTCTAGAAAAAAATAGTCAGGAGTTACTTAGCTTCTAAAAGTGAAGTTTTTCAGTATGAAGAACATAATAAATGTTTTTTTTTCTTCATCACTGAGTGTACAAACTCAACTGAATTTCATCATGTGTCAATGCAAACAAAAACTGTCTCACATCATTTTGCCAAATACATGGATATGTAATAGTTCCGGATTCTTTCTTTTAGCTTGAAGTTAAATTTAGAAAGGATGGAAGTAAAATAAATAAGTGCAGCTCTTACACAATGCTTGAAAGTGAATGGAGTGTATCAGTTTTGAATTTTATCTTTTTTGCTTGGGGTTTGGGGATTGCTTTGGTTTGTTGATTTGCTGTTTTAGGGGAGGAAGGGGAAAAAAGCACCACAGGTGAAATTTCACTACATTTTGATGTACCAAAAGCATGAAGAGATGGACATATTCCAGACAGTATTCCAGTCATGTAAATATTTATACCTCTATAAGTAAAAGTAACTAGTGTATCTACAATTTCTGCAAATAAGTGCATTTAAGTTCAGTTTTCCAGAAAAGAATCATTTGTTTTAGCAACATGTGTGGAATTACTTTTTTCTGGCTTTTTTGTCCTCCCGCTTCTGTTTCAGTTCTCCAAACGTGTGCTTTGGAGAAAATTTGTATTAAAAAGAAAGATAGAAAGATGGAAAGCAATCTGCTGGTTCTCAAATTCCACTACAAGTTTTAAGTCATAGAAACAGTAGTTTCAAGTCAATTGCCAGATTCAGTAGATTGGCAATGGGAATGCTGCAAATTTTTTGCTTTTCTAGAAAATAAAAGTTCTCAAAAAATCAAGATGAAAAAAGAAGGGGGAGAAAAATTATAATTCTGTGTAATTAAGCTTCATGGTTGATTTGTTTCTGGTTATAATCATATTCTGATTTACTACTGTTTCTTTTTGTTTGACAGTTCCTGTTTTATTACTTCCAGCTTTCTGGAAAGTGAAGTAATTATTTCATAGATACATTTTGAATAGTAGTGCTATGTACTATTTAAGGTATTCACTTTGATCTGTATTGAGCGAGTGTGCCACCTGGTGTCTATATGGCTGTCCTTACCTGTATTTAAAATACTTTTATATTTCTGTGGTGCCATGAGTAGAATATCTTTTCTGCCTTTTAACAAAGTAAAGGAAGTCAAAGAGATTTTTCTTCTTCAAAGAGATTTTTTTCTTACTTGATAGTAACTTTTTAATTGGGAAAGACTATTTATAATACTGAACTCCTAATAAGGATTAGGTCTTATTATGGATTAAAAATTGCTATCTTAGCAAGGTTGTCATGATCTGTATTTGACAGGAGAGAGATCACATTATATTTGCATTTTCAATCTGTGTTGGTTTTTTCTTAGACTTTTGAAAACCTGTGCTGCTTTTGATGCACAGTGATTCCATTAGGTTACTTTTTTAGTAGAAGTGGAAGTTTTCCCATTTCTGTTTTCTGAGAGTATATTGCTCAGCTTATGTTTCATATCTGAGTTGTCTTCTGTTGTGTAGTAATCAAATTACTCCTTGCCAATGACATTTTTGTTCGAAATTATTCCATAGCACTGTGATGCTTATTGTTTTATTCTTTTGTCTTTACATTCTGATTAAAAATTATGTAGTAAAGGCTATATAAAAGAGAGGGCTAGGGTTAGAAAGGTGTTGTGTATCAATGCACTATAGTTTGATAAAATGTAACGCTGTGGAATTATAAAATTAATATTTATGTGCCAACTATAAGGTGTCATCTATACTATAAAACTGAAAATGCCTGAAGAAGGTAGGTAGGAAACAGAATTAAAATATGGTCCTAATCTTATACTGGTCCTCTTCACTGTGTGTTTCATATAGCTATGTGTCTTTTTAGGGCACTTACTGTAGACACAGGTCAGTAGGGAAATAAAAAATCAATACATCCTATTTCAGAGAAGAAATATGAGATCTACAGATCGATAAGAATCCAAGCATCTTAAGTTACTCACATTTGTCTCATATATGGAGTTTATTTTTCTTTGAATTTTCAAAATCTTGCAATCAATGCATTTTACATGTGTTTCATATTTTTGTCCAGTTGTTGCTGAGCTGCTTATGACCAAGCTCCTTTTCCAAGTCCAAAATGGAGACTCCCATTCAGTCTTTCTTCTTCTCCTCCCACTTTTGGGTTGACAATTTGATCCTGTTGTTGATCACATTTTTCCCTCAACATTTTTCATTCCTTTTTTTTTTTTTTTTTTTAGTGTCTTGAGTACACTGCATCCTTCCATAGTCTGGAATATCTGTATTATTATAATATCTGTATTATATATAATACCTCTACAGATACCTTATTCATATAACTTCTAAAAATGTCACCCTAAATCGTTGATGGATTTGATTCAAATTTTGTACCATTTATTGCTTCATCACTCATTATTAATTTCTTATGTCAGTTTTCTAATTTTCAGACACATATGTCTTGATTCTTTTAGTTCCCTAAGCTGATATGCAGGTTTCCACACAATAACAGTAGAATCCTGCACAGCATAGATGGATACTTTTGTGAGACAAAATATGAGTGCTGAAATAAACCCGTTTTTTATTTATCTTTTCCTTGGCTATGGAAATGTATTGAAATTAGAACTTGGCTATTTCTAATTCCTTCCTTTTTTCTTATTTTGAAGGCATTCTCTAACATTCCTTCTTAACTGTTCTTTGTTGCTTACTTTATATGTTATATATATTATAAAATATATATTTCATGGGATATTTTAGTAATTGTCAGTATAGATCATTACACTTGAAATTACCCAGGGGTGCAAAAAAATTCTCTTTCTAGAAAAATAGAGATAGAAAGAACCTGAAAAATCTATTTCTCCTCCTTTTCAGTTTTGATAGCAGTTTGCATGGCATGTCCAACATTTTTTCTCTGTAGATTGTCTTCTGATGTTTTGTGTAAATTTTTTAAATGTTGGAGAGGCAAGAGGCAGGGTTTGCTTTGGGGTTTTTTTCCAAATTTTCGATGCAGAGTCAAAGTTAAAATAACTCAGAGGAGCCGTGTAAGCTTTAATGCTGAGGGATGTTTCTCCAGCTTCCACAGATTATAAGCTTTGAAGTAAAAAATCAAAAGGGATGCTGTTAATCTTTGGGTTTCATTTACCCAGGACATTACTCATTTCTGAAGAAGGGCATTAAGATTGCTGTGAAGGCTAACCCTTAGTAAGATATTCTTGGAAAAGATGACTTGCTTTCATCTCAGTG
Organism: Florisuga fusca; assembly: GCA_038090715.1. NCBI lineage: Eukaryota > Metazoa > Chordata > Aves > Apodiformes > Trochilidae > Florisuga > Florisuga fusca. The sequence goes on from JAAWXA010000002.1 coordinate 23,239,064, forward strand.
ATTTCATTGAATCACATGGCTCAGTCTCTTTACCTGAAGAACATCAACATCATTTTACAGGATTTTAAAGAGTTTCATTAGAGTTTGGTTCATTGATGTATGGAGGTTGTTTTTTTTCACCCCAAAATGTTACACTAAAAATAATCCATAGGGAGAATTTAATCTGTTTTAATTTTTTATTATTTTTAACTATTTCATAGTTTGGAGGTTTTTTTGGTCTTCTTTTAAAATACTTAATTTTCGTCTTAATTCATTGATCTGTCTTGGTCTGCTTAATTTTAATTTGTTGATCTTTCTTGATCTGTTCAGATTATTTTGGGATGTACCAGTAAGGAAATAAGACACTTTAATTTTCTCTTTTATTTCTCTTCAGTGCAAGGTATGTTTTGTGTGACAGCAGCTGCTAGATTTTGAGTGTTTCTTTATTAAAAGAGAAGAAAAAAGAAAAAAAATCATCTATTTTCTATTGTAAATAAGTTACACCTTTGCCTACCATTCTGGTAGCATTGCCTCTAGTAACCTGTTGACCCATTATTTCAAGACCTGATAATGAGGTCCGTATCCCCCAGTTTACTGAGTTGAGTGTTTTTTAGAGCAACTAGATGGGAAAGATGAGTGCTGAGTATGGAAGAGGTTTCAGTTGTGATCTTGTTATTCTTCACATTAGGTCTCTCGTCAAGTGTAAAGGTGTAGTTTGGAACCTGCACTGATGTGTCCTGACATTAGTTAAGGAACACAGGAAGAATTTGGGGATATTGCGAGATGCATGGTTTGAATGTAGTAGAGGAAGAGATGTTAAGAAGTCACTGGGGGAGGAATAGGAATATTATGGTATAGTATTAGGAAGTAAAATTTGTCTGGTTTGGATGTTTTGAGCATCAATTTGTTTGCTCACTTAATTATTAAAGGGCCATAATTGTGAAAGGATGTGAAGGAAAAAATAACATCAGCCTGGAGTATCATGATTACAAACATGGCATAAGTTTGATTTTCTGGGGTAGTTGAGGTTATATAGGATCAGCTCATAGCTATAGACATACATTGTTTGCCAACAGAAATCTTAAGTTGCCTGTGTAGTAATGAGAATGTAAGTGCATGCATGGTTATTGCTTTGATGCTGGATGTAAAGCTCAGTGGCTGGAATCTTCCTGTTAATAGCAGGAAGGTGTCTGAGCACAGTGCCACATTCATCTCTTATTTCAGTGCACATTGCATGAATTTCAAAGTTGTACAAGGATATAAGTTGTACAAGAACTTAGGATGAAGCACAACCAAAGACTTGCCAATCAGGTGTCATTAAATGTCAACATTTGAATTATTTTTTTACAGAAACATTTTACTCCTATATATAGAAAAATAATATAATTGCATATTTTGAACCACATTCCATTGTTCAGTACATTTTTGAAAAATTATCATTCCTGTACTAAAATGTCATCTTCTAGCAGTTGCCATGTATGAATTGCATCTGTCTAATTCAGATATAGCTGTGTTCTGATAGAGACTGAGTTGTCCATTCCAAGTGGTAGATACTTTAGAGCATATCCACTTTTTGCAATGAAACAAAACCCTGTGTGGGATAACACTGGCGTTAGTGGGGATTTTTTCAGTGTGCTGGTAACACGAGTTTTAACTTTCCTGACTTACTATTTGAGCACTTTGAAAATGTAGGGACAGATTTCACAGGTCTTCCTCCATTTTGTGTTATAGCGAAGTCCTAAATTGAAGGTATTTCTATAGTATTCTATTGCCAACTGTTTCAATTTTTAAAAAAATCATTGTCTTTCAATGCATTTTATGCTGGATTAATAATTCTGTTTCTATGTAACTTCTGAACATGAACAAATTTATCTCAGTTGTAGTATTTACCAGTGAACATATATAATAATATTATTCCTTTAAGATTTTCTTCTGCAAGAAATCTAAAATTTTAAATTGTTATGGCAAGTACATGCAGCTCTAGTGTTGGGTGTTTATAATCCCTGGTGTCCTGATTCTGAGCTCACTAATGACAGAAATAATTCAAAGTGTTTTAAAATGCAAGTACAGTGTTTCAGGTAAATGGCAATGAAAAATATTAAGCGAAGTAATCTAGGTTTATCTGATTATTTTCTGTGAACCTGCAAAGTAATTTAGGGAAAGCATGTAAAATTAAAAATGCCTGAGTGCTGGAAGACTATTGTTGAAAATCACAGAATATTGAATTTTAAGTTGTGAATTTGTTGTTATTTTCCATTATGAATACTGGTAATAGTATAACGATTCTGGGCAGAAATGAGCTTTGCATTTATGTTTATGTGTGGAAATCAATTTGGAAAAAATTGATTAATGTGAATTGTAATGTGATTGTTAATGTGAAATCCTGTTATTTTAAAAGCATGTAATACATGCTACAAATGTGTATGTCAAAGGTGTTGATCTTAATGTTGGTTTTCTAGTAGTTGTCAAACAGATTCAAGTATGTTTGCAGGTTTAGAAATCTAATGAAGCGTAATGCCAGTATAATTTAGTGTGTGACATTCCTTGTCCAACCTTTTCCTGACAAAGGTGGCTAAATTATTTATAAATTAAATATTTATTTATAAATTAAAACTATCTCCATTTTGCTGAAAATTAGGCAGGATTGATCACTTCGTAGAATACTGGTTTTAACTTGTAATCTTTTCTACTTAGGGTAAAAAATAATTTTATATCTGTATTTTGAAGTTATAGATAATTTTTCAAGAGAGATGCATTCGTCAGGGCCTTCATGGCTTAAAGTTGTCAAGTCTATAAGCATTCTTACGACTAATGTCAGAGATTGAAAGGACTAAAATTGGCAGTTAATGTACTGATGCCTGATCAAACTTTTTTTGGTGTAGTTTTAATTTCCAGTGACTAGTTTGTGCAACGTGCTTGACGTGTAGCCCGTTAAATTAATATATTCCTACTACTACGTTGATAAATTCAATTACCTGTAAGAAATTTATTATTACATATCTGGAAATTTATGTATCTCTTGTGTGGCTTGTGGGAGGAAGAATGCTTCAGTTATGACTGTATTATTAAATATATAGTAAATAGTGATATATATTAAATAGACACAGTTTTACAATTTTTTAGAAATTGCCTTTAGGGAAATGTGAAAGAGAATCTCAGTGGTAATTACTCTAAAGAGGCACAAAATAGACTAGTATTTTGCTTTCTCTGTTAGTACTACAGAAGTAACTCTTGCCTATACTATAATAGTATACTGGTCATATAAATTTTCAAGTTCTGCATTTTAGTACTGAAAGGTTTGTGCAAAGTCTGTAAGAGAGGTGTGATTCTGGCATCAGTCTGTTTTAGAGTAATACTCCACATGCTCAGGTGAACAAGCATGTTCATGTTTAATTTTTGCTAGTTCTGTAGAAGTTGTTCTAACACCAGTTATTGTGATTGTCTTGCAGTGGTTCTGTAGTTTGTGCTTTAAGTATATTTTGGAGTTTTTTATGAATAATAGAGAAATAGCAGAAACGTTTTGCTACCTAATACTGAGTTTTAAATATATTTTCTTCTAGAGAACTAGAGGACGAAAACGAAGCTTTGTGCCTGAAGAAGAAAAACCTGAGGTTGGAATATAGTGTTTTTGGGGGGTTTTTGTTTTTTAACAGTTTCATTAAAAAATTAAACTGGGGCTGAAGTATTACTTTCAGTGCTATAATTGAAAATATTTGCTTTCCTTCCTTCCTTTCTTCCCTATTCCTTTCTTTTGCCTTCTACTACAACAGGAACGGATTCCCAGAGAAAGAAGACAGCGACAGTCTGTTCTACAAAAGAAGCCCAAGTCAGAGGATCTAAGGACTGAATGTGCTACTTGCAAAGGGACTGGAGACAATGAAAATCTTGTCAGGTAGGTTTGATGCTTTGACCTTCTGAGGAAGTTACGAGGAACTTCATGAAGAAGTTCCATCTTCATCACGTTGTCATTACAATTATAACAAAATGTGCTTTTTAAAAAGACAAACAAAAACTTATTTAGAGGAAAGGTTATATCAGAAATTTTTACTCGATACACTTACTGACCTGACAAACCTATTTACACTGTGGATTAAGAGGTAAATAACCAACATAATCTGTTTTTCTAACACAAGAGAATTTATTTTCTCATGGCAGGGTGAATTGTCAGTGGTTTAGAGCAGGTCAGAAAGATAAATAAACCAGCAATTTAATGATACTAAAGCTAAAGGAGCATCCTAAAAGTAATTTAATTAGCATAATTAACGATTTTATGAGATAAAATGTGGATGATGAGGTATTTATGGTTTTAAAAATATTTATAAATGCAGATCATGAAAGGATTTGATAATCATGTTTCTTCTCTGAAACAGAAGTGAAAAAAACATAAGCTGTTGAGTGGTATTTTAGTAGGTTCAGAAATCTAATTAAAGTGTAGAATAGTTGCCACTGAATAGCTGCTGTTGACCACAACTTCTGCTGATTTTGACTTTATAGCTGGCATTGTGGCCTCTTTGCGAGGCTACAAAATCTGATCAGAGTTCTTGAAAGAAGAATAGTGGAGCTTACATCAGAAAGTGGATTTTAATTGAATCTGGTTAGCTTTCATTAGAATGATCTCATAATAATTTCAGATAAAAGAATAATGTTGTAGTTAGCTCCCATATGCTTCAAGAGGGTTTTTCTGGACAAGATCTTCTCTTTAGCTCAGATATAATAATTTGTTTTTAACTGGAAAGATTATTCCAAAATACTGATTTGAATTTATTTCAAGGAATTATTTAGAATTACAAGAACAGTCAGAATCTATAATATATGCAAGCAATGCATGGTTTTAGAATCAGGGTGTGTCCCACATACAAAGGTCTTGTCCTCAGGTGATTTTAGTATCAATTACAGTTTGTGATTTACAGTAGAAGTTGATACAATTTCAAGGGTTATGTGCCAGATTGTCTTTTTATTTCCAAACTGGAAAAAGCATGCCTGTACCTGCTCATCAGTTACTGTGTGACTCTCATATGTAGACAAGCTACTACTACTGGTAGGCACTCCTAGATCCTGCTCAGTACCAGGCAGTGAAACAGAAGTGGGATGTTGCAGTGATTGCTGAGGCAGTGGCAGTGATGAGAACCTGATGGCAGCAGTTTTTAACTGCCCATGGCAAGATAAAGGGCTCCCTTCATCCCTATTGTTTCCAAGAAACAAAAGATGCAGCAATATAGTTTTGTTATTAGAAGGAGTCCTGGGAATAAGCTTTACTGTGAAAAAGGCAGTGAATTAGTTTTCTTCAGCCTTTTTCTAGAAGTGGTAAAATACCACATGTGAAGACATAAGGGGTAAGGTGAGAAAATGCTGTGAAGAGCTGAATGTTGGAGTTGCAGCTAGACACTGTGGTAGTGAATAAGTGGTATATCTTCTAGGTGAAAAGATTTTAGAAGTAATTTAGATGGTCCAAAACCAAGCATACTGTGTGGAAAACCTAAGAAATTGTCTCATAAACCATCTTCATAATTAGGCTTGGAAACATAATAGCAGTCCTGCATAAGAGGAGAAAAGCAGATTCTTATGTTCTAATTCTTCATAATTTTCTGGAATAAGTCTTACTTAAATCTTATGCCTTAGTTTCCATATTAGGTTTTAAAAGATATTATGAATTTAAATTTTTCTTCAGAAAATTCCTATAAATAACTGAAATTTTATATAAGTTAGTTGACCACTACTGTGGAGCCTTTTCTGAAAAAAAAACCCCACTAAATGTTGGTTTAGCATTTAGTAAATTTAAATATTTTAGTATTATATTTTTGGTTCTTAAAGATTTATTATTTTTTTAATGAGAGTAAATGAAGGGACTGTAATGATGTAGGCGTTCTGCTATGCAGCCAAAGCTATGTAGAGGTGTAATCCTCAGTGTGTTGCTATGTCAGAGAAAGCTTTCAGAATATTTTTTTTCTCTTACATTGTCACCAAGAGAAGTGACCTTATGCTTGCAGTGCTTCTTTCTCCTGCCTGCACCGTTGTGCAGGACTCTTGTGGCAGGAGAATTGGAATGCTATTTTAAGTGCAAATTAGTAAGCAGCAGATGTTTTGGAGGAGAAAAAAAATATTTTTTCAATATCCATGTTGTTTGGCACTGTTACAGAAGCAAAAACTCTCATCATCTTTGCTCTTTACTCAACAAATGTTTTGTGAAGACTGAATTTTATTTTCATCCTTTCCCACCCATCTGCAACTAAGAGGGAGGTTTGTGGGTATGTTAAACAACCTGAAATTTGATCACGGAATGGAAATACGCATCTGCTGAAGCTGCAGATTGAAGGACTAATTTTCCTAGGCTTTCTAGTTCTTCTTGCTGTGTCTTCCCTCAAAAAGGACTAGTTTTGAACAGTCTACTTTTAAAAACTGTAGGTTTTCCTAAAATTTATGTGGGTCTCTCACTTTGAGGTTGCTGAGTAAGTATTAGAGGAAGATGAAAAAAATTTACTAAATTGTTTAAGAAGTTTTTACTGCTTGACTAGTGGAGATTTTAATCTCCATTTTAGGTGCTGGTGTGTAGCACAGGATTGCTGAGGGATTATTAGTTATATGTGAAGTGTCTTTACTTAACCTGTGGTTCATTTAGTTTAAAATCTTCAAATAATTTCCTGTGAAAGGATTTAAAATTCTTCCTTAAAGCATACATTTCATTCTGTTAAATAACAATGGTTCAGGAATTGGCTGAGGTTTGCCTTTGTGGTTATAGTTTTGTATCAAAAAAGGGATTAAAATTAGAGTATCTTTAATTACTGGCTTTTGTCTAAACCATAATGACATGTTCCCTACTTTTATATGTGTTAATAGTTTCCATATGTATAGACATGCCAAGGCAGTGCTTTATTAATCATAGATGTCCAATTATATAGTGAATTTCAGTACAGCAGTATGCACTCAAACCAAAAGTTTAGGTTAAGATAAGAGATAAGAATTCAGTGGAAGGACTTAAAATGTGCACTAAAAGTTAAAGTATTGTGAAAACAGAGGGTGCTTCTTACCATATTTTATCCTCAGTCTTAAGGAGTAGTAAAATATTGAAAACTCTTACTTGAAAATGAAGACTCAATTTGAAATACAAGAGTTTCTAAGTCTTGATATGAAAGTTAAATTTTCTACGATACTCTGAAAATAATTTTAGAGGATTTATTTGTTTTTAGAGTTGATCTCTCCTGTTTGGTGTATAAAATTTTTATGTAGTGATGCTTTTTTGGGGTTTGTTTCATTTTATGAATCTTTAAAAGTTGTGTATAGTTTAGACATTTAGAAGTTTTCTTGAGTGCTTTATCACAGTCTTAGAATGATAGATCTTGAAAAGGAGTTGCTCGGTTCATAAGTATCTTCTTTTTTATGTGTGCGAGACTGAAACTCACTAGAAAAAATTGAAAACTTGAAAAAATAGCTCCCTAATAGCTTCCTTCTTTAGAATGTATCCACATTTAGTAGAAGCATAGATAAGGAAGTAGATTTCATGTGGCACAGTATGCAATAGACAAAGCTTGCCTTTCATCTTACTCCAAAGTGTTTGTTCCACTTTACCCACAGAAAAAAATAAAGTATTTAAAATATTTTATTTTAAAATATAAGTTTTTAAAAAAAGAATCAACGAGATAATCTAGTTTGAAAATATTCCAGAGGAAGACTTATAAAATTTCTTCACTTCTAAATAAGTGGCCCCATCTCAAGAAGTAATCAAATTCTTAACTGGTGCTTTTTAAAAAAAACAAACAAAACAAACTATAGCTTCAGTTCTTGTCTTTAAAGACATGCTTAGGTAGTATTTAGAAATATAGTGCATTAGATAAAATTGTTATCTCCATACTAGACTTGAGAAAAGCAGAGGTAAAATTAGAATATAGTTTATGTTTAGGGCAAATCTTATTTGAACAGGTTAAAGAAGCCTATGAAAAAGCATTAGATTTCCTCATTGCAAAATTTAGACTAAACATATAATAATACATTTTTTTTATAGTGTTGGGTATTGAATTTTTATATTTTATTGTCAGTTATGTTCGAATTTTCCATTTTGTTTGATTTGCAGCAGCTGAAACAAAAATATTACTTCAGCGGTACAAAGGATGTAAAATAGACTAAGGTCATGTATTTGAATGAACATAGAATAGAATTTTTTGAAAACATAGTTCTGAATGCTGGTTGTAAAGTATTCAAAACACATAAAGCTGCAAAGCAAATCACTAAGCACATAATATGTAGCATTTATTTTTAATGTAGATGTTTACTCAGGAATAAGGTAAATGTGAAAGTATTTATTTTTCCCATTATACTGAGTCTTGTGTTTCAGGCAAGGGTAATATTCTGCATGTGCAGTCACTGTATCAAGGCAGCCCTGAAAGGAGAAGGTGAGGAGTATGAAGGGAGAAAGAACACCACATACACAGTCTCTTACTTACTTACTAAAGTGAAAAAAACTCTTGAGTAAAATCAGCTGTAATATTTAGCATAACTTTGAGTCATCAAATCATACTAGAACCAAAAAAATCTTTAAAACAGATTCAATATCTGTAATTCTGGAGCCACAAATGAATTTATCAAATTCAGGAAAGTAGTTCGTACTGTATAAAGAAGTGAATTGTTTGCTGTACAAACTGGTCTACTTTAGTACTCACAGAAAGTGTGTTCTAAACAGTCTTTTCTGAATCCTCTGGAAATTTTTTGTAATATATTACCATATTTCATTAATTGCATTTGTCTTGTTCATATTTGCATTTTTATTTCTTACATTTCCATTACTTATTAATTATTCTAAATGCTCTGCAACAAAATTAAAAACCCATCATAGTAATTGAAAGCCTATGATTTAAAGCAGTTTTAGTTTAAGACTACTCACAAGGAAGATGTTAGCTCATTCAGCCATGACTTGCAACAATCCGGTGTTTTACAGAGGATGACAAATGTGTTATTTTATTGGAATGAACTACTCAAATGAAAGGAAACTTAACATTCAGTTGTGTAGTTTATTTCTCCTGTATAATTTACAGACATGAATTCTGAGTATTAACTTAATTTCTGAAGTTACCTGTTAGATGATTTTTTTTCTGTCATTTGCCTGTCATTCTGTTGCCTCTTGCAAGGAGTTTCTTTTCATGCTAGATAGCAGGATGCTACAAATAATGACAAAACATTTCTGTTCACAAAGAACTTTATTAAAACTCAGTTACCTCTGCTGCATCGCATTTTACTGTAAAGTACCATGGATTTTTCATAGGTCTGAGGGTAAGACTCACACTGATGTCACTCAGGGCTTCTCCAGAAGCAGAGTCCTCAGCATGTTCACACTTGGGCTACCCAGCTACATAAATGCATGTTCCTGGAACATTTAAAGTTGTACGACAAAAAGTCCATGGCAGACTCCTGAATTTTTTTGCTTATTAGGAGCCGGTCTATTTACCTGATAGCTAGGTAATTCTTTAAAGGATTTCTTAATTACATTTGTCTGTTATTTTCCTGTCATGAGAGAGCAGAACCCAAATTGAAGCCCAGATTTCCACCCCCCTAGTTTTTTGCTAGTGAACTCTTATGGAAATTTAAGCCATGTAAAGAATAGAAGCTCAGGTTGTTGGATACTGAGTTTGTGTTCCATCTCTAGTTTGATTCTTGATAGTATATGATCTTGAAGGAACTATCTTACAGGTAGTCTGTGAAGGAGTGACCCAAACTTGAAATTTTGAAGATATTGCTGATATTAAAAGACATTTTTCCATTCAATTCTGCATTATCAAAATCAAGAAAACCAAGTTAGGAAATAAGCACAGGAACGTTTGATGTTATTTTGTGTAAGGGTTAGGGCTGAGCCTTCTTTTGAAAAAGAAAAACTGTGTGAGAGGTTATTCTGCCTACCAGTGCTTTCTGATCAAGCACGGCTACAGCAAAGGATTTTTATTTTTTCCAGGAAAAAGGTAGGATTTCTGTGATGTCGTTTTTATTTATTTATTTGTTTATTTATTGGTTTTGCGGCATTTCCTGTTAAATCATTGTGTGTAATGTTTCTAGACTAGAAGACAAACAAATGCATGTTTGTCTCTCTTCAGTGTTATGAGAGTTCCAAAACCGTGTTGGAGTATTAATATTTCATATTTGTCAAGGTTTATTTTTGTTCCTGGTTTTGTTACCAAAATGATTTTTTTCTTTACGTTCCTTTTGGGGCTCTTTAGTGACTCATCAGTCAAACCTCCTTGAAGTTCAGTGTTAGGTCTTCTTGTGGTTGTAGACCAGTGATTCCTAAACTCTTGTATACTGGACTTTAATCTTAGAACCTTTGGGAACAGTTGAAATTTATGAACTCTGTAGGTACAAGTTTGGTTCAATTGTTTGTCTGAAGGTCTTAGTATTGATATTTAAAGTCCACCAATCCAAAAAGCTTATGTGCCATTGTCATAAATATTAGAAGTATGTAACAAGATAATCACTTGTAAATGAGACTTTCAAGCAATTAATTCTACATAGTTTCTTTGTTTTCTGTTAACAAGTAGTATTTTACCTTTTTTTTTCAGTGAATTTGTAAAGTTATTCTTTTCTCCTCTTCAGTTACAGCTTCTTGGTCAAGTCTGTGCTGCAAGTCTGTGCATCTGTACATTACAGCTTGAAACTATATTCCAAGTTGTCATCTGTTCCCAAAACAGCTATGCATTTCAGCATCTAAATAATTTTTTTATAGTTTTAAAATATTTTTTCCTGCATACCTGCATCAGAGACCTTTGCACATTTTTGTCTTCTATAATTCCTAGGGCTCAGAATAATTTATAAAATAATAATAAAAAAAATAATATTGGGATGTGCTCACTCACTTTGCTGTAAGTAATGAGTTAGTTCTTTAGATAAAGTGGTCATTGAGTGAGGTGCCTGTTCAGAAGATTAAAATTTAATGAAACAAGATGCAGGGTATATGAAATCACATTACCTGTGACAGCAGAGGAGAGGATGATGACATATGAGATTATTTCCCACTCTGGTTACTAGTGATAGGTTATGACTGCAAAATTATCTATTTTGATGGGGGCAGTATTTCTTTCCTTTTGTGGGTGTTTCTAAGATTTTTTTTTTTTTTTTAAGCATCAAAATTTCATCAAATAGTGCTATTTATTTGGCATTGGAATGTGTCAGATACCCCATCATCTGGCCAAACTGCTTCAGTCATTTTCAGTGCAGCAAGGTTAGCATTGCATAGTGTAGGATGCTCAGAAAACAAGTGTCAAATTCTTTACCAGTTAATTTGTTTTGCATCATTAAGCTGAGTCGTTGCTACAGAAGCAATTGTATTGAAATTTATACTCATGAAATTTTTAACCTGAGAATGTTAATGTTGAGGTATTAAAATAACATGCTGTGGTAGAAGATCACAGCAGGAGACAATAACCATTTAAATGCTGTGTTACAGCATGGCTTCTGACTCGTCACAATTAGTGTCAAGTGAGCATCTGTGCAGTCAGTTTTCTGAATTAAATGTCTGTCCACAGAATCATAATGTAAATTGTGGACTATTTAAGGAAGAAATTTCAATATGCAAATAATGATTCTTACTGTTGTACTCATATTTTTTCCTCACTTATAACTGCTGCCCAATGCTTTCATAAGTCTTTGACCTGTAGCTAGTTAATGTGTGTGAGGTTTGGATATTAGGAGGAGAATTGGGTGCAGAACTTCATCTTGGAGTAATGTGAGAGTATGTTACACAGGTTTTGCAGGTTTTATTTGTTGTTTTTATACTTCAGATTTTTCATTTTGTCTACTTTGACACTTGTACTTCCTTTACTATTTACTTCCCTATTGGTTTGGCCATTGAAACTACAGATTGAGTTATCTAGACTAAAGGAAATTTTAAAAAAAAAATTGTTTGCTTTTTATTTTATTTTCTGTTTTTAAACATTTGTCATCTGTATTATATCCAAGGCTAGACTCAGATTTTGCATTGCCTTATGATTAACTAAATGTTCTTCTCCTGTAAAACAGTTGAGATTGTTATTATTATGTCATTCTTTCATGTTCTCAACTCAATATATTTTTTTTAATCTGATCTGCTTTAAGCCATTTAAAATGCCAAAGACAAGGTTCTGTATTAGGGCAGGAATTCAGTATCACTTGCATGTTTCAGGTAGCACTTCATTACCTTCTAACAGTCTTATAACTTCTTTTTTTTTTTTTTTTTCAAACATTTACCCTTGAATAAATTTTTTAATACTTGCTCTAAAGGGTCTTTTTTTTTTTCTATTTAAATCTTGTCGTTTGAACAAATTTGCTGTTTTCTGGAGTTGAGAAGCTCGCAGTTTAAGAATTTTGCAATGCTGTCCTCAGTAAGATTACAGCAAAATTTTTAAGCCTAGCTCTGATTTCATCTAGAGAATGATCTAGTAACTTCATTTATTTTGAGAAGAACTGCTGTGGAAAGGATATGAAAGAAAAAATATACCTTATGTTTTCTTCAACAATACGTAAAAGCTTTTAGCTGAGACCAATGTGGGTCTGTTTCCTTTTTCGTATCACTGGTTGTAACAATGCAAAGGTCAAGTGTAAATTCATTTGCAGTTCTTTGATTAAGTGGCTGAACTGATTTGCTTCTCTTCCCTCCCCACTGTCCCCTTCTTTTCCACTCCCCGAATTGTCAGTTCAACTAATTATAGCAATACTGTTGTATTGCATATGTACTTAGTGTTGAGCAACAGGAGCAATAAATCCTTCTAATTCTGACTTTGAGATCTGATGTGAAGCCTTATTAGGGAAATATCCAGTAAAGTATAAGCTGACATTGGAATATGGTGTAGTAACTGACTTTTACCATTGCACATAAACAGAGTAATTATTCTAAATCATAGCATTACTTTCAGCTGGATAACCACTGAAATCACTGCACTGTGGTTTCCTGAAAATGCCACAATCCTTCAACTGCCAAATTAAGCCCAGGGAGAACAACCAGCAGTAGTGCCTGCACAGTTATGTAGAGGGATGAGCTCTGAACCAAGTGGAAAGATGTTCTGGAAGAACAGTAACCTTTCCCGTGATGTGCACATTTTCCATTACATTTCTGACACAAAATGCTGTGAAATGATTTAATGATGACATTTTGTTTTGCTGACTTTCCGTTTTCTTATTAAAAAGAAACAAAAGTTAGGTTAGGAGAGTAGAGGAAGGGTGGCGAAGCATTTGAATTCTAATACAGAAGTCTCTGTGCTCTTTTAAAGGAGCTATTCTACACCTACAATGTTTCTGACATTGAGTTTTACTGGTTGTGGGGGAAGGGAGATGTACGTATCTCCAGCATCAATATTGAACAACTTTTTCTGCAAGGTTAATTTATGTTGCTGCTTTTCAGTAATTGCATACCAAGTATGATAATTCAGTAAAGCATCCTTTCTAATTAGCAATCACAGAGACCTTACACATCAGCTGTACAGCCCAGCACACACAGTACACTTATTTCTCCTTGTCATTTTTGATGTATATTACTAGAAATGCTTGTAGAAGGGAGCAAAGCGTGAGCAGACATAGTACACTGAAAGGTCAGCACTTGTCACTTGGAAAGGGATAGATTTTTTACGGAGTGAGAAAACAGAAAGCTTCTACCCATTGATGTTGTAGGATCAGGAGCTTGTCTGCATCTGAAGTAATACATGTTAAGAATGCTTGGACTGAAAAATCACTTGTCTGAAGTGTGGTTCATGCATCCTTTGGCAGCTTTCGATTTCCTGTTTCAGAACTGATGAAAAGCCTGCCTTGTTTCTAGCACAGTATACAACTTTATCTTTGCAAAACACAGCTCTTGCTTTTGTTTTCTTAAGGATGTATGAAGTTTTCTTGGCACCTTACTTATTTTATCCTTCTTCCATGCAGTTTTAATGTGTTGGATGATGGTTGCTGTCATTGTAAAATGTCATTCTGTTTCCTTAAGGGGCATCTGAACATGAATAAAATATTTTAGTTCGGAGTCACTGGAAATATAGTTTCTGTTTTTACAATAATTTACTTGAGAGAAAATATATATATGAGAACATGTTTGCTGTCAGATTATTTATTGGTTGGCTAAGAAGTCATGTCAGCTTTGACAAATTCAAAATAATCCTGAGTTCTGGGCAGAGAACCTCAGTTTGTTCAATTGAAATTTTAAATCAAATTCACGTATGTAATTTAAATATTTGTAGCTCAAGATGAACGTAGACAACTAACTCACTGCTCTCCCTAGGAACTCTTCTCCATGTTTCTAAGACACAAATAACTGTGTGGCATCTGATAGTACCTTCAGGACTTTATGAAAAAATTCAGTATCCCCTGTATGCTAAACCAGTTTTGAATGAGTTGTTTGAGGTCTTGAGTAGAATCTGTGATGGCAGTGAGAAACAGAGGTGAATACAGTACCAGTACTTGAAAGTTGAAATGTTAGCTTGAGTAGATGGAAGCAAACTGATAGCTAACTTTGTAAATTTAAAAAAATAATGGTCTAAAAAAGGCTAAAATAATTGTAAAAATCCTAATCACAGTAATATAAATAATACAATTTGTTGCCACATTTATTTGACCATCATATGTAAACAAGAATTTCAAAGCTCTTTCTTGTAAAAGGCTATTAAAAGTGAATTAGATGTGATGAAATTCTTTTGGCAGCCTTTGGCTGTTTGCTAACAATTTAATACTGCAATAAAACAGTAAAAAGGTAGCAACAGCAGTACCAAAATTGCCTAGCAGAAACTTGATTATAATTTGGTAAGAAAATATTGTATAAATAAAAGTGCACACTTCAGTATAAACTGCAGCCAAAGTTTATCCTTAGGTTTAAAAATCTCATAAATTTGAAGAGCTTTCTAAAATGTTCTTGTTACTAAAAGTCAAAGACAAATTACTCTTGTTTCTGATGTTGTAACCTAGGGAAATAGAGGAGCAGTTAAATCTTCTGTTCTATAACTATGCCTGTATTAAGCTTTCCTAGGCCTTGAAATAGAAGTCTCTTTGGACCCTGTGATATGGACTGCTTATTTAAGTATTCCCACCTCTGTTCAGAAATCCAGGGAAATAAAATGGAAAAGAGAAGGGTGAGGTGCGGACAGGAGCAGCTTTTTTGGCTTGATGAAGACTATTTGTAACTGCTGATGCATGAGCCTGTGGAGAGATGTTAAAAAAGCAAACAACAAAAAACAAAACCAAAAACAAAACAAAAAAACGCCAACAAAAAACACTTGGGGAAAAAATACTTTAAATGTCCCTTTTTGAAAGATCTGTTAAGATTTTATGTTTGCATGAGAAGAATCAAGAAGCGTTGGTTTTAGGAGTCCAGTTGTGTGATGTTAATCAATCCAGTAATATTTAATTGAAGACTTTTTTACATTTTGGAGAGACTGTGAAGGTGATGGTATATAAAAAGTGGGAAAACAGCTGTTTAATATCTTAAAATGCAGACCAGATGGGAAAAAAAGTATTTTATAGGAAGTCTTAGTAAAAAATGTTTAAATTCACATAAAAATAGCCTATCATCTACTGGTAGCTATTGACAGTTCTTTTAATAACACTTGCTGTGAAAAAGAGATAAGAAAACCAGTGAGCTTTTAGAACTCCAGTGGTAATCTTAGTTTTTCACTTGTTTAAAGAACAGTATGTAAACTGCAGGACTGTAATTTTCTTTAATTCTTAAGGGCTTGTCTAAAGCATTTCTGCTTTTATTAAAAACAGAGTCACAGAATCATTGAGATTGGAAGAGACCTCTAGAACTAGTCTAGACCCCAGCTCCCTATCAAAACAAGACCATGTAGAGCATGTTACAGAGGGCAGTGTCTAGTTGGGCTTTGAATATCTCCATGGATAGAGTCTGCAACCTCTCTGAGCAGCTTGTTATGTTGTCTCTCCCACCTCCCAGTAAGAAAAGATTTGTCTCATGTTTCAAAAAAATCTTTTATTTCAGTTATTCCCTAGTGCCTCATGTCCTTTCTCTGGGCACCACTAGGAAGTCTGACCCTGTTTTCTCCCACCATCAGGTATTTATATACACTGAGAAAATTCTCACTGAGCTGTCTCTATACTGAATAATCCCAGCCCTTTCAGCCTCTCCTTGGATGACAGATACTCCAGTCCTTTAATTGTCTTCATGGTCCCTTCGCTGGACTCACTCCAGTAACTTCATTATCTTTTTTGCACTGGGGAGCCCAGAATTGGACACAATGCTCCAGATGTTTCATGTAGTGCTGACTGAAGGGAAAAAGCTTATTTATTTTACATAAAGGTATAACGATTTTTAAAAAATAATAATAATTCTGTTGTGTACAACAGGCAAAATTTGGTTTGCTATGAAAGAGGTATCCTACTGTAGTTATTATAGAGAGTCATTAAAGACACTACTTAAGGATGACGAAGTATTTTTTTTGCTTAGTAAATCCATGTCCAGGGAAAACCATGTCATAGCTGTAGTTTAAAAGGCTATTTCATTGAGCAGTATATTGAAGAACTACCATGGATAAGTGATAGCAGTGTTAGGCATTGCCCTATGTTGCTGTTTACTGTCAGTTCCTCATTCGTCTCCGAAAGACAATGTCACCATAAAAAAAAAAAAAAAAAAAAAAAAAAAAAAAAAAAAAAAATCTTTTGGGGGAAGAAAAGGTAGGCTGAGTTCACCTTAAGTAGGTTTAAGTAAAAAATGTTTGGTACATAAATATTTTTCTTTTTTTTCAGCAGGTCCATAGAAAATCATAAAAAACAAAGAAGGATATATTTTTGGAAGACTCAATACTTTTCTTTTGAAGCATCAGTTAACAGTGTACATACTTACCTTTACTTAAATATCTCATTGTCTCATTCAAATTATGAAAATATCTTAATATTTCATTCAAAACTAGTTTCACTGTTTCTTGAGAATTCCCATGCTCCCTTAATTTTTGCATTTTAATTTTATATTAAGTCATGTATGAGGTGTAGTAATGAAGATTGATAAAATTCTGAAATTAAGCAGCACAGTTTGAGTTTAGATTATCCATATTATACATTTTTGAAGAACTGATGAATATATGTAGAAATGTGTATCTGTAGCTGATGGGTTTTATAAGTGAAAAGTGGTAAGGTTCAAAATATAACTCTTTTCACCTTAAGCAAAATTTCTCAATTGATAGTGACCTTAATGCATATATTTAGTGAGTTACTTGAAGAGAAGAAAAATTGTGGTCCCAGTTATATGTTGCTACAGTTGCCTTTTTCAGTGGCATGAGTGAGTTTAATGTTCTCTGCCAGCCCCAGAAATGAGAATGTTTTTTAGAGTGTTATTTCTTATTCTGCTATTTCTTAAGTTGTATACAACGTTTTCATTGTTCAAATAGACAAAGAATTCCTTCAATCTTTGCACCAGAGCTTTGGAAAAAATAGTGCTTTAGCATATTTCAGTCTTTTTCTGTCTCTGTTATTGTCATCAAGAGAGAAAAAATATTCTGGAATTCATTAGACAAGTCATTCCTGAATGCGTTAAAAGTTAGCTTGTCTACATTTTTTTTTTTTCCACAGAAAAGTTTGGTTCTTTTAGAATGTTAGCTTCCGTTCTGTTATTTTGAATTCATGCTACGATGTTTGTGTCTGAAATAGTGAATGTACCACTCTATTTCATCAAGAATCATAAATGATACATATTCTGTACAGTGACCATAGGATGAAGTGCTGACTTGCAGGCAGTGAAAGGAGAAATTACGAAATCAAGCAAGAAGTCCATGAGTGAAACTTACCAAAGCTAAAACCTCTGAAGGTTTTTAACTGGCATTGGTACAGATGAAAGTTAGATATGCAGGCCAGTGGTAACAATTACAATATCAGACCCCATTTTCAGTTTCTTACTACTTTAATCACTTAGACTCAAAATTCTCAATATTTATTGTGTTGAGGTGTTTTCAGGCACAATTCTTAGTCTGAGACTGGGGAAATGTATTGTCTTGCCCAGGTCACCCCCACATTCCCCTTCCCCAACATAGAGCCACGTAGGGTTTTAGGACGAAAAGTGAATTGAAGTCTTTGATCATTAAACTGAATTCTGGAAAAGGCTTCTGCTTGTTTTCCAAGTACAAGGAAGAAATATATTGATGCCATTTTGATGAAATCAGGAAAATTGGAAACTGTTAAGAATGATGTGAGAGGAGTCGTTTCCTGTTAGCTACCCAGAATCGTGGTACAGCAGTTTCTGAATCTTTTGTCATCTGTGTTTTGAGGGTGCTGTGAGCTGGCTGAGGATGCTTATCCCTGCAGTTGCAGGAGTAAGTTGTTACAGGACTGGCAAAGAAAAGAAATGTGGATGGAGAATAAAGAGCTCAGCTGTGGTGTCAGTGACTGCTAATTTGAAGTCTGTGTGATTCAGATACACAGTGGACAAACTGAGAAAAATAAAATGGGGCAACGAATGTGGGCAGGTGTGAATGTCACCCAGGGCAGATGTCTGATGTGTCTTTACTGGCCAGGATGTCATTGCTAATGGGAAAATATTTAAGCCTCCTTTATTCTTTGGACCGAGATGGCCCTGATCTTGCTCAGCTGCCATCTTCACATTCTCCAGTGTGTTCCCAGGTTTTGCAATATTCAGAGTTTTTCATTTTTTCCTATTAGGTTCCCGGTGGTAGTCTTGAACATCAGTGCTTGCTGTGTCATAGGAGATAAACTGTTACCTAAAACAGCGTCTGTCAAAATTGCTTGCAAGTTGAGAGGCACAGAGTGCAAGCTAGGCAAAGATGCCTACGTGTGTTTATGTTCATATACATCACTCTATGATACACTAAAATCTAATACCAGTACAGCAAAGAGCTGAAGACTGAATCTGCTAATTATTTTTTTTTTGACTGATTAATCAAAAGATTAGTAAAGCTCCTAACTGGACAAGGAAGTATTTGTTTTTTAAGAAAAGTATGAACAGCAAGCATTCATGAAAAAAGTGTTAAACTATAATTAGCCTTGTTTATGTCATGACAGTTATACCATATTCATTTTGCATACTTAGAAGCACTTTATTGTAAATAGAGAAAAATGTTGCTTATGACTTCACTAATGAAAAACATATTGATTATACTCCTCTACAAACAAGTTGTTTTGGCTAAAATTCTCTTTTAACTTGTTACATATTTTCTTGATGTTATGTACTATCTTTCATCTGTCTTGGCCAATTAATGAAAAAATAGGTAAGATAGTCAAGGCCTCATTAGAATATTTTCATTTTCATCTGTTCTTCAAATATAGGTGGGAAAGGAAAGATTTCAGAAAACAGGGTATTTACACTCAGATTTCAAGCACTTTGCAGTTTTCTTGAAATGAAATTCTTTAACTTCTTTGTATCCATCATTTTTACCTTTTGTATTTCTATCAGTCCAACAGGTTGACACATTCACACTGTGTGTTGTTTTCTTCTTGCCAGACAGAAAATGAAAAGGAATAGGGAGGGTACAAAGGCATTTCACAATGGCCATGACAGTTAATCAGGAAAAGTGCTAAATCTACTTTCTGTAGCTCGGAAGGCTTGCAGAATAACATTTAGGTTTTCTCCCCAGATTCATGTTCTGGAGACATAAATTTATATAGGTATATTGTTTTAAATGTATATGAGTCTGTCACTAATTGCTTTATAAATCAGTTTTTTTCTGCATGGACTAAGTGCCAAGTTTGATGTGTTGCTGAGGGAGCTGTACTATGGTATGGATCTGGCTGAAAGTGCCCAACAAGAGCAGTAACAGGAGTTTAGGAAACTGATAAAATAGAAAAAGAATTTGCCATGCTTAGTGTATGGTGAAACATAGTGTGAGGTATCAGTTCACCCTGCTGCTTCATTTTGCTTTAGATTTGTTTCATGTAGATTTTCCTGCTGAACTGTACTATAATGAGGATACATATTTAAATAAAATATTATTTTTCCATCTAAAAAAGTTACTGTATCTTTTGATTCAGTTTAAACAAACTATGCTTCATGCTTCATCTACACTATGTTGTTAGTGTACCTTCTGAAAGTAATAGTGCACACCAAGGATAATAACATTGTGAAAAAATTTGGATAAACTCTTGCCCTCCATTTTTTTCATAATGAAATAATATTACTGAGGGCCCTTTTTTATGATGTGAAAAATCTTAAGTGAACAGGTTCCAATGGACACCATGTTATTATTTCTCCGATTTTTTTTTTTTTTTTTAGTTCTCTTGGAAATTATTTATATAACAGTGTAAAGTTCCACAAATAGAGCATCTTCTTAATACACTTTTGCCAAGCTTCTGGCATTGTCTTAAGTGATATGAAGTAACAGAATTCTCTATAAAATAGAACTAGTCTTTGGCATAGCATTCATGATTTATGTATAATATCTGAATTTTATTTGCATGCATGCTTTCAGCCATGAGCTGTTGCTCTACATATATTATCTAAATATATTCAGAAGTGTGGTATGATGCTTTTTGTATATAGGTTATGATGTGTATATATATGTTGTTTATAAATATTGGTTGACTTCTGGCTTCTTCTGAAAAAGCTGTTACTAAATATTGCATGGTCCAGAACTGATTTGAAAGAAAACTGTAACACCTGTTTCTGTGTATTTGAGATGTATTCTGTTCTTTATCCTTTTCCGTTTAGAGACCTGCCATTTTTGTTTTAGAAAGTTTTAGAAGACTGAAAATTAATTAAGAAATTATAGTGGAATACGTTAAATGTTTGCCTTGTAAGTTAAGCATATATATTTTGAAACACATCTTTTAAGCCTTTTTGGAAAGCTGGAGTCAGTTCAATCAGTTTGAAAAATTTTCTGGTCTCTAAGACAAACAAAAAACCCCATCCCAGTCTTAAGACATGCATATTAAAATACAAGGATTCTTATGTACTTTCAAGTGGTATGTTTTCCTTACTTTTTCCTTACTTTTCTGACTTGATATTTTGTTTGTAGGCACATCTGGGAACTTTTTTCATAGGCAGTTTAATGTATGTAAAGTTTTATATTGGTGAAGTAGTAAGTACACACAAATAACACTAGTTTTCTTAGGCTTTTTGTTTTGATGGCTACAAATATGCTTTACATATGCTCACAGTTATAAAACGTACCCACATAATCTTTCCTGGATTTTATTTGGTTCAATTTTTATAGTATCTAGGTTTTCAGTAGAATTTACCCTCACCTTTCAAAGACAAGGGCCTCTATTTTGAGAAATAATGTTGAATTTTAGGGTGGCATCAGAGACACAACATTAAGGGACATGGTTTACTGGGGGACTTGATAGTGCTAGGTTTATGGTTGGACCTGGTGATCCTAAAGGTCCTTCCTTTAATGATCCAAAGTGATCACAGAATCATAGAAAGTTTGGCATTAGAAGGGACCTCGAAAGAGCATCTATTCCAACCCCCCTGCCAGAGCATTCTATTATTCTACTGCACAGTTAAACTGATTATAAATCAGACCTGGGCAACACTTAGAGTTCTAAGCATGTGGACAGTCAGATGCTGTCTATAGGAGGGCTGGGTAGCAAATTTTTTTATGCCTTGTATCTGACAGAAATCCACTACTTACCTAGGCTCTGGGCATAATAGTTTTTTATTCAATATAACTGCATCCCAGACTGATCATAGTAACTGGCAAATGCTTAAAAACAATGTCTGATGTAGGAATTCCTGATACCTGAAATAAAAGCTTTTAGAATTTGAAGCAGTAATCATCATAACTAACTTGACTGTTCCCATACAGCTGGGTCCTGAGTACCTGCTGAGCTCACTGCACTACTTGTAATTGAAAAGCATCTGCTAATGTCCAGTTTGAATTTCCCAAGCTGCAGGCTGTGTCTGTGAGCCCATGTGATGTCAGCCATGAGATGAGTGAGGAGAGTTTGGCTGTGTTACCTTTGTAACTTCCCTTTATGTGGTTGTAGATTACAGCTCCCACACCTCACCCCTTAGTGTCCTCTTTCCCAGACTGCAAAAGTCCACCTCCTTCACCCTCTCCTTATATGCTATATTCTGCCTTATTAGGCTCTAAGATCCCCTTGCCATCTTGGTAGCTGTTAAGTGGACTCTGTTTTCTCATTTCTCTTAAATTGTGTGGTCTCATTAGCTCTGGGTAAACAGGAATAATAGTAACCTGCCTTGATTTGCTGGTCCTGCTTGCATTCAGTCACACTGAATTGTACATTTAACCCCCAGGACCTTTCAGCAGGGCCAAGAGCAGCTCAGCCAGTTGCTTCACTGGTGCATGGAGTTATGAACTTCATGATTATCTGCTCAAGTCCTCAAGCAAATTTTGGACTGGAGCCTTACTGTTCAGTGTGTCAGCCGTCGTTCCTAACTTAGTGTTGTTCTGAAAGTTGTATTACTCTGAGCTCTGAATAAATTTTCTTTTAATAGTCATCCCTCTTTCACTTGATAACCTTCTCTTCTATGATAGCCACCTGCAAGATTCTGCATAGCAACTGTTAACAGGCCAAAGTTTCATCTTCCAAAGCCATAACAGAGCTTTTTGTAGCATTCATGATGAAGAAGTAGTAAATTTTCTGTAATTTTTAAACTATAACATTAATAAGAGACTACTTCAGCCTCCCTTTGTTCTCGGGGCAGAATGTTCCAACAAGCAATAAAGTTTCAGTAGTGCCATTAATCTCAAGCTAAACTATAAATAAAACCTGGCTTTAATTGATTTCTGCATTTCTTAGTGATAGCAGCGAGTACATCATTGATTGTGACCTAGGTGATGATATACAGTAGTTTGGTTACAAGATTCCAGGTGATGGTGTAGAGACTTGAATGGTTGACTGTAAGAACTCTTACAGCTTTGAGGTTTCTAGGAGTGGGAGCTTTGGAAGGAAAAAAACTCTGTAAGTGTCTTAAAGAAAAAATTACTTTCAACAGGAAGATAAAAATACCCATGTTCTAGGCCTGCATCTGTGTTTTAGTGTGAGCAAGCTAATGCAATTAGCATTACAGCAGGACAGCTCAAATGTGTTTTTTAGTCATGAACTTGATAGAGGAGGTGAGTGGCAAACCAGAATTCCTCCTCTGGCTCATTTTATCAGGCTCTGATAATCATGTTTAGATTTTGACATATTGAAGTCACAGAGGAAGTTCTAAATGCTTCACAGATACCAATAAGCCATCAATAAGTGGTGGTTAACTTGGTGGCTTAGGGCTGCATTTTCCTTTACAGCAGCATGAAAACCAGGCATTTGAGGGGCTTTGCAGTTGGCTCATCAGATTATGACTCTCCAGTGCTAGAACTTGAACATTGCAATGAAATGTAGATTTTCTTTTCAGAAATCATCTCTCCCCGGAGACAGCCAACGCACACAACTTCATGTAATTTTCTGGGGAAAAAAAAAAATCTGAGGTATTATTATCTGAAAGACTAATGGTATGTTGGGAGCATTTATGTAGTACTTAAGAAAGAATACACAGTTCTTGCAGTACAGTGACTTGTAGTACTTGCAATAAAAAGAAATTGTATACTACAATACAAAATACAAACATTTCTATGAGTTTTTTCTCTTGATTTTGTTGATAGATGTTTTTAATTACACACGGTTTATGCAACAGATAATTTTGCTGGGAAGATACTCTGTGACTAATATGATCAACAGAATCTGAAGCCCTTTTAGGCTGCTTTGGGAGGAAGCAGACAAATTGATTAATGCTGGGAGTTGGATTTTGGGTTCCCTTTGCAAATGTTTCTGTTGGGCATGTCTGGAGTCACACTGCTTCAGAGCAGCCTGAGTGTTCCTGCTGCTATAGATGCCTCAAAACTCACAAAACTTGAAAGTAAGATTAGACATAAAAATTTAATTACAGCAGAACTCATATAATCTTCCATGCTACAGGAAGGTGGGAAGGACTAACATTTGATTTTTAGCTCCATTTTCGTTGCTAGTTAGGTTATGAGAGGAAAGCTTTGGGCATACAAATCATGTTTAGTTGGTAGAGTATGTTTTGTGTGCACAGGTAGCTTAAGACTGAGACTGGGTGAGTAAAGGCCAGTTTAGTTCTGAAGTGAAAATGTTTTCCTAATTTTTATTTCACTTCCTTCCACCTTCATGAAATAAAAAAAAAAAAAAAGAGGAGGGGGGGAAGAAACCCCAGTCTGAGGAAATTCCAGATGGCTTTCTTGTAAGGCAAAGTTTTAATTTTCAAATCATACGTATACTTATGTAGAGGATAAGAAGTGTTTTGAAAATTACATTTCCATTGTTGAAGAAGTACAAAGTTTTGACCAAATTAAATAGAATTCTAGAGTAAAACATTCTGTCATTAAACTGCTGTATAGTTCTGTAGCTCATACTTTTTTGTTCTGTGTATACTTCTCTAATTTCTGTGCTTACATTTCCTTTTCCTTTTGTTACTTTGACGTTTTTGTGTGTTAAATCCATCTTGTTGAGTGCAATAATTGAACATAATGTGTAACTTTGCTGTCAGCATAGATATGCATTTAGTAAGACTTCCCATCTGTTCACTTTCAAAAATGAGACAGCATACAAACTGAGAAAAACTAAGCATGTGGTAAAGGCTTTATGTTGGAGAAGGTGCATTAAGCTGCTGAGCCTCACAGTTTCAGTTTTATTTATATTTTATCTTTATAACATGGTTATGTTTAGCTTATTTTTACTAATGTTCTATTGGTAAATTTGCCCTGCATGGCAGTATGTTAAGGAATCTGATTCTTAGTCATTTAAACAAGAGAGTGAAAAGCAGCTTAGTATATTAAAATATTTTACAATACATTAATCTGTTACATATTAAAACAGAAGGCTCTTCTTAGAATCTCCACAAAAAGCTTCTTTTTGAAGCAACACCTTTTTCAGACATCATTTAGGCCTAACATTAAGAATTTATATTCCAGTTATTGGTAATTCATTAATTGAACTAAAAGACGTTTCCCAAAATTCTGTTTTGTACTCCTAAAAAAGTTGACTTGCCAGATAATATATTGCTGGCAGCACATACTGCCACACCTGGTCAGATACAGTTTCAGTATCATAAAATAATGATTATATTATTAATCAATATTAAGTTATCCATGTATCTGAAAAAGTTCCCTTCCTTAATAAGAGACAAAATATCTCAAGTGGAAAATGTTGTTCTGAGTTTTGGAGAAACCTTTGGAGATTTCTCCCTTTGTTAAGGAAGATGCTGGTGCATGTAAATGAATCAGAGTCTTTGGTGCGTATAAGTGTCAGTCTGTGTTCCCCTTAATTCTGATGAAATGTAAATGATGTCTGATGTTTAGCAGTGCAGCAACCTACATGAACAGGCATTATGGACAGTGTCCCACTCATTTTCCCTGAAGGCTTTTTTAACTCCCTATTGATTTATACCACAATTTTTAATGAAGTTTACTCTTAACTTTAATTTTGAGGTTCCTACTAGTATATCTTTCTCCTGTTAAAACTGTTGTAAACTAAACTGTTACTATGGTTTGTTTTTTTTCTTTTCCTTTGGAATCCATCTAAATACTCAGCTGAAATCCATCTAAATACTCAGCTGAAAATATGTAGTCTTTTACAGTGTAGATTACACGATATTGTGCAGTGGAGATAGAGAATTATTTCTGGACTGTCGTCTGACCTTGTGTAATACTAGCTCAATATTGCAGTAAATAATATTTAAAAAAAAAAAAAAAAGTTCTACAACATGCTTTTTGAACTACATAATGAGTATTCTAGCAGTCACAAGACTTCGTTGAACTCATGGGCTGGCATTCATTTGAGTATTTTTTTTTTCTTACAGTGAGCAGAGATTAAACTTGAAAATGCTCTCCTTGTGCTCATTCAAAATAATAGCAGGAGGAAGGAAGAGTTTTGCTTTAAGTGGAAAGGGATAGTCACTCCTTGCTCTTGCACACTGAATCAGATAGAGACAGCTGCAGAGGAAAGATATGCATTGCAAAAACCAGATCAATTGGATTCACTCAAATCCAAATGAAATTACATCAGTCAATAACCTTCCTTTCAAGTTACTGAAATCTTCTTGGCCCAAATTTCTCTTGTCAGGTTACTGAGTTTTGCCAATGATTAAAGTATCTTAAAATTGCTTCGATAACATCAAGGACCTTGTTGTGACAAGGTCTGTAAATGCAGTCTCTTAAAAGAGAAAGCTGGGTTTCATGTAAAGTATTGACTGAATTTTTTTTCATGGGTTGTCAGAACCTTGTATTCACAAAGACAGTGCAGAATGAAGGGAAAAATGACACTTTTATTACTGAATGAAACCACTTAACATGTGTGATACCAATATTTTCTTTAATCGTTTTTATAAGATATGTCATATCTTCTAGCCTTTTAAATAGTTTGAAAACATGTTCTTGTTTCCAAGTGGCTATAGTAGTACTTGAAAAAGAGAATTCTGTAAATCAAGACTACTGTTAGTCTTGTTTGCCTGAGACAACGTGTTTGTAAAGTGAACAGCTCTAAATTCCCCGATTTATACTCCAGTGTGCCATTTTTAGAATCAAGCAGAGTTATTCTATTACTGTTGTTTCCTGTTATTACCTCAGGTGCTGTGGTGTTTTGTCCTGCAGATAACTTTTTTTTTTACAGGCAGATCAGTCTGTTTATTAGCAAATGCAAATGTATTTGTAGATATAAATATAAGCACAACCAATTGGAAAGCATTTATTAATATTTATAACTTGGACAACCCTTAGAAGAATAGAAGGTTAGCAACGCCTAGAAGACACATTGCTCATCATTGTTCTGTGGGGTCTGGTGGTTCTTTTTTACCCTACTAAAGAGCTGTGCAAATTTCCTGCACATATGGAGTTGTAATTACACAGTAATTCCTGGGATCAAGGGATGTACCTTAAGCAGACTGAATTTTAAAAATGGTTATCACTTACATCACGTTCAGATGGTTTGATGTTTACTGCAGATATGGTTCCTTGCCTTCTAAAACTGGTCTTGGTCAGCACTTCTCAAATTAAATAGCTCAAGCTTCTCTCTCTTCCCTTACCGTCTTACCTCAATGAAGCTTTTTCCAGATATCCCAAGTATCTCTTCAGNTGATCTCCTTTTATGATCAGGTGACCCGTCTGGTGGATGAGGGGAAGGCGGTGGATGTGGTCTACTTGGACTTCAGCAAAGCCTTTGACACCGTCCCCCATAGCATTCTCCTGGAAAAGCTGTCAGCCCACAGCTTGGACAGGAGCACCCTGTGCTGGGTTAGGAACTGGCTGGAGGGCCGGGCCCAGAGAGTGGTGGTGAACGGGGCTGCATCCAGTTGGCGGCCAGTCACTAGTGGTGTCCCCCAGGGATCAGTGTTGGGCCCAGTTCTGTTTAATATCTTTATAGACGACTTAGACGAAGGGATTGAGTCTATCATCAGCAAATTCGCTGATGACACCAAGCTGGGAGGAAGTGTGGACCAACTCGAAGGCAGGAGGGCTCTGCAGAGGGACCTGGACAGACTAGAGAGCTGGGCCAACTCCAACGGGATGAAGTTCAACAAGGCCAAGTGCCGGGTCCTGCACTTTGGCCACAACAACCCCATGCAGCGCTACAGGCTGGGGACAGAATGGCTGGAGAGCAGCCAGGCAGAAAGGGACCTGGGAGTCTGCATTGACAAGAAACTGAACATGAGCCAGCAGTGTGCCCAGGTGGCCAAGAAGGCCAATGGCATCCTGGCCTGTATCAGAAACAGCATCACCAGCAGGTCCAAGGAGGTGATTCTTCCCCTGTACTCGGCGCTGGTTAGGCCACACCTCGAGTACTGTGTCCAGTTCTGGGCCCCCCAGTTTAAGAAGGATGTCGAGGTCCTGGAACAGGTCCAAAGGAGGGCAACCAGGCTGGTGAAGGGACTCGAGCACAGGCCCTATGAGGAGAGGCTGAGGGAGCTGGGGCTGTTCAGCCTGAAGAAGAGGAGGCTCAGGGGAGACCTCATTGCCGTCTACAACTACCTGAAAGGAGGCTGTAGCGAGGTGGGAGCTGGACTCTTTTCACAGACGACCTTCAACAAGACAAGAGGACACAGTCTTAAGTTGTGCCAGGGGAGGTTTAGGTTAGATGTTAGAAAGAATTTCTTCACGGAGAGGGTGATTAGGCTATGGAATGGACTGCCCGGTGAGGTGGTGGATTCTCCGTCCCTGGAGACATTTAAAAAAAGACTGGATGTGGCACTCAGTGCCATGGTCTAGCAACTGCTCCGGTGGGTCAAGGGTTGGACTAGATGATCTCTGAGGTCCCTTCCAACCCGGCTAATTCTATGATTCTATGATTCTATGATTCTATGAAATAGTTTGAAAACATGTTCTTGTTTCCAAGTGGCTATAGTAGTACTTGAAAAAGAGAATTCTGTAAATCAAGACTACTGTTAGTCTTGTTTGCCTGAGACAACGTGTTTGTAAAGTGAACAGCTCTAAATTCCCCGATTTATACTCCAGTGTGCCATTTTTAGAATCAAGCAGAGTTATTCTATTACTGTTGTTTCCTGTTATTACCTCAGGTGCTGTGGTGTTTTGTCCTGCAGATAACTTTTTTTTTTACAGGCAGATCAGTCTGTTTATTAGCAAATGCAAATGTATTTGTAGATATAAATATAAGCACAACCAATTGGAAAGCATTTATTAATATTTATAACTTGGACAACCCTTAGAAGAATAGAAGGTTAGCAACGCCTAGAAGACACGTTGCTCATCATTGTTCTGTGGGGTCTGGTGGTTCTTTTTTACCCTACTAAAGAGCTGTGCAAATTTCCTGCACATATGGAGTTGTAATTACACAGTAATTCCTGGGATCAAGGGATGTACCTTAAGCAGACTGAATTTTAAAAATGGTTATCACTTACATCACGTTCAGATGGTTTGATGTTTACTGCAGATATGGTTCCTTGCCTTCTAAAACTGGTCTTGGTCAGCACTTCTCAAATTAAATAGCTCAAGCTTCTCTCTCTTCCCTTACCGTCTTACCTCAATGAAGCTTTTTCCAGATATCCCAAGTATCTCTTCAGGTTTGATGCGCTTACCTGGTGGAGAAGTCCTGACTTTTCAGAATTGGTAAGGTATGCTGAAGCAAACCTTTGAAGATAAACTGACCTTCCATTATGATTGCAAATGTATTTTACTTGTGCCCAGTTAACAGCCAAAAACATTATTGTCACAACATGTATTTAAACTGATGAAAGCAAGTGTGAAAACAGCTAAAAATGAACAAGGATCAAAACTACTAAGCATGACATTTTTCAGCAATTTCCACTTTACAGTATCTGCTACACAAATAAAGAGAACCTTTGGCAATTCCTGTAGAAAGTCTTGAAACGGTTTGTGGGGCTTTTTGTGCTGTAAATTCCTTAGAAAAGGAAATTTGCATAGATCCATAGACACCCCCTTCCTCCATTACATGGTATTTATGTAACTGAGGATGCAGGTTATAGCCCGTGTGTGTGGTTAATGGGAGATTGAGAGGGTTGATGTGTTTCTCTGTCATTGTACCAAAACTTGAAAACTGTTGAACTTGGAAGTGCTTTCTTAGTTCCCTCTGTTGTATAGGAATATAGCAGACCTGATAAAAACAGCTCTTCTAAAGCAGTTGAGAACCTCCCTGTTGAAGATACTATTACTGCATTAATGCATTTCCTCTGATGCTTTTTTCTGATGTTTATTCCATCTACTGGTAAGAAAGATGGAAAAGCTGTTCAGTTTTGTTTACTGTCCTTATTTCAGATTTTTGTGTCCAGTAAATAAGTAAGGCTGGAAATAGAAGTTCAGATATTGTAGGCAGGTCTGGGTACTGCAGTCAGTAGAAGTCATACTGGATGTATAGGTGCTGCAATTCAGTATAAAAACTCTGTAGTGCATTTCATCCTATTAGGTTAAGTGCCAGGAGGTTGTTATGCATGTACAGGAATGTTAGCAGCTCTTTGTATGAGGTAAGATCAGGAAAAAATGTGTAGCAGAGGGAGAACAGCAAAAGCTAGAAATAGAAGAGGACAAACCAAGTCAGTAGGAAACATCCCAGGAAAAATTTTTACTAAGTAGCTTTCGAAAAGCTGTTTTCAGCTGCCAGCTGAATCTGTGGACTACAAGCTTAAAAAAGCTATTGTATTTATTAATTTACATTCCTTTGTCTTTTACCAATCTCTTGCCAGTTTGAATTGTGTTTAAACAAGATCAGTGGTTACTGCTTGATTAAATAATACTCTACAGGTGAAGGGGATGAAGATAACTCTAAATGATGTAAAATAAATGATGTAAAGTCAAATTTTAAAGAGAGTAGAAATAGAAAAATCAACCAACCAATTAAAAAGCAAATACCCTTTAATGTATCAGTAGATATTATAATATTCTTTAAAATTTCTTAGTATTTTGCTGTCAATGAAAATACGGTAGAAAAAAATAGGACTCACTAGTGCAGGTGTAGGCAACTTTTATTTCCTACATAATGCCTTTGTTCTTAGAGCTTTCCCTAAAGTAGTGGGATCTTGGCTTTCCTCTGTAGTTACAAGTTTCCTCTGTGAGCCTTCTTTGTCTTTTATGACTTCAATTTTATTGTTAAATTGAGCTTACTGTTAAAAATGTATCTTTCTGTTAGCTCAGCTATGAAATTTGTTTAATGTATAAACATATTTACCTAAATAGAATTTTATATAAAATAATTTATAAATATGTATATTTATATATGTGTAAATACATATATAAGCACATACATATGAGTACACATACATAAATGTGTGTGTGTATAAACACACATTTAGGGAAACAAATACAAGGTCATATTAAAAGTACGGATTGTTGTATTCATCTCCAAACCTTGCTGCCCCAGGTAGTGCAGAGCTTATCAAATTATGATGACCTGACACTGATGGTACAGGTGCAGCTACTCAAACTTGCTGAGAGGACAGAGGTGGCACAAAAACCTTGAGCTTATCTTTAGTATCTTTAGAAACTCTCCCTTTCTTAATGCTTCCTAAATTCTCAGACTTCTTTTCTTTCAAATTCTGTTCTATAAACGAAGCATTTTTAAGATTCTGACACGGTAGTCATGTTGTTTGTGCTTGTCATGTAGTCAGTCTCATAGCTGCATTTGTGGGCTTCAAATCTGAGGAAAATGCTAGCTTCACAATCAAGCCTGCTTGTATAAAATTGTTGCTTTTATGCTTAAAAAAAAAGAAAACAATCTCTGTCTTATGATGGACTGCCCTTTTTCTTTGAGCTGTATTGAGAAAAAGTTAAAAGGATGCTATACTGAATTTAATGCTTAGGCTCTTAGAGACTCTTGGAAGTTTGGTATGAGTTTCTTAAACTATTTGAATCTGAGCATACACATTGCTTGAATTTAGTGTGATGTTAAAATGTTTCATAAGACAGAGCAGAGCTGCTATGATCTTTCAATGTTAATATTTTTTTCTTATCACTTTACTGTGTAGATACCCTTCATGAGACACAACTCTGCCACAACTCATCCTCGGAGGCAATCCTGGAAACCTCTTTTATAATATGATTTTTAAATGTGGATAAAGCTCTGAATAGAGTACCTAAAGTAAAGGAGGACAGCTACCTTGTCTCTACTATTAAGCTTATTATGACAAAAAGTTGAGTTTGCTTGTCAGGCTTGGTTAGAATGTAATTGATTGGTTTGTTACTTGGTCTGACAAGGTAGTTAATTTGCTTGCTTTTTTTTATTTTCTTTTTTCTTTTTTTCTTCTCACTAATCAGGAACATTTCTTCTGTGCATTGTTGAAAAATCCCGGATAAATGTCTTGTCAGAATTGTCCTATTAAGTAATGTCTTTTTCCCCTGTGCTTCCTTGGCAAATGATGTTATACAATGCTTGGATTCACTGAAGAGTGACAGAAGCCTGTGGGACTTAAATACTGTGCATTCCTCTATGGTGATACCGAATGAAATAAGCACCAGTTTGCCATCCACCTGCTGCTCTACTTATACTCTACTTATACGCAGTTCAATAAGAACACTTCTATACAGAACACCATGTTGTACATAGACCTTACTGTAAAAAGGATTGTTTCCTACCAAAAAACCCCAAAACTGTTCAGTGATAATGAGACCTGTAAAACACTTAAGACTAACTATTCTGAAGGAATAGATTTGCCACGGAGAAATGGAATTTGTGCTTATTAGTATGAATTAATTGTTCCTGACTTCAGACACTTGAGTGAACAGAACTATACCTATATTGTTTCCTGAAAAAGTTTTAAGAAAAAAAATGGGAATATACAGACATTTGTTTTGTTTGGCTTACTTCTCCTGGCAGTGTCCAGAACAAGCTTATCTTGTCATAATACAAATATGAAAATGTTACATAAGTTGGGGATGGAATGAAGAACGGATCACACAGCGTGACAGCTGAGGTCTTCATCTTCGTCCATATATATCCTGGTAGATGCAGACATACAGTATTTTGATCTACCAGTGGTACTGGTCCAGATCTTAAATCTACAGTAGCAGTGTGTTGACACCTTCATTGTTTACACCTTGAACTCGCTTGGAGAAATTCTGCTCAAATGCAATTACACTTGTAACTTCATGACATATAATCTTTGAATTTCTTGAGATATGGTGGTTTTTGTCAACTATCAAGGGACATTTTAATTTGAAAATATTTTTTAAACTTAAAAGGAAATTAAATGCTGTAATAAGTAATAGCAGAAATATACAAATTTGTGTATACTTATCTACAAGTCATATCTTACCAGGGCATTTCATGTTTGAATATTATATTAAATAAAATTAACCTGATGTCTTAACACGTCGTTTTGTTTTAAAAAGGGGTGGGGTGATATCAGAGTAATATTTTTGTCTGAAGTGTTGGAAATGCTTATCATTCTGTATTGGTAAGGCACACAAGGACACCTTTAAAATAAAGAAACTTGCATTAGGAAATAGAAATTAATGATAGAATTTGATCTTTAAGAATCAATGAATCCATTTGAACAAGATCACTAATCCAGAATTTTGAAGTACAGTAAAAATTTACATCCAGGCAGTGTGCTGACAAAGGGGAAAAAAAATTAATATTTTATCCTGTATGTCACGCTGAGTTTAGAGGGGAAAAAAAAAAGGAAAAATTAATGTGTACTGTGATTTATGATCAGTTAAACTAACACAGTATACAGGTAGTGTGAGTAAGATGAGACAATGATAAATGTACACTATCACTATCCTGTCTTTAGTAAGACCCTTAAAATACTTCTGAGTGTGACATTCTGTTAAATAAACTAGAGAACATTTCTGTTAATTAAGCTACAATAAAATATGTAGCTGATTAGAAAAGCAGACTCTTTACCATGGACTTACTGTCAAATGGTAACCCACTCACTGGGTTCCACTCAGGGCTATCCTGAATCCAGTATTACTATCTTTTTATTAATTTTTGCTTTAGTGTGTTAGGTGCTGGAATAAAGAGTTTGGTTACTTTTGTAGACTATGTCATTATGATGTAAGGCATTACAGGGTTAGAATTAAAAATGAATTTTAAGGAAGCACTCAAAAGAAGCATTCAGTAAAGGAAGAAGTAAATCACTGTTTAGTGCATGATTATGATACAAAGAATAACTAGATAGGAGATGTGTCTTCAAAAAATAAAGGTGGGGGGAGGGACGGACACAAATCTGGTCCACAGACTGAATGGTTCCAACTGATCATATCTGAGCTGTACAAAAAGAGGTGTTACATTTCCTGACTATATAGAAAACTGGTATCTCTGCTAGCATATTAAAAATCCTCTGGTAGCATATTATATGTGCTTTATCAAGAAACGTAGGAAAAATGCAAAACAAACTTAACTGAATTATAAGAAGACCACAGGAGACATAAATGAATAAAAGCTTAAAATAGTTGTATTTCTTGAAAGAAGATAGGGGAATATGTCTTCAGATCAGAAATAAGTTAAATTTTAGGTAGAAGATATGGGTTAGGCAATAGAAATTTGTTTTCTAAGATTAAGAATAGTTGCACTGGAGAAGTATTTTGGGGAATTTGAGTAATTTCTTCTATTGGGGGTTTTTAAGAGCAAACTAATGGGTGTTAAAAACTTTGAGTATTGTTGATACTCCAATGGGCATGCTTGGTATCCTAAGGTGATCGCCTGCTCTATTTTGTGTGTTTGTCCTCCAGTACAGATCCTTTGTAGGATTTTATTCCTCCTTGGCATTCCTTTCCTTCCTTTCTTTTTGGCATTAGGTATAATCTCAGTTTTCAGTCTGTCTATCTCATTCATTTGAATCATCATGTCACTTGCTTTTTTTCTGGAAAGCCAGATGATAGCACTCAATATTTCACCTTTTGGAAGAAGATTAATAGTCATCTTCAAAACTAAAGTGGATTCTCTACTAATTCACAAACAACACACCCTTCACCAGTACACCAGCAGTTACTAGTCTGAATACGTGAGAATACCACTATAGATACAGTTGGAATGTACTTCAGAAAAACTAATGCAGTGTTTGCTAATAGCTTTTTAAAATTTTATACTCTTCAGTTTATCAAGAGATTATCCTTGTTCTTTCAGGAATTCCTGTTTTTTCCAAGGAATAAATGGAAATAAATTATTACACTTCTATTTAGAGAATTTTGCAGTTCAAGTTCTATGCAGTAGCTGTATAATATTAACAAAATAAACACATTTGACATGGTGTTTACATCAATATAGTCCCCTGTATGTGTGTTCCCTTAATGAATTTTACAAAATAACTTGTTAAAGCCATGTGTTTTATAGTTTTGAAGTACTGTAAAAGAGAAGGGAGCACTTCTTGCTTAAAGGAAGCTGTTCACATGCAGGTATAGTAAATAAAATTTAGTTACAGCATTCTTATAATTAATTGTGTGCATGCAAACAGTTTCATGAAATAAGATTTGTGGACCATTCAGAAAACATCTGGATTACATAGGAGTGTTACATAATGGTAGCCGATTCAGATTCTTCCTTACCCATAAATAATCACTGTCAATTTTTTCTGGATTTGGGGGTGTTGCTTGTTTGTTTTAGTATTAAAAAGCTTGAATTAAATTAAGTAGACGAAGTGGCAGATTTGGGCTTACAAAATAAATTTGGCTCCACAAATGTCTGTCAGGTTAATGCTTATTTTCTTTTGCTCATTTGTGGCATAATTTAAACTTTGTCAGCTCTGTTAAAGTGAAGTATTTGATGTTTAGTTCACATGATAAGTACCTGGAGAAGTAGAAGCTACATAAAATGTGTTTTATTTTTTTTCCTTTTGAATTTGTAGGTAGAATGTTTTGTTTACCTTTTTTTTGCTTTGAAATAGAACTTCCTAGAGGTGAAAGCCGTAGAAATTCATACTGTTATGCATTATAACTAGTGCTAAATACAGGCTTGTTTGCTTTTTTAAAAACTTACTTCATGTAGCAAATACTGGAAAGAGTAGTGTAGGTCCTTTGAGTTTATGAATGGTTTTCTACAGGATTATTGTACAGTTAAGCAGTCATCAATTCCCTTGAGTTTGCACAGACATTTGAGTAAGTTGGAGAGCATACAGTTTTCCACATCCAAAACTGTAAAGGTACTTTGTTGTGAAAGCACTTTTAATTGAAGATCAGTAAGCTCATCCTGGTTTCTTGGGCCATGTGTAATATGTGTAATATCATTCTGCATCTTTTATATTCTCTCATTTCTCAGCAGCAGCCCCACCCCACTCTCTTCTAGGCATAACAGAAGAGAATAATAATCTATTGTCTCAACTAACATGATGAAGTGTGAAAGTCAGGGCCTTCCTTTTGTATGCATTATACCTGGCATAATAGGAATGTGTAGGTGGAATGTGAATGTGACTTTTAATTACTTTGTGTAATACCATAAGCATTATCCTTCTCAGAAAGAGGATTTCATTTACTTAAATCAAAATTAGGAAAATATTAGAATTCAGAAAGATTCAGGTTGGAAAGAGCCTCTGGAGAACATTAGTTCCAGCCAGCAACTCAAAGCAGGACTGAATTCAAAGTCAAACCTAGCTTTGAAATGAGATCAAGTTTCTTAGGGTTATGTCATTGAATTTTAAGCATTGTTGGAGATAGAAAGCCTTTCATGACAATCAGTACCTCTGTTTGAAGAGGCTATATAATTAGGCTATATCCTGGTTTATATTCAATAGTGTATGCATGTGAAGTTACATAAGGTTTTGAGTGCTGGCGTCTGTCACACTCATAAGGGTGACGTCACCTAAATCTTGGTTGGCC
Organism: Florisuga fusca; assembly: GCA_038090715.1. Taxonomy (NCBI): domain Eukaryota; kingdom Metazoa; phylum Chordata; class Aves; order Apodiformes; family Trochilidae; genus Florisuga; species Florisuga fusca. The sequence goes on from JAAWXA010000002.1 coordinate 23,275,168, forward strand.
TAGGTGAAAAGACTTCTAAATTATCCTGGTTCTAACGTTTTCTTAAAATTGTCTGTAGAACAGAAACTGCAAGATGTCTTGACTATCCATTCTTAGTTGTTATGCCACTTACAAGAAGAAAAATGGTGTAAATACCAGAGAGAGGAAAACCAGCTTTTTCCAATTTATCCTTAATATTTTTTTTCTCTTTGACAATATTCTGTCTAAGAGAAGAGTTTCTAAGGATATAGATCACACACATCACTGGTGTTTAGCGCTTAGCTTATGACATATCACAGCAAAATGAGAGCAATTTAATTTGGAAACCATGAGGCTGAATTGAAGAGTTTTGGTGTAGAATGTAAGGGTAAGATATTAAAATTTTTCTTCAATTATCTTCAGTTTGCTTCAAGAGATGTCAGAAGAGAAAGCTAAAAAGAAGAATGTTTTCCACACATTCCATAACAAAAAAGTACTGTTGTTGTTCTGGGCTTGTCCCTCAGTAAATAGAATAAATGTACTTTTGAACAGCATTAATAACAATGCACTAAATATACAATCATACTATTATTACACTGTTAAGGTGTTTCATTAATTCTTTAAATAAGGGCACAGGAAAGCACCTTTTTTGACATTACATGTTCTAACCCATCTCACAGTATTGATTTCTGTCACTTCCATGGTCTGGTTGCCATTAAGGTACTACAGGAGCACTCCTCTCCTGTGCCAGTCTGAATTCAGTCATCTTGGTTCTACAGTTTGAAATCACTTGAGCTACAGCAGCTAACTCTGTTTTTTGGGGGAATGCTTGCCTGCTGTTTTCTGTTCCACTGATGAGAAACAGAATGAGGAGTGCCTTAAACTCTCATAGCTGGTTTTAGCTGAACCCCAAAATGTGCTGCAATTTAAAACTAACCCTGTTCATGTGTCCTGCCGTTTGCATGTTCAGAGAGGCCCAGCATGTGGACACTGAGGGATTAAAAGGGATAGAGATCAGTGCCTGAGATGTAACATTTGTTCCTTATGTGCCTTTAGTCAGAAATGGGATCCAGGATAAGCCAACAAGGAAAGTTATGTGTCAATAGTTACATCCACAAAGGTGCTGGTATAGCCACGTGTTGTGTCCCCTCAAATAACATGTGCATGATTGCACACCCATCCCCCTGCAGTTCTCAGAGTTTTAAAACTGGATTAGATTACTTCCAATTTTTTTCTAATTCTAAATTTGAGAGAATGAGGCATATATAACAAGTTCTCTGGTTTTAATGGTGATGATGATTCGTTAGTATGTATCTAAGTTGGGGTTTTTTTTTTTCTCCATTAAATCTTTCTAAGCTGTTGTGATTAATGGGGAGTAGTATGTGTATTTTGCAATTTCGTATTTTGTTCAACATGGTACCTTTTGGCGTGACACTGCGGATGATGTGCAATGATGTGTACATAAGAGAGATTTTCTGAAGTCTCTGAAGCATATTTGGAAAGTTGTATTTAAAGATTAGCTTATTAATGTTGTGTTTCAGAGACATGTAGGTAATTACTTTTACAGCTATAGATGTGTGACGCTGCCTTGTGAATGCAAAATAGGTTCTTCACTCTGGCTGAATCAGCTCTTTGTGGTGTTTTGATGATATTAACCAGTGACTTACAAATGTGCCAGTGATGGGCAGGTTTTGCATTCACTGTGCCTCTGTAAAAGCACAGGTCTTTTTCCCCAGTGCTCCCAGGAAGACTTCTGCAGGCCAACTGATAAGACTCCCTCCTGTGCAGGTAGATGCAATGTAATGAAATTGGATGTGTGTGCTGGGCTGTGTAAATAAAATGAGATTGACCCCCGCCATTATCTCATTTATCTCATTTACAATGTAAAATCAGTATCTACACTATTGATTAGAGCATAATTAGTTAATTATGAACAGGAAAATGCAGTTATGTTGGTCTTCAGCACAGCCAGCTGTACTGCTAAAAAACAAAACAAGGGCACGAGCAGATAAGTGATCACTTTATTAAAGAACAAAGCAGACATATTTCAGGTATGGAAATGGCTAATCAAGCTTTCTTGCTATGTTCTTTTATATGAGAAAAATGTTTTATAATTTATTTTTTAAGTTATTAACCTAATTCCTTCAGAATCTCTGTTTTCTTCACACCATATTTTTTCACTATACGGTGGGTTTATATCTGTCCTCATTAATTGCTGCAATGAGGAATACTGTGATTTCTAATTTTTATGCATAAAGTAGTTTCAGGCTTGTTAAAACATTGATTGTAAGCAATTGCTTTCCAGTTAGAGGTAATTTAGGAGGTTAAGTTAGCTTGCCTTTGTGGGGAGCTCTGTTTTTGTTCTCACAAAGTTTTCTCTGTAGTTGCTAGCCAAGCCAGTGAAGATGGCTGTGCACTTAATTGCATTTGTAAATCATACTTAACCATAAAAAAGTTATCCCCAAATAATGGCAAGATAAAATAGTTGCTAATTTAAGGACTGTTTTGAATTGTAAACCATTTTGAATTGTGACCTTGAATCCACAAGGGTGAAAATTTTAACTAAACCTTTAAAATGGCAGAAGCTGTTTCTTCCCCTCTCCTCCCCCCTCTCAACACCCAGTACTTTAAATTGCACTATTAAGCCATCTTCAGGATGGAAGTGGATGATATTTGTAAATGACAGCACCGTGTGGCTCCTTTGCTCTGTAAATGTCCATATTGTGATTGATCTGTGAGTGCATTTACTGAAAGGCTGTGAGACTGTCAGCATGACATATTTTGTGACCCAGTGATTTCATTCTCTAATTAAGTTGAAAGGACTCCTCGTTTTATGTCTCTTATTTTCTGAATCTGACAGTGGATTTTCTATCATTTTATGTTGCTAGACAAAAGAACACAGCATTATACACTTGAGAGCTTACTCTCATTTTACGAGTGCCATTTTAGCCTAGCTATAAGGTTTTTTTCCTTTGGAATTAGGAATTAAGAATGCCAGGTTTTGATTTCTGTGATGTGTGTAAGCTTCACATTTTGTCCCAGTTTCAGCAGACAAGGGAGTTGCCCGACAGCTTGGGCATTATCTTTAACCAGGGTTCAGTGTGTGTTCATCCATTTTCCCAGCATCACAGAATCATGCTCAGGAAACTTCAGAATCAGTGGCATTGTGTTCCACAATAGAGAATTTGTTTTGCAATAAAAAGCAGTATGAAGGAAGTGTTTCCAAATATTTGGTGTAGCCTCATTTTTATCATCAGGCAGCTTTTTAAGTCTTAACTCAGGAAAATATGCTTTTGTTACTTACATTTTCTCAGCTGTGCAGATGCATATGGAAGCAATTAGTATCTGAAAACTTTCATACAGATAGTTTAAATTCATTGTAGGAAAATGCAATTTTGCTTCTGCCAAACATCATTGAAGTGATAAAAATTAATGACAATAAATATTAAAGCATTCAGCTTTAGAATGCTGCCTCCAGATCTGTTTTTAATGTCATAATGTTGAGTTTATTTTGACCCAGCCTTGCTAACTCCCCTTGTGTACTACTGAAACGTGGCTGAAGGTGCAGTCAGGAAATACCAGATTCTAGGTTAAAAATAGGTAAGATGTAAGAAGAGATGGCAAAGTGTGATTTTAAAGGGAAAACATTTCCTTTTGAACACATAAATTCTTGTGTTCATAGACCATCACTTCAGAAAAAAAATATAAAGTAATACTGTTTGAAGTCAGATGTAGATTTTAGGATTAAGCTCTAAAACCAGACTAAATCAGTCAGAAATAGTATGATGCTTTACTTTATATTACTTAGAGGCTCGTAAGCATTTTACAAGAACAGAGTTCTGATAAGCACTGCTCAAATGTAAGCACTAATGCGAATAATAGTCTAGATACAGGAATAGGTTAGTAAAAATATATTCCTTTACATATGAGAACAGTGAGGCTCAAAGGAAGCTTATTCTTTTTCTGAAGGTCACAGTTGGGATGTAGGAGAGTAACCTGTCTCATCTCCACTGTCAACCTTTTTATTCTTTTAATATGCCTTTCACAAGAAATCAAACTGCATACTTTCCCAATTTTAAGTGATCTGTTTCTGCACTGGGACTCTCGTGTCTTTAATAACTGAGGGTATTTTCCTTTCTAAAATGTTTCTTTGTCCTGGAATTATTAGTTATTACTAAACAATCTCAAGGGTATAAATAGTAATATGACATATCTCATCTTTTAAAAATACCAAAGCTGTGTCAGTCCAGGGGTGTGCACACTGTTGAAAGGCAGATTATTGCATTTAATTTCTACTGAGCAGAAGACAGAACAAGCAATACCCTTACCGGTGCTTATGTCTTACATGTAGCTGCTAAAATCAGGCAGCTTCCGTGGCAAGCACAGCCTTGACAGCAAGGACAAAAGCATATACTTAGGTTAAACAATCATAATCAGAAATAATCTACTTCTTTTTATTTAGAGACTAGTCCTCTGGGAAAAGTCACACAAACATTTTCATTTGTTAATACAGCAGTGTGAATCCTCCTTCTGTGATACACTGTGTGTTCTGTTGATAAGTCATGTCCCTCTGATCTGGTGATGCCTGTGCAATGCTATTAGAGTAATTTTTTTGAGATTTCTTTGTTTGTTTGTTTGTTTGTTTGCATGGTGTGTAAAGAAGAGAGTGGCCAGAGAGCAGAGAAAGAAAGCATAGAGGATTTTGTAGAAAATCTGGTTTTTAACATGTAATATTTCCAGGTCATTTAGAGGGGCTTGAATTCACACTTTAAGAGCACATAATGAAGAGAATATTGCAAAGTAAATTTGAAAATACTTCTGAGAATACGAGGGGTTATGCAAATAAAGTGAAGTTCTGCAGGATAGATAAAAATTGCTATTATTTGCTTTTAAAATCTTTTTCTCACTTTGAGCATGTTGTTTTACTAATTTTAAAATCCTTTCACACTTGTATTTCTTCAGTGCTGGTGCTGGTACAATAGGAATGGGTGAATGATAACTGTTCTGTATGCTTTGAAATTTTATGTGGACCATGCATAGTGTAAAATACTATTAAAAGGTTTATTAAAAAAAAAAAAAAGCAAACATAAAACTGTGTGGTCATTGTACAGTATTGTAAGTAAAAGACCACAGTGAAATTCTTTTAATGCCCCTTTCCAGGAAATTCAAAGAAAAACAGAAAATATTTTGTTCATTTATTTGTCAACTACATAGTCCTGGTGTAAAAATATAAAATTCATAGCTCTATATTATATTTGAGTTGATGAATAGGTGAACAAAGATTTCAGTGTTTTCCTTGAAAAATACATTGTGTGAAACAGTGTCTTATATCTAAAAAAAAAAATCAGTATTTTCACTGTCTAAAAAACCAAGAAATTTCTAAAAATAACAGTGGATGTTATTTATTTAATCTCTATTACAGGTGTGATGAATGCAGGCTTTGCTACCATTTTGGTTGTCTAGACCCTCCCTTGAAAAAGTCTCCTAAACAGACTGGCTATGGATGGATTTGTCAAGAATGTGATTCTACATCCTCCAAAGTAAGTTAATTCATCCTGTGAAATGGTTGAAATATTTTGGCATTAGCAGTCTTAGCAATCTGAAGTTTTTGTTGAAAAGCTACACATACGTCTGCTCTGAAAAACAGTAGAGTCATAAAATAATTATTTCACATTCTCTGTAAAGCAGTTAAAAAACCAGAATGTATGCAAAATGGAAATACTCTTGATCAATAAAGAAAATCTTATGATCCCAGTTGAACGTTTACTTTTCACATTATGTTCTCTCTGAGAAACAAGTGAGTATGGATACTCTTATTAGGATTGGTGACATTATTGACAAGTGAAAGTATTTGAAGAACAGAACAGAATACAAACTTCTGAGGACAGAGAGACAAAATACATTTTTCTAAATGAATGAAGATGAACTACTAGACCTGGAAAATAATACGAAGGTTATTAATAATTGATTGGTATGCCTTGATCAAATACAACATTTTAAAACTAGAACTAAATTTTTATCGTGTATTAACTCATTTTAATAATATTGACCCTCATAGTATGCTTCTTTAGCACCAACTTTTCAAAAAAAAAGATTTTTATTCTTTGTTTTTCTTCACTGAAGCTTTTTTAGTGCTGGCATAGTTTTCTGTAATCATCATAACCTCTGAATAGATATTTTCTAATTGATCTTCAAAAATGGAGTGATAAATGTATCTGATATCTCAATGTTAAAATGACAGAGCATTCTAAGCCTTCAGGATTCTACAGGCTATCCTGCCAATTCCTTCAGATTTTGGAGACCTTTTTAACTAGTGAAGGGACTCAGCATGTGGATATAGAAGGACAAAGCTAAGCAGAGATGTCATAAATTACCTGTTAGCATACTTGGATGCTTAAACACTTTCATGTTAGTCTTAACAGTGGAAGATACAAAATGTTCAGAGAGAGGTCTAATTTTTTGGCTTGCTAGTGTCCCTTTCCTACTGGAAAAATATGGTATTCAGTTTCACCCTGAGGGATTAATCAAATTGTTCTTCTGTAAGGAGATATGAAGACAGACATGGGAAATTAGCTGTCCACTACAGTATGGACATCAAGCAATCTTTCTTGAATACCACTTACTTGCAGCGGACATTCCAAGAGTGAATTAAAATTGTCATTGAATTCCTGTCACTAAAAGGAGCTCTTGATAACGTTAGTTAAAATCTTTTGTCTCCTGTTCTCTTGCCTTTTTCTGAGTAAACAAAAACCCCAAGGTTTGTAATTTCTAAATGTGTTTTCTACAAGATTAGCACACCATGTACCAGATGAAATTTTAAAAATACTCTTATCATGTAAATTAAATATGATTGACTTCACTTAGCATAGGATGTGTTAGTTTTAAGATATATGTTGAAAAATACGATGTTCTGAGCAGCAAACACAGTTTATGATTAGAATGAGAAAATATCTTGTTTTATCTTAGGGATTATTACAAATTAAAAAAAAATGCTTGCTACTGTGTCTGATTTTCATTCAGAGGTTTTTAGTGAGTAAATTAAAATAAAGTTTTTTTACATTTTAAAGCATTGGCAATTTGGATTGTATTCGAGTGAAAATGTAACGAATATGTAGGATACTGAAAAATGGCCTTATGGGGACTCCTTGTGGTTTTGGCTAGTTACTTTCCCGTACCTTTTCCATTGAGCAGTGCAGAGAAATTTCTCTGAAAAAGCTATGTTGCTCTCTGGTTTAGAGGTTATTTATGTAGGTCTTTTTCTTTTCTCAAAAAAAATTTAAACAACGTAGGAACTCCTTACAGACCTTCCGTAATGTGAAGATACCATTTAAAGGATGAGGGCTTTGTTTATGTAGTTAATAATTTTCAGATTCGATATTCTGTATGGTTTTAGGATCGTGTATTTGTATATACACAGTTTTGCACAGCTTTTCACGACCAGGAGGAGCTGATAAGGTAAAAGCTTTTTCTACTAGAGGGGGGTGGTCTCTCAACTGTGTACTTAGAGCTCAAAAGAGGAAAACTGCAGAGAAAGCTGTGCTGTTTGCTGCACTCTGCTTCACCTGTGGATGAATTGCAAGCCTGAGCCACCACCAATTTCAGTCTCTCAGTCACTCACTAAATCCAATTCATGGTGTGTGACAGTGAAGTTTTGTGTAAGGATTATATCAGCAAAATGGGATTGAATTTCCAGCTTTGGCAAAGGAGACTATTGTTTATTTTTCATTCCTTCAACTTGTTTAAATCACTGTTACAGTATTAGCTTAAAAATTTCCCAACAGTGTCTTCTGTAGCAGAATGAGGCCTTGAAAACAATCGTTAGGTAAATTTCAGTGTCAAGAGATACCATAGTGCATAGCATATAATGGCTCAGTTAGGGGATTTTTTCTAATTATGAATTTCAGTTCTAGATGTTCAGGAAAAGACATACTGCTGACAACGAAGAATGTGATTTTATTTTCAATTTTGCTAAACACTTGTGGGTGTCAGCAGTACAAGGGATGTAATTTAGCAGTAATAAACACATGCTTTAAATTGTTATCCATCAGAAGTGTTGGACGTGCTCCTTCCATTTTGCTCATACAGTCACAGGACTCTCCAGCAGTTGTGTCAGTTTTCCACCAGCGTAACATATTCCCATATTACCCTGCCTGTCAAATCAGACAGACAGTGACTTTGCTCTAGGGCATGAGGGCAACAGCTTCTCTGCTGGTAATACTCCCTGTCACTTTTATGGAATGGGTGATGCTCACTACTAAGGTCTGACAAGCTCTCTCATCTCAAAAACATTGTAGATTTTGTTACATTGCATGAAAGCTGAGGCAAACCTACGAGCTCTCCATTTCTATAACATTATCCGTCTACTCGGTGAATGGATTACAGTGTGCTGTCAGGATTGGCAGAGGATACTTTTAAATAGTGATATTCAGAATGGATTTAACAAAATGAAATAAATAAAACAGAAACCAAATTACTCAATGTCATGGTGTGATAATATTCTGTAGGAGTGATTGTGGCCTGACCATTTGTTCATTATGTGCTATAAAGGTCTTATTATTACACACGGACTCCTTTCTATTGCCTTCCATTTAAAAAGTACTGTTTAAAGTATCTCCTCCAATTTAAAAAATTTGCAGAGGACCAAGGCAGCAAGGGATTTAAATATATTTCATGGTGGTTACCGCAGCCGTGCTGGTTAGGTTTCTAGCTGCTCATCTTTGCGTACAATCTATTTTGCAAAATGCTGCAGAGTGTATATGTCAGGTCATTATTTGAGTGCTGCAAGATCAGCTGCCTTGTCTCTAGACTTCTGTTTATTTTGCTGTTATTTCACCTTTTTACTGCATTGCATTTTTTCAGAAGAAATAAATTGTCAGGATGTATGCATAAAGTTCTCATCTAAACCCCTCAGGAAATATTTTCTGGAACAGAAAACAGATGACCCTTGCAAATAGTATTTTCATACACCTTTTGTGTTGAAAATCGAATCGTGTGTGATTTTACTTGTTGCCCAGTTAGAAGCATTTCTTTGGGTATATCTCACTTGCATGTAGTGACTAAACTACTTAAGTGGACCCTGTAATACTAACACATTGAGAGTAATGTTGGAAATATTATTTCATTAAAGATAATTTCCAAAATGTACATTTTATTTCAAAATTATTAATTTGGTCAGGCAAAAAGAAAATCTTGAGAAACTCCTTTTCATTCCTATAGAGTATAGAATTTTATTCAAGTAGCAATTAAAGTTGATGGTTAAGAATGCCTATGAGGAATATAGAAGTTTCTGATCTACTCACAAGTTACCCACGTAGGTGACAGTCTTATTATGCTTTATCAATTTTAATTATATTATTCCTTTTTCTCAAACTCAGGCAGCATTTTTTTCACACATGCATGGTTGCGTGCAGGTATGTTAAAAAATAAGCCAAAAAATCCTGGTGTCAGGCTTTAAAAATTTTAGAAATGTCGAAGTTAAGGTGACATGCAGTGCTTTAAGACCTTTTGTGGCTATGTATGGATTTATAGGCTTTAATCACTTCATGCTGTGTTTGTTTTTTTTTCTGTAGGACCCCTGCCTTCACTGACTTAGCTGTCGGGGGTCACTGAAATGGATTAAGTTGAGTTGAGTATTAAAAGAATATACTGTCTTCAGATTTTGCAAGACATGAAAGCTGAAGCGATGATTTCAGGAAGAGAAAAAAAGAGGAAGCTTGACCTTATGTTTGAAGTAGTTGAGCTGTAACCAGAAAATTGAATTTTACTTTTGTCTCATCCCAGAGCTCCTGTGAGTGCTAGACAAATGAAAATTTTCAAATGTTTGGTAATTTTTTCTCCTTGGTTGATGTTGTCCAGCTCGGATCCTTTGGTCCGACATTCAAAAATACTGAATTCTCCGAACTGCAGAGAGTGTGAGTGTAAATTATGTTTTGAAAGTGCTTTGTCTCCCTAATGATGTGGACTATTGCTACAAGTAACTAAGTTAATATAAAGTTTAATTCTTACCTTTTCTGTATCTTGACTTCCATTTTGCAAGATGTCAATACCTTTCCCTTATTTTAGACATTTTGCTTAGATCTGGTGAAGTGTTTTCTGGAGCTGCCTTTTCCTGTCCACTGACTATAGCAGGGAGCCAAGATGGTTACTTCAGATTAGAGAGGGTTATAGTTTGTGTGGGATTCTCCTTGCTTGAGTACACACAGATGATTGAATCAGTGTTGTGTGGACAGACTTTATCTGAGCATTTATTAAACGTTCAGAACAACACATTTGCAATATAAACAATACTGTTAACTTTTATATAGACAAGAAAACCATATTTGAATATAATACATGAAGTTGGCATATAGTGATAGTATATATGTATGCTTAATCATGTCTTAAATATGTTTTGTAGTGCTTATGTAGGTATCATTCAATACAATGTGATTTTAAGTAGGTTCCGTTTAAAATATATCTTTCCATAAATAAACCAAAAATCTCCTTATCCTTAAAAGTGTTTTGTGTTAATTCAAACTTGGTTTGTTGCATGTGTTCTGACAAAGGGTGACTCCAATGCTGTCAGAGCACCTTCTTTTGAATATCCAACATACAAGCAACTATACTGCTACCATGGCAAACAGCATTGCAGCTGAAAAATGATAGAAGAATACTGCTAATTAATTTGCCTGCTGATACAAGCAAAACAGTGGGGAAAAGTTCAATTTTTATCCAAGATTTTTCAGATAGAAAAGTATTTCGAAGTGATTTACAGAACAAGTTACATAGTGTAATTCACTGACCTTTTGTAAAGGAAGAACGTATCTTCACTTTCACTAGGTGTGGATATTATGATTATACAGTCATCAAGAATGATAAAGCTAAACATTTTGTGTGTGTATTTATTTTTAACATGCTTGAGGAGAGTTGGATTATGCTACCAGGGCTTTAGCTTCTTGTGTGATATGGGACAAAAGCTGTTTTTTATACAGCAAATGGAAAATACGTGGTTATCTTGAAGTCACTGTCTTTCTGGGTTTGTGAGGATCGGTCAGACACTGGCATGGGATTGTTTTCCTTTAAAATTGATCAGGAGAAAATTATCCAAATCAGTAAGGCTGTATGAAGATTTAACGTAATGCCTTTAATTATTTATGCCCTGTTTTAAGAACTTCAGTAATGCCAAACCTTGGCACAGAAATAAATTTCACTGCAATTACAGTAAAAAATAAAAAACTTTGAAATTTCAGTGTACTGTAGTTCTTATCATTTGGCTGAAATATTGCCAACTGCATTTTAATATTTGCTCCTCAGGTATCATATTTTTAAAAATGAATTGGCACAACCTCTTTTTTTCCTGGCAAACAGGTATAATAGATCTATGTAATGAATAATGTATACCGTAAAATGTTCAAAAAATAGTCAGCCTTGAAATTAACTTAAGATGGAACTTGATTCGTAAAGAGTGGATAAAGTTAGTTGGTATAAAATCCCCAAATTAATCCAAATAATCAGATATGCTTGGCTGGCAGAAAAACATTCCCATAACGTAAGTGGGAAGCTTAGCTTTTAATGAAAAAAAAAAACCCAAACAACAAAACTACAACAAAAACTCAAGCACTGTAAAATATGTCTAGAACAGATGCTTATTTTAAATACTATAATTCTCCACATCTCAAAACCAATTCTGCCAGTTCCAATACCCCATGTTCTGACTGCCAGATCCTTATCATCTGTGCTTCTACTTCTTATGTGTAACTTAACTGTATCAAACAAGGATAGTAGAAAATGGGCAATACAGTACAGCACTGTCTTTCCCTTAGCCTTGCCTGAACAAGTCTCTCTTTGATGGTTACACAGATGATAGCATATCTAATACCAGACAGAAGTTTAAAGAAATTGGAGCACAGGGATCTCTCTCTTAATGAGGAATTATAGTTCCAAATGCAAAAAACAGATTTCTGATTTTGAAGTTTTAACACTGGGATAGATCAAAGACTATGAATTCAGATGTTTAAAAGATTTAAGTTCCAATTAGGAGTGCTAAGTGAAATACATAAATTTTCTTGCATTCAACTTTGTCAAAAAACAGAAGTTATAAATCTGATAAGAGTGTGTTTGTCCAGTGGTGTATTTTTTGAAAATTTAAACTATGCACAGCAGTTTAAATTATTAGTTTTGTAAGAAAAGCCTCATTTCAATGGTACTTAATCCAAAAATTGTTTGGTTTCCATGATTAATTTTCTTCTTCCCCCTACTTTCTTATCCAGGAGACTGAATAAAATCATTTGCTGCTTAACTTCGTTCACTCTTTTTCATAAACAACCCAACAACACAGGATGTTTTTCTAAAGCTGTAACGTTGCACACTATTATAAGTTCTTTTTCTTAATGGGATTATCACTTAATACCGTTCATAATGCTCAATATTTTCTGGCAAAAGTAGGAGGAAATTATGTTTTGAATACTACTGAAAGAATTGTTCATTCTGATGTCATTATACACAAACACCTTATACTACCTTTAAAATGAAGCAAATTATTTTTTCAAGAGGATTTGTGAGTGTCCCATGAAACACATTATTTCTGAAGTAGTACTGCTTTTCATGAAGTGTCAAATACAGTGCTGAGGTAAATATAAACAAGGCTGGCTGAATTTAGAAATAAGCTTGGTCATTGGTTACTTCTTTGCTTAAAATATACACCCATGTCTAATTTCCATTTGAACATGTAAAGAGGTATATGATCAGTGAAGTACGAGACTCAAAAAATTTAGATCAGAAACACAGTGTAGTGATTATACATTTTTAATGATTATACATTTTTAATGCATCTAATCTGAATACAGCTGACCTAGTATTTAAGTGACTAAACCCCTCGTTTAACTGTGGTTTGGGCTAGATAGAATACCTATTGCCTGCTCTGCCTTAACCACTGTTAAGGAAGTAGTGGGCAGCTGTTAAAATACCTACTCCTTACATTCTCTAGGTTATGCTTCTAACAAAATCTGCTTTCAATTCTGGTTTGTCTGGGAAACAGCTCTTCTACTGAATTATGATTTATACTTCCTAAGCCGTGACAAAATGAATTTACAGCCTACATTGCCCATTACTGTAGTGCTGAGTAGCAAGGATTCTCTGCTGGGACCTCTGTCTGCAACTGGGAAAGATCCAAAAAGCAGCTAGCATCATGTTTGAAGTAAAGCCACTAAACATGGTTTTATGCTAACACAGTGTGAGAGAATAAAAGACAAGTGCGCTTTTTCAGCCCTGAGCAGCATCTTGCAACAGGAAGATTTTATACCTCCTCTCTGGCACGCAGCTTTGCCTGCTATCAGAGGAGGTGAGAAGGCTGATAGAGTACGAGTGCCTAGGAAAGACAGGGGGGATGCTCACTCCTTGAAGAACTGGAGGCTTTCACTTTCTTGCTTTTGAAAATCGATTTATAGGTGTCTATGATATTGAGCAGCATTGTGACAGTGAATTTTACCTATCGGAAATGCTATAATGAAACGTAAAAAGACATGGACATACTAGTTTTAACTTTAATTTTCTGTTTTGCATCCCTTTTCTAGTGATGTCACAAAAGGGAGATATACGTGTGTGCAAGTCACCAAACTAACTGCCCAAGCATCATAGTTACACCAATATACCGATAAATTGTAATTGACCAATCTACTTTCTATAACAACCCTATTGGAAGTTTTGATTGATACTTACGTAATTATTGATTGGTTTTTACTTAATTAGGAGAATACATGTTGGTTTTTAAAGCATCTGTGAAAAGTGTGAATGAAGAGCTTGTAAGTGATTTTTGGATTTTTTAAAACTTTTGAGCCTTGATTTAAATCTTGGTTTACATGGTACAAGCTGCCAGGAAGATAGTGTCAAAAAAACCATATGCGTTGCATATAATCATCTCTAATTTGAATATTTGTGAAGTATTGAAGAATCAACAGAAATTGCAAAAGATTTGTGTTTTGAAATAGCTTAAGCAAGGGGAACCCTGAGAGATGCAGAGGTGTATCTAGAGTCTGGTGGCATCCTATTCCACTCTAATTTTTTTTTAAAATTGCCGTATGTTTTATTAACCTGTTATTTTGAACATTTTAAGTATATGCAATTAAAGAAGAATTATATATTTGCTCACCAGTCCAATTGCACATTATCTTAGCACATCACCTGTAATCATATTCTATACGCCAGAAAAAGAAATAGATCTTTAATTGTTCCTCTCTGGATAAGGTCTGAATGCATTATCATCGTTGCCTAATTGCCTGCTCGTGTTTACTCTCAGGATTGATTTTATTTTAGTCTTTCAAAGAAATGTAGCCATCTATGACACTTTAATAAACGTGTCACTTATCAGTATAAATTGCTAGTGCTGCCTGAGCAAAATCTAATCATACTGAATGAGGAGGGAATAAAGGAGAGGGGTGAAGAAACAAAAAAATGTGCCCTTTTTGAAGTGGTAGGCAAGTAATGAATTTTAGCACATTGGAGATTTGCTTTTCGTTGTAGTGTTAGATAGTGGTAGTGAGGTTTAGTCGCCATTCTCCAGTAGAGATTCTCTTAGTGCTAGCCACATTTAATCACATTTTGCAGAAGACAGCTGGGCATTGCTGATTTGTGCTGTGTCAGCCACTTTCTGTGCAATTGAGTGTCTCATCGGTTGGATTTTAGCATTCTATAGCAGAAAAGTTCCTTCTTCTTAAAATTGGCTCAGCAAATAGGTTGTGTGGGAATATAACTGTAATAGTGTTACAGTCAGCTTTACCAAGAAAAAACAGAAATGTGGAATTTTAAGGTGTCCTTTGAAAAGATTTTCACTAAACCTGTAGAATGCGTAGTGTGTTGTTGAATTCCAGTAGCAATTAAGCTTGCCTTAGGTTTTTTTTTAGTAAATACATCTTTGATATCAGTTGCAAATTATTATCTAGTTCAGTGGTTTGAAACACCTTTGGGTGTGTTTGAAAGGTCTTAAGTGTTTTTCAGCAGTGTCAAACAGTGCCAGAAGATTTCATATGTGGAAAGCCTTGGAATCTGTAGATACCAGAATTTCTTCTAGCTAGTAATCTTATGAATACTGAAGGGTAGATGGTATCCTTTCAAATGTGGTATAAATAGCCAATGAAAAGAAGTGTCAAAATGGAAATAACAAGATAACATAGCACAAGTGGGTTAATCACATCACTTATTTATTTTTTTTAATAAAAGACTGTCAGCAGATTGATACAATCATTGACATAATGAATATAAAATGCGCAACCAGTCCTCTGCAATAGATAAAGATACATATCAGGGACTAATATTTGCAAGTATATTGTGTATTAAATGAATATGCATTTCTTCCTACTGTTTTCTTCTAGTGCCTCATATCTCCATTGCTTGTTTAGGTTGAAAAAATTGCAGAAGGCAGAGGAACTTCAAAGCAAAATTAGACTAAACACGTTTTTTAAGTTGCTAGTAGTAAGGAACTTTTTGAAGGTTATAATAAGAAGTCTATACTCATGGAAGGATACCTTCAAGGATCTTACACTTAAGAGAGGGAATTATGAGAAAATACAAAAAGTTTGAGTATTGGGAGATGTGATTTATTAATCTGTGTATTCATTTTCAGCATAATGACCTACAGACCTGTTGTTGTTTATGTGCTTTCTTGGTACAGTATAGGCTGAAAAGCTGCTTGATATAAAATTTTAAAATATGCAGAAGACAATTCTCTGATACCCTGATTAATGTACAATGAATCATTCTACTCAGTGAATTATTTTTTTTATGCAAAACGAACCCTCCTTAGAAGAGGAAGAGGGAAGTAAACCAGGATCTCCCTTTGGTGGTTGGATGTGCTCACTTATTAATTTAGGACAGCAGTCAAACCATCATCTAAAAGTAAAGCAAAGTATTAAGTCTGTCTGTCTCTTTATATCAGGAGTTTTGTTGTTGTTTTTATGTTTTTTGTTTTGTTTTTTTTAATTTGAAAATAGGTGGTGGAGTTGTTAGACCGGAGAAAACTTTTAGTGTAGTGAATGTCAGAAGGAGGAAGGATGCTGAATTCGGAATAAAGATGGTATTTAATAAATCCTGTTATTTTGAACATTTTCTATTCAGTTTTAATGGTACAAGATTCAGGTATGCTTATTTTCATGGATCTTAAGCTGAGGTATCTTAATTTGTATTTATCTTATTATTTTGGTTAAGATCAGGAATGGGATTTTGAAAGGAATCCCCCCGTTGCTGTCGACTGCTACGCTTTGGTTCACACTTTGGAGTGGTCTCAAGAGTGTGCAAACCAGATTCCTGTCAAGGGATGCTAAAGCTGAGGATGTATTCTGACTAGCTAACGGGCATGCCATCTCTGTGACCAAACTAGTCATACCTTTGAGACGTGTGTATCACATCTGGCTGATCCTCAACGCCAGCTGCTTTGCTCTACAGCACTTTTCCTGTCACACCACAGCAGTTACTGGTCTGAAGTGACTGTTAAAACCACTCTTACGTTTGCTTTTTCAAAGGTATATTTTTTGTTTAGCTTCCTTGACTGCTTATTTATTTCATTCCTGTTTTACTAAGAGAATTTGTAGAATCTCCATCTTAATAGTCACATGGTTGAAAGCCTAAAAATTAATATATGGGTATATACTGTTAGGGCATCAGATTTTAGCATTTTTATGTTTGTGTAAGAACTGTATGTATATGCTTTTACCTGAAAGAATCTGGTCTACAGTGTGATTAAGCAATTGTATTCAACAGTAAGAGACTTAGTGTGTGCTTTCATCAACTTTTTTGACTTTTTCTTCTCTGGTAGATGTANATAGCCAATGAAAAGAAGTGTCAAAATGGAAATAACAAGATAACATAGCACAAGTGGGTTAATCACATCACTTATTTATTTTTTTTAATAAAAGACTGTCAGCAGATTGATACAATCATTGACATAATGAATATAAAATGCGCAACCAGTCCTCTGCAATAGATAAAGATACATATCAGGGACTAATATTTGCAAGTATATTGTGTATTAAATGAATATGCATTTCTTCCTACTGTTTTCTTCTAGTGCCTCATATCTCCATTGCTTGTTTAGGTTGAAAAAATTGCAGAAGGCAGAGGAACTTCAAAGCAAAATTAGACTAAACACGTTTTTTAAGTTGCTAGTAGTAAGGAACTTTTTGAAGGTTATAATAAGAAGTCTATACTCATGGAAGGATACCTTCAAGGATCTTACACTTAAGAGAGGGAATTATGAGAAAATACAAAAAGTTTGAGTATTGGGAGATGTGATTTATTAATCTGTGTATTCATTTTCAGCATAATGACTTACAGACCTATTGTTGTTTATGTGCTTTCTTGGTACAGTATAGGCTGAAAAGCTGCTTGATATAAAATTTTAAAATATGCAGAAGACAATTCTCTGATACCCTGATTAATGTACAATGAATCATTCTACTCAGTGAATTATTTTTTTTATGCAAAAACGACCTGCTTCAGCTAAAGAATAATAAATTGGCTGAAGCGATTCCTTGAGAAACATGATTTTGAACCCTCCTTAGAAGAGGAAGAGGGAAGTTAACCAGGATCTCCCTTTGGTGCTTGGATGTGCTCACTGATTAATTTAGGACAGCAGTCAAACCATCATCTAAAAGTAAAGCAAAGTGTTAAGTCTGTCTGTCTCTTTATATCAGGGTTTTTGTTGTTGTTGTTATGTTTTTTGTTTTGTTTTGTTTAATTTGAAAATAGGTGGTGGAGTTGTTAGACCGGAGAAAACTTTTAGTGTAGTGAATGTCAGAAGGAGGAAGGATGCTGTTAGTAACCCAGGGTGACATTACTGAATTGGGAATAAAGGTGGTATTTAATAAATCCTGTTATTTTGAACATTTTCTATTCAGTTTTAATGGTACAAGATTCCGGTATGCTTATTTTCATGGATCTTAAGCTGAGGTATCTTAACTTGTATTTATCTTATTATTTTGGTTAAGATCAGGAATGGGATTTTGAAAGGAATCCCCCCGTTGCTGTCGACTGCTACGCTTTGGTTCACACTTTGGAGTGGTCTCAAGAGTGTGCAAACCAGATTCCTGTCAAGGGATGCTAAAGCTGAGGATGTATTCTGACTAGCTAACGGGCATGCCATCTCTGTGACCAAACTAGTCATACCTTTGAGACGTGTGTATCACATCTGGCTGATCCTCAACGCCAGCTGCTTTGCTCTACAGCACTTTTCCTGTCACACCACAGCAGTTACTGGTCTGAAGTGACTGTTAAAACCACTCTTACATTTGCTTTTTCAAAGGTATATTTTTTGTTTAGCTTCCTTGACTGCTTATTTATTTCATTCCTGTTTTACTAAGAGAATTTGTAGAATCTCCATCTTAATAGTCACATGGTTGAAAGCCTAAAAATTAATATATGGGTATATACTGTTAGGGCATCAGATTTTAGCATTTTTATGTTTGTGTAAGAACTGTATGTATATGCTTTTACCTGAAAGAATCTGGTCTACAGTGTGATTAAGCAATTGTATTCAACAGTAAGAGACATAGTGTGTGCTTTCATCAACTTTTTTGACTTTTTCTTCTCTGGTAGATGTAATCTTTACAGTAAAAAAAAAAAAACCACAACAGAGGGGAAGTACTCATGCTTTCTGAAACAAAGGAGGAGAGCTGACATTTCAAGTGATTTTGGTCTCATCATTCCATATATAATTTTCAGCGTTCTTAATTAGGGAAGAATGAGGAATTTCCAGGCCTTTTTGAGTCTGCTTTAAAGCAGCAGCACAGTTGTGACCTTTCAGATCCTGTGGGCTCAGCAAAAGATGGCCAATTAATGTCATATCTTAAACTGTGTTAACTGGGCTGTTCATTCCCTCTTTAGTAAACTGCCTGTTGTCAGTTTAGCTCAGTTACAAGGATATGGCTGTATTTATTAGTATAAAGTTATATGGAAATTTTATATGGAATATTTCTTTAATTACTGTTTTGACTAGGGTGACTGAATAAGTCAAGGACACCCACAGATAGGGTTCCTAACATTTGTTTGAAGCTTCTTAAAAGTTGTCTTAAGAGATTTTCAATTTTGTCACATTCAGATGTTACAGAGGTCTGAAAAGGAGGATGTGAGAAACATTTTTATGGAAATCCTTTCTGTAAGGAGAAAAGGTGTTTTAAAATATTTTTATGGCCATGAATTGATATTTTATTTTTCTGCTTTGTCAGTTGAAAATAAACAGTGATGCTTTTTAAGAAGAGAGAGAGGGAAAGAAAAGGGAGAGAAAGAAAACCAGGATTGGAAAAAACAATGGGACTGCAGAAAGTGCCCTCAGCATATAAGGGAAAATATGAGCACACACACATTCATTAGAATGAGAAAATTCCAATTGGAAAAATACACAGAAACCCTTAGAGGGGGAATGGGATGAATTAAGAAATAGGGTTGTGGCAGAGCAGAGAGGAGGATGTGGAGGGCGCACAGAGAGCTGTCTTCCAGAGCAAGTTAGAGCATTTATAGAAAATGTCTGAAGCACAGGCAGATAAGGGGATGTCATATAAGGAAAGTTTAGGGAATGTATGTACTGCGCAATCCCTTTATTTCGTCTTGTTGCTGGAAAAAAAATCTGGAAGTGGGGAGAGATGAAAACCAGTCTTGATTTAATAAGTAGTCTTTGGTGATTTTGTGATGCTTTTGGTGATCACACATTTTAATACCACTCTTCTTTTTTCCTTTTTGTTGGGAAAATGTGGACTTCAAGGAGTTGAAAGGCAAGAATCAGTGCTGATGAAGATGTAAGGAACTAAATAAATATTACTTAAAGGATTTCTCAAAGGGGAAAAAATCCCCAGCCCTATGAATGTGCTGACCCTATCTTGAGAATTAAGTTAGATGGTACAATTTAAAGCTTTGTTCCAACATCTGACAGACACACTCTGCATGCTGATGCATAATATATGAAGATTGTGTGCTTGAAAGAAAGACTTTTCTGAGCTACATTCTATTTTTGTTAGAATAAAGCAGCTGCTTTTTGCATTTCTCAAGTGCTCAATTTTCTAGTTCAAGTTTAATATTAGCTACATATTGTGAGCAAATTTTGTGTATGCTTTCTCCCAAGCTGCTGGAGTGAAGCAAACTACTTCAACCATAAATTTTTGCAGCTTGACCCTTAGAGGTGAAAATAAGTTTCCTGCAGGACCTAACTCCCAAATTTTATCCTTCATGCAGTCACTGCCTCAGCAGTCCAAGAGTGTGGAAAGTTTGGGACTATTTAAACATGACTTGAAAAGAAATAAAGATGAAATAAAACTGTCTTTTATAGCAACTACGTGAATATATTGCTGTGGTCTGTCCCTCATCTTTTCTGAAGGAAAAAAAACCTACTGCATAAAGAAGCAGACAACTGCAAACCAAATGTAATTTTACTAATGGAGCCATCGTAGCTGTAGCACTGCCTTCCATAAGTGATAGCAGGTGGCTTTGTACATTTGGTGTGTAGAAAAACCTGTTGTAAATCTTAGGTGTAAGGTGCTGCCATCATTCTGTAAATATATTTAAGTCAACAATTGCAATTTATATGCAATCTACATATAGTGAGACAGTAAGTGCCCCGCTTACTGTGGCCATAGGTGTTTGTGATGTGCTTGAGAATTGGTTTTGCAACTATTGGTCTTCTATTTTTTTCTTTTAGAAGGGAGAAGATATTATTTCCCCCTTCTCTCCACAGAGATCAGAGCTGTACAAAACGGGCAGGGGGAAGACAAAATATCCTGATCCAGCAGTACTAAATTATGTGTGTGTTGTCTTCAAGAGCTTTTGAAAATAAAAAACACCGTAAATTAAAAACTCTGTAAAATCAAAATTAGGACAAAGTTAGCTTCCTAGGTGACATTATATGTTTGCATATTAATTCATAGTAAGAAAAAAAGAAAAAAAAAAGCAGAACAATGTGTAAGAAGCCAGCAGTGTGGACAAAAAAAAAAAGGAAAAACTATAGAGTTACCCTTATATAGTGATAATGGCATAGTACAGCAGTCTTGCCTGTGTATTGATATCCTGCAAAAGGATATTCATATAAATCTGTTGCTCTGGTGCAGCAGATAATTGCCAAATTATGCTAGACATAGGAAATTTAGCACAAAAAACCCTAAAAAAAAAAAAAAAAGGGTATTGGCTTTTTGCCTTTGTTGAAGAAATGCTAGAAAAATCTGGTGATGATGTTCAAGCTTGTACAGAGATTTTTGGTAATAGTTTGAGCCTGTGATTAATGGCTTTAATTCATGTCAGTAAAAGGAAAGTTATATTCCTTTGTATAACACATAAGAGATTAAATTAGCGTGGTGAATTTATATCTTGAACCTTAATTCTGGTTTTTGAATTCTAATGGTTTTTATTAATTACAATGTTTTAACAGTTGATTTTGAATACTGTTCACAGAATTCTGGGAGCAGCTTTTGAAAGGGTAGCTAATAGAACAGCTTTTGAATTTTGGGAAATAGTGGATTATGAGAAAGTAAAAAGGAAATATATTAATCTAGGAAATTTCATTGAAAGGTGGAGAATGCAGTCCAGAGAGAGTAAGGATTAGTACACTGAGTAATGGAAATGTAGAAAATGGGTGTGCTAGAAAGGGGAAACTAATTCAAGTAGTAGAGGTCAGTGAATAATAATACTTTCAAGTGGTAAAATTTTCTCCTGTTTGCTGTTTCTATTTGCATGTGATAAAGTTGGAAGAGTAAACATAAAAACCAATGTTTTAAGAGTGCTCTTTCTAGCTTTAAATACATGGAAATTTTTCCATTTGAAAAAGGCATCCAGAGAAAATGCTCAACACGCTTTCCTTTCATACTTTGTTCAATCGTTTCTAGTAAAGTATTAGCAATCCTTATTTTAAAACAACCATAAAAGTGGGAATTCACCCTTTGACACTTGGAAATGTTGGTAGATTTCAAAAATGCAAGCTTGCTTTGTCAATGCTGTAGTTTATTGAAAGACAGAGGGGTAATAAATGGAAACAGATGGGTATATTTTTGAAATTTCTTGTAACTTTATGAGTTCTTTCATATTGCGTGGTCTTTTTGAATGTGTGTGAGGCTAAGAATGTAATTTAGTTCCAGTCTTTGGGAAACAGAATTATAAAAGGTTCTTCTTTTGTTTCTGTATTTAAAAGAAGGCAGAGGTTTCAGAGGAGGTTAAAGTTGATTACCTGAACTGAGGCAGTTGCAGAATCAGCTGAGAATGAGACCCTGTTGTGTTAACAGGAGCCATCATCCCCTTCTCAAGAGAGAAAAAACAGCCAAGGACAGAACAATGGCATTGTCTCTGTGACTGGCAGCAAACACTAAAGGTTGTATTTGTAATTTCCTGTCTTTGGAGAGGGCAGAGGAAGAGAGGAGATTGTCAGATGTTAAATAAAATCAGCGCGAGAAGGGTGACAGAAGCAGAATAGAAAGAGGAAGGGAAATTTTACAGCTGTGGAGCTTGACTTAGAAGTTGAAAGCCCACGTTCTTCCCCCATTAGCTAATACAGGGTAAAATCCTAGGAGTGGCAAAGTGATTGATCTCAAAGGTGTAAGTAGCTTGAGATAAACTCAACATTCCTCCTGGGAATTCACTTTGGCTGCCTGTGAACTATGGAGAACTACAGATATTTTGTCTTCATTAAATTTCACCAAATTATGGATAAGATGTCCTGAATACTTTCAAAGCCTTGTCCTGAGATGTAAGAGAGAATCAGGAGGGGCAGGAGTGGTTGGTTCATTACAGGAGGGATGGTTTGCACTCTGGGCCAGGGAGGCACATTCAGTCTGACCCAGGAAGGCTTTTCCTGAGCAGCACTAACAGGGCTGCAGGCACTTTAGCACTTCAATAAAAATGTGCTTGTTTCTTCCCATATTCCTTCAGCTTCGAGAAGCTGGCTTTATATTTCAGAAAGGTTTGGGGTTCTTTTTCACTTTTGTAAGTCTAGAGGGGGACAAATATTTCTGCTTTGTTACTGTTAGAAGTCTGTTAGTAACTTTGGCTTCCAATTCATTACTGCAGTCATGTTTTCAGAGCCTGGTGTGAGAGATAAACCCTTTGCAAATGAAGACAGCATCCATTTTCTTTCTACCTCAGGCCACACAGAATTGATTGGGGTAATAAAATGACAGTAGCATGTAATATACTGACGGCTCTTTAATTTGAAAACTAGTTCCAGGCTGATTCAAAACTTGTTTAAAGCTAATTTATGGCTTGTGTAATTTTCAGCTGGACCAAGGTAAAGGATGATATATGAAAACTGATGCAGAGTTAACATAATATATTCAAATCTGTCAGCTTGAAATCATCTATAAAGGGTTTGTGGGTTGATTTGGTTCTTTTTTAGTTTCGTATTTTTTTGAAGTAGCAATGACAGAAAAAATAGAAAATGCTTTGCTAGTATAAATAAGAATGAAAGACACTACTTTTCCATCGTGTTTTATCAAAAGGCAGTTTCTTGTGCTTTCTAGCTAAGTATTTTATGCATACTATTTTTAGCTGTTTTCTGTGTCAGTTCTCCATTTTCTTCAAAATCAGAAGCTGTGTAGAGTCTATTTCTTATGACTCAGAGTGTGCTGACTAACATGGATTGATAAACAATTATTTTGTTACCCATTATGTTACACATTCCCCATAAAGGTACATGTTTGTATATACTTAAATAGAATATATCTGTATATGTGTATTGATCTTGTTTTTTTTTTTAAAAAAAAAAAAGTAAAAATAATTAAGTCCTCAAATTAAGACATAGTATCAGAAGTAGTGTAAAATGTAAATATTTTTGTCTGAAATCTATGATTTCTTTGTAGCTCTCAAATTAAATTCACATCTGTTCCATATGCACTATTGATTTTTCAGTGTACTGTATCAGTGATCTTTCTGCACAGCAGAGGACAAACCTAGAAGAACTAGAAGAACAACATTTGCTTCTGTTGCTGTAGATGCAAATAGCAAATATGCCTAATGGGATAAAGGGGAAAAAAGAGTTTAATGCATATTGGGCAGGTGCTACAGTTCAATGTACCTTGGTATTTAATTTCTCGCTTTCTACCAGTCATTTTCACCTTGGATCTCTGCTGACTTGAATTTTAAAAGAATAAAATAAGAAGTGCTGAATGTCCGAGGCTCAGATTTTAACCAGCTACACTTTTGTGTTTGCTGCCAAGACTAACAAACAAGTTCCATGCCAGGACTAGAATATCCAATTTGTTATGTATTTATGTCAACAAGCAATTCAATTTTTTTTTTTTTTTCCCCCCAGAAGTGTGATTGATTCAAGACAGTTCTGTTGTGGTATCTTAAGCTGAAAGAACACTTAGGTCAAATGAAAAGAGACATAGTTCAAAGCAGGGCTGTCTTTCTTGCATAATCATAGTGGAATGGCAGCACATTTCATATTTTCTGTTCAAAGTTTTGTAAGTCCAAGAAGGATCATGTTCTGAGGAGCTTTGAGCAGAATCATCATTGGCCATGAAAAATGTAATAACCAGGCATTCTGGAATTATTTCTTTATGAGGCACTTACTTACATTTTCATACAGAATTTTGGTATTTTCAGGAAAGTGGAGGTACCACTTAACAGTGATTTTCCCCCATAATTTATTAAGTAATGTAGTTAAATATTATAATCGAGTAGAAAGCTATGTCTTGATCTGTCCAACTTGAAAATGCACATACACAAGCTTTCATATGTAGGTTGTAAGATACAATATTTTTATGAAGTGGGAAGGGCTTAAGCACTAGAAAATGCATATACCAAATTATTGTGTAAGTTGTGTGTCCATGACCCATTGTATCCATCACAGCTACAGTTGAATCTCACAAATAACTAAGAACTGCCATTTCATCATACAAGACGTTGAAAAAAATGAAAGAAGTTACTTTTTGCAAAATCTGTTCCATTATGTTATGATAGAAATAACAATTAGGAGAAACAACAAGCTAATTTTAACTGGTTTTGGAATGTATTTTAATTTTTCTTTGATACAAACGTTGTTCTTTAGGTTAGAAAAAGAATTTTTGCTTTTCCTTACAAAGGAAAACAAAACTAATACTCTTCCAGGTTCTTGTATTTGCAGGGTAAACGTCAAGGTTTGAGGATTTGTTACCAGAACTGTTGCTCACTTTGCCATGTACTCATAACACCCATAGAAGCAGCTTTAGAGAAGATCTCAATTGCACCTTGCAGCATTTTTATCATTGTACCTTACCTGAAAGGATCTCATTCTACTTACTGAGTATGTTTATTTCTGTAAGCTGTTGCTTCACGTGTTGCCAGACTAGTTCATAGCCACATGGACAGCCCTTCATACATATGTTCAGGCTCGGTACAATTTTCCTAAGAAGTGACAGCAGTATGAAAAGAGATAGTAAAGCCAGTGTAACTGGAAAGACAGACATATTTTCTCAACTTGGTTGCCAAAGAATAGTCAATTTGATTTCCATCCATCTCCTTAAAAATGGAAGTATTATATTAGCTAGCTGTATCTTAACTATTGAGAAGGATGACCAAGCTGCTTGGAAAGAAGAGAGAGTTTGAGAGTTGACAGAGAATTTGTGTCATGGTGGTCCTGTTGATGCAAGAGGAATGGAACAGGAATGTACCAAAGACCATTGTTGATTACCACTGCTTATTAAAAAAATCATAAATAATAAAAAATGTAAATAATTATAATAATAATGTAATAAATTATAGAAAATGTTGTTACCATTGTCTGGCCACAGGCAATAACAATATCATAAAAGTTCATTGAAACACAAAAGGCAGGCAAAATTCAAGGGAAGAAATCACTGAAACAAAGAATTTAGGCAGGTACATAATTTTCTTCCAACAGATGTGGTTGTTATTTTTTGATTTTGTATGTAGCACAATAAAGCTGGAAACGTATTGAGCTGATAAATTGCAGGGTCATGATTTAACTTCTCGTGTCTCAAGGAGGAAACAATATAGTACTGTTCCATACTCAGAGTCAGTTTATGGCTAATTGGGTCAACCAGAAGAGATAGTCATTGTCATAACTTGGCAGGGACCAAACTGAGGCAGCCTTTGAGAGAGAGGAAGTTTGCCTGTGGAAGTCCAGATCTGCTAGGCAAAACAGCAAGCTGTGAGGGTGAACACCAATGCAAAGTTTCATCTGGTGGCTTATAAAGCCTGGGAGCCGTTTGACTTCCTTGTTAGCTTTTAGATTGATGGGATTCTTTTATTTATTTTTCCTAAAATACCTTCCTCATACTGGATCTTAAACGTAAGATGGTAGGCTACAGAATGGTCCAAAAGATCCTCTATCCAACTCATAGAGAGGTGATAATACAAGAAAGGAATAAAAAGCTTTTTTAAAATATTTAAGCCCAGAAGCCGTTTTAAAGGAATTAATCTGAAAAGCTGTATAAAATAGAGATACTAAAGTATTCCCACTGGGCCCAAAGAGAGTTTTCCAGCTTTCTGGCCTCCAGCAAAGCCTCTCCATATATTAATTCTTTTGCAATATCTGATCTTAACTGTGGTTCTCAATGTCATTCAGTAGTCATCGATGGACTGGTCTTCACATTTTCCTTTCCAGTAGTAAACCAGACTAAACTGCAAGTGCTGAATATTATCATTATGAAAATTTAATTTACTTTTTAGGGATTGTTATGTTGGAAAACATAATAATGAGCTTTGCAGTTTGCAGTTTCCAAAAGTATAATCTGATTTCCTTGCAATTAATGACTGCAGAGAGAAAGTGATATATCAAAGCACGCATTCTGCTTGCAAAGCAATGACATCTAAAATATATTCTGTAATGAGCATTACAACAAACACAGTAGAGATAGTACTGATTAATGGATTTTTTTCTCTGTTGCAAAATATCTCAATCTATGCAGTTATCAAAACCACTGTGCGAAGCAGTGAATGTATTAAAGTGGCTTTTGTTTTTGACTGGCCTAGTCATGTTGCATTGCAAAATCAAGGTAATTTGGAAAACAGAATGTAAACTAATTAAAATTTTTTATTTTCTGTATTGGACTGTAATGTTGAAGTTGCTAATAGACAGCCAACTCTACTAACTTTTCTATCTTTACCAGAATGTGTGCTATACTGGTTTGCAATTAATTGTAAAATATATTGGTGTGGAGTTGTTCTAGCATGGTCCCAGCTGTTTTTGAAGAAACTTCCATCTTGAATAAGGTCATGAAAGGTAGTTTTCCCTTCCTTACAGTTCAAGAGCAGGGGTAGGTATGAGCAAAACAAGCATGCTTATTCAGAACTTTGCAATTCTGAATTGCTGTATAGCTATTTAATGTCTTATGATGCTCTTGTGAAGGCAGTATTACCATTTTCAGAGAAAATGCATTGCCAATGTTTTTTCTTCTATGGGAGAAGAAGTTACCCAGCGTAAAAAGAGTACAGTTTTAGACCACAAGTATTTTTCATTTCTCTGCCTGTGCTTAGAGCACAATTCCTCTGAAAATTCTCCTTTTCTTGGTGTGCCACTCCAAGACGCTGCTGAGGGGTCTGTTTGTCTCTGTTGCCCTCAGGACTCCGAGCCGTCAAATGAGGTGGTCTCAGAGGCCCCAGGTAATGTGGTACCCTCTACCTCAAGAAGTAGCTCTGAAGAGCTGGTATCGATGGCACAGAAACATCCAGAAGAGGTAGGACATTCTGTGTCTATTCTTTTCCAATATTAACTGTTGGGGGATACATGTTTGCCTCTGTTTTTCATGCTTAGTTTTGTTTTACTCAGAGTAGAGACTTCTTAAAGCTAAAGCTCAATCTTGCCTTCCCATACCAACAATATGCGAGATTAAAATAAATCTCAGGACCATGATTACTAATAACTATAAGCCAAGTATATTCCATATACTACCTTTTTAATACCATTTCTTATCTTTTTTTTTTTTTTTTTTTTTGGTCCTGTCTTTCATGCCATGGCAGTAGCAGGAGTTCCATTAGACTCTGTCAAACCAAACTTCATGACATGAAAGAGGAAGAAGTAAAATCTGTATATAGGTATTTAGGTAGATGTAAAGCTTTCTTCATCCCTCACTAAATTTAGGTACAGCTAACTGATGGGTTGTACAAAGGAAAGACCCTCGCTAATACTGTGCCTTTTTTGTGACCTTGTTTCCAAAAAAATAACACTAAATGCTTATGATATAGTATGATCACAAGTCCATAACCCCTAGTTTTGTAAAAAAATGTGCTGGCATATAAAGTAATTCCATAAAGTAGCCAGTGACTTGGGGCTTTTCTTGTCCCTGCAGTGTGTACTTGTCACAGTACACCATATCTGAAGAAGTTGTCTGCAGAATGTCAGACTCAAAACTTCATTTTATGGTGGCAATCATCCTTTCATAGGACCATTATCTTTAAATTAACCCTACCACTAAGAATGAAATCCTGCATTTGGAGTAGCCGTAACTTTATTGATCTTGGCTTCCTCAAAAACTTATATTATTATTATTGGTATTGATATTCCAAATACTTGATAATGTAAAACTAGTCTTTCTTGCTTTTTTCTTAGATTTTGTTTGACTATAATCAGTAAAGAAGAGTCTGAAATAGTAGGCATGGGAAATACAGTGCCATTTATTCGTTCTTTAGTGCAGCCTTTAGACAATTATCAAATACCTTCTTGAATTTCTCCTTTCCTCTGATAGTCTTCTCACTTTGTCTGAAGAAGAGGGATGTCTGCAGTACAGGGCCAGGAGAATTCTTAAGAGTCTCTTCTGGATTAAGACCAAATAGGTACTTCACTTATTTTGGAGTATCACCCCATATTCTACAATAGAAAGTCAGGTTATCACATCTAAGCAGTCATGAGAACAGAGTAATGTAAGCTTTTGGTAATACTTTTGTATATACTCTTGAGTAGCAAAGGGACCTCCATGCAGGTCTCAGCTTTTCCAACTTATCTCACTGCACTGGAGAAATTAAAATTGAGAACATAGATGATATTTAAAATAAATATAGAGGTAAAGTGCTGCAGAAAGAGGTATGAAACCTGGCTAATTAGTAAAAGGTGACCTAGAGGAAGATGGGTATACAGATTTTGCCTTTGTGGAATAAAAACAGCTAAACTGTGGGGGATAGGAAAGCTCAGAGAACTGAAAGTGAGATGTAAATACACCTTTTGAATTTTACTAAACATCTCAGTAATGGCTTATGTTGAAGTTCTTATGCTGAATGTGGGGTTGTAAAGTATTATTAGTGTTTTATAAGGGAATGAAAGTTTCTGCAATTGTATTTGCTGCAGTATAAATATAAAATCAGAGAGAGGTGAGTCAGAAAGAGTTTTATGGTTGGATTTCCAGGGAACCTTGAAAGGGGAGCACCAATATCCTGAATTACCAAATTCAGAACCCACCATGAAGCAACCCGTCTAAGTTACATGTGGGTAAGTCAACACACTTAACAAACATTTGTGGATTATACCCTTAAAAACAGTCTTTAACCAAACAAAACAAAACAAAACAAAAGTGTTTGCAGAGCTTTACTTCAACTAATGTCTTTTTTATTTCTCATTTGATTTTAAATCTCCCAGTACATCACTCCTTTATATTATCTCAGTGTCTGCTTAATGAGTTAATATTTGGAATTAACTATAGCTGCTGATGCATTATTTGTATAATATTTTTTGTCTCATTTGAATTTGACCCATCAGTATTGGTGAGAAGGAGGAGGTTGTTAAAGAAAACTCAAATGGAGCCATGGAAAGGAAAAATAGGAAAATAGGCTAAAGAAGGCAGAATGACTAACAAACCACAGATTTCGGGAAGGTGGAAGAATTGAGAGAATTGGGAAGGATGTGGAAAGTAATGTTCAGAAACAGTCTTGGGCTTGCAATTATGAGGACAGGACAATTTCTAGTAGGAGAAAGTAAGGCAAATCCCATGAGTTGCCACATTAATTTGTATAAACCTTATGTTTTTCCTTCTTACAATTTATTTTCCTCTTAGGCCAGTCTGAGTCTGATATTCAGTTACTTTTGTCATCAGTTTTAGCTTACAGGTTGTCATTTGATCCCTCTTTTGAAGCCTTTTTTTTAATTGTCCCGTTCTTCCTCTGAGTAGAAACGCTGTCTGAATTTTTAGTTCTACTCAACAGGATGGCAAGATGGCATCAATTCTTGCTGCCTGCCTTCCTCCAGTCCTCTTTTCATGCTCAAGAATTTAACTCTTTGTGGAATAGAGACAGTGTCCAGCAATTTGCCTTATGAAAAAAGCCACTGTGGGGATAATCAGAATCTTGGTTGTTTAGATTTAGCTATTTTCATAGCTGTGAAGGATCCGAGGGAGTTTGAACACACCATTCATTGGTGTATTTCAGATGCTGAAACATTTTGGGTTATAAAATAACTAAACTATGTTTAAAGGTAGAAAGATACCTTTTTTCTTTGTTTTCAAAAGCTTCACAATACTCAATAAAATTTAAGTTGTGTAGATTTGAATGCTTGAATGATTTTAATTAGCATCAATGCTACTAACATCAATAAGGAAGTTTCCTGTGTGATTGATAAGTTGATATTGTATATAGTTAACGTCTTTTTTGGGATCTGGAATTGAAAAGTGGAACTGAAAGAAAAATCCTAATTTCAATGTCGTTTCATCAGACCTTTTTAGCAGTTTGTTAGGAAAGTGTAGAATACACTGCTTTTCATAGACTAGTATACTAAATTGTGGAATTTGTGTGGTTTCCCACCTAGAATAATGCTTAAACTAGGACTTTTGTCCTCAAAATCGTTTCAAAATTCAAACCTGCACTATTATTAGTATGCCCTATCTTAATACATTCAATTACAGCTGTGATGCTACACATTCTTTACCATGAACTGATGAAAGCAAATTCTTTGGACCTGTTGATTACTAGAAGATACAAAGCTTTTAAAATGTTTTAAATGTACAAATAGACTTGCCTGATTAGCACTGTAATGGTTTGATAAAATGGAAAGGCTGATGGATTAGATTTCATTACTCTTATTCTGTTTTCTGAGGTCATTTTTATTGTGCGTTTGGCAATTGGAGTCTATCTATCTATCTATCTAAATGTTTATAAAATATACTTTAAAAGTTTTTTAGATTAATATGCAGTGGTGTAGAAGAACATGAAGGTTTGTTGTTAAAGTAATTTTACTTTCCTTTTTTCATACTGTGAGTGAAGAGCATGATGTGTTGTACCTTGATACCATTTCTCATGAGCAGTACTTTCATGTACAGGGAGTGGTGGTGTTAATGGTTGATTATCTATGTAAGAAAAGACTAGTTCTGGCACTTTTCGTTAAACCTAAACCTCATGAGAGGCATTTCTCCTTCTTTAATTGGAAGTAAAACAGGAAAAAACATGGGTTATGTGCATTAATTTATTTTGCCAATACTGTAGCCAATGAATCAATCATGTTTTAATAGTATAAGACCAACAGAGGTTGTTCTTTCTGAAAAGCTGCATTGCCAGAACAGTACAGATACAGAAGAAAAACTGTCCCATTCTCTCTCTTTCATAAGAAAGACTAGTAGAACAACTGCCAACACCCTACTTTCTCTCCAAATAAACACATATGTATGTTCTGGAGCATTGTAGGGTAACTTGAATGACATTACTGTATGATATGAACATAAATGAAAACCTTATACATCTGTGGTGCTTTCTGATTTTTGTATTAAAACTATAAAAGCTGTGCAAAGCATCTTGGATCTCAGCTAAAGAAAGATTAAGATAGGTCCCCTTTCATCTGTCTGTGAACTATGAGACATTCAGTGCTTACAGTTTATCTGGACAGAGCACAGATGTTTTTGTATTAATAATGAACAGCTGAGGTATAGTGTTTTGGTGTGTAGGAAAAGATGTACCCCGCACTTCTGTCATCTGCCATTACTCATAAGTATGCTACAGACAATTTGAAAGTATTATAGAATTCAGTGTTAAAATCATTGCATTATTCTTGGAAGATCTGGGACAACCATATGCTTTGTTTAGGACACAAGCAAGGGGAATATTTTTTAATTTTTATGAAGACAATTGGAAGCTGATGCTATCTTTGGTTTCTTGAGTTATCTTCCTACCTTGATCTGTGGATTAAACCTTTCCCAGTCAGTCCCATTGCCTCCTCAAGTTAGTACAAAAAGGTTTTATTATATTTTTTTTTAACACAAAGGTATAAACTTTATCAGCAGAACATCCAATCCATCCTTACGTTGTTTTATTACACTGTAGTGTTTGCTTTTTAAACTATGTCTGATGTATCAGACATAGTGTGGGTAGCAGGGCCAGGGACGTGACGGTCTCCCTGTGTTCGGCGCGGGTGAGGCTGCACCTCAAGTGTTCAGTTCTGGGCCCCTCATTACAAGAAGGACACTGTGGTGCTGGAGCATGTCCAGAGAAGAGCAACGTAGTTGGTGAAGGGTCTGGAGAACAAGGCTTAAAAGTGGCATCTGAAGGAGCTGGAATTGTTTAGTCTGGAGAAAAGGAGGCTGAGGAGAGGCCTTATTGATCTCTACAATTACTTGAAAGGAGGTTGTAGTGAGGTGGGGTCTGTCTCTTCTCCCAAATAACAAGGAACAGGAGGAGAGAAAATGGCCTCAAATTGAACCAGGAGAGGTTTAGATTGGATATTAGGAAAAATGTCATCACTGAAAAGATTGTCAGGCACTGGAACAGACTGCCCAGGGACGTGGTTGAGTCCTCAAATCGACATATTTAAAAGGTGTGTAGATAGGGTACTTATGGACATGGTTTAGTGGTGGACTTGGCAGGGTGCTAGGACTTGACTCTTTTAAATGCCCTTTCCAACCTCAATGATTCTGTGATTCTGTGATTCTATATTCTGAAAGAGCTGAATAAAAATTAATTCCATGGCAAAGCTTGTAATAATACTGGCACAATAATTGCTCCATCTGCTATTATTAGCAGACTTAGATAACTGGATTTCCATCACTGACCTCTTTCGCTTGAAAAAAATACTTCAATCATTATGTGGAATAAGCATTGGCAAAGAGCAGAAGGATGATTTACTCTCTTAGAGAACACAAGAAAATATTAGAGAAAATGAGTATTTGTGTATCTGTGTGTATAAATGCAAAGCTTTTATGTTTGTGTTAGTGGAAAGGTTGTGTTACCTTTTCTAAACTTCATAGGCACTGAAATATTTTCCCTCTGTTCTGTGTAGCTGCTGGCTTGAATTCATTTAACAGAAGAATTGTCTCAGACTGTTGTTGCTATAAATATGTTGTTCTTCCTGACACACTGTTAATTGAAAAAAAAATGAAGTTATCCACACAGAGTGGATTAAACTGCATATTTACTCTTGACCACTACATTTTTTTGCTTAACTTCTGAAGAGCTTTCTTGCTTGGAGAAGTGTCTGGAAATTTCCATGCTGCATAGATCTAGCAGACTGTTTTCTGGTGAAAAATAGTAAGTGGTAATTTGCTAGTTATTCTGTACCATAGGTAAATAATCTCCCTTGATATCAGAAGTTGTAAGACTCTGATTTTGGAAGAGAAGCCAGTTTGTACTTCGAAATTGCAGTGAGATCAGAATGTTTATTTTGAGCAGCATCACAGAAGCTACATGACATACTTTGACAAAGAAAATATATTAGGTCATCTGTGTCATCCATTCCCTGGCAGACACAGGATTGATCCATCCAGTTTATTTGTTAGTATTTTTTTGTAGTTTTAAGACTTCTGAGCAATGATGGTTTTCAGAGTGTCAGAGCCTTTTCCTTTACATTCCTGTTCAAAGCACCTTACTGTATAGCATGTCCTCTTTGTTTTCTTCGGGTGGCAATGAAAAGTTGCAGCAGATTACAGATCTGGAATTGCTCTGCATTTAGAATATGTTCTGCACCTATAACTTGGATGAGATTTGGTGATTTGTCCTGTAACAAGCTCCTTGTGTCAGGGTGTGGGTTCCTACCATCAGACTCATTTATCAAACAGAGGAGCTGTTCAGATCATTTGGCAGTCAGGAGGTTTGTTGATTTTACTTTTTGTGCTTCTACGAGTAATTATTATGATTGCTGTAGTTCCCATTAATATTTCATAACAAAGGCACTAAGCCACATGCCTAAAAAGCCTTAGAGTCTGTGTTAGAAGTGAATTAAAAATGAACAGAGAAAGGAACCTAATACCTTTGACTACTGAAGTGATTCCTCTGTAAAATAAACTGGGTAATACAGTAAGCATGCAAATGCTCTGGAGTTAGGAATTGATATTTTTCACCCAGTCTCTTCACATGACTGTTTTATGTAATCTTCTTAATAACAAAACATAAAGGTCGCAAGATGGCTGGGAAATGCTGTCATGCAGTTCTGCTTTTGAAGTCAAAATTTATTTATGTGTAGTTAAGCTATAAATGGCCTCATGGAATGAGGGCTTCTCATAGAAGAGCATTATTAATTTAAAAAATGAATTAGATCTGCTTAAAATTTCCACAAGTCTAAGACATTTTTCTTTATTTAACCTTTTCACAGTCTCTGCCCTTCTTTAAAGTACATTCAGTCTTATATCATCTGTTACTCAGGAAGGTATTTAATACATGACTTGGCATCATTTGCATTATACAAGAAGATTAACTTTACAAGCTCTGCTATTAATCTGAGTAGCTCTACATATTGACCTATGAAAGAACATAATTAAGTTAGCTTAATTAAGTTAATTAATTGTTACACTCTGATGAACTTACTATTGAGAGGAAATTAAAGGCAAATAGAAAATGGCATTCATTGGTTTGAATTCATATTTTAAAGGATTTTACAAAGATGCATTATATTTATATAACGAAAATATCTATTGTGTAATAACCAAAGCAGAAGCAATTAAAAATGTCAAAATCTAAGAGTCTCTGCAGTATTCTCATATATTCCCTGACAGTCATCCATATTTCTAAGAGCAATTAAATAACTGTCTTAGAAATTTAGAAAATGACTGCTGTGGGGTTTTCTTTATCAATACCCAAATAATTGAATTCAGAAATTGACCCTGCTGTCTACACCTGAACTGCAGAGAAAAGCACACTATAGAAGTTGTATGACTGTTATAATCTGATATCACACTGTCCTTCAGGGGAGAGGAAAGAGGGAAGAAAGGGAAGAATTGAAAGACAGCTCAGGGCAGCAAGCAGTACCCCATCCAAGGTACATTCTTGCACATTTTTTGCATGCACTGATGGAGGAGAAAGGAGAGAGGGTCCTGGAATTTCCTCTGTCAGCTGCATTTCTGTAGGCAAGAGTGCCTGCAAGTTCTCTGCAGGGAAACATTCCGGGTTACAGCACAGCTCCTCTGCATGGACAGCCCCTCTGTGTGACTCCAGCATCTGGGGCACGTTCATCAATCTTCATCTGCACTGATGTACCCTGGAGCTAATTCCAAGTATAGTAGGCATAATTAATAAAAAGGAAGAGAAAAATGGCAAAACAGGCATCAATGTGCCACAATAAATGCTGCCAAATGAGCAGTTTATTAATCTCTGAGATTCATTAATTTTACCATGGCTTTAGTTTGAAATTATTTTCTCTGAACAATTTCTCTAATTTTTTTTTCCATAGATTTTCTGGATGGTATCCTTAGTGATTTTAGCATTTCATGCTTTCTTTCTGTTGTAAAAATTATTATTTTAACTCAAGTGAAAACAGTATTTTCCCTGAGGTATTATTCTTTGGAATTTCCAGATCACATGAATGGGTCATTGATTTGTGGATACATACTCTGGAAAAAATAGCAGCATTGAAAATAGGTAGCCAGTGGCATTTAGAATTACTTGTGTACAAATCTATATTCATATTCTGAATACAGATAAGTTGGAACTTCATTCCTTAAAAAAAAAAAAAAGAAAATTTCCTTAAATGATACTAGGTATTTGATTTGAAAAAAATAAGCTGAAACATTCATTAAACTGGATAGGATCAGAAGAAACAATTCAGTTACAACTGCTCTGTATTGAATAAGACATACTGTTTTTCTCTAATGCCTTGCTAAAAAAATTAGTTTTAATATTTGAAAATTCAAATTGAAATGAACATGTTATATTTGGCCACATAAAAGTGTTATGGAGCGTTAAACAACCAGTTATATTCCAAGAAGAAAGAGCAGCTTTGATTTCAGCTTCACTGACATACTTTAAATAATTTTTCTGTTTTGTTGGGGTTTTTTGCTCAAGTAAGACACTGGAAAATTGAATGAGAAATGAGAATTAAGCAAGCTTTAGGGGGATAGAGGGAAAGTAGCAGCAAGTTGTGCACACTGAAAACTGTTTCCCACCTGCTGCATATTTTGGTAGCTGTACAGATGTCAGTGGGCTTCAGTGTAGCTGTGTGCACTCTCTGGTCAGCTACAACTGGATTATTTTGAGGTATTCATCATGCCCTGGTATGGTATGATGTCATGTAAGCTAGTGTTGTCATTCACTGTGTGGCACCTATGATACACAACAGAGATTCTTTCCTGGAGGAAAGTAAATTTAATACTTTCTTCAATACGTTATGTACACTTTCTTCGTCTTTCATATTCTTTCTTTTCTGAGGGATTTGCCATCTTCTCTTTTATCTGTAATATTTGCATGAAAAATTAAGCAAATATGTTCTCTGGTCATTGCATGCAGTGTAAATATTAGACTTCACATTGCACTATGTGAGCAAAGCCATGTTCCTTTTTCCAGCTGATAAATAATGCCAGGAATTTTCTATTTTATTTTAATATGACAGGTAGAAAATACCATTAGAACCCTCTTAAGTTATTGTAGTTTAGATTTCAGATAATGAAGCTTGGGCAGTGCTAAAAAGTTCAATGTCATCTCTAAGGTAGAGTAGATAAGCAGAGGTCAGTCAGTAGCCATTAATAATGTAGCTTATATGGATTTTCCCTACCCAGTTGTTTCAGGGTTATCTCTGAACTGCAGTGCAATCCCAGTAGTGTCACAATGCTGCTTCATCAAGTATTGTTTCTTTAAATTCCTCTCACTGTTAAGCAGAATATTTAGCAGACATTGAAGAGTTTGTATTACCTGAATATTTTAGCACAGTAGGATCAGTTGCGTGTTATTTATTAGAATATCTGGTTTTGCTATTAATATGTATTTTTGTGATACTCATATATACATTAATTTACCCTAATTAGCAGTAAATTAAATTTATGTTAGCATCATGTCTTTTCTGAAGACTAGGAAGTAGATTAACACACACCATTATCTTTCATAACCCTCACTGGCCTGCTAAGTCCTTCTTAAGTGAATAGTTTTCATCTGGTTAATTTTCTATTTTTTAAAGGGCCCACACACGTAGCTTTGTCACCCAAGCCCTCTAGATTACCTGGAATACCTAGAACTGTATATTCTATGCTGTAGTTATGGGATTTGTTTTATGTAGAAGCTTTGAAAATTTTACCGGTACTGAAAATCTAGTTAAATTCGGAGAGACTGTGATGAAGAGTGGTATTTTTGAGAAGTTATCTATTATCCAGTCCCAGTATGTTTTACTCTGGTAAGATTCTTGTTTACATTGATTGAAGTCAATATAGGAAATTGAAGACAAGTAGTGGAAATCAGCACACACTTTGTGCTGATAAAGATACACATTTGTCCACTTCTAAGGCACAGCTTAGGTATTATTCTGTATTCTCCATAGACACAAAAGAGGTGGAGATATGCCTATTGCACAACTTAGCTGGCTAAAATTACTTGTCTAAACCTTTGTAGATTATGGCAGTGTTTACTGTGAAAGACACCTGCAGAGGGGCTTTTCAGGGCATCCAGAGCAGGCCTCTGGGGATGCATTTCACTGCTGCCTAAGAGAGGGGCCTGGAGATGCTCTGCAGTTCAGTAGCCAGGAGAGCAAGTCCTCATTCAGTTCACACCAGCCAAAGCCCACACTGCTGCTGAAAGTGCCATCTGCTCCTGCAGCCCACTGCTGGCCTTGTTGGACCAGAAGATGGCTGGGTGGACTGATCTGGCAGACCATGGGGTGACATTCATGGAAGGTGGAGGGGTTGCATAGCTGTGGACCATGATGTTGTTGTTCAGCCAAGAGAAAGGGATGCCCCAATGAGACCTTATAGTGGCTTTCCAGTATCTGAAGGGGAGCTGTAAGAAAGCTGGGGTAGGGCTTGTTGCATAGGTGTGTAGCAAGAAGACAAGGGGAAATTGTTTAAAACTTCAAGAGGAGAGATTTTGGTTAGACATTAAGAAAATATTTTCTCCTGTGTGTGTGATGAGACACTGGAACAGGTTGTCCAGAGAAGTTGTGACTGCCCTCTCCCTGGAAGTGTTCAAGGCCAGGTTGGATGGGGCCTTGAGCACCCTGGTCTAGTGGGAGGTGAGCTAGATGAAGGTAGGTGAACTAGTTAAAGAAATAGATGATCTTTAAGGTCCGTTCCAACCCAAACCATTCTGTGATTCTATGAAATCCTGCTCTTCTTTCTGCAAAGTATGATCAATTACTACTTGTTAGATTTTCAGACAGGTGATTTGTTACACAAGACATAGACTGTGATTTGGAATGAAAAAACACAGGCACTGGAATATTCAAATGTAGGACTCAAACCTGAGCATCCACTCTCCAAAACTACAGTAAATTTAATAATAGGCTCTAATTTTGGGGTAGATTTACAACCAAAATTTCTAAATGAGCAGTCAGTGTAGAAAGCTGCCTTAAATATGTACAATTGAATGACAGTAGAATTGCTCCCTTTTTGTTTTCCAGATGTTCAATGGTATTTGACTCCATGTAGGAACTCACTATGGGTAAACACATATAATCCAATATTGATCACACCAGGTGGGTGTTAGGAAGATAAACATCCATAGTTAGAAGGATAAAAGCAGGCCCTTAGAAAATACCTTCTTAGAGAAGTTTAAAAGGTTAAATACAAAATCAAGAGTAAAGGCATATTTGTTCTACTGTAGCTCTAAATTTGGGAGATATAGCACTCAAAATGGGAAGGCAAGATACAAAAAAGTAGGAAGCATGAAGAAAGAGGGTGTAAAGGAACAGAGAATTTTTTTCTGCACTATTTTTATCCTTGTTTTCTAACAGTGTTTATAGAGTTATCTCTGGGAAGAAGATCTCAGTAAGTAAGTGTTTAAAAATGGAGCCACCCATAGAATATAATTTGTGTGTTCAAAATTTTAGATGTTTGTTTCTGCAAAATGTGAATTTCTTGTTTTTGAGATAGAGATTAAGGCAAAAATGATGCAGTGTCATTCAGGGCCTGTAGATAATCCAAAATTCACCAATGTTCATATTTTAGCCTGATAAGCAGCCCAGTAAAATTAGCTCCATTTTGAAGTTGTGTTGTTACTTGAGAAAGCTTTTGGTATCTTCAAAAGCACTCATTTATTCAAAAAGGGTAAGCCCATAAAAAAGTAGAAAAAAATGAACCCAACCCCAGTTCCTGTGAGAGGCTGTAGTAGAGGAAACTCCTTCACTGCATGACACCCTGCAAAATTTCTCCTTGGAGATTCATGTTATCCCTTAATCCCTTGCTAAGGACCTCATGTAGAAACAACAAACACTTGGACAAGAATTGAAAATAAGCTTTTAATTATCTGAGATGAAAAGGTGGAAGAACCTGTGGTGCTTTTTAAAATAATATTACCACTGCTAAATCAAAAGTTTCTCAGCGCCTTCTGTGATATTATGCATTTCAGATGAAATTTCTTTTGTCTTAGAGGTTATTTGATTTAGTAATAGCATTTTGTTTGGGAAACTAATAGGGTTAAATTTAATTTCTTCTCACTTTCACCTCACAATCTTCCCTGAGCACCTGCCTGTGGCCATTGAAAGCATCAAGAAACTGGGCTAGCTGAACATCTCTTACAGCCCAATGCAGCTCCTTATTTCTTAATGCCACAAGTTAACCTGCCAGTGTCTGGGTCAAATGATGAAGCCAAAACATATTGTCAGAATTAAAACTTTTCAGATTAAATATTGCGTATGTGATGTGGTTTCTGGTTTGGTTTGGTTTTTTTTCTGCTAAGTTAGCATCTGTGTTTATATTTCACTGTTTAATACAAATGTAGCACATTGAGAAAAAAGCTTAGCCAATTTTTCCAGAATATTAAAACTTTAGAACTGCCTGATTTTTATTTACTGAATTAACGCTTGCTTATTTGAATTTAAATCAATATGCATTTTAATTTGAATTTAATAAGAAAGGGATCCTTATGTTACAGTCTTTGAAGCTCCCATAGCACAAATTAGCAAATAACTCTGTTCAATTACATATTATACTTTTCTCAGGGCAATCTTACCCCACAAACTTGTCATTTTGAGTACTTTTTTTTTAACTCCATGGTTTGTATTGTGAATATATTTTGATTTTGCAGTCAGGGCTATATGGTGAAAAGAACTGAATAAAAATAAATAAATAAATCATTTTTACCTCAAAGAGTTCTAGTATATTCTAGTGTAAAGACAGACATGGATAAAAATTTTTTCAGAAGTCAAGTTGCATTCCATTAGGTGCATTTTGGCAGGGGTTTGGACTTAACAGCAGGAGTTTGCTTTTTTTAAAGGGAAAACTGATAATAAGACATAATGCTGTTTCAAATATTTTGAAATGTCACTGGTTTTTTCCTTCTGACTTCATTATTCAACTGTTTATAGTAGCCTCTACTTCTCTGCATAATACAGAAATGTAAGTTAGTAATAGAAACAAGATTAAAGACAGTCAACAGATCACTTAATGGAACAAATGGATTCCTAGGCTTATTAATTGGTAAGCTTCAGCTAGAGAAGCCTTGCACATACGAGCTGGGAAAATGGAAGGCTGTTTGCATAAATACTTTTCAACTGTTAAAGAATCTATTCATTAACAGACTTTATCAAGTCAGCCCAAGGGTCTGTATCAAGAAGCTTCATCATCCATGTAGTTGTGAAGTGAATGTCATCAGAAATCATTGGGCTTAAACACTTACCAGCTCAGTACGATAAAATGACTGCATTTTTATTTACACAATAACCTCAAATCCTCATATTAAAAAGCAGCAAATTTTTTTGCCCTTTGCTGTTGTAACTGTAACACATGTACCAATTATTCATCATTCCATAATGTATCGTTTTTATCAGAGTACTGTCTCTTCTCTATATATAGAATAAATATTTATGTTTTCTCATTTTTCTGAACTAGAAGATAATGATAGAATAGGTTTGAAGTGTCAACTATAATTCATTGCCTGCAAAGAAAAGCTTTGTACTGATACTGTGTGGAAGGAAAAGAATATCTAAATCATTTCAGCAGCAAGCTTATAACCAAGATAATATCAGTATTTTCCTTCTTAAAAATATATCTGCCATAAATTAAAGGAGGTCTTCAATATTTTATTAAAATACTTCTGACAAGTTTAACGCCATCTTCAACAGGAATGCATGTATGAATAGGAAAACACTTTTTCTTTTTTTAAAAAGTGAAGGTCAAGTGAAAGTTAAAACAAGCTTGCAGTAAATTTCATACTAATACTGCAAATATTTTGTTTAGGACAGGTTAAGAAATTGTGATGCTTATTTAGTATCAATCCAAAGGTAAACATTTTATCGTTACAGAGAGCTTAAGGTAAGTGTAGCACTTTGATAGTTTGTACAATAGCCATATAGTTTGAAAAGAAAAAAAAAAAGAAAAAGAATACATGTATATTGAGTCTATTTCAATGAACTCTTAAGCTACTTAAAATTAGCTTTAGCAGTAAGTAATAGGTGCATATCACAGTATATAATTATGTATTAAGTATATAAGTAAAGTAACATAATTACAAATCAAAATGGGTTTGTAATGAAACATTTTATATACAAATAATGTGGTTCAATATCTTGAGAGATTTATAGCTATGCTTCAAGTTTCTTCAACAAGAAAATGTAGGAAAGTGTTGGCAGTATTTTTAACAATATAATAACAGAAAAAAAAAGTTGTGTGTGATAGAAACCTTTCATCTGTTTTGCAGAATTCACGTCCCTTTATTATTTTTAAAACGATTTGATTTGAAGCACTTAAAAATATTATACATTGTCTTTCTCTAACAAAGAGAGAAATATACCCAGTTCCCATTAAGGGCGAATGATTGAGTTTTGTGCTTTCTTTGTGAATGTTCCTTCCTCAAGCCCTGAGCTGCAGCAGCAGCAGCAGCACCTCCCATACCTGCAGCCACTTGCTGCATGATTCCAGCTGCAGCTGGAGGGTCCGTGTCTTCTGGGAGAGGTTCTCACCAAGGCACTTAGTCAGAAGGGCCATTACTTTTCTGGAGCCTTTCCCACTCACAGAAGATCCAAAGCATCACTGGAACAGCTTTTTGCAAATACGTAGACATCTGAAACAAAGTCTTGGTGTTTCTGATGCATATGAGAATTTTACTTTTAGTTCCAAGTGTTTTTTTTCCCTGCAATAAGTTCAACTTTATTCACTGATTAGTATAGCACATTCATGTTGAAACAAGCTGGAAGTTTTTGTAAGGTCATATATTTAATGGGAAACCTAGGCAGACACACTTTTAGGAGGTAGCCCCAACATTTCAGTTTTTAACTGCTGTCAAAAAGCTTGACAATTATTTTATTTTTAAAAAATCAGATATTAAAATACAATGTGAGAATGAATCCTTCCTTTTTATGACAAAAACACAGAAGCACTCCTTCATTTTGGAAGCAATTCATATGCTAGGTCAGTACTGTAAAGCTATGCGTTTGTCCCTGCTAGTGACATGAATAAGCTAAGTGATCTTACCGTATTTGCTGTTGCCAAATTGTATTAGCATCTTGGGCATGATAAGCATGTCATTAATGTGAGACAAAAATTAATTACTACAATAAGGCAATAAAACTTTTTTAATACTGTGTGATCACTAGCTTGAAATAAACTTGCATTTTCAATTTTAATTCCTTCTGCTAATATTTTAAGTTCCTACAGACTCTGAATTTTAACCTTTTGTGATTATTTACTGGAATTTGCTCTTGGATGGGCACTCTGTAGAAACAAAGCACAAAGGGTGACTCCATTTGCTTTCCATCTGTCCTTGCTGTAATGTTTTTGGCAGATGTATTAGGGAACTGTTGCACTCTCCCATCCTAAAATCAGTCTGGAAGATAAGGGTGCTGGGTTATGTTCTGTGCATTCCTACTGTCCACCAAGTGCATCTTGTGTGAGCAAGCTAACTTCCAGACAGCTCAAATGCAGAGAAGATGACTGTGAGTCATGGATATTGAAACTAACAGCAGTTCTGTATCAAACCTCATAAATATGAATTTATTAGATTTTGTCATACTTCACTCAAGATTCTAGCCATCTTTTTAAGATTATGCTCTTTATGTAAGCTAATTTTCGTCAGCCACCCTAGGAGGCCCCAGAGTATCTTAGTACTTCAACCCAAACAGCTGTCTACCCCTGGAATGAGAAACCTCCTTTAACTGGTAGGTTCCACTGCTTATTAGAGAAAGCCAATTATATGAATCACATTTGCATCTATACATTCTACACATTAAACTTACAAGAAACATCCTGATGGAAAGATTGATGTTTTCTGGACAGTAGACGACCAGTTACATTTGGTCTTGTCCTGTAGATTCACTGCATCTTCTTAGCTTACGAAGAATCTAAGTAAACTAATAGTAATAAAGGTGGTGAGATTGTAAACTTTTCTTTTTAGGGTTAAAGCATATCTCTCAGTGCTGTTCTTCTCAAACCAAAGACATTTAGTGATGAAAATCACAACACACATTTCAGAATCAATGAAACCCAGCATTTCATTCTAAAAAATTGATCTGTCTGTATCTGTATGGGTCTGCTTCTGGAGAACTATCCAAAGCTTACAGTTGCTTGCATATAGTCAGATGCATCCTAAAACCTTGGAATTCACAACAATCCATTGTTCTTTTCTTTAAAATACCTATTTTTCAGTATTAGAGAAGTACTATGTGAGAATATGTCTGTATTGAACTATGAGACCATACCTGTTGGAAATCAGGCACTTAGATGAGGCTGTCACGGGTGTTTGGCTTCTGGCTAGGCAGAGGCATATTGGCAACTTGACTTTCACACTGCATCTTCTGAAGAACTGGCTTCTGGTATATTGTGGTACAAGGCCATTAGACAAAACATAATAGGCTACCAATACATATAGTTCATATAACAGAGGCTTTTCTCACTTTGGAAGAGCCTCTGTTCCAAGAAGGTAGATACATGAGACAAAGTGATTTTGTTACAAGACAGCTTTTTGTGCTTTGAAACAGAAGTACTGAGGCATAGTTGCTTGTCTTTATTCCTTTCTCTACCATGGGGCACTGCCTATGTTGCAGAACAAGTCTGATGCCTTCCTGGCAGATTGAGCAGGCACACTGGGTGCTGCTTCCTTCATGCTTTTCCAACACATAGCAGTTCTTCTGTGGGAAGCAAACTCCAGGATCATATGATCTGGTAAATTTTGATTGACTGGTGATGACTTCTGAATCGCATCACGAGTCCACATCTTCA
Source organism: Florisuga fusca (assembly GCA_038090715.1). NCBI lineage: Eukaryota > Metazoa > Chordata > Aves > Apodiformes > Trochilidae > Florisuga > Florisuga fusca. The sequence goes on from JAAWXA010000002.1 coordinate 23,319,531, forward strand.
CAGGGCTCTGTGAGGATCTTGCTTCACATCTCTTAGCACCAAAAAACTTCATTAAGTAGTTAATTTACATCTACCATTGGTCAGAAGTAAAGTCATGCTGTTAAGTACATGGGTAGGAAATTTCAGCAAATAAGCCAGCCCTGGTTTTGAAAGTGGTATTTCAGTGAAGACAGTTAGAAAGAATATATTTTGAGCTTTCTGAAGTGCTAATTTCTTGGAACACATATGCTTGAGTGTGCTGCTCAGAGAGTATGAAAAAAAAATTAACTGGAGAGCATCTACTGCTTGGTTTTGCAGGGCTTGATAGATCACTGTAAACTTTAAAAAGAAAATAGGAAAATGATGCAGAAACCAAGCTGCCGAGGAGATCTGGCCTATCATATGTTTGGATGAGCATGGCATTTTGTTCTCAATTGACTCTTCTTACTCTTTCCTGCCACGGGCTATGAAATCATATGCCCTGAGGAAAGGAAATTCAATTATACATTTAACATTTTGGATTAGTGGGGAATATGCATCTGGCATGGCCAAAGCAGGAAGGTTTTATCTGTAAGAGTTAGTTACAAAAATTATCTGTTGATATAAATATGATTAGAAGCTGCTGTATTTGTCAGAAAATACATAATACTGGAGACAAAAGCTGCAATTATCTCTGTTAGAATGTAAATCTTTTTTTTCAGCATGATGAAACATTAATGTGATGGAAGTTCTAAAATATTAAAAAGTTGGCTTATGGAAATGATTACAGAAATCTGTCTCCATGTCCAAAAAGGATGTAGGGGCAACAGCTGACATGACAGCTTACCAGTTTACAGCTTACCATGTAACTTGACCTTTCTGCTCCACTCCATCCCAACTCCACTAAAATTTTTCAGGTTTTGACAGTTCTTTTTGACTGAAAAAAATGAAAGCTTAATTTTCAAGATATACAAAGAAAAAAAAAATACTGGAGCAAGTAGTGATTGGATGCTGCTGAAGAAGTATTAGTGTTTTAGTCCTGGACTAGTGCTCTTCTCCAAGGAGAGAATAAGCACTGAAGTCTGGCAACTCCCATTGCTGGCTACAGAATAGACAGATGGAATGTCATTTCAAACAAACAAAAAAGATGAACACATAGATGGTTGGAAAATTAATTTCTGTGTTGTATCCTTCCATCTAAAATGTTAAATTTTTAGATTTCCTTGGTGAGGTGGATAAAGTATGTTGCTCAACCTGAGTTTATTTATAAACCTGTATTGCTTCACATGTTCCCTATCAGAAAATAGGATTCATGGCTTACAGGTGTTAAATGACAAATTAATGACTTGAAAATTACATTTATCAGTGAAATATTGTATGCCTATGTCAACCATTATAAATTGGGCACTACAAGTGGTGATTTTTCTGTTTGGAATACACCAAGATTTTAAACATTATCCTAAGGATCTTCAGAAACTTTTCTGGTTAAAGATATGAAAATTCTGTAAAATAAGGCTCTAAAAGCTACAAGAAAGTGAGCCAGAAGGTGGTGAAATTTTAGCTCCAAAGGGTGAAATTTTACAAATGTATTGAAAATGCAGCAAAAGGAAATGGTTCACAGGAGAAAATTGTCATGGCCTTGAGACTTGCATTTTTCACCTGCTTTGGTCTAAATTTATCAGCTCAAAATGAAACAATCAAATGGGCATCAAGAAAATTCCCTTTTATGCTTTGTATCAGTGGATAAGACCTTGAAAATGAGAAAATGTATTTGGGACTTTATGTCAGGAGTACTTTATGTCAGGTGTTGTGTTTAATGAAACTATTCAGACAAAATAAAAATCTTAGCTGTGACCTCAGTCACTCAGAGAAACAACATGGAAAAGAGAGTCAGAGATCAAGCATATATTTTTACATAGGTCATGGATGCAAATCTTTTTCATTAAGCAAGAATACTAGCTTATTGCTGAGAGCAGGGCAGGCAAAATGGAGTTCAGATCACCTTGGAAAGGATATTGCCCAGAAATGTATTTTTATCTTCTTGGTTCTTCTTCCTTCCCACATGCTTTTGTGCTTCTTTCAGATTAATTTTGAAATGTCCTGCACAAACAAAATCCTTGTATCTTGTGGGAAATTGTAAAAATTATTAAAGAACAGTTCACCTTTCTGTGGAGAACTATGCAAAACTGACAAGTTTGGCTATGCCAAAGAAACTACATTAGGAAAATGTTGGCTTGACAAATGGTAGAACATACCTCTATCTTTCTGGCAGTGGTACCAGTTGAGAATTTAGCATGGGTCCCCAAACTACAGAATTTACTCAAGGTAACCTACCCTTAGTATATATCTCTCCTACTGTGAAGGGGAGCAGGAGAGCTACAGTCAGGTGCTAAAGGTGGTTGGAATGAGCTAAATGCCAGGGGGCTCTGGTGCCAGATTCGCTGGCACTGTGCTTCCTGCAGATCCTGGTTTGTGAGATTGTGGCCTATTGAAATCATCCTTGAGTTTGGATAGGTACTGTTTTCTTTCTCATCTGCTCAAGTCATAAGTTAAAGACAGAGATGTCTGTGTATATATACTAATTTGGCTGTGATAAAAAGGTATATGGCACTGAAGATTGTGACTGAAATATCTTGGTGGAATGCTTTCATCATGCTTAAGGATTTTTGGGTGACAGAAAGTCACCCAAGCAGTGAGCAGGGTGTGTTGTGTTAGAGTCATCAGAGCTCTTCTATAGGGGAGATGTGGTGATGCTGGTTTCCTGGCCCTTCTTTGCCAGGACACATAGATGGCAAGCTGCCTGCATCCACAAGTGTCTTGTTTTCAGGATGTGTTTTCCGGACACGTTTGTCCAAGTCATAACGTGGGATTAATCAGTGTAAGAAAGAAATAAAAGAATAAATTAAACAAACAAACAAACACCAAAAGTAGTGATGTTTATGGACTAGGAAATCATTCTCCGTGGCAGGAAAATATTAATAAGGGTGTCCTGAATGAGCTCCTGTCTGCTGTGAGGCAGCTGTTTAAGGTACACATGGGTGCTTTGTACTGCAGAAAAGAGGGGATAATACCTGCTAATGAGGAAGCTCTTGCTGAATAGGGTAGCTTATTCACTTATGGGTTGCACCAGCAAAGTACCTAGTGGCAAAATAGCCCACAAATCTGAGCTATTCAAGCTGGGATAAGTGTTACAATCAATTATTGTGGCTTTCAATGGAGTGCCTGTTCCATCTTCTTTTTGTCAGACTTAGCCTCTTACCTGCTTTGTTGAGTCATATCTTGCGAGATAATTACATCTTGTCATAGCTAGATCTGAACGTGGGTTCATCCGAAGCTACCGGTGGGTTAAACTTCTGAGTTAATGAGGAGCTGACTGTGTGGGATTGGATTACTGCCTGGATTAGATTTCTAACACAATTCATTTCCAGGCATCCTCTTTCAGTATTTTCACTACACTTTAGTCTATATTATGGTGGAAATTGGATTAAAAGGACAAAGCGTGAAGTGATTTGCTGAAGCAAACAGAGTGTTAGTGCCAAATTTTGTATAAAAGGATGCTGCTGAAAGGACTATGGGTCTCTCTTCTAATCCATGGAGAATGCCTACGCCTCTCAGTTTAAGGACTTCATTTCCAAATACAATGCACAGGGGGTACATAAACCCCTGTTAAACAGTTTATTTTGTACATTCATCTCTTGTTTGTTTATGGTATTAAAAACGTTGTTTGCAGCCTGGAACAATCCCATTCATGCAGAAATCACTTTGTAAATGTAAATACTGTATTAGTGACAGCTCTTTTCAGAGCAAGTATTGTAACCTGTTGAGCAGTATCAATAGCTATCCTCTTGTAATTAATGTTTTAAATATACAAAAGGAAAATTCTGCCTTTTACTTTGTTCAGTGAAATACAGGTTTTCAAGAGGAAAACATTGTCTAGAGAGGCAATTCTTACTGTGTCAAAAAATGTTGTTGCACTCAAAGATGTAACACTGGGCCACAGCCTTAAAATTTGTTATCACCTGATGCAAGTCAACCTGAATATGAAAGTATATTCAGGTAGAAAAAATTGATCTAGCTCAAGCTGAGCACTGCAGCTTTCAGAGATGATATTGACTACAGCTTAAATGCTATTAGGATGTTGCCTCCCTTGGAGAGCAGCTACTTTTTCTCCTAAAAAAGAGGAGTAGACACATCAATTCTATTTGATCCCTCTGGCTGATGTACTGGTGGTGACTTGGTAGTTACTTCCTTATTTCATTATTTTTTTTAAATTGACTCCCTTCTCTTTTCATCATTGCAAACCAGACACCTTTTTTTTATGCATTGCCTTCAGATTGTTCTCAAAGTATCTTTCCAATTAAATAATTTCCTGACGAAAAACAAGTTTATATGCAGTAGAACTGTTTTTCATATGCTTTATAGCTTGCTGCATATCATATTGTATTGTGTATCGTAAAATTCCTGGTTGCTTACTTTTCTGAGAGACAAAAAATATGCATCTGAATTTAGAACCGATTTCTTGAAATAACTGCACTCATTTTATGTCTTCTTTGCTGGTTTCAGAAAAAACAGATGATGTTCTGCACTAGAAAAGTTAATGCTTTTAAAGCCTTTGGTACTTTCTGAATGTAATAACAATGACAGCACTTAGCACTTATACAAATCTTTTCATGCATAGAGCTCTATCCTGACATTGAAAGAAGTATTATTCACATTTTACAGATAAGTTCTTTAATGTAGCAGTAAGTTCAATTTCCACACCCTCCAGGCCAAATATGTATTATAGCAGGGGGACAGAAGTCAGAGACTTTAGCTGAGAAATTCCTCATCTGAGTCGCAGACCTTGCTTTGCTATGGACACATGCATTAACTTTGTACTGATTTCTAACCCGCCTCTAGATTATAAATCCTGTTACCTATCTCTGTTACATTTCTGCCTCTCATCCAATGACATTTTCCAGCCCACTGTCCAGAAGTTTTCACTTCCAGCTGTCTCCACGCACCATGCTTCATAGGGGGAGTTCTCACCCTGACCTCAGTTCCATTTCCCCCTGTAAGCTGACCTCTACAGACTGACTCAGAGCTCAGTACTGTTTTGATGATGTATTTGTAATAACTATAGAATTCTTTGTCTTTCCCATGTGTTTGTTTTATAAAGAACCATAGAATATTTCTATATGAAATAGTTTCATATACATTTTGGTGATAATAACTTTTTAATCATTCTTTCTTTCTAAGCCATACCTGGCACAAAAATGTGATGAGATACATGCCCACCATCCTGACCCACCCAGCTTTTATGATGTTTTACTCCTTGTCTGTCTCTTCTTTCCCACCTGGATGCATTCCTGTGTGACCTGCTATAGGTGACCCTGCTTTGGCAGGGGGTGTTGGCCATGATGATCTTTCGAGCCCTAACTTTCTAAGATTCTATGATTCTTTAATTTTTTTTCATAAATGATTGTTGACTATTGAGGGCAGACTCTCCAGATATGTTCTTAGAGTATGTGTCGTGGTATGACGTGGCCAAAATTTGGATTACTAATTATTAATATAGTTAAATAAATATTATGTTACTATATGTAAAATTGAACACCAATTTCTTGCAAGGTATTAGAGACCTTTTTTTATCTAGGTGTTAAAAGGTTTAATTTTGTGTATTTTCAGTGGACAATAGAAGCATCAGCTAACAACATTTTTCAGGTTTTCTTTTTTTGGGAAATTACCCTCAGAAAGGTTCCCTTGGATTTAAATTAATTGAAAATACTTTGGTCCACTTCCTGCCACAAGTGATTAATGCCAGTAAACATCACTGAGAAGAGTACTGACAGGCAAAGAAAAGTATCAATTAATATAGGAAGAGGAAGATCCTTAATTTCCTGCCCACAAAAATAGACAGCATTTGCTTCGTAGACTTCATATCCTTAATAATCACAGAATCATAGAAGAGTTTGGGTTTTTGAAGGATTTTGAAGATCTAGTTCCAACCCCTCTGAATGGGCAGGGATACCTTCCACTAGATCATGTTGCTCAAAGCTCCAACCAGTCTGGCCTTGAACGCTTCCAGGGATGGGAGTATCCACAGCTTCTAAGGGCAACCTCTTTGTGTCTCACCACCCTCACAGTAAAGAATTTATTCCTAAAACTAACCTACATGCTGTTATAAGTAGTTCCTCACCAGCTTTCCTGTAGGCCCCCTTTGGATACTGGAAGGCCACTACAAAGTCTCCCCAGAGCTTTGTCTTCTGCATGCTGAACAACCCAAACTCTCTCAGCCTGTCTTCATAGGAGAGGTGCCCCAGCCCTCTGACAATCTTTATGCCCCTCCTCTGGACTTGCAAAAGTAATTGCAGCAAGTAGAAAGTAGAGTTCTCCACACATGAATATGAGCCTGTTTTTTTCTGCATTTCTTTTTTTTACACTACCTCTTCTGTGTTGTGAGTAAAGGAGACATATGGTGGTTATCTTAAATCATCAGTAAACAGAAAATAACTGAATAGTAACTGACTCTTAGCTCTTAGATAGTAACTGTTAACTCTTAGAATAGTGATAGCCAGTTCCTGGAGCTGCTCTATTTGCAGGAAGAGAAAATCCAATTAATAAAACCTAACAAATAGATTGCAACAATGTACAGTGAATTAATTCGGAAGCGTATGCTTGATATTGTCTGCTAATGCTGCTGGTCAAGAGATCAGCTGTTGTACAAGAGCAGTGAGCAGCAACTACTGAACCTTGCTGCCAGGCCAATGCTGGCCCTACCTAAGGTGCTGGGCAGGAGGTCTTCGGAGGCAGCTGACTGGCAGCACTGGGATTTCAAGAAAAAATTTGCCCTCTGAAAATACCCATTATATAAATACCTCTTAAGCATATATATATATATAAAAATACCTCTTAAATACCTATTATATAAATTACATGATCCAGGGCCCATTGAAATTCAGTATTCTATTCCAGAGAAGCCTTATTCTGTAGTATATTTCATACATAACCCCAGTAAATGGTACTGTTCAATCCTGTGATCATATGGATTGGATGTAATGATGCACATATGGATCTTTGCAAGTTGTGGCCCTCAGTGGTTGTGAAGAATATTATGTCTTGGAAGCACTGTGATACAGCATAGTGGGAGACAAAATACTTTCTGTGGGAGTAGTCTTCTGAGGAATAGAGTTTAGTGAGCTTAAAAAGGAGTTTCATCGAGTGATGTTAAATGGCTTCAGTGTTTTAAGGAAAAGTAGATAAATAATGATTTATAATGTGAGCTCTGTAATGAGATCTTCTACCATAAATATGCAAAACACTAATTAGTTATTGCCAAATTTCCCTACCTTTGGGAATCTTTTAGACTACAGCTTTTCAGTAATTGAATCACATCAAAGTATTTCTTCTCCCACTCTTCGAACAAAGTTATGTGTGATTTGTTGGAGGGCAGACAGTCATGGGAAGCAAGCTGTTGACAAGCCAAAAGATGACTTTGATGTAGTATAATGAAACAGTAACTTCTAAATTTATCAGAAAAAAATACATCATGAACCTGTAAGGAGCCCTGTTTAGGGTGACTACCTGCACTGAGGTGAGGTCTGTCAATTAATTTGATTCTAAGTTGGTGAAGTGGAGCTGATCTTTTGTTTCTTACATAAAGTATAAATATCATTAGTGAAAAAGGTATATCAGTGTGTTTGGAGACAGATGCTGCTTTTACAGAGCAGAAGTTTGCAAACTTCCTTTTGACAGTAGTACCATAAATGATTGGACATTGCCTTATTTCTAGTTGAAAGAGTTTCATCAGATTCTGACTTCAAAAAGTAACAGTGAAGCAACATTGCTATCAGGACAAATTACTGAAATATCCTTCATTATACCCACTGAATTAATTAATATTTGGCTTTAAAACCTCACTTGGAAATGCAAAGTGGAGTGAAGGTTGAAGAGAATTCATACTCCTGTTTAACCTAATACATTAATTTTTTACTTTAGAAGGTGATCAGATTGAAACTATTGAAACCTTCATATATTAAGTGTTGCAATTTTGACTCAGAATTGGCTTTGTGTTTATTACCAATACACTCTTGATGCTTCAAATGCATCTGAATTGATCTGCTGTCTGAAAGAGGACTGTTCAGGCATTATTATAGGATCAGAACTGTAAGTGCTAGCTTCAAATACAGAAATAAAATCAAAATATAAACCGAAACAAATCTGCGAGCCTTTTTAGCTGTCGAACCAACTGAATTCCACTTCTAAAGCCATAGATGTCTCATCTTGTTTGATTTCATGTCCATTGCCAAATGTTTGGTTTATATTTTCAAATTAAAAGTATGTTTGTACAGCTTGTAAAGGAATGATTTTGACTTCTGGGTAGCTCTGCAGTGCTAGTGTTAATTTGGATTAAATGAATTCTATCAGTAGGGGAGAGGTGTAGGTATTTCATGAGAGATTTTACCTGTGTTGTTAATGTGAAGATGTGGATCTGGTCCTAGCCTAGAATTGTCTTTTGGGAATTTTATTTAATTGATGTTGAAATCATTGAAATGCCTGTCTAGTTATCATCATTGCATTCTGAATTTAAATGTCAGTGTGTGCTTTGGGGAACCTACTGAAAGGAATTGGGGTTTGTTTTTTTTTAAAAAGCAAGTCTCTTCTATCTCTGATTTCATCATCAGGAATAACACAGGTTTTATTTGTTGTCATTGCCTGTCCTCCCTCTATCTCTTATTTCTGTTAGCTTTGTTTGCAGCTTCATGATTTGTCACTAAATATAGGCATTCAGTATTACAACAGATATTAAGCCATTTTAACAGCATTTACTTACATGACATTTTGGAAAACAGGTGACTAAAATAAAGACCTTAGCTGTATTGTTCATACTCCTATGTCATCAGATTAGCTCCACTGAAAGATACATCTTATGCCTTGAACAGAATTTCATGGCTGTACTGAGGTGCAATGTTCTGATGAAATATAAAAGAAAGGTGAAAAAAGCTTTCTGAATTGTTAGTTATCACATAATAGCAATATTTTAATGAATTCTCAAGTTATTAAATTTATAATACTGCTGTATTATTAGAATTAGAATTTTTCTAATTAAATGTGCATTTTCTAATTAAATGTGCATTTTCCTTTGTCACAAGAAAAGAAAAAACTTAGGTTATGCTTTTTACTGTAATTTAATTAAGCATTTCCTGTAAGTTCATTTCAGTATCTATCATGGCTCACTAAAGTTGGAATTCAGTGTAGAATGGTAGATTAATTGCCCTTTGTCTTAGATGAAATAAGAATCCTAAATATGCAGAGTCATGAAATTGAATTGTGTTCCTCAATTGCTTATTCAATGCTTTGGAAACCTGAATCAAGAAATACTGAAGGAGAGGGCCAAAGGTTGTTAAATGTAGCGAGTAACACAGATTTTGAACTTTACTTAATGAACCGAGTGTTTATTGCTATGAAATAAATGCACCATTTAAAGAATTATGGTGGAAATGTAAAACATTAAACCTATAATTAATTTTGGTTAGAAGCATGCAGTGCACTCATTTTTCCTAAAACATTTTCATTGGGGTCTAGGTTTTCTCTGTTATTGAGATAAATTTATTCCTTTCGTATGACAGTGCTATCTTTTTCCTTTTAAAATGTGTCTTAAGTAATGTTTAGAGTGCTGTCTTTCAGCTGCCTTCAACTGTAGGCAGCTTGTCAGGACAGTGTCAGACTTCAAGGCTTGAAGACTATTGCAAGTGTGCACTCTGAGACCAGATGGGAAATAAAGGAGGCCCATCCCATATAGGCCCAGTGCAATCCTGTTAAAGTTGCATCTCTTAGTTGGTTGTCATATCCAAGTATTTATAGATAGTCTGAAGTTTGTTAACCTAAACCTTTAAAGACTCTAATTGTTAAAGAGGAAGCATTTTCCTCTATTTCAAGGAGAACCAGCTGAACTTGCAAAACAATGGTAGGGTTTGAAACACCACCTGCCCTGAAGAGCATCCCAACTGTAGTGGCAGTCAGCCAAAAGGGCCACTCAGTGGAATGGTTGCCTTCTAAAAAGGAGAGAAACAGATGGAGGATTTGAAATCTGGCATGAAATTCCACTTCTGTACTAATCGTGAAATGAAATTTGACTGTAAGAGCTCTTGCAATGTTACAGCTATGTGTATAATCAGAATTAGAAACAAGGAAATAGAAAATACAGAACACTGAACAATATTTCAAAAGACTTAAAGTTCTTGTACCGGTGCAAGTCAAAGGAAAGAGTTTGTGATAAACATGCAGCTGCTTCTAGCTTCCTAAAAGATTTAGTATCAAAATAGTTCCTCTAGTCTTGTATTGCCACCTAGAGCACCATCCCATGTACTGCAGCCGGGAAGGAAACCCGCAGATAAACGTTGCTCTTTTTATTGAACAAAATGGGGTGGAGAGCTGCTTCCAGTTAATTGATGTCATGTTTACTTACATCATCATGGTTAGTTCATTCATAGCCCCCATTTTTTTTCTGTACAAGATCAGCAGAGATTTCATGGTAGGAATTTGGTGGGCTTTGACAGTGAGAATTAACGGAGATGCGCATTAAAAGGTAGGGCTGTCAGCTTACCACTGGTCCCAGAGGGGGCATTTTCTTGATGGCTGCTTCAGAATGTTTCGTGAAGCAAATGTCAAACTTGTCAAGGCTGTCACTATGAAAATGATCCATGTAGCAAGGGTCTCCTTTTCTTGGGAAACAAACAGCTGCCTTATCACTGCTAGGCTATAGTGACAGAAAACTGTCATCTATCACAAGGAATTTATATTTGTTTCTAATACCCGTTGGCAAAGAACACTTCCAGTTGTACTCTGCATTTTTGCACCACTCTTCATTATAAGGGTTGTCAGTAATATATTAGAAGAAAATAGGATAGGCTTTGGAAGAAAAATAACTTTTGAATGTTAGTGCTGAATGCTCCTTTTTTACTGAGTTAACAGGGAAACTGAGTTGCCAGATTTTAGCTCTGAAATGCCTTTTCCTTCAAATTTGTCCTATGACATTGGAAAGCTAGACTCTAACAGACATAAAAAAACCCCTTCTTATAGTTTCTAAAGTCCCTTTTTCCTGGTATGTATTTAAGGAGTATTGAAAGTATTTTTACCTACTTCCAATTTGTGTTTTGAGGAAGGAGATGAAATGTCAGCTGGACACCCTCACTGGCACTTACTGTATTAGTCATATTAAAGCTCTTTTTGGGTTAAGATACTATGAAAATTAATAATATCGGAATTTGGGCTTGAGTGTTTTTGAAATGAAACTTCTAGAATATCTGATCGTGTAGAAAACCCTTTAGATGTTCATTATAGTAGGATATTTTTGTGGTTTGCATACTTTTTTATTTTTCAGATGTTCACTTACATAATACTGAGATATGTAGTTGTTTATTAAGCGTTTTACAGTTTGCAAAACACACAACAGCAAATTTATTTTATTAAGGATACTTTTGTAATGCTACTTTAGAAATTACAGGTGTGGTGTGATGCACAAATCTGTGAATCAGTGCATTTTTTAGCATGATTATTTGAGGTGTAATCTGTTCTACACATAAAGTAGTCTCAGATTCCCTGTAGAGTGAGAATTGTCTAATTTATTGTCATCGTCCAGATTTCATATTGTTAACTAATGGAATAAAAAGAAATACTCAAATATTTTGAATGAAATTTGTTGGGGGGAGGAAGAGAAATGTACACCCATAACCTTATTTCTAGACACTGTTTTTTTTCTTTCTTTCTTATTCTTTTTAGTGCTAAAATTTTTGTACAGGGAAGTATTCTGGTATAATTACTACAAAATTAATTTGCCACAAGGGGCTTGTTATTCTATGCTCACAACACCATTTCTAGTTGACCTTAAACCTACTTTAAAATGAAAATTATGACAGTCTCTCTCAACTGTCAGATAAAATGTTTGAAAATAGGATCTTAAAAGTCAGTTTCTTACCTTTAGTTTTTAGCACCTAAAGGCATTTAATCTCCAAGTATTTCCATTAACTTTAACAAAGCTCCTGAATGCTCAATACTTTAACAGTAATTCACAACACTTATTTAGGTGGCAGACTGTAGGGTTCCAGTTTTAAATTTGTGGCCCTGTTATGTTACTGTGACATGTAAATGCACATCTTCAGCTAGTTTGATGGAAAAGATGTCCGTAAGACATTTGAAGACAACCATAGAGCATCCAAGGGACCCTTTAATCCAATACCTTGTTTCCATCAGGAAAAAGGAGGGATGCCTGGGTAAAGATGATTTGGAAGGTCCATCAGTCCAGCAACATCATCAGAATGCTGCTGAGGTGTCCAGGAGCTCAGGTTTAAGGAGCTCCTGAGCTGACATTTTATCAGGGTGTTGATTTTAACACGTTCTTCTTACTTTTCTTTATCATTGTTGATTTTCTAAATCTGAAATAATGGCAGTTCATTGCAAATTCACTCATTTCAACATGAAAATAATCTTTGGGCTCTTAAATGCACTTTTTCACTAAGATTATTGAGACAGTCTTGAGGGATTTACTTCCCTTTGCTACTCTGACAAGTCACCAGATCTGTGCTGAGGCATTTTTTAATGTTCAGTGGATGTTCAAAATGCACTGTATAATACTGTAGTCTATAGTTGTCTGTAGTCAGAAAATATACAGAGAAGTTTGATTTGTGACATCTGCTAGCAAAACCCACTTCGATCATTGAGCATTCAAACATCGAGTTGACTGTTTCATAATTTTTTAGGACAGGAAGCACTAGATAGTAGAGTCATAGGCAGCTGGAAGCAAAATAAATGGTAAAATAAAATAGAGATGTGAGGCATTAGTAGAAATAATGTGAACTGAATCTCTGTGAAACAGAAACCAGATTTCAGTATTTCGTCTGCTGTGGAGGCACTGGTAATAGCAATGTTACACATTGCCATCATGGACTGGTTTTTAACAGACAACATGAAAAAAAGGAGGTTTTTTTGCTTTTAACCATCAGAATTAAAAGCATTATAATGATGATAATGATAGGTGGTAATTAGTAAAACAAATATATTAAATATGTTTAATCTGCAGACTGGCATAATTTCTTGATAATTATTCTATATAGGCTATTTAGCTGAAAATTCAAACATTATTAATGACATTAGAAACTCTAACTGATTCAGTATTCTACATGCAATCATTGGGATGCCTCTTGGACTATTAAAAAAAAAATTCATAAAAATTTTGCAGTGTCATCAAACTGAAAGCATAGGAAATCTTCACAACTTGGAATATGGTTGATAGTTGCACCAGTTCAAATCTATAACCAGTTCACACCTTTTCCAAGTATACTTGCAGTGGTAGTGCACTTATTATACTGTATAGGCATTTATATCTCAGAATTTTCTGATAATTTTTGGTCATTGGTAAGTTTGCCATTCTCAGGCCACTGCTGTCACTTTTTTACCAGCAGGAAGCTGTGTGGGTGCCAGCACTGGGGGGTTCATAACTCCCTGTGTCTTCTGCCAGTCAAATTCCTGTCATCTCTTTTCTGCTGACACTGTTGTTCATGAGGTAGACACTGCTCTGGGAACTGATCTGGCTCAAGAAACACCTGACAAAGAAAAAGTTTTCTCCCCTTGATAATTTGTCTTAAGAGAAAGATCACCCATCATTACTCACTGTTTTGCACACCAGTCACCCACGTTCAGAGGTCCTAAATAGATTTTTTTCAGAATGAAATGTGAGTTTCTGCTCTTGGAAAACAGATATGGAGGAAAAGCTCCTCTACAAAATTAAGATGTCCTGTCTGGAGCATTGTTTAATACAATGCTATTCAGAAAGCTTTTGGGCATAAACATATAAAAATGATAATATTAAAAAAAATCCTTGCTGAAATATGAATCATCTGGATCACTTGTGTGTGTGAATCTGCCCACATAAGTCAAATTTATACTCTGCTGGTAGATTTTACCTCTTTGAATGCATTTTACCTGGTTGAAGCAACAGGAGATGAACAAAGGAAGGAGTACTGGTTCTGCAAACTATCTCAAAGTAAATGCTTCCATCTTGGGTATTCATAAAGACCAAATCCTGGACTTGTCATAGCCACTCAGCCATCATTGTTGCATCTCAGAAAACACTGATGACTGCAACAGCTGCTGTAACCCAGGAAATCTGCCAGAAAGCAAGCATGACCTTATAAGCACAGAATTAAAAATTTTCAAATCTATACAAAGCCAAAAGATTCTGTTACAAAACCTCTTTCACTGGATAAAAATTTTTTGTCTTAAAAAAAATTAGACTCAGGCAGACAATGTTCAGTATTGAGCCTAATAACCCTTCACCCTCTTGTAGTCTTCAGTGAAAGGATGGCCCTGTAGTCTCTGAAACATCTGCTTGCTTCCTCTCTTTGGGATATATTACTGGGGGGCGTATTATATTTGTACTGGGAAAAGAATGTCTAGGGTTTATATTCCCTGTAAGAGGGAAAACAAGTCAAGGTTTTGGAATAATGGCAGGTTGTGTGCTAGGGAGGTGGATTATTTGGCACTGAGGTCAGTAGGGATGTAATTTCTGTAGGTAAGGACCTTCAGAAACATGCAGATTTGCTGTTCTTTTAATAACAAGTTCTTCATGAAAGAACCCCCCTGTTTTTCTGGAGCAGCCACAAGTTTCTGGGTGTCTTCTTTATTCAGCATTACTCTGTCACATGTAAACAATATATCCAAGCTAAGTGGTACACTGCTGCTTGTTTCCCATTCTGCCTTGCCTTCATTTTCTTTAGAATTTTGGCCTTTGTATGTGTACTGCACATTACACTCTCTTGAATATATGTTAGACTTCTTTTTTCAATTAGTCAACAAACTTTGGTTTAACACGTGCACAGACATATTTCTTCACCTGAACTAAAAGAGCCAAAGGGCTCACTACATGTTTTAAAGGTTATTGAAGAGATGACAGTGCAGCAAAAACAGAAAAAAAGCATTTGCCCTTTATTCAGTGATGTCAATATTTCTCAGTGACCTATCTCCAGAATGGGGAGGATTAGAAGCAGAATGGTTTGGAGTGTGTATTCCTTTATTAGAACTACCTTTTCAATTGTATTTTAGTATTTTGTAGTGGAATAGAAGACCTCATTTTTTTTTCAGGAGGTTTTCTATTGCTACTTTATTCTGTGCTGCCCATGTCCTCTAGCTGTACATATTGTACCTCTAAATATTTATTATACTTATCCTTACAAAACATCCTTTCATAGCAAAAGAAGGACTAGGGTGCAAAAAAGTTATTTTCCTAGAAGAATGAATTTGCTGTTTTAAAACAGGAAACTGCACCCTGTGCTCCTGGGACCCACCTGGTGTCCCTGGGATTTCCTCTCTCAACTGTTGACTTAAGACAAATGATGTTACAGTAGCCAGGATGCTTCTTATTGCCAAATGTCTATTCATTTATTCTTCTTTGTGTTTTTGGAACAAGGAAGTTTCTCTTTATTTTGTATTAAAATGCAGGCAGGAAAACTGGCCACACTTCGAATGTGTGACAAGGACTGTTCACAATGTGATGGGTTGTGAGTTGCCTTATAAAACACTTTTCTCAGTCTTACATAATTTATACTTTGGAGGTCACTATTTTGTACTGGACACAAAATAGTCTCCATTCCTATGGAAACAGGCATTATGATGTCACCTCATTTTTTTTCAGTGAGATTCAGAGGAACCCATAGTGAATTATGAGCCCTACTGTTGGAGCTGAAGCTGTAGAATATTGTAAGCATGCTGCTGCCTGACATGCTCATGTTTCCTATTTTAGACCTGACTGATCTTCAGATAACATATGGTGCTACAAGTAATTGGAAAATTGGCAGACCTGTCAAGAAAATATGCTAGATGGGACAAAAATATGATGCTGCAGCACATAAAGTGTCTCTGAAGTTAAATTTATTGTCTTTTATCAAATGGCGAGGTACACGTATCTGGTCTCCAAAAAATGAAACATTTTTCATTGGCAGATGCTTTTCAAAAGTAATTTTTAGAACAAAGATGAAAGTTTTTGCATTCAGTAATTCAGGGGAAACCTTTGGTCAAGAACAAAAGAAAGGTGTGTTATTACTGTCTGCTGAAAATGTTTGAATATCTTGTCATCCATGTATGGTTTAGTCATTTCTTTATGTAACCATCCAGTAAATTGGTCAGTGAAATATTTATTAATAAATAATTCTTATATCATAAATATAGGTGATAAGACTTTTAAAGTTTCTTATCCTTTTTATTTCAACTGTTGAGCAAAATGAAATGCTTCAGTAAATGATGGATTTTTGCTTATTTTATGCTTATTGGTCAGGCAAAAGATGACAAAAGTCTGTACAGAATTCCATATATATGCATAAGTACAAAAATTGTACTTCAATAAGTTGATTAACATTCAGGTTTTCATTTTCTTTTGCAGGAAGATGAAAATGAAGCTGGGGCAGAAAATCCATCTCAGGAGATGAATTTGGAACAGAAAAAATAAAAAAAATAGGAAATTGCTGTCTTGTTTGAAATATTTGCAAGTTGTGTAACAGTGATTATAGTTTCTCATTGTAAAATTAACAAAAAAAGTTCTCAATAAAGTCATTGAAAATTAAATTCCTGTTGCACTGGAGAATTAATTAAGTAGCTCCTGGTGATATTCTTGATTGTATTAAAAACTGAATTATCAGAACTGAGACCATACCAATAAAATTCTAAAAGCTTTTTGAACACAGTATAGAAAGCTGATGGGTTATTCATCACTTACAGCATTTACTAAGCAAACAGGTCAATTTCTCTACAAAGCAATGTTATCCTAAAGGACAGATATAACTTAGACATATTTTTCTGAGCAAAAGCTTTGATTCACAAAAGTTAGATAAATGTGTTCTACTAAATGAGAGCTGAAATTTCTTCTGATGCGTAATTAAAGGAAATGTTGCGTAGGACTGGGTGGTGGCAAGGATTTTTTTGGTACATACAGGACGTTTTTGTAAGTAATTAGTTTTACGTTTTGTAATTGCTTTTGTGTCTCATTATCATTGTCTTCCATCTAAATCTTTTCCATCTTCACCTGATCATTTAATGAATGTCAAGCATTTCTCTTGATTAGGCCATCCTGCACAGGTCCAATTCCTTCATACTGATCTTTGCTTTTTAATAGAATAAAATAACTTCTTTCTGTGTCATTAGTACTTTAAATGAGTAGTGAATACCTAAAATAATAAAACCCCCTTCTTCCTGTACTCATTATTTTGATTTCCAATTTACCTTGACTTCTTAGCTCGTGCAGGCCACTAAATGGGGAATTTAGTGAAATTCAAATAGTTTCACAGGTTGCAATGAAGAAAACAGGAATGTTCCTGATTCTTCTTTAAGATGAGAGCAACAATCACTGACATCCTGTGAGTGAAGTTTATCTTGCTCTAGGAGGATTGAATTGTCTTCAGTCGAAAAAAATTCACCTCTTTTCCCACTCTTCCATATGTATACTGTTACTCTGTATATTGAGTGTTAAATCAGATTGTAAATAGTATTCATCATCAGTTTAATCCTATCTGTATAAATTATAGTTTCAGATGTTTTAAAAACAACATGCCTGTTCTTGAGCAGTGTCTTTTATAAAATCTTTTCTGGTTCATGACGTTCAAATGTGTGTAGCTCATGGACAAATTTCAATCACAATTGCACTACAGGAGTTTAATAACACCAGATCTCGTTTAACGAATGCAGCTATCATGTCAGTTGGCATATAAAATAAATTCAGCATTCTTCTGTTTGATTCAGATCAGCACTGCAGCCATCTCAGAAAGGAAAAGGAATATTATTTTGACTTCACTGCAGTGGAAGAGACAGATTTAGGAATGACATAAGCACAGATTTACAACTCAGGACTGTGTGGTCCATGCTCTGCACAGCAGAGTGTAGGTTGACAGGGCAGAAGAGAGCAAAGTGAATGTTTTTGGTTTTTTTCAGGCTAACCCAGAAGGACAAAGTGAGTTCTCAGAGGCTGGTACTCATCGGGAACTGAAGAAGGGGCAGAGTTGCCATTGGGAAGGGCTGAAAGGCCTCTGAATTTTGAAGGACAGAACAGGTAACTTACAAGAAAAGATGAGAATGATGTTTCACATGGGGCTTACACAAAAGTGGGATAGTAGCAGGGGGAGTTACTGGCTGGGATGGATTGTGACCCTCTTGGTCTCTCTGCTCACCCTCATCCCCTGTGCACTTGACGTTTAAGTTTATTCACCTGAAGTATCCTATCTGAAGCTAGAGTGTCTAATTTGAAAAAAATAACCTATTTCTAATCTGTGGCAGTGGGTTTGTCCTTTTGCTGTGAGTCTAAGCTCTGTGACAGACTGTACGGGCATATAAGTTGAGAAAGGTGGTTATTTGTTGTTCAGGTTTTGTATGAAAACATATTACTTGGCTCTCAAGCACCTGAGTGAGATGTTGCAAGATACAGAGGCTTCCATTCAATGTATAATGCTAATGAGCTTAAAAGGAGTATTTCTCTATCCTTCCAAAATTTAATGTGGAAGTACAGTTACTTAAATCATACTACTAGTTAACTCCTTTTTCAGAAATCCATCATATGTCGTCAGAAATCTACACTCAGGGTTGATAAATAGAAAACAGTCCCTTGGTTAAGTTATTTAATTCAAAATGCAAACACGAATATGCCATGACATTCATACTGGTAGTCTGAAAACTCAAGAATATATAAAAAATCATTTCAGCTGCACATTTTAATGTAGATCAGATTCAAGATAAAGGAAATAAAGTCACCCTTTTTGTATAGTCCTACGCAGTTAAAAACCCTTCTGTTTAGTAAAAATGTCTACAAAAAAGAGTAAATAAATAAGTCTCCCACAATGTTCTGGAAGGGATGTAGTTAGAACTGCATTTTGGTTCAGCCACGTCTTACTTCATCTCAAACCCAGCTGACTATGATACAATGCTGATTATAAGTATTTTTCAGTCAAAATCTCTAAATTCATTTACAACATACATTTTTTTTTTCTCAATGTCCAGAGGTTTTTTGGGATACAACACACTGGGTAAAGCAGATGGCTGCAACCTGAGGATTCTGAGTGTTACTTCTGAACAGAATCAAGCTGTAAACCTGATGCAGAATATTGTGTCTTTTATTAAAGATATGTCTGCACTGCAGTTAAATAGAGGCCAGCTTGGATAATGAAAGCAGCCTCAAAACACATCTGAAAGTGATGCCCAAAGGCTAACTTAGAGATGAGCAAAAGTTCAGACAACTTTAACTCAGCTGGTTGCACCTATTTATATGGAGCAGTGTGTTCCTTGTGTGTAAATATACACAGAAACTCCAAATATACACACTGCATGTGCCCAAGGAACCAGTCATAATCTCTTTATTTAATTCTCTCTCCCTGTATGCAGTTATTTAACAATAAAATTCACATGCTGTTCTGAAAGTCTAGATGGAGAGAGCAATATGTATTCCACTCCATCCCTCTCCTGCATGACAGTGGTGGTGCTCCCCAGCTGGGAGTTGCAGTTTTCTGATTTGCACCAGTGATAGCTTTTCTAGGGTGGCTTTGGGGAGAATTAGGTTTTCTATGCTTGAGGAAAAACTGTCATTTTCCTCATATTAAAGCAAATTTACTGCTTTTTGTGCAGTTTATAATGGATTGCTGTTGGGTTTTGTTCAGTCCTCCATGTTTGCTCTTTTCCTCAGTGGAACAGTGGGCTATTGAGAATTTTGTGGACTTAAACACTGTGTTTTCTATTACAGACAATCACTTCACACTCAGCAAAGAGCAAATTTGTCTATTGCTATAATTTTTTTTCTTAGAGAATAATGTCTGACCTTTGTACCATTCCCTCACTTGAAGGTCAGCAATTTGAGAAGTGAAAGTTCTTGTCAACCATCCACCAAGTAACATCTGATTTATTACAATGTGGTTTATGTTGTATCATAGATATGTCATAGATGTATGTGCAATAGTTTAATATTAGGTGAATTATACTACCTAATTGTTGACACTCAAGGATTCTTATTCTAAATCCTGCATTATCACATAAAGATAGGACTCCAGATGATTGGCATGAGTTAAAAAAGCAAAGCTTCTTTTGACACAGATGCTGTTAATCTCCTGCTTGTAGCTCCACAGACATTGAAGTAGTTGGATCTAAAATGTTGCCCAGTCATAAGGATTATGCACAGAAGGAAAGATGTCTTAGTGTTTTAATTCCGATATTTGTGTAAGTTCTTATTGGTTAAATGAGGATCTGCAATATTTTGGTATTTTGTTAATGATACATTGGAAGGTATTGCTACACTGGACATTTGGTGCTCATTTATGGTTTTGGTCCTGAGGAGCACTAGTCATAGTGCATTGAAAATGAAATAAAAATGAAATGCGACATACAACAGCTAATCCTAACACAATATTCATTTTCTGCTCATTAGAAAGCATGATTTTTATACCTTTAAATTAAGAAAATTATTTAAACATGAATATTCCTTCTTTGGAGCTTCAATATTTGCACAGTCAGAATTTTTCAAGGGTAAAAATCATGCTGACAGAGAAGTATATCACTTCAGTGCTTCTTTTTTATCGCAGTCCCACAAGCCGTCTACATCGTGGTCGGTTGCTCGGCATCATGCTGCAGAAACTAACTCTCCCTGACGTTGGGCTGGATGGGTTTTACTCTGTGAAAAGTGAAGGTTGAGTAGAAACTAAGTCTATTTCACATGACCTAAAGAAAGCAATTTTTACATAGCAATGAGTAAACGAGTTCTATCACCTATCTAAGGCTGTAGTGTGAAATCATAGCAGGTAATAAATGTTTCCCCACAGTGAATTCCATGTGGATTCTGCAACGATGTTATCTGGAGAAGGAAGTAAAATGCTGAAGGCAACAGCATGAAAATGCATGCGGCTATGGCATAATTCTGATTTGTTTTGGAGGAACTATTAATTTCCTTTTTACAAAGCCAAGTAAAAGCAACCCTTTAAAACTGTTGAACCACAAAAGCCATTTCCTTAAGGGTTTTAAATTTGGGAGCAGACTCATGAAATTTATAGCTTTGATGAGATATTCTTTGCCTGCAGTCAGAATGAGAGCCAGATCATTGGTTTCCCAGCATGACACCTATGTATTCTTGTGTTCACTAGATATCATTAAGTTCATAATAACACAGCTATCATCACATTAACGTCTGAAAGGTTCAGTTTTGATGCTTGGTTTAAGTCTCTCATTTATACCTACAGCATTCTAAACAGCTGAATAAAAACAAAAGGTATGCCAAACCTATACTGTGCCATTGTTCTGCACTTTAACCAAAAATACAGTCATTTTATGCCTGATCGAATTTTTATAATTTTCTTTTTTGTTGCCAAGTCATGTTGTTTTGAAAGAGCTGCAGTGATGAACTAGTAGCATATCATGAACACAGTAACAGATAATGGAACAGTGAGCCCATTTCTTTCTGGTTGAGGCAGTAAGGACAGTAATGAACATCATATACATGTTGATCTAGTAACTCTTAAGTTATAACATATTACTGAAAGTTTATGTACTATGCCATCTTATGGTAAGAGGGAAGTATATCAGAAAGGTGCTGATAGCACCTGTATTATTTCAGAAAAAAACAGGCAGTTTCTGGCATTCTAGCGAGGCACCAGCAATTAGAATTCTCACAAAGAAGGAATTATAGTTGGGAGCAATTAATGCCACTAGTCTGCTACATACTTCTGCTAGCTTCTAGTGAAAAAATAGAATATATCCCTTAAAAGTATACAGTTGCCACCAGATTTTACAGTTAATATCTTATTTGTCCCAAATTAAATTTGCACAGAGGGGTACTAAGAGAAATCAGATTTCGTACTACCATGTATCTGAACAGTGGGCAGAGTTTGAGAGAAACCCTTGTTATCATAACAGAAAGAAAAAGTTAGGAGAGCACCAGTAACTTGTCCAGTAACTTGTGTGTAAATTACTTACTGCTGAAAAGTTGTCACCAGATCAGTGTCAGAGTTTGCATTTCTATAGATGGGAGTTGATCTCTCTAGGAGTTCTGGGTAGAGACAGTCTGCAGGTTGGGGCTGTGACATAAATTGAGCCAAAACCAGCCAATTTCAGTCATCCAGAGAGAAAAGAATACAAAAACAACCTAAATCTTCAATCATCAGTAAGTTGTGAAGGTTTTAGAGGCTATGTGAGTTAATACTCAGCAAGTGTTTAAAACCCCTGTGGAATAAGAAACGCTAACTAGCTGCTGAGGATATTGGATTTAGAAAGCTAGAACATGACAGCACTGTTAGCCACAAGAAAGACTTCGGGACAGTTTTGTTTTAGTAGCTGAAATAAAATTGCTTAGTATTTCTTTTATGGATCATCATTTCAGTCACCAATATGTGAGGTTTTTTGACAATACTGGACGTTTTGTTTTAACATCTCTCAATGACACTTGTGTTATGAAATAACTGTATATTTCTTAAATATTTAATAATCAGTTAAATTTTTGGTGTCTTTATGTTTTCAGATATCAACCTATCTTTCAAACATTGTATCAGCTGCAGTGTCACAGAAGTCTGGGATTCTGTGTAATGTTAGTCTGCAAAGCTGGTTGGAGTATCAAGTAAAGGTAGTGTCTCACTAAAGTAGGAAAAATGCATAATGATCTCATTCTTGGCCAATTTGTTGCTCTCTGGTATCAATTTAAATAGAAATTAATGACCAACGACTGTCCCTCTGCCCCGTAGTCTGGGACTGTCCTTTTTTTCAAAGATTTCCTCTCATCTGGGTGTGCTGAAACGGCTGAGGTCATGCAGGCTCATTTGATTTAGGATCTCTTCCCACAAAAGATGGCAATCCCAAGTGTTTTCTGAGAGGACACCAAGACTGAATTAATTTCCCACCTTCTTACTGTCCAATACTTGTTAACCTTCAGAGAGCAGCAGACTTTTACAGTAGGGCAAAACACATCTTCATTAGGACTTGGGAGAAGGATGAAGAAACAACCCTCACGGCAGTGAAAATAACTGCTTTGTTGGAACTGTTAATTACTAGGTAATTTTTCCAGTGTAATCAATCACCTTGTATTTTTGTTTGAGCAGTTAGTCTCAGGGAGATGTTTTTAGATTATTTTAAAACTAAATATTTATTAAGCACAAATGAAGTGCCTAGTTGATGATGTATGTGCCAGTTCATGGCCTATTCCCTTTACTGCTTTGTTTACAATGAATAAGATATTTTTATTATGACTATTTCTCATTATTGTAGGCTTTTTTAATGAGTTACAGTAATACTTGATCATTATTCTAGGTCCAGATTTTTAGGAACAGTAAAAATGAATGAGAATAAATTAGTCTCCATTTATTCTGAGTTAAAACTGAAATGCACATAGTGAGGGTTTGACTCTAGCCTATGTTTTTTTTAGCTGGTATTACAGTTAGATTTCTTTGTTTGGTGGAAGTACCTTACAAAGCCTTAGAAATACCTGACATAGAAAACTTTTTGAACATGATCAGATGCTTTTTTAACTCAAATATAGTATTATATAGTCAAATATTGTATTACGTTTATATACACATATATAAAAATTCCATGTATTTCTTACAGTTATACAGATACATGGGTTTTGTATTTTCCATCCTTTGAAAAACCTGGTCTGATCTCAAGCTGGCCCTTTTGTGAACAGGAGCCTCAACCAAGAGACCTTCTGAGAAGCCTTCCCACCTGAATTGTCTTATTCCATGATAAATATTCCATATTAATATACTTACTAGTTTGGATGTGCAAATACAAAGGGTAAAAAAAAGACTTTGCTATACACTCCAAGTGTGTCTGGTTACCTTGTGGGAACGTGAGGAAAAATTTCACTTTCCATTTTGTGGCAGACCTTCACACTGCATCCAGTTTCCCAGCTTTAAGCATCCAGGCTGGATGTCCAGGTGCATTTCTAGAGCTCAAACCAACACCACCTCTAAAATAAGACTCAGTTCAACTGTTTAGCCTCTTAATAGCAAATTTTAGTACTTCCTTTCAGAGTGTGTCAGGAATTTTGGCCCATTGATTTATTGCTCATTCCTTCAGAAACGTGGTGATGGAAACAGAACTGAAGTGCTGGTTTGGGAGGCTTTTTTAATTGTTTTCTTTTGTTGTCTCCTTCAGTTTCCAACAACTCAAGCATATACAGAGTTAAGTGATGCTTGTGGAGCTCAAGCTGACACAGAAAATGTCACTAAGCTCTGTCAGTGACAAGGAGCTTCAGAAATTTCTTCCCATTCCATTGTGCGTAAGTCCTGCTCTCCTCACCAGCAGTTCTGTATCTTTGGAAAGTTACTGACCTTTGGAGTATCACAAACCAAACAAGCTGAACTTGCAAGATGATGTGTGTATGGTATTTCTAAAAAATAATGTCCGTCTCCTAGATATACCTTGAAAGGGATTTTTTTGCTGATATTTTTCTTGTGTTCTGTTTCACTTCCACTAAGATAATTGCAACTCTTTATTTTATGCCTTACCATAGACATATCATCAGATAGATACCAAGAAAAAAAAAAAAGGCTAACAGTAGAAAATAATGTTTTAAATCACTGTTTTAATCTGTCAGGTAGCATTGTCTGTAGCTTTTCCCTTACCTATTCTTTTGTCAAAGGGATGGATGCAATCCTTTGCTCTGTAGAGGTCTCCCTGTCTCACCCTGCTGACAGAAATGCTGTGCATACACCTTGTAGAAACTGCTGGCTACAGAGCTCTTTTAGTAGCTGTCACTGTTCCATGATTCTGTAGAAGCTCCTGGTCAGTCTTTCATTACATCTCTTTTAGCCAAATGCTCTATTAGAAATACAGTCATCCCAAAGTATGATCTGCAAGGTTACTGCTTTAGGGTATATCCCGCATAGTCTCTTTTTAATAAAGCTGTGTTCAGCTTTTGGTGATAATCCATTAAGGGGTTCATCCATGATGTATCTTAATAAAGGCTAAAGGTTCAGTATTTCTGAAATAAAGGTTCAGTATTTATGAAAGAAAAGCAGTATGGCACATGGTGGTGATTCTCCAGTGAAGCAGTAACCTCAGAAACTCCAATTCAGCAGAGACTTCTTGACACTGTTCCTTTGGGTCAGGTCAACTGAGACTAAAAACATTGCAAATGTCACCTATGGAGGGATGCTGAAAACTGAAATGACACTTATTTACAAGCCTTTGCTGTCTGGCTTATCTTTGAAGCACTATTGATTACTTCATGAGGAGGAGGCTGTATATTCTTTCCCTTCTGTCAAGGCCAGGTGAATTATGTGGGCACAGGTAATGAAAGCAGTGAATTTGGGGGAAAAGAGATCAATGGGTGAAGTAAAGTACATGACACTCTGATGTCAAGACAGGTACTGTGATAAAAAAGGGGAACAATCAAAGCCACCAGGAACTCATTGGAGTTAACCTATGCTCGTATGGCAAGAAGCACAGTCATTCATATAACAGATTATTATACCAGCTGTCTTGTTTTACCTTACTAAATTATTTTAAACCTATGTCTTGTGCAAAAGAAGCTGATTTGTGATGACATTGTGAATACATCACAATGGGAAAAGGATTCTAAGGAACTGTGGGTCATATGTCTTCTCACAGGCCTTGCCATGCAAGCTCCTGCTTTATTACAACATGCAGGGAAACTACATCATTACATGTCTGTAACTAGTCAAAAAGCAATGAATAGTCATAAATTCTTTATTCAATTTCAGCATTTTATTCTTTATTCTGTTTCAACAGTTTATTTAGATAAGTACAGTGTTAGTGACATTGATGTGCTTGTGCTTCAGAACCCCAAATTTGTAAATCCTTTTCTGAGTCGGACTCTGAAGCAGAGACAAACCTTGCTTTCATTTCTGCTAAACTGGAAGTGGCTTGCAGTGCTGACAAGTGTCCACAAGGAATAAAAATGGAATAATGAATCCTTGCCTCTGATCCACCATACCATGTGCGCACATAGAGACACACAGAAATATGTGTGTATGTGACTATTTGTTTAATTTTTACTTGAGTGCAAGCCACGTGAAATACTGTTTTGTTGTTAAACTATATTACAGAGTGATTTAAATTAGAGTTGGAATTTTAATTTCCACTTGAAAAAAAAATCTTAGTTTATTAATGCGGTTGTCATCATGGGGAAATAGGAGCTTGAAGAAAAGTCTTACCATTCTGCTTTTGTAGAGATGCTAATGAAGTCTTCAAATAGTGATAAAAACTAACATAGTTCATTACATCCTGTCCAATGAGTAGTCTCATTAAAAATCTTTGAGAATATGGTCAAATTACATTTATGCCATACAATGAAGTTCTACTACGATAAAACTCTAATCAAATTACAATTATTTCCATTTGGCATTAAAAAAAAATGTCAAATGCCTGCTGTTTATCAACTTAACTTTGCTGATTGAAGGAAGTAGCTTGTATGTCCTTTATAGGATATGCAAAGCACATTTATATTGCCAAACCAACTTTTTCAAGATTGTTGTAAGGTAGAGTGTAATGGCTCTTATATGGCTGCAGAATGATTCGTCTGCACTTGAAGACTAGTGTTTTTATTTATTTTCTTGTGTAAAACCTAACACATTGTAAAACCTGCTGGTTCAACTTACAGCAAAACAAGTGAATGAGAAACTTCACAACAATTTATTTTTGTATGCTAATTATACACACTAAGTAAAGGGGTACACCTAAATGGGGCCAGGATATACCAGTTTTCTAGGAAATTTACATATTTTTATTACACATGTCCATAGGTATTCTATAGAATAATAGGACCAGTATAATAAGAGATGACATCGAGTTGCTTGTCACATATTACAAGTGTCCAGTTTATTTAGAAGATTAATTCACAGTGTGAAAGAAGAAAATGGGAGAACTTTTGCTTCCTTAGAATGCTGAGGAAACAGTGTGTGCTTCTTAATGCAATTCTGATTTTTTTTAAAAAGTTCTCATCTAAAAAAGTACTTGAAGCTTCTATTTTGACATGAGACATTTCTTAATTGTGCCAGTCACTACGCAACAGAATTTTCATTCCCATGTGAGAGAATTCAGCAGAGACTTATTTTAATAGTGTGAAGTGTTATAACAAAACATTTTCATTTCCATACAGCCACTATTTATCCCAGCAGGAAACCTCTTATTTCTGAATTCCCCATGGAACTAGCTCTTGTACTTGCTAATTACTGTGCCACTTTCCTGAAGCTTATGTTCACTAAGGTTTAAGTTTCTGGTAGAGAGCTTGACTGTAAAGGAAAGTTCGGATGAAGGACAATTTCCATGAAAAACTGGTAAATTATAGCCCACATTCTCAAAATGCCTGTCCTGTAAATATGTACACATGTATTGTACACAGACTGTAATTGCACCTGAAATTGACATAGAAATGACACAGTAATGATGCCTTCTTACTTTCTTTACTGGTTGGGTGTTTGTATAATGCTGTAGCATGAAGAACCACGCTAGTGGCTTATGCAAAGTACATAGCCAGGTCTTGAATATTGCATGATGAAAATACATGCTTGTATTTGAATGCATGCCAGAACATTCTTTTTTTTTTTTTTATCAGTAACACATATCAAATCAAAACAAGTTTCAAATGTAAGCTGTGAAGGTGATTAATGATTAATTTCTGAAGGTTTTCACATGAGATCATGTGTTTAATAGACAGTTTAAATTATATGTGTAATGAGGATATTATGTTAAATTATATCATATTTGGGCTGTGATTGTGCTTTACACACCAAGTTCTTTTGTACTGGGTACTATAAAAATCACAGAATGTTTTAATTTTTTATTCATGTGGTGAGTATATCAGGAGATTATGTAAGGGAAAAGGAGACCAGACACATTAAAAATACACTGTATATACAGATGAAAGATACTCTCATGTCCTGTTTCCAGACTGAAGACACTTTAAGTCAACATATCTAGAGTCAGACAAGTCTTGGATAGTTTACTTCATAGTTCAAATTACTACTATGGTAAATAAAAGGAGACTGTTTAAAAATTTCATTTTTACAAAGAGGAAAACCAGGCTACTGCTTGCTGTTGCAGAAGAAAGAAGTGTTTAATTCTATGCAGAAAGCACTGGTAAATCAGTATATAAAATTCAGTACTTTCTTTCATATTCTGTCCATTGTGTAAGGACTCTATTTATCAATACAGAAATACTGCATGCAAGTGGTGTTCAGTTAGAACTGCTGAAGAATGCTTTTGACATTGCAAGGAACTACAGCACCCAGTCACATTGGCTATTCATCTGTAATATGTAACCTTTAGGTAGTAATATTGTCATATTTAGTAGATAATACAAACTGTTACTGCATTAGATCTCGGATTCATCCCCAAAACATTGTGTTTGTCATCCTGTGTGTATTTTACACATAAAGATGAATGGGGTTTGTTTTTTTCTTAAGAAGATTTTAAGTATTTTAACGTAATCTATTCAGGCTTTCAATTTAAATGCAAATAACTTAGACACTGTGAAAGACACCTTCCCAGGAACAGTCTTAATACATTCTATTTAAAGGCCTGCATTTTCATGCAGCAGGTTGATAACTATTTAATCACCAAAATAAAAATTTCAAAGTTCTGCAAGTTGCTGGGTGTCACAAAGGCCTGTGGGTCTGGAAGTATTATCTTGTAGTCAGGCAAAACATTGATGAGAATAAATTTACTGACATGAGAGAGCTCGAGGGCTCAAGGTCCTCAATTTCTAATTGCTGGCAGGAACATAGCAGAATGGATTTTACAGTATATTCACAGTAAAGGTTGGGTAATGGGTGCTTCTACTTTCAGGTGGGTTAGGATATTTCTCTTAGAAATTTGGCAGTTAGCAATTTCTGCTGGGCTCCATACTAGAATTTACTACTGGGTGTGCGTTTGATATTCCTCACAGTAACCTCATGTAGTGTGACAGACTTTGCTGCCAGCCTGGGGCTACAGGCAGCAGCCCCTCTGCCCTGCTCCCTTTGCAACTCAGGTCCTGTATGGAGCACAGCTCTGGCCCAGGGTATTTCTGAAGCATTTTCTGATTCAGTTGCATCCTGCCACATTCCTGAATGCAGCAAATGATCCCATTACAAGGATTTGAAAAGCAGAGTATAGTTGCTGGCACCATTAGTTCAAGTAATTCTGGTGAGAACATCATCAGGATGTTCTTTTTTGGTTTTGCCATGAATTGGAAGTGGTCAGTTGCAAACACTCAGTATTTTAGTTTTGGTCACTAAGATGCTTTCTTCCCACAAAGTAAAATTATGTGTTTCCTGTAATTTTATAAGGTTTCATCACTTAGTTTGTCCTGAAGCCTTGTTTACCTTTTAAAGTGAGATTTTGTCATTTGGGTTATTATATTTTCTTCTATACTGTAAATGGAGATTACCAGTGGTAAATCAGGGTATTTCTGTGGGCAGGCTACATTTGAGTAGTCAAATACCAGCTTTCAGGAGGTGACACCTGGACTTTCTTTGAAAATGACATGATGAAACTTTCCAGACCTGTATCCTTTTGCGGGGGGGTTTCTTCAGCTGCTGGAGCCTCTGAGCTCTAACTGTATTTTCTCAAATGCTGGGCAGAGCATTTGATCTGCCCTTTCTGGCTGATAATATGAGAAATGTGATAGGCTTTGTATATGGAATACTGCTACATTAAATAACAATATATGGTGTTTGAACTATTATGAGAATTGTCCTGGTAGGTAAAAAAATTTATTTTATGTCCGTTGTTTAATCTTGGCAATAAATAATTCCTTACCAAAAAATAAAAAGAATTTTACTACTATTCCTCCTATTACTAGGACATTGCCATCACCTCTTTGCATGTTTCACTGATTTTTAAATGACACACAATATTAATGAGTTTAAGGGTTATTTTGAAGGAGAGTTTTTGTACATGCTGCTTATCATTTGTTTAACAAGTATTTTCTGCTTTGAAGGCTTGAAGGCTGGTCTTACTGTACCTTTTTTCTTTCAGCTCTTTCACTACTAATGTGATCAAAAAGATGGTTAATGTGCAATTTCAGGAGCAGCTATAGAAATCTTTTTCAAGTAGTTTTCAGTCTTGGGCTCTGGTCATCTTGTATACAGACTACTGAATCGTGAAACTATTTTTTGATGTCTGGTGACCACAGTAATCTTTCAGTGTAGTCTTATCAAATCTTTCCTCTGCTTCTGACATTGCACTGACCCATGGCAATTTTTTTTCTTATTCAGCCTTTGTAGTTTTGAATGGGTTTGCCTGGCACTGTTTAAACTTGCTTGTGTCTTGGTTGTTCCTGTGTTTCAGACTGTCTTTGAAGAGCTAATGCTTATGTATCAAATAGAAAAATGCTTTAATATATGCCTAAAATAGGCTCTGCTTTATCCTTCATTATTTCCAGGGCTTCCCAAAGTTCCTGAGTTTGGTCTTAATTTCCTTTATTCTTAGGAGCCTTCATTGGATAACATCTGATTCCCAATATGAAACACTGTACCATGTGCTGATGGTTATACATAGGTGTGGATTCGGTCCTTTTCTTCCCTTGGGGAGTTAGTTGTAAGACTCTTACTCATAGATATTCAGAGGCATGCTGATAAAGTGATTTGTTTCACTTGGCATCTATTTTTATCCAGCTCATGGGTATGATTGTAGGTACAGATAAATTAAATTCCTCCCCTCATATATACAGCAAATTATTCTATTATTCTACAGACTGTCGTCCCAGATGCTATGGGTGTTTAAGCATGTGGCTCATCTTACTTACATGAATTTAGCATACTGGATTTAATTTTAAAATTGAACGCTCAAAGTGGCTCCTGGCACCTGAGGACATGACTAGAACCCAGAGGAAATGTATTTAGGAGATGTTTTGGAGTGCTTTGCCAATTGTAGGCTCCAAGCCCTTGGGGAATTTAAATGCTAAGGTTAAATAGGCAGCTAGTTAACTTAATTGCATTTTAAAAAATTATATTAGTTTTTACAGGGCATTGATTCTGCACATCATCTGAATCGTCTGAGGAGTCCAATTTAACTGATCATTTGCACAGCCTCCCTAGGCTGAAGTCTTTTGAGATAACATACTTAGAGGTAAGGAGAGCTGTGTTCCTAAACAGCAGTGGCACAAAGGGGCGAGGGATTAGTGTGAGTAGCCCTGCCAAGATCATTTCAACAGCATGAAACCTGCTGATAAAAGCTGTGGAAAAAAACCTGAAGTCCCCAGTTCACAGAGGCCTGCTTGTCCAGATAGGCTTGAATGGCTGCCATTGGGTGAATCAGATGTTGCTTGGGTTTGCACTAGAGGAGGCAATCTGTTCCAGCAGTGCCTGAGCTTGAAAAGAGAGAATGAATCAATAGAAAGAGACTCCATAAACAATGTCCCTTTCATGTTACCAGGAAAACCAGTTTTATGCCAAATGATTCTGGGATCAGGCTTGTGCCATTTACCTTATTGGAAAGCAATAGCTCCCCTTTATCAGTCAGTACAGTACTCATTTTCATTCCCATCTTTGCATTAAAGAAAAGGATATGGTTTCTTTGAGAAAAGGGTTGAATTAGGCTTCATTCTGTGAGGCCGTGCAACTGTTGATAAATAATTCTATTTGTTGACATTCAAATCACTTGTTTCCATGATAAGGAGAATTTAGATTTTCTTTTGAATCAGCTGAAATTTTTTGGGTTACAGGTTCCATTCTATCCCTGCGGCACTGCCTGCACCACTTAGAAAAATGCCAAGTTAAATGAGAGCAAAATAATCTCAATTTCATGATTTCAAGCTTTATTCCTCCCCCAGAAACACAGACATGCATGTGCACACACACACATGCACACATACTGTTTCCCTAAATGGTGTTTTCAGTCACATTAAGGGCTGCAAATGGCTTTATTTTTTAAAAATGGCCACTGTGTGCCTCAGTAATTTTTATATTCAACAGTGGATCTTAGCTGTGTTCCCACCTTTGGTCTAATAAGTTTTCTTCTCGGGTTTGGTTTAGATGTTTTTCAGGACTCTTAACTCTATTCACTAATTTTCTCCAAAACTGACTTTTAAGTAATGACCACTTTCTCTCAAGCTTTTTGAAAAGAAAAAAAAACCAATATGATGGATGCAGACAGAAAAGAGGGACTTCAAATTAATTATCCAGCCAGTCAGTGAAAAGCCATTCCCAGGTTTTAGTTTCTGAAGGAACAGAATATTGCTGAGTGACAAATATGTACTTGATATTAACCAAGTAAGGAAGGAGCCAGGATGGCTGCTAGTGGTTTCTGAACAGACAGACATGACACAGCAAGAATTTACAGGCTTATTGCAGTGCTCTCTTATCTATTCCCATTGCCCATCTTTCTAAATAAAATGTGTTGCTTTTGGTAGTCTATTTACTAATCAGGAAAATTGCTATAATGGCAGCAATGAATGGTATGTAGAAGAAAGAAAAGCTTAATTTAGATTTAGAATTAATCCTTTTAGATCTTTTGCAAAACCGTATTTTCTCTCTCAAAATGTGATCACTTTTGTGGTATCTTCATGTCTTGCCACTCTGTTAATACTTGTACCTCTTTCCATGCAGCACTTCTTGAATGTGTCACAGGTGTTCCCTGTGCTACCTTTTCCCTGCATATTTTGTGTGTATTGCTAATTTAAGCCATAAATATTTCAAAAGCTGTAAGTTGAAATCAATGATGACATATGTGCAGTGTTCATAATATATGAAGACAGTGGTATGAAACGGCCATTTGAAAATTCTGAGAAATTAATCACCATAATATTTATTACAGAACTGTCTCCTTTATCAAGATAATTATTATTGTTATTGATATTACTATAGGCATCCTGTTATTGTGGCCTTGTGCATATTAAATGGGACTTTATTTCATATGTGAAGGCAAAGTTTTTACCGTTTTTATTTGTCAAGCTTGTAAAATACTGAGATGTATTAGGACATAGCTGCAGAGAGATCTGCCTTTATCCTCCTCATAATTTTTTCATCCACAAGGCAGAAGAACCCTTTGGAGGTGCTGAACCATGGCTACCTCCTGCTGCCCTGGACGTGAAGGGTGAGACTTAAGCACAAAACCACTGAGCGCAATGACCACACTGCTCTCTACTCTGTAGGCACAAGTGTGTATAGAATAGAAAGCATATGTTCCTTATGGCCTGCAGCCCTCAAGAGTCTGAAACACATGGGTGACATACTGGAGGTGGTGTCAAAACAGAGCCAGAGCAGTAATTGCACACTGTTCCTGGTTGCAGGCCTTTGGTGTCATGCTCGTGACTCCAAATATTGCCATGAATAATTGAATCTCACTTAGAGTTTCAGCTTCCCTCTGTCACACTATCTGAGGTGACTGAGTTTGAAACTTTGGGGTAAAAAGATATTGTGGGCATTTTAAAAATGCATACTCCTTTATTCCCTCAGCTCTTCATTCATCTGTTTGGTTTTGGTTTGGTTTGGTTTAAATCATGGTGAAAGTAAGGTGCCACAGACTACACCACAGTTCAAAATTGAATAACCATTAATTTCATGCTTCCAAATAGGCCTCAGAGTTCTGATATGATTTCACAGCTGGGATGCCCATTGCCCTGGCCTAGAGGGCAATGCTGCCACCAGTGGCTCTGTGTGTTCTGCGTGCTCCATCTTTTACCACCTTGGTGCCCAACGCTGCGTGACTGTAGTAATTATGATAGTAATGTGGATTTTATTGTTCTGTTGGGGGGGAGGTGGAACCAGACTGATTTTCAGCTTTACAAGTTTCATCTGTATTCTCTCTGGTGTACACTTCATTGCCAGTTGAGCAGGCTGTGCAGTTCTGGTGATGCCCTGTCCTGATGCCTTCGCGTTATATCTGAGAGACATTCATGTAAAGCTGATGGGGGTGTCCTCAGAACTGTGCCCCTGAAGGTCAAAAATAGTTGAAGTCTCAGGAGTACCAGGAAAGATTCTGAGTTTGACACATACTGAAACTTGACTATTCAGACTTGGTAACTAGAAATATTTATGATTGTATTGAAAGACTTACGGTGGATATAGAACCTTGCACTTTTAGGTCACTTTTGGAACTTTACATAGGAAGAAATATCTGATAAGGGAATTCTGACCCACAGAAAGGTAAGCACTGACATTTGTGTGAATTTTCATGCTGTCAATGCATTTAACTTTTAGCAGAGCCGACCAAACATGATTTTCTTTTCATAAAAGAGTGAGACTGAATAACCTCTTGTACTTTCTTAATTAGTTATAATGAGAGACATGTGACTACATTATTGGAAAACTAATAGAATTATTGGATGGTGTATTGGAAAATTCATAATGATTTGAAGCTGCTGGCAACATTTAATGAGATTTTCTGGTTTGCTTTCATTCATTTAAGTGTGTCCTTTAGCAGTCAGATTGGTAAACTTTGAGATGTTTCGGCATGAAAGGGTTTCTTAAATGCAAAATTCTTGTATAGTGGGAACTGCTCATATCCCAAACCTTTTCTGAACAGTTACTGGCTTCTTTATTTTTGAAAATTTTTTTTCAGTGTTGAAGTTTCTGTCATAAATGATGAAAAACCTATATTTTTCCTGAAATCAGTCTGATAGTTAGTGTGCAAATGCATTATGAAAGAAAAAAATTAAGCCCCTGTTGGAAGGTTTAAATTCTCAGAATGTTTTTCTTGAGTAGAAAAAA
Source organism: Florisuga fusca (assembly GCA_038090715.1). Taxonomy (NCBI): domain Eukaryota; kingdom Metazoa; phylum Chordata; class Aves; order Apodiformes; family Trochilidae; genus Florisuga; species Florisuga fusca. Next base: position 23,354,126 of record JAAWXA010000002.1, read on the forward strand.
AGAGCAAAATGAAACAAAACAAGACCAAACAATACTTGTTGTATGCACTCATATTTTTAGATTCTAAATACCACTTGTGACTATACAGTGCTATACGACAGGCTTCAAGAGTGCATTTAAATATAATGGTAACCCTACAAAAAAATATTCATCCTTCTCTTAGGAAAAGTGGCTTGTGAAGAATAAAAGTTGTCTGTAGTTTAAAGTAAGCTGTTCCTTTTAGTGTAACTTTGAAGTAATTATTTTTATGTTGTATAATATGACCCAAATATTGTATTTTTGTCAGCATGTCTAATAGGTTGCTCAATACCCTTGTTCTGTACAGGTCACTGAGCCCATTCATGTTCAGTGATATACAGTATGAATGTTTATGGGTAGTTTGATACATCTTTAATAGAAGGTGAACGAAATGGCACGGGTTTATTTTTTGACCTTCTAGAAGTGCATTTCCAGCTGAAGTGAATCGTACTTCTAGGCTTATCAATGGAAAGAGAAATTCTGGAGTAGAAAATGCTTAAGTACAGCAGGTAGACCTCTCAGAGCAGGCTGGTTGCTTTCTGTGATTACCACTGTAAAACAAATAAAAGGAACATTTGTTTTAGATTAATTATTGTACAAAGTGAAAGCTTTTGACAAGCATTTTTCTCTCATTTGAGTTCTTGGTTTAGTTTATTCTGCTTTAATGACCTCCTCCCTGCCCTTAGTGCAAAATGCTCTGAATAAGTAGCTCTGCTCAGGGCCCTTAGTTTGAGACTACATGAAAGAACTCTGAATACTTGATCATAAGTAATATACTAAAAACTGATGTCATTGGACATTAAAAAATTTAAAACAGCACAATTAACTTCTTAGAAAGTAATATTTTAATATGTGAAATCACTGTAACTATTAATCTGAAGATTAAAAGTCTGACCAGTCAATAAAATGAGTATTCTATTGAAAAGAAAAATATGAAAGAAACCCCAAAAGTCTAGTCCAAGATGAGCATTAACTTCATTAATGCATATAATACCAAGCTGCACAAAACCAAATTCATGTGACCTAGGACAGGTAGTCCAGACACAATCCCAGAAAAATTTGGAGTCCTAGCATAGACCTGGTAGAAGCTAGTGGTGTTTATATGAAGGATGTAGGTACTTGTACTCTCTTGACTTCTTACTGAACTGATGGGTGAAAGAACTCATCAGAGCAATTTGTTGGAGTATGACTGTGAATTGGACAAACTGGGATGACTGTCCACCTCTCAATGGAGGTGAAGGGAGATGATTCTGAACTTGTGCAATGAAAGGAAAGAGGAGAAGGTGAGCCCCCTTCACTCTGCCTCACTCTACAGGTCACCAGGCAGTGCCTTCTTGCTCTGAAAATGGCTCTCTCAGAAGAGTGTGCCAAGTGCTCAATGATATTTGTACAAATAAGATTTGTAGCCTTTTGTATCAGTGTGTAGAAAGCAAAAGGAATTTTAGAACTCAGTGGAGGCACAATGTCCCATATTCTGAAAGATCACATGGAGCGCTCATGTGGTGGAGTCTGGCAGAATAGTGTGATGACAACAAACACAAAACATAAGTCTGTGAGCATCTTCTAATGTGCTTTTCTGAGTATAACAAGATCCTGAGAGAGAGAGAAGTTGGTACCCAGTATTCCTGGCTAACAAACAGAGTGTTGATGGATGATAGTAACACTTGTAACTTGCACGTGGGGAGGTAAGAAAAGATACAGGCTACATCAGCAAACTGCAAATAAGCAGCTGAAAAAGACTGTGAACTGGGTTAACAGTGCAACTCAGTGTATTAATGTTGACAGGCCTGAGAATTGCGTTTTCTTTTTAGCTGAGCCAGTATTGCATGTTTCTTCTAGAAAAACAACAGTCTAGAAAGGAAAGACTAAATTTTTTCTTTGCATGCAGCAAACCAGAGCAAGAATATCCATAAAATGTAGTAGCTGTGCCTTAATCTGCAACAATCCCTGTGCAGCTGAGGGGCAGCAGCCCATGTTCATTGCAGATGTAGGATCTTTGTTCTCAGCTTGAAATTGAAAGTCTGGTGTTAGGTTCAAAGCAATGATCTCCACTACTACTCTCTTTGACTGTGATCCCATTTTTCTTATGTTTTTTATAACACCCGTGGGAATGGCAAACTCACGCCATAGCTAGCTTGTGGGTGTAGTTTCATTAGATTTACTGGGAAAAAAAATAGCTAATGATAGTGTTGGTTTCCCTCCCAGCTTCCTCTCCAAAGCGTCTTCAGAAAATGAGACTGTCATTATTTAAAGGACTAATTTACAACTGGGGGGAATCTGGCAACACTTGTAACATTGCGATGTTTGTAGCAAGTGCCATACCCTTGAGAAAGATGTCTAAAGGGCAGTTCTGTGACACTGCTGATCAAAACATCAGCAATCACTTTTCCTTTTCTAGAGAAAGGAGGTTATGAACAAGGAAGAAAATACATTAGGAGAAAGAGAACATGAGAATCTGTACTAAAATGCTAAACAGTGCTTAGGAGGCAGAATGAAAACATTTAGAAGAGAGTTTGCCTCATTAAAATTGCACTGAAGTTTATAGATCAAATACAGTGCAAAGTTCATTCTCACCTTTGTCATCTTTGTGGTTGGGTGCATTTTCTGCAGTTCCCGGTGTATTATAATACAGTTTATTTCCAACCTAATTGCAAGGGAGTGGTTCTTCTTTAACTAGTTCTTTTGATTTTTACCCCAGGCATACTTTATTAATGATGCCACAGTACATTGCAGGCATTATAAATCTTACTGTGCCCATCCCAGTATCCTCAAAATTGATCTTATGGGCATTTATGTTGGTCTTTTGCCAACTCACTGGTGCAGTTTCAATCTCCAGGGCATTTTTTTAATCTAGTATCAGCTACACCCCTGAATTTATGGTTAATTGTATTAAAATTTATTTTAAACCCTACTTCTCTTGTTGTGTTTAACAGATATTTAACTGTTTCAGAGTGCAGAAATGACAATTTAATAACACCTCGATTGCACGTGACACTTTGAAAAGTATCAAGTCAGAGAGTGAAGTGCTATTTATGGTCACTATAGGTATCAGGACAAGGTTTTTGCCTGACATGAGATGATACAGTAACGCAAAGTCCTTTACTATAAGAATCTGTAAAAGAAGTGACTGGTTGTTTTGATACACGGTTTTGGAGGAGGAACAGATTATCAAACAATGCTACAAGAGAAGAACCAAAACTACAGGGAGAGAGGAAGAGCTGCAGACAGCACTCTGCCACCAGACACCAGGCAGCTTGGGCAGGAGCAGAAAATTCAGATGTGAGGTTCAACAGATCTATCAGAAGAGCTATAAATGAAACATAAAGAGTGAGCAAATTAATTTTAGGAGGGAAGGCTTTCTGGCTCTGTTTTTGCAGTTGTTGTAAGGTCATCTGGGTCCTTGCAGACACTGTCAGCACAGCTGTAGCTGCATTTTGCATCTCCTACCTTTGCACTGGCTCCATCAGTCATGGATGCTGGCTGGGAGCACACCAAATGAACAGCTTTCTGGGCTCTGAGGTTCACAGGCCTGCTCTCATCTCATGTGTGTGATGGGGCAACCATGGGACTGATATTAATTCAGTTATCTTGTCTTTACCAGTCTGGTTACTGATTTGAATCAAGACACCTTTTCCTGGCCCTGGGGATTTTATGTGTGCTAACTGCATGATCATTAAATAGGTATCAGAAATGTTTTCTCTTTTTTTTTCTTTTTTTTTTTCTTTTTTCTTTTTTTCTTTCTTTCTTTTCTTATTTTCTTTCACGAAACAGTTTTGGTTGCCCACATGCTGAGTCTCTCACTCATTGCAGCACTGAGCAAAAACACTCAGACAGAGAGACTTGGCTTATGAATTCATTTTTGTAATGTTTCAACATCCACATCATGAGTTTTTGCCTGACAAGTGGGAGATTTAAAAAATAAAAATAAAAAATAAGCACATTACAACACAGCAGGAATGATTTACAAAGTTACATCTTAACGCAAGAATTGCAGAGTAAGAGGCTTTTTAGGTCAGTGTAATTGAGCTCTAGAGTTGGTTTAATTTTTTGTTTTTTCGTGTTTGTTTTTTTAACACCTACTATGGTTTGATGAGCTATGCTATTTGTGCTGTTTCAGAGACATCTCAAAGAATTAGAGGACGCAGAAGGAGTTTCAAACTGGAGCAACAGGAATTTGTGTATGCATATTTTGTTTGAGTGCAATGACCCTCCAGGAAGAGTCAGACATTCAAAGAAATTGCTGTGTAAGACCAGTTTTGTGCATACATTTTTAAAAGCTTGCTGCTGCTACATGGGGGAGATAAGAGCAATCATATTAAAAGGACTTGAAGTGCCCAGGCTGAAGAGATGTTGCAAATTTACATGATCAGCAGGAAAAAAAGAAACCATTATCACCACAGGCAGTCTTCTAACATATGTGGCCCTCATTTTTCATTAGGGAATGATGCCATATAGAATGGGGCTAATTAAAGTTTTTCAGGGTTTAAGGGGATTTGCAAAGGATTTTACTGGTTTATAGGCTCTTTCTCTTAGTCAGCAAGTCTTCAGAAACTTCTCAGCCCCTCAAAACATGGGAACCTACCAGCAAAAGCTGCGTTGCCAGCTACTCCTGGCACAGCCCCAGTGCTGCTGAGTGATGTGTTTCTCCAAATCAGTGGATGAATTTCTCATGTTTCCACAATCTAACTGGAAGCTGATGGAAGCAAAAGAAAACCTGTCTCCTCTTCGGTGCCACTGGCAAGATAAGCAGCAGGAACATGTTTGCCAGGGAGATCATCATGCTCTCAATAAGGCATTAGAAGAATCAAGGCAACCTCAGAGCCAAGTGTGCAGCACAGCATCTGCACAGAAAGTCTTTGGTTGTTTCCTGATATGCTCAGTTTTAAAAGGCACATTTCAGATGGAGTTGCTTGAAGAGGATAGGAGGATCTTCTTATTTTGTTGATGGCTCCTCCTTTTGAACTTGGAACATGTGAAACATACACCATGAGTTCTGAATACGTCGATCTGAATTATTCAATGTGTTATTCATATCAAACAAAGTAGTGTGTCATGTAACATCAGAATGTTTAAAAATTTTTTTGCAAGTATTTTTTCTATTTATAGAATGCCTTGCACAAGTGGCCATGACTAATGAGTCATAACCTCTATTTCAACAGCCTCTGCTGGGGCTACTTTGATGAAAATAGTAAATAATACATTCCAACAGACAGATAATTTTGTATTTTTGCTGAAGTAATTAGCTCAGGTTTCTTTTAATTGCCATTGAGGATGTCTTAGATGTAAAAACGCTCAAAAAAGTTCACTAAGTTGAGTGGGTGTTTCTTTAGCATATCAGGAAAAATCCTGTTCTTCAGAGTATAGATATAGTCTGAAGAAGAACACAGAATAGAGTGTATTTATGAAAAATATCAGAAGATAGAAGGGCCTGTAGATTGTCTTTATTATAGATACTGTAATTTTTACTTATGTTTTATAAAATCAATAATTTAAAATATTTAGAAGGGTTTTCATTTCCTCATTCCTCATTCTCTAAAATATCTGAAACTAAATAAAAAATGGTCAAGACAGTTTTCTCTTAGCTAGTTCCAACAAACAGGCCTGTTCAGTCTGAGATTTGAAAAGCTTTCCACCCATCTGTTTTCTTTTTAGGTCTTTGGCGTTTCACCCATTGAGATTAAGTGATCGAAAAGGTAACATCTGTACTCTTTCCAAACCTGGATTACACTCTATAGGAAATAAACAGAGGGAATTTGGTGGAATTAAACTTTTATAAAAGGTCTGTAAGAGAGGAAACGAAGTGCATGTGTGCTGCAAATACAGGGAGATCATCTCTTGTCCTTCAGGTTTCACACTGGCATACACTGAAAGGCTTGATGGAAAATACAGAGAGGGTTCTCCTGTTTATTCAAGATTATACATTTTTCTAACAAAGAGCTGTTTCATCTAACCTATAATACTGGTTTTGTCCTTTGTGGAGTAAAAACAAAAAAGGAAATCATAGACAAAAGGGGAAATTCCAATTTACAATGTAATAACTGGAAAACATGCCACCAATTTTCTTTTGTAGCAACAAGGATGGCACTCTTAAATAGCTTCCTCTTAAAACAGAGCTTTTATGCACACAGGGCTTCCTTTATAGCACTCCAGCTCCTACTGAAATTAGTGATTCAGAAATAAGGCACGTAGACTTCCTTTGAAACAAACTTCTATCACATGAATATTTCATGAAGCTTTCTAGGCAGATGGAAGTAAAAACAAAAACTTGCCATGGCTACGCAAAATGTACCTCAGAATGAGAGTCATTGGGCTGTTTTCTAGAAATGTGACAAAGAAGGTCCTGTCCATATTTCTGGTAAAATACCTGAAGTATTGAGCATGCTCCTGCAGTGAGCGAAAGGAAACTACTAATACTTAATAATAGGAATTATTGCTAGGAAAAACTTGAAAATAAGATTTTCAACTTGCAAAAAAGTCTTCAACAGTATGATTCTGTTCCACAATAGTGAAACTTTTCTTGTCTTTTCAGATGGTGGGAGGGCGAAGTCACCCACTGTTCAAGAGAGTTAACAGCAGAAATACATAATCTGAATAACCACCAGAATTGTGAAAGATTTAAATCCCTTCTCTGATAATTCAGAGAAAAAAATATGAAATTTGAGAGTAGCCTACTTGTCATGATAAATCTTCTCACTCTGTGTCTCCTACACAGTCTCAGGCAAAACCGTGTATTTCTTTTGAAGTTTTTGTCTAGGTGCTTTGAATTTTTTCTACCAGATGAAGAAATACTGATTCAAAAATTTCCCAGGAAAGATCCAGCTCCAGAAACTGTTTGTAGTCCCACAGAGGGAGGAAAAATTGTGTAACGGCGCAAATCATACCTGAGTCACTGCTGCTTTGATGAGGTATGTGTTTTGTCCTGTAGTGGAAATAGTGGTATTAAAAATGTAAAATATTACAGAGGAAGCACATACAAAAGAGACGTTGTTTAACAGACAAAATTGTTAAAATAATTTAAATGTGGAAATAGTTCTTTAAGCATCTAAGAAGTTCTAGACATTTTCTGTTTAAGATTAATTAGGCACATAAAACTCTGCTTTGTGCCCACCCCCATCCAACTGGGAAACATCTGGCTTTGAGCTATCAGAGATCATAGCTCTGCTAATAGAGAGAAGATTCTGAAAGCGGTGAGAATTATTTAACATTTGTCTTTATGAAGGATGTAAATTGCCTTTTCTTAATGATGTTTCAACTTCAAAAATTTGAAAAAGGAAACAGAATTTCGTCTCAGGAAGTCCACAGACTTCTGAAGGTTTCAGAAATCATTTTCTACAAGCACTTCACCTGTGGTCTTAAGAGACATTTTTTATCCATGCTTCAGCACAGTTGCTATGTTATGATCCATCTTAGGACTAATATGAACTTATCTTTTGGTGCAAATGGTCTTTATGTAAATCATAGAATGGAGAACAAAGACATTTTATATCCTTTTATTGCTTAATGCTTCATAATATGGAACAAAGATTTTATATTACGTTTTGGAGACGCTGATATAAGGAAAATGATAAGACAAATAAAGGCATCTTTAACACTTTGGTAATTTACAAAAGGACAAAAGATATCAGTGTTTGTTTCACTGACTTTTGCTAACTAGCAAGGTTTTGCAAGATTATTAGAAGCTACCTGTCAAGCATACACTGAGCCTCTTTTCTCCTATGTTTTACTCAAATACTGTGCAAGAAAAATGTCGTTTTTTTTCCATGGCCTCTGTAGCATTTGGAGTTCAAAATAATTCTTTAGGTAAAAAATTTGTTAATTTGACACAATATCAAAATATTCTGTAATCTACTGTAATTCCAAATGCTTCTGCAGACATTTTCTGAACTTGTCATAGAATAAGAAGCGGGACATTTGTGAATTAACATAGTGTTCAACTGGGATGACTTGAGTAACATATTTTTGTATGTTCCCACTACTTACTGCAACATTTGTACCAAACTTAAATTGTTGATATATGTCTTCATAACTTTTTAAAAAATTATTAACTGGGTGAAGTTACACTTCCAAAGCTGTCTCAAATGAGTTTGACTGTTTTGATGGTAAAATACAGTGATAATTTTCAGGTATGATTAAAATATGATGTAATTACATGTTGACAAATGTCCTCTTCTAACACTATTGATGTAATTATTCACAATTATTGCTAGTAATATTAGTCCTTCAGTAGTGTACATGATTTAAAGAAAGATATTTGTAGTTGATTTTGAATGTTTGCTGGTAAGACTGAGAGAAGATATTCCAGACAGAAATAGTAAGTTATGTTTTATTGTATGGAAATGATTCACTGGTACACCTGATGTTGGAACTATGCCTCAAGTCATTGCATCTAACCATGTGGCCAGGTTTAAGAGGACCACCTGCCTGCATTTGCACTGACTTATGACAGGCAGCTGTGCCTATGGGGAGGAGAGGATGGGACAGGTGTCCCCAGTGGACCAACCACAGTGCTCCTGCCCAAGGTTTTTAGTATAAAATGGCTCCCAAGAGAGCCCTCTGCTACTCTCTCTGGCTGGTGTCTTTTTGTTTATTGTTCCTGCTCCTTTCCACGCTGGAGAAGAACATTGTTCATTGAAACAGGTTGCCTTCTCCTTCCTTCTCAAGTAGGAACCAGATTTGTTGCTTTAGGGCTGTTGTGGACTGGTGTGGGACCCTGGACTTAGGCACCTCCAGCTGCTGCCAAGTTCAGTTTGGGACTTTTCTGTTTGGGAAGTAATTGCCAACTGAGAACTGCAGGTTCCGTAGTTATATATTTTTTTATATTTTTATTTTTTATATCTTTATATTTATACATTTATATTTTGTAATTCACCATCTTTATTACTGTTATCTACTTATAAACCAAACCCCTCCCAAAATTAGAAAAAGTCTCTTGCTGTTAGGGTCTTCAGTTTTTGAAGCAGGAGAGGTGATCCGAAAAGGAGGACAACCAGAGGCTGCAGAAGGGACAGGAGATGCTGAAAATCAAAAAAATCCTACCAAGGAAAAAAATTATTGCCTTCCTCTGTTTGTTTCTATTGTTAAATGCATTGATTTTTGGGTTCAGTCTCCTCAGCAATGTTCAAACTGCTGATTATGTCTGCAATTTTTTTTCATCCTGCTTTATCTTTTACTGTTTCCAAAATAGCTGGTGCTTTGAACTCACTAGGTGATGGGGTTTACACAGAATCACGGAATTGTCACAGTTGGTAAAGACTTCTAAGATCACTGTGTCCAACTGTTAACATCCCCCCCCAAGAAAATAAATAATATTTATATCAATATCTGTATCACCCTGCCCACTAAAGCGTGTCCTGAAGTTCCTCATTTACACAGTTTTTAAAAACTTCAAAGGACTGTGGCTCCACCACCTCCCTGGGCAGCCCATACCAATGCCTAACTGCTCTCAGTCAAGAAATTATTCCTTGTATCTAGTCTAAACCTCCCCTGGTGGATCTTCAGGCCATTTCCTCTAGTCTCATCATTATTCGCTTGAGAGGAGGTCAGCACCCACCTCACTACAACCTCCTTTCATGTAGCTGTAGAGAGTGAGAAGGTCTCCTCTCAGCCTCCTCTGTTTGAAACCAAACATTCCCAATTCCTTCAGCCTCTCCTGTTAGGACTTAATCTCCAGACCCTTCACCAGCTTGGTTTCTCTTCTCTGAACTCACTCCAGCAGCTTAATGTCTTCTTTGTAGTGAGAGGCCCAGAGCTGAACACAGTACTCGAGGTGCCATCTCACCAATGCCAAGTACAGGGGCACGGTCACTTTGCTTGTCAGATGTTAGACCTTCCCTGATTTACACATTAAAAAGAAATTCTTTCCTGTGAGGGTGGTGAGACACTAGCACAGGTTGCTCAAGGAAGTTGTGGCTGCCCCTTCCCTGGAAGTGTTCAAGGCCAGGTTGGATGGGGCCTTGAGCAACCTGATCTAGTGGAGGTGTCCCTGCTCATGAAGCAGGAGGTTGGGACTAAATGTTCTTTAAGGTCCCTTCCAACCCAAACCGTTCTGTGATTCTATGGTCCTGCTGGCCACACTATTCCTGATATAAGCCAGGATGCTGTTGGCTGCCTTGGCCATCTGGGCACTCTGCTGGCTTATATTCAGCCAGCTGTCAACCAGCCCCACAGGGTCCTTTTCTTCCTGGTAGAATTTGCAGTAGATTTATCTGCAAACTAGGCTGAATGTTGCACTCTGTTGAAGCTGTTTGCTTCCTGTACCATGTAGTCTAGTATTGATGGGCAGGTAATTCAATATGGAATATCTTCACTAATGGAATGGAACTGGCCTTTGGTCAGTCCCTGAGAGTTTGCTACCTCATCCCAACTTGATACTGTCTTCTCAGGGTCAATGGTGTCACCAAGAACAGAACTGAGGAAAGGACTCAGTGATGTCGTTTAATACAAAGGAGAGTAAAGACCAAAGGCTGCCTTAAAGCATTAACAGATAAGGCTTCCATTTCAATAGGATGTTTTCTTACAGGCTTCATACACTGAGAGAAATTTATTTTGAGGTAGATCAGTACTTGTGTGCCCTGGGAGATCCTTCAGAAAGCAACTGGAAAAATGCATAGTACACATGGAGTGTGTTGAGGGCAGCATAGACAATGCATAGGCAAGCATCTAAGAAGAACATTAAGTGGTGGTGTGCTTTTTTTGTTATATTTCTAACTATATGTATATCTGCACTGAATTAACACATTTAAACTCACAGGTTTTATATTACACATCCTGAACAGCCAGACACAGTATCTTTGTTTATTGTTCATACTCAGCTGTAGATGTATTGTTTGCAAGAGGGTTGCTCGCACCCCTCACCCTTCTTCCCTTGAAGTATATGGTACCAAAAAACTCTGAATATCAAGATTTATTATACCCATTTGAAACTTCCACCCCAGGGGAATTTTCTGTCAGACATCTCAGAGAAGTTCTATTTGTTCTGCCTAGTTTAGCTTTTTTCTACTTTGTGGATAAAATGAAAGACATTTCCTTTAAAAGCGATTTTCTTAAATCCTCTACAAAAGTCTCTACAAAAGTAAAAATCTGTGGGTTTAATGATTCCCTTGGCAACTGGCTCCTCAGGCAACGATGCAGCAATTAGAAATAATACTAGTATGTTAATCTGATGGCTTCTGATAACAAGTCAATTCAGAAATCCTCTTTTCTTTTTATAACAAGAAGCATTGGTTGTTGAGAAAGGTCCAGAAAGATGTGTAAGAGCGTATGTGTGTGTGAGAGAGAGAAGCAGAATCAATTTGTGTACTGAGCTATAACACATAGCTGGAAAGAGAGGATAGGGAGTTATTTTTTTAAGACATTTACTTACCAAGATGTTATGACCATCCTCTCCAACACAAAACAAAGATCTAAACCTGACTGCATTTATTTTTTCAGTAAAAAAAACCTCTGAAAAATTACATTTATTTAAATCAAGGTTTTTAAGAAGCAAATCAAATACTTCCACTTCTGTGGCAGCCAGTTTGAATGCTTTAAAAGGTCTTGATCGTTCATTAGGGGGCCACTCAGAGATTCCTGGTTGCTATACCCTGAAACTTTATTGACACATGATTAACTTCTAATACGTGGAAGGAGGGCTGGGATAAGCATAAGAAAGATCCAGAGAAAGAAAGGTTGACATTCACATTCTTGAACCTGCAATTGTACCACATTTGCTGTTAAAGGAAGAAATGGTATAAATGTCCATAATAGAACTTGTAAGGACTATGGTACAAAAGGGCAGCTACCATGTAACACCTATGCATTTAGAGCTATTATCTGAAGTAGAGCTAACCTGCTATAGTTCTGTGATTTTTCCCAAATGCAGAAGTCAAAGTGCACAGGAATCTAATTTGAAAAAGTGTCTAAGTAATTACAGCTCTTTGAATAAATATATTTATGTAGAACAAATATAATTTGTATTTCACAAACAGTGCCTCTGTTATTAGAGATGAATGTACATTACATAAAAAATGCTGATAATAGAATGTTTGCCAGCACATCTTCTTGAAGCTGTGTACACACAATGATTTCTGTGTAGAAATATTGCTATGTAGATTGGTAGGGACTATTTTCTGTCATAAAAATAAATGTGATTTTATTGGATGCAAAGGTCATATGAAGAGGTTAAATCTTTTTCCTAGAATTTTCATGGACTCAAGCAGTAGCTGATTGACTGAATCTGATATATCACTAATGGCTGTCCATCTAAATGACCTTCACTGTTGTTTCCCAGCCCAGTGCGTTTTCTCATCTTTAACCCCAATATGCAAGGAATTTATATGTCTTCTAGTTTATTTCCTGAAGTTATTTAGTAGTTTCTATGAGGAATCTAGCTCTTTGGTATGTGGCTAGATAGATATTTCCAATTAACAATTTATTATTACTGTAAAGATTATCTGTATTTTTCACTTTAATTTTTAAATTGTTAATTTTGTAATTCATGATATCAGGAATTACAAAATCAGATAGCTGACAGAAGATTAAGAACATTTAAAACAGCATAAGCTGATTTGCATAGCAAACTATTGAATAACAGCCACAAAAGCACATAGATTCTGTGATCTTGGGCAGGTGATTTAAAAGTGTAACCATTTATCTACAACCCACCTGATGCCCCAAATTTATTTCTGGTAGTTCAAAACACAGATGATTTTTTGTAGAGTATTAAACATTCCAAACCTCTCTTGAGCAGAAGATACTAATGTAAAAAAAAAAAAAAAAAAAAAAAAAAAATTAACTAAATCTTGTAATTTCCAGCCATTATGGTGTTAATCAGACTTTGGAAAACTTTCATGAAGATAAAACTACTAGCTCTCTGTAATAACAACATTTTCAGTGCACTGCACATATGTGAAAAAGAGGAAAGCAGGGTTATTCCTAGGTTAAATGAATAACACTACAGCTTTGAGATTCTGCTTCTCACAGTAATACTGCACAACCACTGGACATGTTGAAGTTCATAGGATAACATCTCTGCCAGCCCACTGTCTCAAACATGGGTCATGATAATGATTGCCTCCATCTTGAGCACAGATGCAGATGGATAGAGTCAATATAAGTTGCCAAAAATGGCCTAAGTGGGATTATCCAGAATGTATGATGAGTCTTGGAAATGTCAAACCAGTGTTTCTTATATCAAAGAAGAAAACAACACAGATAGATTATTGTTCAGGATGAAAAAGTGAAGGAAAGCTGAAATTCAAAAATCCTTGTTGTAAATGAGAACTGTTTCACCAATGATTTTTATAGCATCTTATTGAAAAATGAAAGGATTTAATAACAATTTAAAAAAACCCTCACTCATCCTTGTTGATGAATGGCTTTTCTTCCCATGTTTGGATTTCAGGTACTGGCTAGGAATATTTAATTACTTAAAACCCATTGTCACATTTTCATTGTTGAAGTTGGTGGTGGGGGAGAAGAAGTAATGTTGTTGGTCTTGGTGTCAGTGATAGGCACTGCAGTTTCCCTGGGGATATGACTAACCAGGTTCTGTGAAAGCTTTAATGTTTATTTGTGCCAGGCAAAGGAAGATTAGATGCTTTCAATCGCCTGTGAGGTAAGAAATTGTGAAGTAACTTGTCCAGAGCTTTATTTTACTTTTTTAATAAAGTGATCTCTTACCACCTGGTTTTGCAAGCCATTGTTCTGAGGAAATTGTCTCCAACCTCTCCATCTTCTCTGTCTCCATAAGCAAATGCTAGTTGGGTGTTACAAGCAGCAGTACTCACAGGAAGGTCTGTGGAGGCTTTTGCTCTAGTGATGGCTGTGGTACCAAAGGCAGGTTTCAGGAACAATGCCTGAGCATCTAGGAATGTGAAAGGTTCAGAGAAGAGATCTATTCCCTTGTCAAAGAAGGAAAAAAAGGATAGGTGCAGAAGTCGGATGTTTTACGAGATATAAATTAGGGAAAATGGGACAGCTAGGCTTAGAAAAGTAAACAGAAGCGTGGAAAATATGAAGATTCAGGGACTAATGTGATTCTGTTAAGTGTGTTGGAAATCAATCTCTATGTCAAGGTGGATTCCCACATGCAAGGTGGATTCCCCACATCTTGGGGTTACATGTGAGTGGGAAAAAGGCAAATTAATGAAGAAGCAAATGGAGACAGAAGCTTCACATGGAGTCTGCAGTCAGGCAGGATTTTGGTGCTGAGACAAGAAAAAGAGTGTTTAGTAGTTTGTTATAATCTGTGCATGGAATCAGAAAACTTAATTTCAGATAAGTAAATGGAATTACAGATAAGATAACTGGTTTTATTACCAATTTCTTTCAAACTAAAGCAGTTCACAGAGTGATTACATCTAACCAGATTTAAAAAAGAAAAACAACAACAACAACAAAAACAACCAAAAACCCACTTGAGAAGGCAAATAATAGATATTCCAGCTATAGGTGGTGATGATAGTTACCTGCTAGACACAGGTAATGATTCTTTAAAGTAGAGAAAATGTATTTGGAAACTATTGTTCTGCCACTATTAGTTCATAGTGCTACTGCAGAGAGACAAAGCTAATATGGGCAGAATTAAATTTTTCATGAACAGTGTGAAAAATAATGCCTCACCTACCTTTGGTTAGAATTGCTTCGTTCAAAGGGATCCAGCTGCATCTGACAGGGATTACTGTCTCCTCCAAGGTGAGGAAAACCTGCTGAACATTCCTAGCTATGCACTGGTTTGTCTCGTAAGACACATGGTAAAAGTAATTATACAGTCTTATTTGTACATAATAACCCATGTATAAAGGCTACTAACAAGAGCTGTGGTGTGTCAGTATAACACCTGGATTAAGCTTGACCACTTCAGGGGTCCTGAGCCTGTAACTGTGCCTGTAGGTGCTGAGCAGGCTGGAACACCTTTACAAATTGCATCATGCTGTAAGCCTCAGAAGCCATGTCCTTAAAATTTCTGCAAAAGAAATGTTTCTCAGTTTGACAATCTAAAGGGGATTTTTTTTCCTTTTGTTTTTCTTTTTCAAATGGGTTTCACTGTGATTAGTACACTTAAATGCCTCTGTTTTCCAGACAACTCCTGGATTGAATTGGGGACCATGTTAGTTCTCCCCATGACCCATCAAAGATAAAGAATTTGTTTACTGTAATTTGCTCACCACTCACTCCTATGCACCATCTGCTACACATACCCACAAAGAGCTGCATTTCTAATAATAGCTCTTTTAAGAAAAATAATACAAGACGTTTCATGTACGTACAATGGATGTAACTGCAATTTTCATCTTCCTGGTTACTTTACCCTTAAATATTAAGCTTTAGTATCAAATCAGTTTATTTTACATTTCAAACTTTTTGTGTAACAAAGTTTTGCATCATCAAGAAAAGCAATGAGGAGGGTACTAATTTGCCCACCAATTTGCCTCAGCTGAACCTATTAGTGTGTTTAGACTTCCTTAGCAAATTAATGCCTTTTAACCACTAATAGCCTTTTCTTTTTTGTGGCTGTGAGGTTCTATTTTAGAAACAGGAAAATGAAACACAGCTATAAAATGAAACACTTGATATAGTAGAGCAAATTAATACCTACAACTTAAGTGCAGAATGAGTGGGTGCCTCGCTCTGAATCAGAATCCAGACCTCAAGAGCCTAGGAGCCACAAATGAAGGTAAACAAAATACTCTTCCTAGTTTTAATGTTAACTTTTAAGGCTTTTTACTCTATATTTTTCTAAGCATCTGCAGGCTTATTACACATTTGAGGCTTCTGTGTTCCTGTTTTCATCTCATGATGATTGAAGACTGGTTAGGATCCCTATTTGAGAAGCCTATTTTTATATCTTAAATGTCTTGTTTACAAAATATCCACTCTCTCCTGCTTTTAAAAAATTTTGTTTGTAAGAGTACTTTAGAAACTGTCAGACATTTTCTGATAAACAATTTTATAAATAATTTAAAGACTCAAAAGGCTTTAAAGACTCTTCAAACATATTGTTCTTGTAAATACAAGTAACACTGGGAACATTAGTGAAAATCTTGAGGCACAGTCCTATCTTCCCCTTTTCAGCCTCTTACACTTGAGTTATCACAGATCTTTATTAATTTAAAGCAACTTATTTCAATTTTCAATAAAAATTACGAACAGCACCAAACTCTTAGACTATCTACGTAACCAAAATTTAATTTGATCAAACTATTCAAGTGTGACTACTACTGACTTCTACAGTCGAATTTGTCTTAACAGAAATTTAAATACAGATTAAGAAGCCTAATAACTTT
Organism: Florisuga fusca; assembly: GCA_038090715.1. Taxonomy (NCBI): domain Eukaryota; kingdom Metazoa; phylum Chordata; class Aves; order Apodiformes; family Trochilidae; genus Florisuga; species Florisuga fusca. The sequence goes on from JAAWXA010000002.1 coordinate 23,370,409, forward strand.
GGCTTAGTGTTTACTTTTTACTTCATTATTAAGAAAACTATCTTCCTTACTGGAATTTTCAGTTCTTAATCTAATACTATAAAAAAATAGAATATTTTAGTTTCTTCATTTTTCTTACTGCTATGATGGTAAATCTATGTGATATTCTGATTAACTTTTTAGGTAGGTGATATGTGAAGTCTTACACTTCTATTTTGCATTTTAGTAGAATAGATCTATCAAGGAGTGACAGTCTATCGGACATTTTTATGATATTTGTCTTTTCAAAACTGTGATCTTCATTTGAATACTACATGGAAGACAAAAAGTAATCTATTTCCTAACAGCCAGTAAATTTTTAGATGAAACTATTCATCTATGTAGAACAGTATAATTCAATAGCAAAAAATCAAAATTATTCTATAATTGAAGAATTAATATATACACAATTCTAATTATCTTTATTACTCGCCTATTGCACCTCCATGACAGCTTTCAAGGGGAAAAATCCTAAGATGTGTTCCTTCAGTAGACTGGTGGTACCTCATTTCCTTAAGTAACAAAGTTCTGAAACCCCAGGCTTATGCTGTAGTCTAGCGTTAGTGGAAACAGCAAAAAACTTGGTCAGTACTTGACAAATCAATCAGTAGAGATTTTTCAGAAGAAAGATAAAGGACATAATCTGCTCTCCCTAAACATGTAAACATTCCATTAACTACCATTAACTCATTGTTGAGCTATGATATGATCTATCATGATTATTCAAAGTCAGTCCTTTCTACCTTTAGTGCCAAAAATCAGTGACATGTTTTTTTACCAGCTACACGACTTCTTATAAACATTTGGTAAAAAAAAAAAATGTTTTCAGATTTGAACTTTTTTCATGCTTCACTTTTTTTGATTAACACCCCACTCTTCTTGTAATGAGGACCTTCCATCATCCCTTCTCTAAGTCAGTCATTATTGTCTTGGCTGCCCTTGTTGCTGTGATGGCTCAAGGATTCCTAGGAGTGATGGGATTTGTGGCAAAGGGGAGGGGTTGGTTTGTGCTTGCTGGAGTGCACTTTTTCCTAGTCATCATTGCAGGTCGTAATCTGCTTCTTTACAATTGGGAAAGAAACACTGCAGAGTCCAAATTCCTTCTCGAGTGCCTTCAAAAACCCCATCTGTATGAAACACTGCAAGGTTGCACCTTTCAGACTTGCATCTGTTGCCTCTAGTACCAGGAAAGCATAACTGTGAAGCAAAAATCAGTTTTTTCTGTCTACAGTTCTAAGTTTATAATTTATAAGTTTGGAAAGAGAAGGTTACAAAGAGGTAAGCAGGAAACAATTCCAGCTGTCCAGTTGCCTAACTTCTTATGCAGGTCCCCAGGGCTTGTTCCTCTGTCCCTTTTCCCTGCTTTCTGCCAGCCTGAATTCAGGAAGAATGGGCAAAAAACAGGTTATATTGATGAATTACATTTCACATGGACACTGTGTTTTCAAGACATAAGTGTTCTTGGTGGCTCAGTTTTGGAGCCAAACTAACTGACAATTTATAGGTGACTTTCCAGCTCTGTCAGGCAGTTAATCGGACAGGCAGCCAAAAATTTCTGCCACAGTTTGGATTTTTACCCTTTCTGCTGGGCTGCTTGCACCCTCATTTTGAATATGATATAGTACCTCAGTGGATAAGCTTTGTGGTCATTTTGGTTTGATCTTTTTAAAAGCTTCCTATAGAAAATGCCTGTGATGCTTCACTAATGCAGATGGTGACTTCAGCAACAAAATGTTCTTCCACAGCAATGTGAGACTTTTCCCAAAGACCAGTATGCTAGTACCCCTTCTTTTTCTGTCATAAGGAATCAAACTTCTCAGATACACCTAGGTTGCAAGAACTTTTCCATGTTTTCTAGTTGCTTTAGCTTATTCTGTAGTTCTTTGTACAATGCAGTACACATCCCTCCATGCAGTGTCATATGTTACAAAATGCTGGATGAATAGCTTTTGGTTTTTGGGTTTTTTTAATATCTCTCATCAGGTATTTGGCTATGAGTCTGGGCCTAACTCAAGAAATAAATCAGTCTGGATGTTGAGCAAGGCTTACATTTTTATTTGTTGTAATTAAATGGTTCATGTTTTGCTTCAAAATTTTCAACTCCAACTAAATATTTATTTTATACATCAATTTAAAATGTTAAGAATGTTTTGTTAGAGAAAAATATAAACTTTGAAGTATATAAAAGAGAAATACATTATAATAAGTATTTCTATTTTAGATACGAATATATATGTGTATACATGTATATATGCCCCTCCCTCTTCCACCTTGATCATTACATCTGGTTTGGTTTTTTCTTTTTTTCTGCCACCCCAATGTATATTGGGTTGTTATATACAGCGTTTGAAAATATGTGGTGGTGTTTTCTCAAGAAAAAATCTGGGACATCACTGCTATTGCTTTAATTTCACTTTAACAACAATTTTAAAACTACTTGTCTATAGTCATTGCCATTCCAATTACAGCAAAATGTTCTGATTTACTTATTTTCAAAATGGTTCTTGTAAAATAAGAAGCTGCTTTTCATTAAAATATTTGCAGTGACCAAGTGACCAAATTTAGAATAGCCTTAAAATATGTAGAGACAGGGAGCAATGTTAACTATTTTTCTTCATTTTACCAGTCTCACAAAGGGAAAGCTATTTTTTCCTCTATAAGAAATTTAGTATACAAATGCTTCCAAAGGAAAGCTGATTTGTATTATGCTGCTCACTTGATTTATTATTCACAAAGAACCTTTGAAACTGGCCAACATATGAGCCAAAATATTGAGTTTAAAGAGGTCGTTTGGCTGTAATTCTTACTGCCCTGTGAAAATCAACAGGGAATATTGCAAGCATGTTAAGCTTGGTGTTTTAAGGCTAAATCTGATAAAAGTGTGCTTGCAAAAATATACTTACTAAAATAAAATTAAGCCATTTTTTGTATAGTATCTTTCTCTTCTGGCATTTGGAGAAATGCATGCTACTCATTCTAACCTCTATTTTCAGGTTTTATAGTTGGCTAATTTCATTTTTAGGTTGGGGAAAAAAAACATTAAGAAATATATTGGTTCCAATCTAATTTCATTTTAATCTGGCTCAACATGATTTCCAAAGAGTGGTGATCAGACTTGCTAAGAAAGAATGCAACATGAAGAGGGGAAAGTGGCCTTATGAAAAAAATCTCAGACATGAGGAAAGATGCACTCTTTTCTTAGACACTATGGATGATACTCTGTCTCCCAAGGCAAGGCATTTAGTATTTGTTACCTCAGTCTACCACCCCTTAAGCAAAAATAAAATGTTGCTGTATTTGGGGGATGATGAAATAATTGCCTACAATCATTGGAGGACATTGTAATTGAACCATGCTCTTTTTTGCTCTTGTTAGATAATAATCATACCATCTGAGAGAGACCAGTGGCCTATGCATAGACTTTTCAGTTATATTTATAAGAATTTGTTTTTCTTATACGCTTAAACAGGAAGCTCTGATATCCAGACTTACTGTGTTTCAGTATGGTAGAAACCACTCTTACACTTGGCATAATCTATTTTTTACTCCTGAAATCTCACTAAGCAAGTAGCATACAGAAGAAGGCAAAAGGTTTTGCTTTTTCTGAGTATATACACTGTCCCTTTCAAGAACTTGGTTCCTCACCATTGGAACCTCCAGAGAATACAAATTGTACCAGTGGTAGCCAAATCAGCATCAGGGGAGGTGCAGCCTCCCAGCTAATGTGACTCAAGGCTCAGCCAAGAATGCAGGCTTTGGTAATCAATCCTTGCTTTAAGAAAGTCCTATACATACTGAGGAGAGAGTTGTCTTCCTCATTATGCTTTTTTATATACCTGCTTCCCACAGCAGAAGGTTTTAAATTGCCCGAGTAAAGCAGTTCAATAATTACTTTAGGGAAATGAAAGTGCACATGATCAGGCAATTTCATTTTCATTTTGAAAACGTTTTTCTTCTTGTTTCTGAAAAAAGGAGGTGAAAATTATGCTTGCTTATAGCTGAAATTAGTTTGTGTAACTGGGTAGGTGTTTGATTATTTGAGTATCTGCATTTAACAGCTGAGAATTCCATTGCCTTGAGCAGAAATCAGCGAGGTGAGAGCAGATAGTGGGAAAGGGACAGAAATTGCTGTCAGGCTACTTGCCTCACCAGCAAGAAGTCTAGCTGGAGAGGACAGGAGCTATTGAACTCAAATGATGGATGTAATAGGAAAATCAGAGACCCACCTCAAAAATGCAAATTTTTGCAAGTAGAAATATTTCCAGCTTCAAATCATTTGGTGAGAAATTCTTTTCCCTACCTTATATATAACACGCTGATGGTTAAGAAAATCCCTGGTAAAGGAAACAGCATGGACTAGCACAAATTTCAATGAGAGACCTGTGTTTCCCTGTCTGAAAAGCTAAAAAGGACAAAGAAACTGAGGGGAGGAGTTAGGCAGCCTCTCCTCATAAACTAAGCTCAGTGGCTAGTCTGGTTTTGGCCAGAGTTACCCTTGCATGCCCTTGGCTAGGATTACAGGTTAGATAGATGGATCAGGAATGTCACATGGGAGTAAGGAAACGCATATACTAGTAGCTCGTTACACCAAACAGGAGAATACTTTGCTCTGTAAAAAGAATCAAATAAAATCCTAGGATATTGCTGTTGTTATTCCTCAGAAAGCAGAAAACCAAAATTTAAAGTAGATAGTCAGATCATCAACATGCTTGGGAGGGGTGAGGGAGCAGATCCATTGGCCTCTTTCAGGACTACTTTGCTGCTTAGTAGAAAAAGGCAAGTTTAAAGAGTTTGTTGTGCAGCTATTAGAAAGATTTTTCTTTCAGAAGTGAAGGACAACACCCCCCCTGACTGAAAGGATATGCCGTCTGCCAGCCCAGCATCTGCCTTCTGGCAAAATCCCCAGGACTTTAACCTTCAGAATCCAACGTATCTGAGAGAGAGATACATTCCCCACTTAGTAAGACAGCAAGCATATTTGAACGATAACTGAAGTTTCCTTTTACAGTTCATATAACATAGCTATGCTGTACCAAGGGGAAGGACAGTTTCTCAAAATAAAGCAAATGATGCATGAACCCAAAGTAAAATATGCCATACCATTTCTGTCCAAACATAGGAATGTACTGTGCTTTGTTACAGAGTATGGCACATTTCTTTCACCTCTGGAAGAACAGCTAAAATGTGTAAACTATAGAAAAAGCAAAGTTAGTGTCCTCAAATCCTTGTCTATCAAAAGTGCTCTCAGAATAAATGGCCCAGCTGAGACCCACTTGGAAAAAATTGGATACTGGATGCAGTAGCTCTGCATTATATAAACCAGTGATATTTCTATTATTTGAAACTAAGTTGAAACTAATGAAATTTAATAGGCAGCCATGAAAACTTGGTTTCTGAATATAAGTTTATGGTCCAGAGGATAATTAATTCTGGTGCTCCGTGTAGTATTGCAATAATATATATTTTTTTCCCATACAACTTGATAATAAGCTGTGGGTAGTGGGGAATTTTTAAAGAAAAAATAAACTTGATCATGGTACAGTTAAATTATGGCTACCACTATGTATTCAGCCTATTATGTGCAACAAAGGAAGAAAGAAGTCTTTAACCAGAAAGATACCTATTAAGCAGAAACAAACCATTTTACTGTCCGGGGAAGCAGATTGGAATTGATTGGAAAATAGATAGTAGGCAGGTGGGAAGTGTATCATTACCTAAAATGCAATTTCATAAGTGTCAAACACACACAACTATTCTACCATACTCTGGCTAGCTCATAGATTGTCTTGAAATGGGTGTCTGCTTGCCATATATCTTTTAAGTATCAAAGTTCTCTTGCACTCCTGTCTTTTGCAAAAGTTTGCAGCCTGTAACAAATATTAGTGTAGAGAAATACCCTACTAATGACTGCAAAACCATTATAACCCGTATTATAAAGTTTCTTAGAATTTGTAATGGAGGTCTTTTTTTTTTTCTTTTCTTTTTTTAATCAGTTAAAAGAAGGAAGAAGGATTGCAAAGGTTGCCAAGAGCAGAGACCCTCACCAACCATAACAGCTCCAAGAACAGTGGATTACATTTAAAGATAAATCATTCTAGCACAAAGGAACATCTAAAGGATGCTGACAAAAGATGGAACTTCTTTATAATATATTTAGAAAAAACCCTATATTTATAAAGAGTAATTGAAGAGAAAAAAAAAAAATCTATGGACCCTTTTGTTTTGCACATGAAAAACATCTGAATTTTGCATCTTAAGGGATGGGGAGAAAGATTATGTGAATCATTGCTGGGGCTTTTAATCTAAAGTTAAGGAAATCAGACTGCTTGTACTGCTATGAATCAGAAGAAAAAGTTGAAAAGTGCATTTATCATACTTCAAAGTTTATATTTTTCTCTACTGCTTATCTTTGGTAGACTCGTATGGCGTAAGGAGCTGAGGGCTAATATGAATCCTCTGGATCACATTAGGGATTCAAGACTGATGCAGTCAGGGGAATTTTGAGTGCAAACTAGTTAGTGTATAGCAAGAAAAAAATACCATACATAAGGCTATTTATCTGTCCCTTTATAAACCTGCTCTGGCACAGCTAAATGCCATCTTTAGACTGGAAGATGCAAATTGCAGTTGTTTGCACCATTGGTTTCTTTAAAGAGATTATATGTGACAGACTTTCTACTGGAGTATCAATCTTGCCCCAAATTTCTTTGATGGGATTGTCTCTGAGGCTCTGAGACTTAGCCTTAGAAAGACAAAAAGCTAGTTAAACAGCTAGAGCTGTCCAGATGGCTTCGTCTTTATTGATGACCCATCTCTCATAGCACAATTCCTCTGCTGCTTTTGGGAAAAAAAGATCAGAAATCCCTGTTCTGTTTTCTGTATGTTTCTCCATTAATAATTTTGGGTTTTTTTTCATGATTCTGGAAATTAATATCAAAGAGAGGTTCTGAAAGACACACGTAACAGAAGGTTTGTCTCCACAGATGCAGGGGCAGGAGGGAGGAGAAAGCAAGCATCATGCCCAAATAATGATAAATCCTGTGATTTCCAAATGCACTGAAGTGAAGGAAGAGCCCATGTGCCATCTGTAGATGTTTCACAACTGATTTGAGATTGACATCCATAATAGTTAACTCTTTTCTAAATCTCTTCCAAAATGGGATAAATCTCCTATTTCACCAAGCACGGATAGTATTTAATCCCAGCATCTTTCCAAATCTCTGCTGAATGGGGTCTGTCTTCCACACAACATGAGAGTGGTGAAAACCAGCATTCAGCACAGCAGTTCATTAGCAAGAAGTGCTAATGGGAGAAGTCAGACATTTTGGATGCTTCACTATAAATCGAAAGAATTTCAGCCTAATGCTTGCCATGGCTTCTTCAACAGCAAAACCAAATTATTTCTGTTAGACACAAATTTCCTTGCTCAGTGAGGGGAATTTAATAAGACTTTTTAACCTAAAGAAAAATGTCCTCCTGAACATTTTTTTTTTAAATCAATTCTGTTGCAAGCATTAGGGTGTGAATTGTTGTTTTACTGCATTAACAAAGACAAATCTGTTCGTCCTTTTGCTGGAGTGACTCAGCAGAACTTCTGCACTTCTGCTTGACATTGGAGAGGTTTTGTTTGTTTCTGTACAGACCAGTAGCATTCTCATCTGAACTTCAGGTGGGTGTGGAAGGAATGCAGCAATTGGCATCTCTAAAACAGTTTTGAGGTGTTTTGGTTTGGTTTTGCTTGTTGTTGGGTTTTTTGCTGCTGTTGTTTGTTTGTTCTGTTGTTTTTGGGGTTTTTTTTTGGGTCAGTCTTTTTTGTTTTGTGGTTTTGGTTGTTGTTGGTTTTTTTTTTAGTTTTCAGAAAAAAAACTCCCAATGTCCAAGAGGTTTTACATCACTTTTCCCTTAGGAATACGAGCGTATAGAAATATTAATGGGTTCGTGCTCTACTAACATAAAACTCATAGCATAGTAAAGTGGCAAAACTAATTTTCTGTATGAACTGAGGGAAAAAAACCAAAACAAAACTAGTTTTCCTATTCATACTCAGTTTTTTTTTAAGTAATTACTGAATTATTCTGTCTAAAATTATTTTCACATATTCATATGCCTGAACCTGGATTGAAGTGTTTCATAATATATCTGTGATACATTAACAAAATTACATCCCTGTCCTACAAATGAATATGGCCTTAAGTAGCTACATGGTGAAATAGATTTAATAATTTTTAATATAGCCTGTCTTAATAGTTATTGTGTATCTCATGTTACCACCTCCTACGTTGTCAGCTCGGAGCAGCAGAGCAATCCTCCTGACATTCAGTAACTGCTGTTTTACCAACTGCCTGGGCACGTTTGCATTCATTACTTTCTTGCAGCAGAATAATAATAATAATGGAAGAGGGAAAAGGATGGGAAAGAGCAGGTCCATGCAATTTCTTTCTCAAAGTCAAGTATATGCTGCTCTCTTGTGGAACTTGTGAGGTTGTTACCAGCACTGGATAAATGTGTCCTGCACCTACTGGCTGTTCTGTTTTGGTTTAGTGAATATTGCTAAAGGAGATTTAGCATATATGATACAGGAGATCTTTATGAACTCTGTGATATAGATGTAAATCTTTCCTATTAATTTTGTGTTTTTTCTTTCACCGTCAGCATCCATTGCTGAAATAGCCGTGTGTGCTGCTTTTGGAATTAGATTCATGCTCTTTTGCAGAATACATACACTTATATTTATTGGAAATTTTCCTTTTCTTCTTTTTATGTGGCATGGAAAATTATCTGCAGTTTTCTCTGGTTCATTCTTTTCATTAGCCTGATGAAGTATTTAAAGATTTTTTAAAAATGGATATTTGGATATTTGTGTGCATGATGTTTGTGTATAGTGGATGTGTTGTCCAAATGATGGACTCTAAAACCTTTTCTCTTGTATTATTAAAATGAGTGCTGAGTAAAACTTGTAGAATAATGTCACAAAATATGTCACTGTCTAGTCAAAGAGTGGAGATGGCCCAGTCACAGAGTCTTCCTCATTGAGCCCCTGGGAAGCAAAATCACTCACCAAGCAGGGGAACTTCTGATGCATGGTTTCCTGAAGACAGCTGGGTGGGATTCTCTGCTTTCCTAAGAACATGTGTTTGAGTTTATGTGGCAGTTGCTCTGTCATGAGGAGCACCTCTTTACCTTGCCATCCATTTTCATTACAAGATAGAACTATTTGAGGCTGTTGTCCTTGTGTCAGATGGGATCAAAAATGATATTTGTGATTGGGAGAGACAGAGAATTTTATTACGTTATTTACCTGGAAAATGTAAGATAGATCTCTTTATGCCTGAACATGCCCTACATCTTACATATTTTACAGCATATTTCCATCCAGGAGGATCCTAAAAGACTCTGCAGGCTACAGGTTAAACTTCAACTGCCTGGCTCACCCTGAGAATTTCTACTTCAAACTTTATACTTGTTTTGTTTCCGGAAAGGCTACTTAAGTTCATTGATAGAACACATACACAGAAAATGCTTGACTGGAGAGAAACACTTTATCATTCCCCTGATATAAATCCTTGATGCCACCTCTGCTGAGGAAACAATTCTGCTTAATACAAGTACTTATCCCTGTGAGCACCAACAATTTTGGGAATAAGTTATGTAAGAGTATCACCATCATTAATAGCACACAGGCATTTTTAGGGAGGCTGAATTTACTCTTGCCAAGCCCTGTTCAGTTAGCTGAGATAAAAAATAGATAGTTGGTCCACCGTAATCCTTGGAGAAGCACAGCCTGTTTTCAAAGAGCAGCTAGTAAGGTCCTAGAAGTATCTTAAGTGGAAACTACGTTTCCACGAGGAATTAGTGCAATGGTTGAAGAGTTGTAAACTCAGCCCCTAGCTCCCTGTGTACAAGCTTCTCTGTGTAGCCAAGGCTTGTGTTCTCTTGCTTGCAGACAGAATACTCTCTGATGAAAAGAGGGAGTCTAAAGAATCAAGTCATAATCAGTGTGCTTTTGTGAGCTCTGTGAAATAAGAGTGCGAGTTACAAAGAAAAGCAAGTAGATTTTGAGCGTACAATATTTCAGGAGAGATTGGGAGAGGGCGTTTTTACGATATTCTATTATGTCTCCTCTTTAGAGGGAGGCTAAGCCAGTGCCAAAGGAATAGTTTCCTGAAGTGCTATTTGTTCACAGGATGGATAGGAGCTGACAAGCCGACCATCAGAATGGTTTCTTTGTCCTTGGAGCTCCAGGTGGTTTAACAGTGTAAAGAAGTTACATGTTTTTACCAAAATGACTGTTCATTCCTTTTTAGATGGCTTTTCAGCCCTTTCCATTGTATTTTCAAGGGCTTTAAAAAAAAAAAAAAAAAAAAAAAAAAAAAAAAAGTTGAGGGTAAGATAAGACTGGGTGTATATGTGATGTGGAGACGAGGTCTCTCTTGAATTTTCTGGAAAGACATTCATTCAGAAAAGACCCAGAGGTAGAAGTAGAACCAATACACATTTTACATGACTAGGAATCATAGCTTAATCAGCTTTTCTACCTGCAGGATTAACAGGGCTATATTGCATTGCCTGCATTTTCTGAAAGCGTATTTAAGAACATAAACACCAGCATTAAAGTTATACTCAAAAGCCTTACAAGAATTTTTTTAATATTACTTTTATTGTTTATTAGTTTTAATAAAACAGTTGAAAGCTCAGGGCTTTATGACAGGTAAATATAATATGATAATTACCTAAGGTAGACATCAAATAACATTTTTGGCATTCATTATTATAATCTAGTTAAGTCTATATAGATTAGAGTTGTTACCATTAGAGAAAGAGGAGCTATTCTTGTTTGTTACATTTGGTTCTGATTCTGACCAGTTTGCAGTGATATAAATTCAGGGCTGAGCAGAGGGAACTAATGACCTCCTTCAAGCTGTTCTAATACAGCTCTGTGTGCATTTGCTCCCCTCATTGCCAAGGTCTGAGGCTGAGTCCACCAGGACCCGCCCCTAGGCCTTGAAGCTCTCTCAACACATCTTCAGTCTCTCTGTAACGTTGTAAGGATAGATTTATTTTTCTGGTGTCTCTTATTAATTAGCATTAAATTCTTTGCACCTTTTCAAATAATCATGCAAAGCGGATCATTGGTCTAGCAAGTCATGGAAATTTTGCCCAGAAAAGAATAGGAATAGGGAAACATAATTGTTAGCTTTTCAGACAAGAAATAGGGAAGAGAGCTGGCTCGTGTAGCATGAAATGGGCTAGAAGCCTCTCATCCATTAACTCTCAGAACTATGTCCCAGGAACTGCTGGGACAAACTGCCACCCTAAGTTTCTGATAATCCTACATTGGCAGCTCACCCAAGGAGGCAAAAGTACCCACATGCAAGGTGTAACAGAGCGCTCAGATTTGATTTGTATCATTTCTAGGAGTCAAAAGCTGGCTGTGAAATTTGATGGAAACTAAGGCCCTAATTTTGGAAGGTTTTGCTGTTATGTGTATAGCATATGGTTGTGCCCATGCTGCTTTCCTACACGGCTGGTCCTCTGTGATGATCTCTTGCAGGGAATAAGCACGGAAAAAGTCTCTGAAGATTTTAGTTTCTGCGAGAATGCTGCTCCCTTTATAAGATCATGCTTTTTAACCAGGATTTACATTCATCTTTACAAGTCAGTTTTCCCAGAATATTTCATAAACTTACTAATCTCCTGTTCCTTATTCCTTTCTTCTATTTGTTCACAAAAATTGCATTTGATTGTACCTGCTCTTCATCCACATGTGCTGTGCTTTGTACCATGTCTATGGAAAATTGCACTGTATTGTCCATTGCTACCTTATAACTTCAGTTGCATCTTATTTTTAAAGTTTATTCATAGTACTGAAACCTTTTCTGGAAGCTGTTGTGCATTCACTAGGCTTTTGTTGCATGTGCTGATCTACTTTCAGAAGGAAGACCTAGATATTGCTGGTTTACTTTTTAATATTTCTGGGGGTGCTGAAGTAGCAAAAAGGAACACAAAGGGCTGGGGAGGTGGGGCAGTCAGGATACCTAAAGCCGGAGAAAACACTGGAGAGCAGGGATTTGCCAGAAGGACAGCAGGGGATAGTGCAAAGATGTATGCAAAGACATGTAAATGAGAGAAAGGAATAGAGAAAGGAATTTTGGTCTTTGATGGGACCTTCCCAGTGCATCAATCGTGTCTCTAAACCTCCACATTGCCTTGATTTTATTTCTGCATCTGCTGCTAAGAAAACACCTTGGAATGATTTACAGGATATACATCTCAAAAATCTAATTGCATGTCTTTTTTTCGGCGAAAATGTTAATTTGGTGTGTTCGGTTTTGCGTAGAGGAGTCGAATGAACAGAAAACACAGGTTTTAATTTCTACTGGTGAGCAGCAGGTTGATAAATTTGGCAGGAGTGCCACCTTGTGGAACAGAGCCGCCCGCAGCCTCTCCTCCCCGGCTCCGGGGCTGCCTCTCCCCGCCGCCCCGCCGGCGCTTTGGGGCAGCAGCTGCTGACCCGCCCCGCGGCTTTCCGTGAGATATTGGTACGATACATGGACAAAACCTGACAATATTTTAAAACTCGCGAGATTTTCCTAGTGTCAGATCCCGTTTGATTTTGCAGAAGGTAGCTCTGCCATTAGGGAGCTGTTAGCTGGTACCTTGTTACTTTTCTCCTCTTTCCTTGCCCCCATAACGACTTTTTCCTCCTCTGCATCTTGCCTGCCATAGGTAACATTGTAGGACTGTCATCTTGCCATATCAAAGACTACTCCTGTACCAGTCAGGGGCTAGCTCACTGGAAGATGATGTGAAGGCAGCATCCTCTCCTTGCCAGACCTGCAGCTTGCCAGATTACAAGCTCGGGCTTGTAAAAATTCAGGTACTGCAGTTAGATGAGGAAGATAGTTCAGGCTAGGGGAGTCCCTTGACAGGAAAACAGCTAAGATATAATTTTATCCCATCCACTATGTTCATCACTCAGTCCTGATGATGGATACAGCAAAGGGATTTTTCAGATGGGCCAAGGTGTTTTCATAATGGAAGCCTCAGTATTTTTCAAGTATGAAATTAAACGATAACCAAATGTGAACTATCTGATTTACTCTGTTAATTTCCATTCTCATTTTCCATCTTTTCCCCATCTCAAAACAGAGCAACTCACATTGGCTGAAATCTTAGGAGCTTTGTCTCTTTATTACCTACTGCCAAATAATCCTCTCTCCTACCCCAATACATATTTCAGCATCAGTGCTGCTAGGCATAATCAGCTTGGTAAACTTTACCTTAGCAGATGTTTACTGTAATTGTGAGAGAGAGTAGACACACTATGTTTGACAGCTACTTCGCTGCCAATCAAAAGTAGAACTTCATTTGATTCCAGTGTCTTCTCCAGAGAAATCTTTTGAAAGCACTCTTGTAAAGTGGGAATAGCATGAACAACAGGAACAAGCTGACAACAGTACAGATGCATCAGCTGTGTAGTTTCCATCCAAATGTGTGCTTTGCTCAGAAGTCATGTGCTCAGTACCAGAGGTCTCATATCTGCCTGTTACTGAGGAAAGAAATAGAAATAGCTGTTGTGTTGTTTCAGGAATATTGGCATGAAGGAAGAGTATCAGCACCTCTGGTAATAGCTGTAGATAGTTAATAGTTAATTGCAAATTCCATATACAAAAATAGGGTGAACGTGGTTTTGTAAACAAGGTGTCAAAATTACTGTCCTGTATGGGTTTCTCTGTTGCAGGCCCACTATTAACTTTCTGAGATTTAACCCCTGGCAAAAGGCAGGTTTAACCTGCCTAGACCTCTTAGAATATTCATCCTCCCAGGGCAGCACAATGACCACCTTACATCAGACTCCTTGTTCCAAGTTAGGTTGCTCCTTGTTCTTCAGTCTAGCTTGGTACACATGAGGCTTTTGAATGCATCCACATGAGTTGTCATGGCTTTTGTCTCTGAGTTGCGCTGTATTTTTAGCATAGATAGTAACTAGAGGTGTTACATTGCTTTTTCATGATGGCATTTTAATTTCTGAGAGAGAAACTCTTTGATTTTTTTAAGATAAGAGAAAGCTGACTATAAACACAGGCAAAGCTGTCAAACTTAAAAATGAATAATAAACTTCCTGTTACTTCAGCAAATGACTAGCTCCTTGTCCAGTGTAGCTACTTCTGCAGGAGCCACAAAAATGCAAGGCAGAGCACTGGACACCTGGCTGTCTCCTTTGACTCCTTGCTACTGTATGCTTTGTTACTCTGCATAGATATTGTATGCTTTCTGTTATTCTGCAAGAGTGGAAGTGTCTCTGTTACAGGTAAGTCTTTCAAAGGATAAGCAAATGTCTTTGGAAAATAGTCAGCCACATATTCAAGTCCAGGCCTTACATACACAAAAACTGCCTAATGTGTTAGCCTTGGGAGTATGATTTGCCTCACTAGTACCATGCTCAGATAGCTGGTAGCTTGTTTGCAGTTGATCTTATATTCTCTTATAATTTATTATTGGTATTATTACTATAGCTTCTAGAGCTAGTTCCCTAGCAATAGATGTTGGATATATACAGAAAAAATCAGCTTATATATGTAGAAATATTCCTGATAAATCTCTTCATTCTTCTTGACTCTTTTATTTTTACCAAGACATAATAACACACTAGTAGTCTGTGTGTTTTAAGACTTGTGTGTATATATAAGCAGACTGGTTTTAAACTAAGAGTACATTTTCAAGTTTTTAATTAGCACCTAGAAAATTCGCTAATTTTTTTCATCATTCCTATTTTGATGTACAAAGTCTAAAGTTTATACTGAAATCTCTGCTAGAGATTCATTGCTTTCATTTGCACCTCTATTTTTGATTAATCTTTTTTCTTTGACCATCAGTGTTTTTCCGACCATTATGGCTTTTGCTCTTAATCTAACATCTTTGATGTCTCACTTTGATTCAAAAAAATGAAAGTTGGATGGTAGTGTTTGAAAAGGTGCTATTCCTGTTAAATGATGAAGTCAATCTGGTTCAATTTGTTCACTAATAGTTCTCTTGGCTAACTGGTCTGATGACATGTAAACATGTCTAAAAGACATCACAAAAGTGAAAGGAAAAATATGCCCCCAATTTGTTTTAGTGTTCTGGTAAACTTTTCTGAAGTTTCTCCTTTCTTCCTTTTAGAGCAGTAAACATCAGAAGGAGGCTTTATTAAATTGATTTTACTTCAGACTACAGGGGGCTTTAATGGAAAAGGGGAAAATGTTTGAAACTGTTGAGTCTTTTTTCTTTTTCTAAGGCAAGAACATTAGGAGTCCACACAATGGGATTTTAATAACTGGGCTTATTACCTTCACAGCAGTGCAGAAGTCTGGGGTACCTGAGTTTACTGAACTGGTTAAAAGGATACTAAACAATATCATATGTTATGTAGTTGAAAAAGCACGTAGAAGTATAAATACTTTATTGCCAAAATGTTAATCAGTCCTGTAGAACGTATTTATGAAATCTAAGAAGATATTTGCAGACTGTCTCTACTTTGTAGATTTTTCAAGTACCTCAGCGATATCTGGAAGCACAGCTGCATTTCTCTGAGTATCTGAGACAATAACAGCAACCTTTGGAGCCCTTGTGGATCCATCTGTGGTAATGTTGGACCATGGCAAAGGAATCTTTTTCAGGACTGAGAACTGTGCAACATGGCACATTTTGCATTGATAGAGCTGGTTTTCTCTATTGCCTCTCCTATAACCACCATCAAAAAAACCCCCTCTGTGCCCAGACAGGCTCTGTGAATACTACAATGGTTGTGCTGTGCCTCCATGTATGCACTGCCTGGTAAAGTTCTGACTGCCACAGGGTGAGCTGTCCTTGACATCTGGTCCATGGCCACTTCGTTTTTCAGGTGGCTTGTAAAAGCATGTTTTGCATCATGTAGGTAACTTTTCCATAAGAATAAGCAGCACAACAAGCAGTATATGTCACTGTGTGTATATGCCAGCAAGGGTATGGAAGGTATGTTCCTTACGTTTTTTAAAAAATCATTTAACATTTGTAATTAATGTTGTTATGAAATCAGACATAGCAGATTATCTATGACCTTGATTTTTCTATTTCTCCCCTCCTAATTTAAATAAATGCCTAATTTATTGCCTTCTAAATTAAGCAGTTGTCAGGATACCATAGCATTCTCTGTGGACTTAATGTTGTAATCACAACTGATGAATCTGAAATTCTCTGGTATTGCCTCTGGGAGGAGACAGTTGTGGTTTTTTGCACCAGTCTGTCCATGTTCTGTGAGCACTCTCTTTTCTTCCTGCTTTTTATTTTTTCTGCTTGAACAGTCATTTATGCTGGATGAGAAAAACATAACATCTTGAGAGTTTGATGTGTCAGGCTTTCTGCCTGGCTGGTTTTCCTTGCTGTTGCTGCAGGATCAGTCAATTTTCTGTTGCTTTGTTTCTCGTATTATTGATCAACTGATCTCCTGAATCATTTAAGGCCTTTGTAGCCTGGCATTGGTCTGGTAATTTCTGCTTTGTTTTTGTTTTGTTCCCCCCCCTATCTAATCAGAAATTATATTTTTCATTTATTAAACAGAAGAAATAAGCAATAATTGGTGAGTTTGGTGCTAGAAGGTTTTGTAAAGTTTCTGTGGTTACCTGCGACTTGTTTGCTAGTTTAGGAAGAGTCAGCTGAATAGTGAGTTCCTTTCATCCTTAATTCAGTGAATCTGGCATCTTTCTCATCCTTTGAGTCATTAACTATTATATGCTTCCAGCATATTTGTATTGCTGCTTTGACCTTCTGCTGTGTAAACAAGTAAAGCAAATTTCCCCTATTTTTTTGCCCTTTTCCTACCCAGTGTTTTGGCTGTCGTTTATTTTGTGTTGGCTCACACAGTTATAGGGCTGTGGTTGTTGTCTGACTTGACTGTAGCAAGGTTTTCTACACAGTCTCCCACAGCATTCCTGGAGAAGCTGACTGCTCATGGATTGAACATGCACACACTTCAGTGGGTAAAAAAACTGGTTGGGTGTCTGGGTCTAAAGAACTGCAGTCAATGAAGTTAAATCCAGCTGGTGGCTGGTCATGAGTGCTGTCCCACAGGGCTCAGGGCTGGGGCTGCTCCTGTTTAACATTTTTGTTGATGATTTGGATGAGGGGATAGAGTGCACCCTCAGTGAGTTTGCAGATGGCAGTAACCTGGGTGGAAGTGTTGATCTGCCTGAGGGTAGGGAGGCTCTGCAGAGTGATCTAGACAGGCATGATCAATGGGCCAAGGCCAGTAATATGAGTTTCAATAAAGCCAAACATCAGGTCCTGCAGTGTGTCCTCAACAACCCCCAGCTGTGCTACAGGCTAGGAGAGGAGTGGCTGGAGAGCTGCCCGGTGGAGTGGGACCTGGGGCTTCTGGTGGACAGTCAGCTGAATATGAGCCAACAATGTGCACAGGTTGTCAAGAAGGCAAACGGCACCCTGGCCTGTACCAGGAACAGTGTGACTCTCAGGGCCAAGGAGGTGATCTTGCCCTTGCACTCAGCCTTGGTGAGGCCACACCATAGGAAGGACATGGCGATGCTGGAGAGGGTGCAGAGAAGGCACCTTGGATGTTCTGGAGGACAGGTGTTATGAGGAGAGGCTGAAGGAACTGGTGCTATTCAGCTTGGAGAAGAGGAGGCTGAGGGGGAGACCTTACTGCCCTCTACAACGACCTGAAAAGAGACTGTAGTGAGGTGGGTGTTTGGCCTCTTGTCCCCAGTGACTTCTGATAGGACAAGAGGTAAGGGGTTCAAGTTGCACCAAGTAAGGTTCAGAACAGATATTAGGAAAAATTTCTTTACTGAAAGAGTGGTGAGGCATTGGAACAGGTTGCCCAGGGAAGCAGTGGAGTCACCATCCCTAGAGGTATTGAAAAAAATGGGTAGATGTGTTGCTTTGGGAGATAATTTAGTGGCTAAGGTGGTATAGGACTGCGGATGGACTCGATAATCTTGAAGGTCCTTTCCAACCATGATGATTTTGTAACTATGAAATTGTTCTGAGAATATAAATTGAAAACTGTTTGCTTTGCCTGGCAGTTTAATGCATGAGAATCCTGAGTATTTAACATGGTTTTGGGAAGCCACATAGACCATCATTATAGGTGGTATGGTATGAGGGCCTACAACTGGGCTCTGGTGTCATTCCAGGCCTTTTTCTCTGCACTGCGTCATCATGTTAGAGTTACAAACACTACTCTGTATAGAATAACTGCTTGTTACTGTTATCTATGTAAAACTATGGTTGCACAATACAAAGAGAAACAAAATTAACTGTAGACGCTTGATACCCTTCCTGCTATCCCGATTCGTTGATGTTCTTCTTAGCAGCTGGTTCAACAGGATCCAAAGACTTGACGTGAGATAATGAAAAGAGACATAGATATATGTGGGTGACAATCAAATATGTGCAATATTGACAACAGGACAATAGGAGAAAGATCCCTCCTCTGCCCACTAGTCCAGAAGGGCTATGGAAATATGAATAAATTCACTAAAAATGGACTCTGCAAGCTGCCATTGAGAAAGTGAGGACATACTAAGCAAAATCACTTGCCTGTCCATAGGGATTGTATGGTAAAAGGAAGACTTGTGTTTTGGGTTGGTTTTTGGTGGTTTTGTTTTGTTTGGTTTTGTTTTGTTTTGTTTTTTGAGAAGCAATGAGGATGAAAATATGGTGCATGCAGTGATTTGGAGAATACTTTCAAATAATATTTTTTCCCCTCTTTGAAAGCAATTTCATATAATTTACTTTAATTGTCCTGTGATTCTGCTGGAAAAAATACCTTTCCTACCTGTTGCATATGTTTTCTTCTTGTATTAAAAGTTCAAGTTTGTGGGGAATGCCTAGAATGTTTTGTGTAGTAATTGATAACTACTAAAGTAGGACTTAAAAGCTTAAAAAAACCCTAAATTAAAAGCTTTAAGCAATGTAAACAAGTAATAATAAATATCACTTACATTCTTTTCTTATTGTTGCTGTAGTTTCCTAATAGTATATAAAGTGTTAAATAATTGCAGAAGCTTTATAACTTATTACAGCTTGTTAAACATACCATTTTTAACATGTGGTGTAAGGACACCATGTCATTGTTCTAAGGTGGCATCTGGAAGTTTTGTCAAATGCAGTACCAACTTTTTTCAAAGAGAATGCATTAACAGCGATGAGTATAGCAATTTTTAATGTAGATAATGTTTTACCTTTCTGAAAGGTCCCATTTACAGTTTTGATGCCATTAGACTTCTGCCCTAGTTTCTTTAGCAATATAATTCTGCAATGGGATTGAAGAGACAGTTTGAGATTGACAATTAACTTCTGGCTTGTGCAGCAAAGCTTCCTTTTATATGTCTGTAGAAGTGAACAAATGACTGCTACTAATGTTGTGCTCATCAAGTAGTAAGTGGAGGCCATTTAAGGCAGAAATGTAGGGTTTAGCTCCAGCTGCTGTTCTAATGTTGCAGAAAGCTTTTGCTGCAGTTCATTAAATTCAACTTCAGACAGTCACAAAACTGCCAGATAATTATTTTTTTTCTTTCCTTGGCTAAGTGAAACCTGGTGTCACCAATTTCCATAAAATGGAGCTACAGAATTCTTCAGTACTGAGTATGTGGGTTTAAATCAAATTAAGAGATGAAATTTCTTTCGTTTTGTGAAATACCAAAATTTAAAAGATCCAAAACCAAAATACACACATGCAGAGATTCCCCTCCTCATGTCCAGTATGGAATATCAACCTGAATTTAGTTCTGTGTTATCAGATGTATGATGCTACACATCTCTGATAAATTGTTTCATATATACAGAGGTCATCTGTATCATCCATGATTTTAAGTCCTTGGTATAGCTTACAGACAAAGTAATTAAAACCCAGACCATCCAGGTGTGCTTAGGGTAACATTTAGAAATAGTAAATGTGAATACATAACCTCTTGCCATGGAGCTGTTCAGGGGAATAAGGAGTTTGGATCCCTTCTTTGGTGATTTTTCTCTTCGTGGACTTCACAAATGGAGAACATTTCGAAGCCAGCTCCTCAAGCTTTCACCCCAGAATTCTTGGAAAAATAATCAATACTGAGGATATGATCTTCTTTTAATCATTTTTATTGTCATATCACAGTCAGGTTTCCAAAAGCGAGTTCTCCTTTCTGCTATAATTGTATACACAGAGGAGACAGCCCTTACTATGATTTTACAACGAAAATAACACAAAAATGAATATGACAAGGGAACAGTAGAGAAAAGTGAAAAATAACAGGAATAAAATGGTGTGATTGAACCTGGAATACGTAGAAATAGGTATCTTAAAAGTTTCAAAATAGCTGCAGCTTTGGTTGTAGAATAGAGGAAACAAAGTATTTCAACCTCAAAACTCACACTTTAAGAGTGTTTGTTTGTTTGTTTGTTTTTATAGCTTTTTTGTAAGCTGTCAACTGATAACCGTTGTTGTCTAATAATGATGTTAAGAGTGAGAAGACACATCAAAAGAGAATTACAGCTATGACAGCAGTCAGTGCAGATCAGAAAACTTCCAGGTAAGGATGAATCCAGCACTTGCTTCAACCACCAAGACACAAAGGGGGCACAGAAGAAAGTTTTTAAGGAAATCAGGCTTAGAGTTTTAACAGCAGATCAGTGTTAACATCTGCCAGTCTGAGACTACAGGGCTCTCAAAAGGCTCACCCTCCTCTCCTGCTGCAAAGTTGTCTGATGAGAAACAGAGCAACAGCATCCACCAAACACTGCTGAAAGTGTGCCTCACAGTTACCCTCCCAGCCTTTCAGACCAAGTGGACCTTAGTAGGATGCCCATTTGCAAAAGGATGTAGGAGATGCTTAACCAGTATGTCACCACAGGAGAAGCCCATCTGTGGCCAGGGGCACTGCCTGAATGAAAATAAGCCAGTGAGTCACCTACTCATCTGCTGAAAAATAAATTAATAGGGAAGCAGAGACTAGGACTACACACACAAACCCCCATCTTCCTGAAAAAGTGCAGATTTCTTGTTCACGTGCCTGGTTATTAACTGCTTTTGGATAGACATTCAGCTTCATTGTGTCTAAGAAAACAGCCACAAGATTCAGAAATAAGTTTCTCTGTAGTCAAATTGTGCTTAGTGATGCCAAGCATACTGTGAATGGCTGCTTAAGCTCACTACTGTTTAAGCAGGATAATTTTCTAGACTGAATATTGTAAATCTGCAGATTACTAGATGGCTAAAATATTTACAAAGTTCATCTGAGTCTTTTGATTTACTTCTCTGTTTACCTCCTTTCATTACACTTGTACTGGAAACTAGAGTTCTCCTATATTAATTTTTTTTTTTAATAGAGAACACATTTTCCAATATATGTCATTACTCTAGAAGTCTCATAATAAAATACCTATCGTAAATTTTACCTTACTGAATGTGGAGACCTATCTCTATTGTTATACAATAGGTTATTCTCTTCTTCAGAGCCTAAATAAGAATTTTAATTTTCTTCATTTTCTTTTTAAAATGTCTGTTGAGTTCTGTGTACTTAATTTACCAACTCTGATCTAAACAATTCCTCTACTATACTGCAGGTGGTGTTATTTTTCTATGGATTTCAGAACAAGAAAATGTAGGCAGGACGTACTGTTGAAAAACCTGGGATGTCTCTAAAATCAGAGCTAGGTGCTTTCAAAACTTGGTTTAAGCCTCTAATGGTAAGCTTGGAAGGGTTACTGTGTAGGTAATAATTACTGAAATAGAACAAACCCCCCAAAACTACTGTTTAAATATAGCCTGCAGGTAGAAACATGAAAAATTGGAGTTTTGGAAAACACAAACACATTATATGAGCAATTAATATTAAAAAAATGTATAGCAAGTTTTTTCCTAGGTAATCAATCACAAATTTTTCATTCTAGAAGCAACTAAAATGGATTTGGTAATAGTTATTCAACAACTAGAATGTAAATAATTTAATTAGTTCCAGCAGGTGTGTTTGCTTATGTGGAGGAAGGTAAAGATTTTGCTCCCTGTTCCTTCTCATATAGAAACATAGAGAGATTCTGCTTCATTGAAATGAATACTTGTCTTTTAGTGAGAACTTGATCCACTCCTTATTCTCCACAAATAGGTTGTTCTTCCTTACCTAAAAATGGCAACTAATGAAGAAAATTTAAAATGCAATGGATTTTTTTTTTTTTTTTTTTTTTTTTTTTTTTTTTTTTTTTTTTTTTTTTAACCGAAGAAAATGTGCATTGTTAAATTGTGTCCAGAAAGACTGCAGCAGTGGGCTTTTATAGTTACTTAAACATTAGAAAGTTTTTGGGTTTTTTATTTTTGAAGATAAAAACTAATTACCTAATAGGGGTATATTTGCTAATTTCTTCCAAAAAGAGACTATTTAAAAGGGTGCCATGTTTTTGGGATCTGGCTTTTATTGTTGCTCTATCCCAGAGAAGTAGACTACAACTGTTAAAAAATGACATGAAATGATTTTGTGTTTATATTTATTGTCAGCAATACATCAGTTATGAAAAATAACCCAGATGAAAATGTAAGACTTGTTACATTTTCATGTCATCTGTGTTAACTGAATAAAGCTTAGCGACAATATACACAAATTTGCAGTA
Organism: Florisuga fusca; assembly: GCA_038090715.1. Taxonomy (NCBI): domain Eukaryota; kingdom Metazoa; phylum Chordata; class Aves; order Apodiformes; family Trochilidae; genus Florisuga; species Florisuga fusca. Next base: position 23,393,050 of record JAAWXA010000002.1, read on the forward strand.
GTTGTACGTAAACATTTTGTGCATTAAAAAAGAAATATACATAATTTAAAAAATAAAAACACATAACACAATTTACAAATCAACATTAACAAAAAGGTAAACATTCCTCAGACAGCTGCCTCCTTTTTCTACAAAATAAATATTCAAGTAAAATAAGTTAGGCAAATTAAATTCTTAACTTTGGGTGAGCACAATTTACATAAAGGTAAAAAGAGAAATTTCCATTTCATTCAAGGTATATTTTACAGTGATTTATACACAGAGTTTTTAAGTTGGTCTCTTCAGATTGAAATAGTGGAAAACAAACCTTATTACATTTTGGCAGGAGAAAGAGAATTTCAGATTTGATGTTTTTTACCAAATGCAAACAAAGCTTCAGAAAGGAACTGCTCCAGGACTCAAAGCAGACACAGTAATCTAGAAACTACAGATTTAAAAAGGAAAATACAAACCACCACATCAACAGGAAAATGTCTACTTTGCTATTTTCCAAATGATTTATTTGATCACTGGAAATGTTACTTTCACAAACTAACAACCTACAGTAGTGGCTGCTTTAGGCACTGGATTTATAGAAGCACTCTGATTTTTTAAAGCAAATTGCTTTTCATCCTAAACTGATAGTTCATTTATTATTTTCTTCTCTTACAAAGCTAAAGGGCTTAATCACCTTTGCAACTTTTATCTTTACATACAATTTCAGCCCTCCTTATAGCCTAATATTTTTTTTTTCTTGATAATGAGGGAAGCCTTTCTGGCTTCGAATTTCGGTGCACTTTGTTCATAAAAAAACCCAAAATGCAAATGCACTCTAGATTTCAAATGCAGCACTAATATGATGCAGATGTGCACCAGCAAAATTCACTGACTAGATATAAAATGTAATGCATACTAAAATACTTGCATGGATTTCAAAGGCCAAAGTTACTTAAAAAAACACTTCTCTTTCTTTGTTCATTCCTTCTATATAGTGAGAAAAAAGAGATGGCATACCTTTAATTTCAAGTTATTGAATTCTTTCTTAGATTTAGGACATAAAAATCTTCAAGGCAAGAACTAGGCAACAGCTCCTGCTGAGATCAGTCAGTATAACAACTAAAGATGACTCATTGCCAATGAAAGTAACCCTGTTCCCTCAATTCTCTATTGGTCCAATGCTATTTGACAGCACAGAATCAAACTTTTAAAAGTACAGAAAGCATTAAACTGTGTCCCCACATGACAGTTACCATTATAAATTTTTCACATCATCTTCTGTATGTCTGACAAAATAGGAATCAACTAGTTTTTTTCTTGCTTTCTACTCAAGAGTCATGAAGTAATTAAATTCATCAAGATTTGTTTGGGTTTTTTTTCCAGTGGATCTTCACCAAGCGATGTAACACTGAAGCCCCCAGTCCTGCAACATATATACAAATGAAACACGGCTTTGGCTGGGGGCTGTGGCACTTCACCAGCTGTGGCTGGATCAAGGTATAAAATGAGAAGGAAAATCTGTATAAAAGATTGTTACTATGGTTGCTCTCTGCTCACCATTCCCACTTGGGTAATACTTATGCAGTGGGAGGAAGATAGATAATTTTCTTGATGCAGATTGGTAATATATATTAGCTAAGTTAAAGTAGGAACACAATCTCTCTTGAGCATTGCACAAAACGTATGTGGGTTCCAAGAATTATTCTGCATGGAACAAAAGTAGGATGTAAGGACTGATATTAGCAATTGATGCCCACGAGAGTCTTGTCACCGACTTCAGTACATCTGGGCCAAAGTTTGTGAAGCTACAGTTTTATTCAGTGTGCAAAAACTGGTCCTTCTTGAGTAAATAGTGTTATGAGTAGGCAGAAATGGTTTAGGTTATAAAAAAGACCTGAGGACATAATTTTGAACTTTATATAACAATTATTTTTGAGAGGTTGCCTGATAAAGTTTTGTATTGCTTAATAGTGGCACAATCACTTATATGTTCAGAGTACACACAGAAGCCATTTGATGAGAATAACCCTTCTCAGGTCACAAATCATGTCTGTAACAGGCCTGTAGATACAGTGGCAAGTCAATGAGCTCCATGTCAGAAGCATAACACCAAAAAGCCACAAGCATGGAAGAGGTTAACAGTGAGTTTTTATACTGTCAGTTTTTTAAAAAGTCATGAGTATTAAAATAGCAGGACTATTGATCTTCTTGTTTACTTGCCAGTACACTCAAGAGTTTAACTGAATAATTAAAATATTCTATCCAATTATCCTAATTAGAAAAGACAAAAGGACTCTTGAGTATCGCACTGTCAGCAACAGTGAAAATATTCTCACCAGTGGAAGGGAAAAAAAAAGCCAAATCCATTTTATTTCAGTTGAACAAAGAAACCAAATACCTTTTTAGACAGTAAGTATACCACTCAAGATTACAGGGCAACCACTTTTCTTTTTCTCTTCCACAAAGCACTGCAATCCTGCTCAAAGTACAATTAGAAACCAGCAGGACAATCAGTAACAGTATAGGTAGGTGGGCAAGAACCTAGACACTTGTATTACTGCCATGACATGGACTATAGATGGCTGCTGTGACAAGGAATGGTGCGTACAGTACATGTTGGTAGCTGATTCCATCCAGTCGCAGTCCAAACCAAATGCTTCTCTCTTCAGGATTCAAGACCTGTCTACTTGACACTCCTTGTACATGATACATCATCATCCTTTCTGAAAAGAGGCAGTTTCTATGGCAATACTAGTTAAGTGCATATCATGCTGCACTAATATAGTGCAAAAATTTGCCTTACATATAGCAAAAAAGATGCAGGCAACAGTTTGAGTTAGAGAAAGTAGAAACGTATTGTAACATTTACAACTGGTATTCTTCTTCCAGACAGCAACCACTAGAAAATACTGCATCTGAGAATGTACACACAAGGATGAGATTTCTGGATGTACATATGAGGCCTTTATACTTTGGAGTGATAACAGGACAGAATTTTGCAAGTGAGTCATCGCCCTCTGAAATGCAGGTTAACACAAGTTATCATCAACTGGCAAACTGTTGAACTTGCTCAGTGGGTTAGTCCCAGTTAAACATTAAAATTGTACTAAGCACTAAAATGCTCTTTAACAAGTATATAATCTGATAGAGTAATAAGTATGGTTCAACTGAGTATACATGTAATGCTTGAATATAAAGAGTCATAGACAGCTTGGTACGAACTCTTCATGCGTACTGATTATACTTGGTTAATGTTGCAGGGGCTTCCAACTGTTAATACTATGTCAGCTACAGTATTCTGGAGACAGAAGTGGTGCTTATAGTTTGCAAGACTGAGGAAAGACCACAAATCTCCAACTGCAGTGTCTATTAGCATGATTCTGCCAGCTTTCTCAGTGTTGATGGTCTAAAGTAAAGCAATAATACCTTGAATATTCGTAGGCATTATGAAATCCATCCTTCTTTACCCATGGTGCAGTTACAAAAAAAGAAAAAGTTCAAAACACTTAATCCACTCCATAGAAAATCCCTGTGGCTTTGGATACCTTCTGATTTCAATCCATATATTTAGACTTCATTTGTCACCATGAGAAGTTACATTTTACATATCTGCATCTCCATCATAAGCCAAGGTTAAAGGTTTCAGTCGGTTGTTCTGCCTTCTCTGGGGCTTCTTTGGCTTTTTGCTGAAACAATAAGACAATTTGTAAATAGAACAAGAAACTAATAACATAGCAAAGATGGATTTCAGTCTTAAATCTAAGAGTGTGTTTTAAGATACTCTATTTGGTTGCTCATTTGTTAAAGCTTTAATCCTGAAACTTTCACCTGGTTCTGTAATAATCTCTTTTTCAACCCAAAGTAACATCTATTTCAAAGTTCAATTGTTCAGAAAAAGGCTAGTACAGCACTGATGTGACTTGATGAAATTCTCAGGAGGTAATCCTGTGAGGTCAGTCACTTTTGGGAAGAACCCAGAGCCTGCAGTGCAATATTTGGTCAAGTATCAAAGCTGAAATCAGGTTCTTTTATGTTATGACTCAAATCAGAACCTCTCTTGACACATCCAGGGTTTCCATTGGAAAGTTCTATCTTTTGGTTAAGTTTTGTCCCATTATACCCTCTGGAATGACTATAGTTAATTCTAGATTTTATAATCAAACCAGTCATAAATAGCAGGGACTGGCTCATTAGCCATAACCATTCCCTATTTAGCCTTGAGTTAGATTGTAATCAAGTGTCATTTCCAGCCCATTTTCTGTAGTTTTAAAAAACTGCGAAGCCAAAGAAAAATGTATGTTTCTGCATGCTTTAGCACTTATTGTCTTAGTAGAATGTAACATGAGCATTTCTTTAAATCAAGACTGTGCATCCTCAGTCTTGTCCAAAATGTTATCTCAGCTATGGCTCCTTAGGCTACCCAAATCTAATTCTTTGTTACTAAACAAGTGGTTATAATGGCTTGCAGTGACCACAGATTCCTCTTCAAAGAATCTGCAGTGGAGCTGTAAACTAATGGGACTTCATTTTCCTCAAAAAAAGAAGATATTTTGTTCCTTACTGAGACACAAGCAAGATTTTGGGGAAGGTTTACTAAAAAACCAAACAAATCCAGAAGCCCCTCAAATGCCTACTACTGCAGTTCAACCAAAAGCCCATTGTCTATGACCACACTTCCCTCACCTGAACAGTCACTGCATCAGAAATTCCAAACAGAACCTCAAAAACTTCATTAAGAGCATTCTCAAAGGTAACTTGTTCTTGCAAAAACATGCACTAGTATTTGTCAAGGAAATAATTTTTCAAGTATCAAAAACATACAAGAAAGTTTTCAAAATTTTTTTTTGGTTGAGTCTGTATCATGCTGACTATCAAATGAGATTTGCTTGATTACCAGATTTCCTTCTTGCTGTTTCAGCATTTTGTGATACAGACACAAATGACATTATTATGGACTCAGTATATTTTTAACAGAGATGATAAACTGAGCAAAAATAAACTACACACTGAGCTACCCCATATTTATAAGTTCTCCTAAATTCCGGGGAGCAGGTGTTTAGTCATCATCTAGACTACAGCCAGAGTTCACTGATGTGATCTTGGGCAAAGGGACAAGGAAAATGAAAGACTGCAGCTCACAGAAGTGCCTGCCGTTTCTACAGTGGCATATGCAGATGCTTGCATTACAGTCTGTGTGGGACTGCTTGTTTGTAAATAATTAAAGAACTCACCAGGCTAGATAGATCATAGAAACAATAAAGATGAGTAAAACAAATGCACCAGCAGCTACACCATAAACCCAGGTCTTCAGCCTCCCATCTAAAAGGAATGAATGTTAGTCAGTAGTGTTTGAGTTAGTCTTGTTGAGGTATTAGTTCTGATATAGCATAAAAATACTTTTGTAATGTAAAATAAATTACTTAACTACCAATTACAGCTTAATAGGAGTAAATACTATTAGACAACCAAGCTCCTCTGTGCACTTGTGTTCTGCTTTTCATATGAGTCTGGATAATCCAAATGGAGCTGAGATGGGGGGCAGAGGCAGCAAGCAAGACCCCCAGAAGTCCAAAACCTGGGCCATCCCTCAGCATGGATCAGCATGACTGCAGGGCAGCTTAACAGCCCCAGACTCATTCATGCTGTTAGCATCACTTTGCATTCTAGCTCTGGTAAATCAAACTGCCTCTTATTTTAATTCTTGTTGCTATTGAATTTTATTTATTATTTATTTATTTTATGTATATATTTTAATATTTTTTAAATTTAATTTTTATTATTTATTTATACCTTTGGCATGTTTTGCCTTATCCACATCTTAACTGCACACGCACAACTTTCACTACTGCATAAAGCAATATTTTGTCAATTTCTGCCCCTATCAAATAGAAGTTTTGTTGATATAGAACAACTGCCCATTGTTAGTAAAGACTGTATTTATGTTCAGTCTGTGAGGTTTGTATTTTGGACATGATTTCTCTGCAGGCTGAGATACACATCCCGTGCTTCTGCATGCCTTCGTCCTAGATATACCCACTTCTCCCCAAAAAAATGGTGTGACTTTCTCTGTCTATGGGGGTTTTTTGAATCTCAAATGAGCATGTCACAACCTAAGGTCAGTGCATGTTGTTTGATTCACTATTTTTTTCTGACTCATTTTGCAAATTTCTAGGTGACTTTTTAAAAAATAATTTTTACACAGGAGGTTAGCTGGCCTTGTTGCACCTCCTTGACAACAAAAATTTCATTACAAAAGCTGAATTATTTCATTTACAAGGGGGAATATTTTTATTGTATATTTTGAGTGCAAGCAAACACAGCTAAAATTTTTCTGATCCAATACTTATTGCCTCCTCATACCTCTGTAGAACACAAATCAATCAGTGCAGCTGATGTTTCTACAACATAATAATAACAAAAATTAAGTCAGACTGGCTCAGATTCCCAGGAGTTCCCCATTGCTGTACAGTGAAGTTCAGGCTTTCTTTTCTCTAGCAACACAAAATCTTGCAGTCGTGTGGACAAGTTGTTCAAGACTAATATAAAAGCTTTTTAGCTAATACATATATGAAATAACTGATCCATTATAGATGGGTTGAACAGTAGATTTGGCCTGGCACAATTAATGATACTATAAAACAAATGGGAGGAATTCAGACTTCAGAACTGCTAACAGGTTTCTTCTCTCCTTGGTTTATTTCCATCAGTATATACAAGGGGCTATGGGTTGTTTTGGGTTTGCTTGTTTTCAAACAGTGTTATCTCTTTGAAAAAAAAGACTGGCATTACCTTGGGTATGGGTTTCTTTATTTTTGTCAAACCAGGGAACTCTGTTGATGAGGTAATTAATTTTATGCAACTACAGGCATCTAACTTAGGCTTTCTGAATTCCCCTGGGCAGATTATTTCTATGTGTATAAGGGAACTGGCATCTCAAATTCACCTGCTTTGCATACAGTACAGTATAGTCACCCAAAGAGGATGGCTTAAACACCTTCCCTTCTGGAACTGCAATATAATTTTTTGATGAAAGTTAATGAACTCTTTTATATCCAGACTTAGAAATGGTGAGGAAAGGAATAATCAAGCTAGAGTAAATCAAAACCTTTCCAATATTACCCGATGCTATTATTCAAAAGTGTAAATCTCACCTGAAGTGCAAAATGTTTGCTTTCTCCTACATTTGCTCATACCTTTCCTGAATAAAGTATATGCTCTATTGAATACGATTGGTTTATTATGAGCTGAGCCATGTTTCCTTCCTAACTTGAATTACCAGAAAACTTTGACTTTTCATGAAATTTCTCCACAGTTCCTTGCTCCAAAAACCATGTCTGAGCTCACATGAGCATGCATACTCCTAAATAGTTGCAGTTAACTATCTGACATTTGCTTATTTTGGACACTCTGGCTGCTACAATCCCTCCTTTGGCATTTTCAGGTGGAGTTAGCTAGAGTGGGTTAGAGAGAATTGATGATTATCGATAAAGATGTCATTTTTCAAAGGAGGACCAGAAAAGCTTATTTTTCTTTTTCATTTTTTTTTATTGTAAATTAAAGTATTAAGTAATTGGAGTAATTATTGCAGGTATCAAATATAGTATGACAATACAAATAACAGTAAAGACTAGTAGGACTAATGGGTTCTAACATAAGTATTTCTAACCCAAACATGATTTAATCTGCTTACAAAAAGTATTACTGTAGTTCTCAATTTGCAACATTTTATGTTTTATGCATGAAAATATATGTTTTCAATTTCCAGGGTAAAAAATAATCATTAAAGATTTAGAAAGAAATTAACACTCTAAGATGCAAGGGTGTTCAAAAATTTAACTCTATGTGATTTAAATGACACTTAAGAAGATAACCAATGCTCTCTTAATATAACCAACCTTTTGGACACACATCATACCTCTCTATATTAAAGTACTGTATTACTTAAAAATTTTTACCTCAATACTTAATAGTATCAGGAAATATTTACTGAAATCAGATGACATGGATTTACTATATAAATTATTTTTGATGGGACAACTGTCTTTCAATTTATTTTTTGCAACTCTTTCACATAAGTCCTCGCCCAGCTCTAAAGAACATGGTCCCTCACAAACTAAAATACTGCCTGTAGAGACATAGAGCATATCAGTTATAAGGTTAACTTGTGTCTAACATTAATTAGTTTAAATATGGATATGGAAGAGAGGCATTAGCATATCTATACTGATCATTTTCCTATTTATGCTACAGCTGCAAATTTTAAGCAGCCCTTACCCTCTGTAGTATTCAGTGCTACCATTTCACTTCTCTGTCAGCAGAATTACTGGTTGAGACAGCATAATCTAATAACCTGACTTACAAGTTTGCAGGCACCTCCCTTCTAAAGTCACATTTCAAATAGCTTCCATGAATTTTAACAGGTAGAAGGGATAAAAATTAATCTTCTGTAATACAAGATTTATTGTATATCCTGATGAAGTTGTTTATAAGGCTAGGGGTTTGCTTATCTCTTCCATTGTTTTCAGTCAGGGCAGATGCCTTTCTTATTACATGAACATTTAAGGGGTTTGTTTTTTTTCTCCTTGACATCACAAAAATGTAAATGCCAGACCCTGCAGCAGTACTTAGCATTAAGAACTGCTCATTGCATGACTTCACCTGGCCCAAAAGGCTGTAGAAACCAAGTCCTTCCTCGTCCTGACTGGTTACTGGAGGGCTGGGTGGGGTTCACAGCTCGACTGGTTTTCACATCTCCCTTTTTGTCCTCCATGGTGGGGATCACCACCACTGGGATAAGAGTGCACTGTTCGAGTGTGCCATCGGAGGACATCACTTCAGTGTATCCGTCTTCACAACCGCACGTTCTAGTCTGTGGGGAGCAAGTGTTTTATACTGTGTAGCAGCAAAACAGAGTTTTCTGCAAGGCATAAAGGATAACAACATGGATGACAGGAAGAGAAGAGTGTTCTGATGTGTGCTAGCCTGGAGAGGGCCTTTTCATATACACTTCTGCATATTTGTACCAAATCAACAGTTCATTCAATGTTTAACTGAAAACTAGAAAATTGGCTGTAGTAGATTTTAACAAACTAATGAGCAGCAGAATTGCTGAAAATAGTTTTTGTTGGCATAATCTTTGTAATTCTGAGATGGGTGGGAAGCCCTCACAGGGGTGTTTTATGCTCCAATGCAGTAGCACATACCTCACTGCAGTAAGCATGGGGTTGACTGCAGGGTGGGTTACATGACCTGTCAGCATCTGGTTGGCGCATCACTAAACAGCCCCCTGTAGGACAGAAAATCATATTTTGACATGGTAATATCTTGCCACTAATGAAATTACTGATGTCATTACTTCCTACGGTATGTCCTGGATTACGATTTTAAAGAGTCCTTTTCTTATTCCCAGATATAGGGTAATTGGTATCAAGTTTTTTCTTATAGGTAGAGTAAGGATACAGCACATGTGTTTGTAACCATGTGCATTTTAGAAAACTAATATTTGGCAAGTAAATCTTTTGTTCTTCCCTTTCTTTCTTTGGTGGATTGCTCAAAAGACAACTTAAATGTTTTGCTGTGTGTGAGAGAAGAGAGTTTTGGGTGCTTCTTAGGACATACATTAAACCTGTGGCCAGAAAGAAAATAAAAAGCATATTTCTAATTTACATCTTTTCTGTCAAACTAACTATGCATCCAGTTAATGAATGGATACCTGTTTTCTGTTGTTCCTCAGTAGCTGGCTTTACAAATGCTATAGCTTTAGCTCTTATGAAGCCACATTTTGTGCTCCTCTTAAAGACAGATTTTTCAGAAGCAAAGAAATATTATCAGTAAAGCATGTACTGAATGCTATGACACTGATAATATAGTCATGATACAGTGAGCAGGTTTCAATCTTTTTCCTTTTTATACAGCCCTACTTCTCATTGCTACAGGTTTATGTACAGTGGAGTTATTGTTATGGACCAATACACACAATCAGGCTTTCACTATCACTTCAGTGAGAATGAATTTAAAATACATGTAGAATCCATTTGAAGGTACCTGGGTTTCCTCGAATCTTACAGAATAGATACATATATCATCTGGTTTAAAATTTGTACTGCTATAGGATGACTTATCTTGTATCTCCCAAATTAATAACATTTTTATACTGATGTGATATGATGATGAAAACCTGATAGCTGAGTTTGGTCATGACCGTAGAAGATGCAGTTAGATGTGGTTACATAGATCCAAGTGTTAACAGGATGGCTGATGAACAAAGAAAACCCTGCTGGTTGCCATAAGTTTTCCCCACCCCCAGAAAGGAAACTTGTACATCCTAGCATACAAATCACATGCCTGTGAGAATACATGTAATAAAATATGTCATCCAAGGAACCTGAAGAAGGAAAGAGTTGCCTCATCGCCCATGGGAAACAACACCTTCAAGTGAAAAAGAACTATTCAGCACAATGATATCACACAAGTAAGTAAACAAATAAGGGCTTTAAAATACCTACAGGATTCATAATAAAAATTCAGTAATGCCTGAATTAAAATACACTGTGTTAGAGCCAAATGTGCAGCAATAAGGTAGCAAAGAAATACAATAATTAAGACATGGGATGATTCTGGATCAAGACAAATACTCTCCATTTAAATCAATCATGTATGTGCATCTATCGGGTTTGGAATTTTCCACTAGTCTTCCTTCACAAATCAGAAAGTTACCATAGCTTTAAAACCATGTACAAACAAACCTAAAAAAGGAGATATAATATAGGTCTGAGAATATCTAGGAGAACCCATCATGTAAAACAGCCAACTCCACACTTGTATTTCCTGGAATTTATCACATGGCGGTACTCAGTCACACCAGGAAAAAAACACAATTATTTTTATGGTACTGACTGTGATTTATTAATAAATGCTGATTTTAATACCTGAGAGGCATAATCACCAAGATGATACTTGTTTTGAAATCCTGCAGGACCTTAATAACTACTATCCCACATAAATTCTTAAGATTTACTTATGATGCAAGCATCTTAGCTAGGCAGAAACAAATCAAGGTGCATAAATAATGCCATATTGCATTCTTTATGAATAGGATGAATTTTAATATTCTTACAGCACAAGGTGACACTTGCAAAAGAGACTTTGGGCTATTAAGTACTATTTCAAAGCCTTATAAAAATAATACATATATTTGGTTTCTATTGTTAGAACAGATAGTAGTGGTGGATTCCATCATTATATACGGGCAATCCATGACTTAGAGATCCCTTCCCGTGACCAACCTGACACTGGGTAGCATTGAGGATGTGCTTACAATCTGGGATTCTTTACTATCACCCGGGCTGATATAATAATTACATATATAAAACAAACCCTCATAACGTTTGCTTAAGTGAATCCCTAATTGTAATAAATAAATTGATATAAATAGATCTATAGGAGAAGAACTTGATTTTGGAGGCCTCAGTCATTCAGAATTCATTAATTCATTTGCAAAACTTAAATGCATCCAATAGCTGTCCACTGAAACATCTTGCTATAGGCTTCTGACATTGAAGCGAAGAAATTAATTTCTATTAGGACATTTATTAAGTCAATATTTTATAATTTTAAGGGGATATATGATATATGTATGATATTATCAAGATTTGAATCTCCCTCTGCCTTTGTGTAGACACTGAAATGAACTTTAATACATAAAAATTCTGGTTTTGGTAGGACTTTTGAAATCTGAAACCATAAATTTGGAAATGTACAGATTTCTATGTTAAAAACCCATCAAACATATAAATCATTCCAGGTCCACATCAGAAGATAATATTTATATTTACTTTTAGCTTTAACATACTGCATAGCACTGGAAAGTAAATTATATCTCTAGCATGCAAACCCATGATGAATCAAGACAACAGCATGTTGATCAATACACCAGGAACAAATGTTTTTGACAGATTTTAAAAAAAAATTAATTTCCTTTTGCTGGGAAAAGACATTGTCCACCTGTTTTCCATGCTTTTGTGTGTATATAGAAAGAGTAATTACCTGTGACGTTTAAACCATCTGACCTTTGGCACCACACGGTTCGAGAAGATCCCTTCCATGGGCTGGCCATCCACTTGTATTCATAGCACTGCCCATCTACACAGAGCACATTCACTTTTCAAGATATTTGATGACAAGATTTTAGGCTACCACTAGTGGCAGCCACCATCACCACAACAACATATTCATTAAGTTAAATGGCTTTTATGGCTAAGTAGGTCCCTTCCTCCTTCACCCGACAACCTAGAAGGATGCGCTGCACACATGGAAGCCCCAGGGTCCCCTGCACTTACTGGATCCATGAAGAATAGACCAGATGTGTCCTGAACACAAACTGTAGTGGTTGTACACACTGTGGATGGAGTAAGCCTAATGTAGTTAATGGCAAACAGATGTTTCCAATAACCTTTTAATATTTGTGTCCCATCTGTTGTGCAAAATTTACGTTCCTTTCCTGGTGAGCTTTAGGCAATGCTCCAGTGCTTGATGAAGTGGCCTGGGTAGCATCTGGCTTTATGTCTCAGTTTTGCTGTACCTCTCTCATAGCCTGGGACAAATCATGGTGTTCTTCTGTACCTTATCTTCCTTATTAATATAAAATTACTTTTTTTCCTGATCTGTCTGGAACAGACAAGAAATGTCTGTACAGGAAGTGACTTTTCTTAAATACTTTGTCCAGTACCAGCAGTAAGCACGACTGAGGCTTTTTAATGCCATTGTCATGTGACTAAAAACTATTCAAAAGCTAGAGAGAAATCTGAATTTGGTAATACATCAAAATGTAAATATTTATTTTTATTATTAATGTTATTATGTAGATAAGGCAACTAGTTTTTCCCATATCATGAAAACAAACGTCATTATTAAAAGCAGGTCCTCGTTTCTCCAAAAATTGTGTTTATAGTGGGGTAGCATACAATAGTTAGCATTTAAAAGTTTTTTCTGTTGATATCTTGAAAATTAAAGCACGTGGCCTCTATGTGTGTCAAATACATATCTGCCTAAATACATGATTCCAGAATTGAAAGAAAACAAAACTACTGTTCTGTATTTTTTTTTTTCTTACAGGGAGTGTCCTTATATGTAGTTTGGTGCTTACCATTGCATGGTCTTGTTTCCAAGGTCTGTTCTGGACAGAGATGTTGATTCTCTAAATCCTGAATGATCACTGCCCGAGATCGGACTTGTATCCCTCCAAAGCCAAGATCCTCACCATTAACACAGGTTAGCTGACAAAGGCTCCATTCTGACCACTCTCTCAAGTAACAATCCCCTGTCAAACAGCAATTTCATAGGATGAATGATCATCATATGTGAATAGTTTTTTGCACCAAATGTCTTAGAAAATATTCATAGAATTGCAGAATGCTTTGGGTTGGAAGGACCATTAAACATCATCTAATGCCATCTTGCCTGCATGGGCAGGGACACCTCGCACTAGACCAGGCTGCTCCAAGTCCCATCCAGCCTGACTTTGAGCACTTCAGGGATGAGGCATCCACCACCTCTCTGAGCAACCTGTTCCAGTGTCTCAGCACCCTCACAGTGAAGAATTTCTTCCTAATGTCTAACCTAAATCTACCCTCTTCCAATTTAAAGCCATGACCCCTTGTCTCACCACTACATGCTGTTATAAAAAGTACCTCCCCAGCTTTCCTCTAGGCAATTTCCTCCTTCAGGCACTGGAAGGCTGCAATAAGGTCTCCCCAGAGCCTTCTCTTCTCTAAGCTGAACAACTCCAACTTGCTCAGCCTGTCTTCTCAGGAAAGTGCTCTGATGATCTTTGTGGCCCTCCTCTGGAATTGCTCTAACAGGTCCATGTCCTTCTTGTATTGGGGGCTCCAGAAACGGATTAGAATAGAGTTTCTTGCTTTTCCCACTTTATAGTTCTTTTCATTCCTTTTTTTTTAACTGTGACATACTTAAGGGAAGATAATATTTTGACATGCTCTGAATGCTGTGCAGAGAAAGGTAATAAAAAGATTATACAAAAGCCTATTTCTTCTGAAGCAGAGGAGTTGCCCCTAGCATTCCCATAAGATCACTCTCATTTTGAATTTTTGAGTAACACTCCACTCCACATTTGGATTTTTGTAAATTTAGGGCATTGCTCACTGAATGCTTTCTGCTAAATTCAAAATATTGTTTGATCTTAGAGAAAACATTGTATAGCTTTAGAAAGGCTAGTTGTTGCTTATGCTCAAGCAGAATTGATGACAGACAGCAGAAGAGGCTGCTGAACATTCTTTGCAAGAAAGGGAAATGTGGAGGTGATTGAAAAGTCTACTCTGGCTATTTTATGTTAAGATAATAGAGGCTTGTAGAATGTCATCTTATAGTGCAAAACTGAAAAGTAACATCATACTGATGACACTAATTAGCATGATTTGCTAAAGAACATTTAAGGAAGATCTGAGGCACAACACAAAGAGACCATTTTGTTAAAACTGCAGTAGAAAATGGGACCAGTCTGTGCGCAGACTCATAAACCTCTTAGTTCTCATTATTTCAGTGAAAGAGCTATTAAAAATTCATGTTACCTTGCATTATACTGATGACATATATAATCAGTATTGTGTTGACCAGATGCCTGATTAATGAAGGAATGTTAGGTTAGGAAAGCAAGCGAAGAAATGAATAATTGAAGAACTGATGTATACATAATAGGAAAACACGTAGTGATTTTTGGAAACATTAGTTGGAGCATATCATTAGCACATCCCCATAGGGCAGTTATTCTTGCTGCCTAAATGCAAGATTGTTGAAGAACAGGTTCCTGCTCAGCAAAATTTTAAAACCAAACAGTAAGCAGCTGTATTTATATATGTACATATATATTATATATATATTTGACTAACAAGAAACCATAAATATAATATTTTCTTCCAATTTTCATTGAATAAGTGAAAATATGTGACAACAATGCGATTGGAATGCTGTGCACAAAGCAGTGATGAAACCCTCTCTGTTTTTGAGTATTTTCTATTTATTGAGGCAACTCTACCTTAAGTCCAACCTGAAATGAACTAGGAAAAAAAAAATCTGAGAAAGAAGAGAGTTGCGAGAGACCAAAACTAGAATATTCGTATAGAATGATAGCTTCATTAGAACTGAAGGAGTTAATTGCTATTTCTGAAAATACATCACTAATGATTCATCTGAACAACAGCAGTGTACTTCAAATTCAACAAATAAGCGTTTGAAATGGAGAGCCTTTACTGGAAATTAAACAGCTGTTATAGGCTCTTAATCCTCCTCAGTATCAGGGTCGTGGACCTGATCATTTATAACAGTTTCTTTGGGTTCAATCTACAAGGGCAATGACAGTGCATGTCACATCCAGTGACCTACACAGCTAGAAAAGCACATTTTCTCAGAGTCCATAGTACAGTTTCATTTGGAATATCCCCTTTAAACAACAACAAGAACAAAAAAGACTGCCTAATAAGCCACTAACAGAAAGTACAGGTTAGCCATTTGATGCATGAAGCCAGTAAGTACAGAATGTCAAAAAGATTTAAGTGCCTGTGGCTAATGCTAGGCACTGGTAACTGCAATGATGATACCCAACCAATCTTGAGATGCAACATTTATTTGAATAGCATTGTTACCTGGACAAGGGACAGTGCAGGTTTCCTCAAGTATCATCTTCTTATTACCATCTATAATGGGCTCTATTTCTCCACAGAACTCATCATCTACTACTTTGCCAACATCTTCAATGGATCCATCAAAAACCACACAGGAAATATTCCTCACTCGTGTTCCCTCTCCACATTGAGCATCCTGGGGAAGGAGAAACACATGGATGCTGGACACAAGAAAGTGCCAAAAGACTTGATCTGAGATACATGTCACCCTGACTACTAATGTTTTTTGCTTAACTACTTATTCATTCCAGTAGGGGGAAAAAATAAATACTTTGTTCTTTCTTTTGAAACAAAGAAACAAACCAATAAATCCACTCTGCTGGCTGCTCCCAGTGTTTCTAGAAGTATGGAGCTAATTATGCCTTTGAGTTGCAAGCACAGCAGTATCTCAAGTGAAGTTCTCTTTTATGCCAATCTATTTCCACAGATACTCTTTTACAATAGGATTTCAATTATTAACAAAGTTGCTGCTGAGGTACCACAATTTACATTTATACTTTGAATATCTGTAGGACATTGTTATATCTGTTGGCATATAGTCGCTTTAGGAATACTTCTTTTGGTTTTTTGGGGGTAAAAGAAGTGGAAACAAATTGTTTACACTGCTGTGAAGTAAGTATCTGAGCATATCACAAATATGCCTAAACATACAAGCTGCATAACTTCAAAAGACTCATATGGCTTCTACCTCTACTTTGCATGGAGACCATTGACCATATTGCCATCGATAACAAGGTTTTACTGGGCAGGGTTTGAATTGTTCCATCTGAGAGGGACAAGGTCTCCCATCACCCTGAAATGGCTGATTTATGGTCCTCCTTCTGATCATTTTACCTGTAAATGAGAAACAGCAATATAACTAACAGCAAAGTGGTTAGAGTTATACCTCAAAACACTTCTATTTTTTTGAAAAGCATTACTTTTGAATAAATGAATTTTTTCCACATATGACAAATTGTATTGTAAAGCAGATCTGTTGGCTCTGGGAAAATGTAAATCCATATAGCACACAAGTCAGACACTTCACATTTGTACTACAAGAAGTGCAGGATGGATGCAGGAGGATGTCTGACTAGGAATTCAGATTGCTCCTGTAACAGCAAAAAAAAGCAGCAATTTCACAGTTCAGAAGCATGGGTGAAATACTCTTTCTGAATGCAATATGTTTGAAGTATTTCAGTGGAGATTCTGCCTCCTCATCAGTAGTTTGCTGCTAGAGAAACCAACATGTTCTGTTCTTCCCTGAGTTAGTACAGAATCATGTGTCCCATGACTGTCTGACTCCCACAACCCAGAACAGCTTGCACCTTTCCCTCACTGTCTGGATAATGTGACAAGAAGAGTTTGCAGGGCCTGGAGGATTCCTAACTCAGGCCCAAAGAAAATTAAAGTACAGTTGGCTTATCCAATATTAATCTTCTCTTCAACCATAAGTAGCATGCTACCCAGCATCATTGAGAGATGTATATAAATAGAAAAAGGAAAACATTTTTATCCTTTAGGCAATTCTTGCCTCTTTCATGTTGCTGTGAACATTATACCATTAGCTTCCATTACTGAGAAGTCATATAATGAAAATTATTTTTTTGTGCAGGAAATAAGTGGTAAAGTGTCTGCTCCAGAACTGGCACCTTGCAAGTGTTTCCAAAAAACAGCAAAGCTGTGGTATTTTAATTTATGTATAAATATACAAACCTGGTGTGAAATAAGATGTATATATTTAAATATGTATAATGAGGCTTATAATAAACTACGACAATACATAGATACTTACATAGCACCCCATGTTAGCTGGCCAAGCCAATTCATCTTTAATTTCACATTTCAATCTGATGCATTTGGAATTGAACTACCTAATGAGCATGGCACAAAGCTTTTGCTGAGACCAAGCTATGCAAGCCAAGATGTGGCAGCAGAACTATATCAGTCTCCCAAACAGCTGTGTTCACTCCAGCCAGCTAGAAATATGTTTGCCAAGTAAACATTTTGGAGCCTCATCATTCTTGGATTCACAGCTGATCCAACAGAGATGTCACATCAGAAAAAAAGACTTTCTTGAAAAGAATTGGAAAAAAACCCCCAACTACAAACAGCAGCACTGAGCAGAATTCTTACATACAGAATTTTTCCTCAACTTTTGCATGGGTGCACAATAGTGATTCAGCTTTGCGGTCACTGGGTTTATTAGATGATTTTTTCTATTGAAAAATAGCAGTTACTTCCAACCCTCTGGCTAAAGGAAAATTACAGCTTCAAGACCTTAATGTGAGGTTGCCAACATGTGTTAAAAACCCTGATAATTTGAGAGCTGTTTTAAATTATTAAAATGAATATTCTCACTTCTACAAATAAATTCTATCAGAGGGGTTTCATAGATTGACTAATTCCACATCGTGAAAAGCATAGTAGACATCATCCTCATCCAGAAACATATCAGGTGAATTGTCCAAGTATTGTATATAGTTAGAAGCTTGTAAAGAAAAAATATGGCAGCATATTTAAGCCTTAAATAGAGCTGTTAGTTCAATACCCATTCTATAGGGGTTGTTTCGAACAAAGAAGTATTGATTATTTGAGTGTAGAGTCATATTTTGAGAGGTAATGTCAAGAACTGAAACATCATTACATTATTAGATACTGCAGTATCTAATTTTTAACTGTTGTTACTAAAACCACCATGGGTCTTCCTGTTGGGACCATAAGTTGGCCAGAGATTTCAGATGGTTCTGCCTAGATCTTTTCCCTGTGGTGTGCTCTCCAGAAAATACAAAAAAGATTTAATATCTTTTCACTCCAGGCCCAGAAGATGAAACTGGCTTTCACACACTGCTATCCAACATCTGTAGTGAGATACTCCAGATATGATCACAGAATGAAGAGGCTTCATAGATGGGCTCTTGTCCTTCTCATTTAGCAGTCTACACACCCGAATTACCTGGCACAATGGTGCTTTCAGGCCTTTACCCTGAGACACATCAGTAAAATAAATAGCAAGAATTCCTTCATAACGAGACTGTGCTTTGGATATCCAGTCTCTGACATAGATTTGATTTTGAAAAAACAAACAAACAAACAGCAACTTAGTGCTTAGCAATATTTTGGAAAAAACACATTAATATGATCACAGGGAAAGGAACCTGTCCCCTTGTTTTGTGTTTAAAAATATGAAATTCTGTGGTTAGTGAATTTGTTCATTTTAATCACTTTTCTACAAGCTTTATTGTTCTAAACTCACCACTAATGAAACTGCACAGGAAATACTTCCCTCATCTTCCTTTTCTCATACCCTAAAAATATTCACATCAGTGTTTACTTTTATCTCAATGTATCATTCATCAGAACTCACTTTCTTCCCAGAGTTGGATACTATTCTGTGCCAAATTCTCATTAACTATAGTGAGCATAGATTCATTAAAGTTTCTTATTTCTATTAATAAGGATGATTTAGATCTCCGTAACTCTCCATAGCTAGCTACAGTTACTAGTTCTGTGAAAAGAGATCTTTTTAAAATTAAATATAAAAAAACTCAGTCTTCAAAATATGCCCAAGGTATACACTGACCTGTAAGGCCACATGTTTGAGAGCACTCAGACCAAGGGGACCAGTCAGAGAGCTGACAGTTCACAGGACATTCCACCACACAGGACACATTCATTTGCCATGTCTTCTCCAAACCAAGCTGAAAGAGAATATTCAATGGTCAGCACATAACACTCAGTCTATCACTGGTGCAGGCTATGCATTTGAACACAGTGAATCTGGGACAACCAAAGCTTTAAACAAGCACGAAGTCATTACTGAATAAGTATAGCAATTAGGACACTTAAAAATCTCACTTCAGGACAGTTCTAATACATATAATGATTTTAAAATAAATGCTTAAAAAGTATTTTCAACTATTTTTTTTTTAATTGTAGCCTATAAATGGAGGACTTTCTCTCTACAGTATTACTTTATACAATATGTAAAGGAAAAAATAATTTACAAAGTATTAATAAAATATTTTGAAAAAGGAATATAAAAACTTCAGTACTATCAACAATTTGAATTCAAGTGATGCTAGGAACCAGGTTCAAAACCAATGGAAGGAGAAGGATGAACATGCATTGGATAGTCAGTTTGTTTGTCAGAAGAATGCTCCAGGGGCTGGAGCACCTCTGCTACCAGGATAGACTGAAGGAACTGGGATAGTTCAATCTGGAGAAGACTCCAAGGGGACCTTCCAATATCTAAAGGAAGTCTGGAGAGGGACTTTTCACAAGAGTGTCCAGCAACAGGACAAGGGGAAATGTTTTTAAATTGAAGGAGAATACATTTAAACTAGATCTTAAGAAGAAATTCTTCAGTATAAGGGTGGTAAGAATCTGGAATTTACTGCCCAGGGAAGTTTTGGATTGCCCCTCCCTGGAAGTGTTCGAGGCCAGGTTGGATGAGACTTTGAACAACCTTGTCTAGTTGAGAGATGTTTTCTAGTTGGAGCAGATGATCAATAAGGTCCCTTCCAACTTCAGCCATTCTATGATTCTATGATGGCATAAATATTAGCACGACAATAATAATCCCTTCAGCCTGCACAGCCTCAGAATGAGTTAAAAGGATAGGTCAATTATAGTGGGCAAGATATGAAATGTGAAAAAACCCAAACCAAACCGAAACATCAATCCTGCCAATATGAACAGATCTGCTATTTCCCATCACTACTTTGGCCCTCATCAGTGAACCTTGAACATCACTGAGGCCTCTTGGAATCCCAGGAGTTGTGGATATCTTTAAATAGAT
The DNA here is from genome assembly GCA_038090715.1 of Florisuga fusca. Lineage (NCBI taxonomy): Eukaryota > Metazoa > Chordata > Aves > Apodiformes > Trochilidae > Florisuga > Florisuga fusca. The sequence goes on from JAAWXA010000002.1 coordinate 23,413,501, forward strand.
AAAATCCCTACATACTATGGAAAAAAAAAGAGCAAACTAGACATTTCACAAACCTATTAATTTTAATGAATGGAAAGGTTAATGACATAAAAACCAGCAGTTGAGACTTTAAAAAGGAAATAAAAGCACTATTTCCTACTAAATTCAAACATAGGGCAATAATTAGGCACAACATTGACACATCCTCCATAATTAAACTACCACAAATACTGAAAATGTCTCACCCTGATAGACTCACTAGGTCTTAAATTTGGTTTTGCAGTACCATTTATTGAGACAAATGAGGTTTAAGACCTCCGTTCTGTTTCATACATCAAAGAATAAGTTCTTGGCTTTTCTCTGTGGTACAGTATAACCTTGATTATCCAGCTACTGCAAAAAGGCAGCACCTGAAACCATTGGATAGTATCAAATTTGGATAATTAGAAAACTAAAGAACCACCTTTAAAGTCTGTCTTTGGGTCAGATCTTCTGAGCAAAGGCTTTAAGACCTGCTGAAGTGATACCTGCCAGTCACAGAAACAGGACTGCTTTCTTTCAAAACTGTCCTTCTCTGCTGGACTGTGGCAGCTGGAGAAGCTAATGTCCAGGAGAAAAATTAAAAGAGGAGAAAGCTGAAGACCAGATTATCTATAGTGATCTGCCATTTGCAGGTCTTGTATATTGAAGTGCTGCCAAGAGAGATTTGGTGAACAATTGATGGACTGCGGTTCGATATTAATCACATAGTATTTTATCATCCCTCTATTTCCTTCAATTGACAAACCACAATTCTCCTTGAAGAGCTTAGAAAACATATGGAAAATTGTTCTATAGCTCCCTTACCTGAAAGCTGCTGTTCTGAATGAATTGTGGGTTTTGATTCAAGAATAGCAAGTACTGGAGGAATTACACTGAAAGCTACCACTGAGCACCCTGTACTCCTGGTCACACACAGCAGGGGCAGCAGGATGCCAGACCCCCATGCTCTAAACCCTGAGATCCACAAAAAGTATCTGTACTTCTTTATAGGAATGTTTGGCACCACAGATTAACCTCTGCTGGAGGTTAATCATGTAATCTGACAAGCAGACTATTTAACCAGAAAAATTTGCTTTGTAGTGCAGACAAAACTGCTGGTTTCAAGGCTTTCTGATCTTTAGTTGAAGGTAAATAGATACAAGTAAGTCCATAAATATGAATGTGACCAGGACTGGCTTGCTTTGAGTGATTTGATTTTCAAATACTCAAGGAAAAGTTAAGCTGAGTATTTGTGATGTGCTAATTTTACAGAGTTAGAGACCAAGTAATCCAGTATTACTGTGCCTTGAGAGTTTGGAAGAACTATGTTAACATAACAAGGACCTGGAAATAAGCTCTATAAATTGATTCATCCTGGCAGTAATCAGGATGACTGGTTAGCTTCTTTAGCTGATTGACCAAAGCAAACACAAGATCATATGAGCACATTAGGAAACCAGAACACGGGGGCTTGGAAGAAATGTTAGTATTTAACTATGCCAATGCTTGTACCTGGAGATGGTGAGAGTCAAAAATCAGTGTGAAGTATCATTTTATGTATGGCTTTTACTAGTTTCTTGAATCACACAATATATAGGAACTGAGACATTGCAATCAGGCATCTTAATTTCTTAGGGATTAGCATAGTTTTAGCTACTCTGATCTCTCTTATTTGCATATAATAATGAGAATCATAATTCTGTAACTTAAACAAAACAGAAATTAAACAATTTTTTTTTAGATTAAGCAAATCTAGTATATAGTGATATAATAGCCCAGGGAACATTGCATTAGCTAAGTCATTACAAAATTATTTCATCTTTCTCTTATCATGTATTTTTCTAACCACACGCACCTTATTTTGAACATTACTTAATAATTCTGCACTGCTCTTACATTGGAAAAACACAGAAAAAACCCCAAGACCAAACAAAACAACAACAACAAACCACCAAAATCCCCACCCTAAAGGATCATCTGTGATTAGAGTGATTAGATTAGTAAGAAGTGCATAGTATGTATTCACATTTTGACAATTTCTTGAACACTCTCCTCACATGACCTGAAAGGTCACAGTTGGCTTTCACATCTTTAGAGTAAAGGGTCTGGGGTAAGATCTGAACAGCTTGGCTTTCCTGTTAATCAGGTTAACAGGTTTTACTCCTCACAGTTATTGGATCAGGCTTTGACCTTGTTGTACCACTACTTACACATCCATAATTCAACAAATAGTCTTAACAGTATGAGTGGAGAGCAGATCAGAGCTTTCTACAGGAAGATGTATCTCTACATGGTCTAGCAAATAAAAAGGGCAAATAAGACTGAAATGTAGTGGGGTTGCTGATTAATCCAGGGCCTCTCTGCAGTGAAATCTGTTGGACATTTAGAGCAAGTTGGTTTTGAGATATTATCTTGTTGCTCTGATTATTTCTCTGAGTAATAAACTTTCATTTAGGAAATGAAAGCAGGAAAGCTACCGAGGTTTTCTGCAATGACTTTTCATAGAATCATAGAATGGTTTGGGTTGGAAGGGACATTAAAGATATCTAGTTACAACCCCACTACATGGGCAGGGACACTTCTCACTATATAACATTTCTCAAAGCCTTGTCCAACCTGGCCTTGAACACTTCCAGGGAGGAGGGAGTGAAAAACCTCCCTGGGCAACCAGTTACAGTTTCTCACCAATTTAACACTTAACACATTTCAGTGTTAAATGTAATAATTTGTTCTAAATGTTGCTCAGAAACTTGTTAACAACAGGAATAAGTTCTTGGTAAAAGAAACATACTTCTCCTTAGAATCTATTAAAGCACTTTTTTTTTCTACTGAAATATTCATATGGATGGATATTTTACATCATGTCTTGTTATGAATAAATCAATATTGCAGTCTCTTACAAATAACCCAAGAGCCATTTTTTTTTCTTTTAACACATTTAAACTTTAGTAGAATTTGCTAATGCATTCTCCTATTAACTTCCTAGAAACTTGCTGGCAGGTAGCCAGGTCCTGAGTTTTTTTCCTGAGACAAAAATGATCATATTATTACATTTTATTATAAACCCAAGAACTATGTGAGAAGGAGGAATGTGGGAAAAAAGCAGGGTGCCAGCTACAGCTGAAACCTCCTGTCTTTGCTAAGAACATATAGATTCAGGAATACAAGATATCAAAAGGAGGCTGGAGAAGCCTAAGTAGGTCAGATACACCATTACAAAACTATGGTCCTAACTATACGACTAATCTCCTGACTCCCTCCACTTCTGATAGACTTTTCTTTGTGGGAATGTCCTGAAGAGAAGCTACTAGTGAGGAATGTCCAATGGAAAAGGTGTTGGTACCAAAGCTGCTGTGGAGGCTGCTTCACCCTACTCCCCCACGTCAACTGCTTCTGTTTCTGATGTTAAGATGGAGGGGGAATTGCAGCTGAAAGCAGTGCAGTTACTTTCCATCAGAAATGCTTGTATGTTGGCCTTTAATGTAGCACTTGTGTTGTCTTCTCATTTTCCTTCACATTACTAGCTCCATGCAATTAAAACCAGTGCTATTAAATTTCAAGGTAGTTTAAACATTTGCAAAATTATTCTTTCAAAATGTAAGGGTTCTTGTCTGCTAGTCAGTTCTCCACATATACTCCTATTTAATACCACATTCATGCTGCACATTTTTTCACACTAACTTGGGTATCTTTTGCACTGCACAACTGGATACAAAAAGTTAGCATTCAGCCCAGCTGCAGAATGGCACGTGAGAAATATTTTCTAACACACTGGGTAAATGATTGATGTTGGCAGCTATCCAAGACTCCATGCAGAAATTGTATCAAATTAGACTGATGATTAGTGTTCTGATTAAGATTTATTACCTTTATTCTGCTTTATTAATTATTGTTTCTAAGTAATTTCCTTCAGGACGTAATAATTAGCATACGTTCACAGAGGCACTTAAAAGTATTCTAAGGAAAATGTATAAGAATAACACTGTTGATGGCACAGTTTATTCCAGAGGTACTTAACTATCCATGAATAGTCTTGCAGAACATCTGGTGAAGACATATAGCTCAGTTGGCTTAGCATTATTAGCACCATTAGAAAGGAGGTTACCCACAGGTGCTCACTCACCTCTTCACAGTACTTCAGGTCAACCGATTTGCCATCACTGCGAACACAATCGAGCATCCTTGTCTTGGTCCCACTACCACAGACAGCCTTCTCGCTGAGCTGACATGTGCTCCAGTCTGCAAATAAGGAATTCAGGAGTGCAGAAGACATTTTAGATAGAACTCATAATGATCCAGTCTCCCTTCTGATTCTAATGGCCTAAAATAATCCTCACAAGAAAATTTCACACACGCAAAGGCTTACCCAGCCCAGCTGCTACGCATTTTTGGAAACAGCAACTTTTACTGCAAATACTGCCATCCCTTCCTGAAATGTTCCTGTTTGGTTTTGTCTGTGTGGATTTTGAGCAAATCACAAAATGTCAGGAGAAATACATTTCCTGGAGTTACAGCATGCACTCTTCAACCAAGTTGCAAAGCATCTGCTAAATAGTCTATCTGGATAAAAGAGCCTGAATCAGTTTTCAGTACAAGCTCCACAGCTCCCTCTGGATAAGAGCAGAGAGCTGAAAAATCTGCCCTGCAAGGTAAGTGGAACTAAGCCACAGTGCCAGGCTGTCACCTGTCACAGAGCCTAACACCACAAGTACCTGTCACGTTGTAGTCATAGTGGTAGCAGTTTTTGTTCAAAGTGCAGATTTCTGTCTCAGTGGCAGCAGGACAAGACTTTCCATCATCTGGTTGTCTCAGGGATTCAGCTGACCTTTCACGGATGCTACTTCCATTGCACGGCTTCAAAGGGAGATCAGAAATGGCTTTGAAGTTTAGACACCCTGATACCGTTTCAAGAAACACACTGTAACAACCTTTCAAGTAACTGCTTCACAAAAACACAAATGTAAAATACTTGGCTCACACTCTTGTGGAAGAAAAATACTTTCTTTGCTATTTCAGAGAAAATTTAGTCTGCTCTTTCACCCTGGTACCACCCAAAGTGAAATATTCTGTAACTTGAAAGCACCTCTGTACTTTCCTAACTAGCTCATATCTCAGTACTACTGGTTTGTAAGTATTTCACTCATAAACTGGATCAGTTCCCAAATGCAGTAATGTACATTATGAAGCACAATGAAGTACATTTGTTTTGTAACAATTTCACTTAATGGAAAATATTTGCACACTCGATTTGCAGCCAACCATCAATGACCCTAAAGATGACTATAAATATAAGATACTTGTGTAATCACTGTTCAGTTCAGCATCTTTGCACAATACACGATGCACACATTTTTCGAGTATCATCCTAACACTGTAAATGTTACAATTCAGTAGACTTCTTACCAATGAACATCGAGACCATGGTCCCCATTCAGACATAACACAGTCCTCAGGACAAGGTAATGTGCATTTTCTAGCACCAAGTGGCATCTCTTCAGGATCACACAGATAGTCCTCTACAGTGTCCGAAGGACCATCCACAGTGTTCAGCATGCACCTGGAAAAAAGAAATGCAAATAAACTTAATTTGCCATGGATTTCTTACAGTAACTGTTTCACAGTATTCTGAAGCATTTTAACATTTTGTCAGCACATAACAATCATGGAATAGTTGAAGTAACAGAACAAAGTATTGATCTATGAATAGCAAGAAAATCTGTGGAGCAAAAAATAATCCTTGTTTTTACACATGACAGCCAAAAGAAATGCTCAGAATTTAGACACTTCCTATCAATGAATTGCAGAGAGTTTCTGGGCAGGTGGTTTATTTGACATTAGCTTACCTCTATGCCAGAATAATGCAAATCATTTATTTTGGACATATTTTGTTCATACTTCTACTGACAACTTTAAATCTAGAACTCTTAAAACTTTTTGAATTTTATATTCTTAGTATTAATCCCTAATTTATACAGATGCTTTTAAATTACAATTATATTAAACCAGCAGCTGGAGGCCCAGTTAAGATGATAAATGAATACGCTTAGCTTTGTAGAGCTGAAGACAACAGTCTTCATTCTATTGTATTTCCAGATTTGCAAGAGAAAAGCTGTTATCAATAGAAATCATTTCACACACTGACAAATATTCAGAGCTTCTTTCATTTGACCACACTAATTTTTACATTAGCAGACTATACTAATTTTTTAAACACCTCTAAGTAAGCACAAGAAGTACAGCATGAGCTGATATTGGCTTTGTGAAATTCATGCTTTATTTGTCTTATGTGATAATAAATGAAAAGTTAGATGGTTTTTAGTCCCAAAGGGCTGAAAATCACTTTTTAATCTTTAATGGTAGCATGAAAATCTGTTTCCCAACATAAACACTGATTAATTTTGATCTTTTGTATTAGAATTTTTTGAAGACTATTCTTAGGGAATTTGTTTAGATGCTAATGTGTGAAAACAGACATGCATAATCTTTTTGATTTGGTTAAACAAAGATTAAGACTTTGACCTTCTTGAAGTAAATGATTATACTGAGGAAATTGGCACTGTGAGCAAAATTGTGTAAATGTGCCAGTTTCTAAGCACATGTGGCAGGGAAAAGAGAGCATGCAGCAATTCACTGTACAGAGATCTCATTTTCAACATTCAAACTGAATTCACATTCTGCTTTATTATTTGGATTTATAATCTCAAAACCAAACACCAACCAACCCTAACTTGAGCTGGTTTAGCTGCTGTTGTACCACACAATGTGAGAATAATTTTAATTATCCTTTGATTAAAGCTTTAGGATGATGAGCAAACATAAAAGGTGCCTAGGTCAGGTTCAATAAACAATAAAATTAGTTGTTATTTTTCTATTTTACTTCATCCACTTTTGTCATTTTTTCCCTGCAATAAGTGCAACTATTATTCCCAAGTACATATGTATTTAAACAGGTTGTTGGTTTGTTTTTTTTTTAATCATAGTTTCATATAGAAAGAGGGCCATTTCATCTTTCAGAAGACCAGTGAAACTATACATTACAGTGTTTGTAGCAGCATAAGAACAATATACTTCAGTCTATGACCTAGGAATCAAGGTCTCTATAGATAACCAGTAGACAGAACCACATTGCAGTCACTGAAGCAATTCTGATTTAAATCAGGCAGGGTATACTACAGCTGGAATTAACACTGTATATTACACAGAATTATATCAAATTAAATACAGGCACGATTGAAAGTGAAGTTTCTCTTAAGAAAAAGGTGAGGAATTGCTGTTTTACCTGACTTTCCTCGTCTGAACACCTTCTCCACAGTTCTCTTTTAAGTCCACATTGGTCACTTTGCAGATGCTCCAGGGCTCAGTGACCCACACATACTGGCTGCAGTCACTGTGACAGGGAACCACCTCATATACCTGGAATCCACATCAAGAGTCAGCTTTGGTGCACACAAGTAACTTAAACATGCAACACTCTTCATGCAAAAGTTCTTTTAGCAAAGAATAACAAATGTAAACTTGCTCATTGAGAGGCTGTAGTAACAAGGCAGAGAAATAGTGGATCAAGGGTTGGATTTGATGATCTCTGAGGTCCCTTCCAACCCAAACAATTCTATGACTATGATACTTGCTAGAAAACTACAGAAATAATGAAAAGTCTGAAGCTAAGACATCTAATGACAGATTCCATTTGGCTACAACACAACTAACATAAAAACTGCAACTGTATACGTTTTAGAAAAATACTGCTAAAACGTATCCTTCACACCTCTCCTGAGTTATTCCATCCCACATTTTTTTGTTGGGTTTTTTTTGGGGTGGTTTTTTATTTGTTTTTGAAGTTCTAAAGAGAGGTGATCTTAGGGTAAATTATACTCATATATACTGGTTCACTTTAACTTTCATTGTGGATACTTAAAATCACATTAGTATATTTGCATACCAACAATTAGTATTATGTTTAGATTTTAATACAAATTGAAATAGTCTCATATAGTAAGTTACACACTGTTCCATATATTTTCTCATACATCCATTATAAAAAAACAGGACAGAAAGTGTAAACATTGGAGCACAATCAGCAAGCACATGTTAAAGTGCTATTTTAGAAACTCTTACCTGAGCCTGAAGAAAGATTTGTCATGAACCCGAAAGAAAAAACAAAGACAAAAAGAAAGAATTATTAAGAGTGAAACATAGGTATTCATATAGAATTTACATAGCTTTTATTACAAACAATGTTTTATGACGTCTGCCACACAAAAGGCATGTGATTTTTCCTTTTGGATCTCCCTTGATGTCATGAGGTGTTTTTGCAAGAGATTTTCATTTGGAAGAAAATTAAAATTTATGGTGTGTTACTAGTTACTAGTGTGAAGAGACTGTAAATTAGTTGGTCTCTTTTTCAGTCCCTAACACACAATAAAACTGTTTTCCCTTTTTGCCTATAATGAACATCAACTCTTCACATAGTAGGGAATCCAGTTTCCCTAAGACAAGTGAGAATCCAATGGTTTTGGAGGGTATTTGGCTTCTCTAAAACCTGAAATCCTTCTGACAGCAGGAAGTGCAACTAATTCAGTGGAATAAAGAGGAGCTGCAGTTTCTCATCCTTCAGAAGTTCCCAAGTCCTTCACTGAGGATCTTCATTATGCTTAGATTACTTAAAGACCATGAGCTCAAAATTATTTTATACAAGTTAACTTCACATATTGTTCTGAGTATCAAGTCAGTACAAGCAATATTTCTGGAGAGTGTAAGACACTTTCTTAACAAGTCCTTTCTTTTCAGCAACACTGCCTGGGCAGAAAAAGAGGGCTGATGGCTTGATAGTTTATCAGTTAAACTGCAACAAATTACCACCAGTAACAAAGATTAAAAAAAAAAGAGAGAAAAAACAAACAAACAAAACAAAACAAAACAAAGGAAAAAAAGAGAACAAAAACCCAAAAACAAATGAAAAAGCCTAGAATGAATGCATAGAGAGTCTCCTAAGACCAGCACAGTCACCATATTAGGGCCTTCTTTGATTCACATCAGCATCAACTCAGGCATAAAGATGGGTGGTGTAAATCCATCTATTATTATTTGGCAAGTACCATGCTAACATTGCAGTGAATCAAATTTGAGTCAAAGTACCAGTAGAGGGCAATAGTGTTGCATAAAAGTGGCTAACAGGCCACTAGCAAAATCACCTTTGATGCAGAAAAATACAAGCCTATTATATATTACATGAATATTAAAGAAGGAAAAAGACTTCTGTATAGACTATAATTTGCTCCTATTGAAACACATTCCTCCTAATTTAGAGCCTATTTACATGCTGACCCAAATCCACCAACCCTCAGCCTAGTTTGTATTTTGAGAAAGCAGATCACAAACTTAGTTATTAGCTGCAGTTTAACATTTATTATTTTCTAAATTAGAACTAATTACATTCCCTAAAGTAGAAAATTAGATCAACAAGCCATTTCACTCTGTGCTAGCAAAATGTCAATAGGATAATATTAAGTACATGCATTTTTATTCAAATGTAAATGGGCAGCACATTTTTTTTCAGTCTTTGAATAGGCACAGGGAAGACCGTGTGGCTGTTTAACATGCCTCTGCAGATTAAATTAAACTCAACAGTAATATGAATATAAATCAATTCTGAAGAGCATAAGTTAATTGACAAGGAAGGTTTTTCTTTCTAAAACTCTCCAAGCAAAGAGGAGCAAACAAGCTTCAGGGGTTTGACTTGGACTAGTGCTAAACTTAGTCTCAAAGACTAAATGCTCATTAGTGGCCAAAGCTCTCCCAGTGTGCTCTTGTATCACGTTTTCTGGCTTAGTGTCTCATAAAGAGGGATCCAGACAGAATGCTCCATACTGGAAAATCCAGTGTGGTTGGTGGGACAACTGGGAGACTGACTGGAACTGTAGTGTCAGGGCAAGTGTACCCAGAAGTGAGCCCACTAAGGGACACTGGGACACCACTTTGTGAGTGGCTTGATAAGTTTCAGTTTTCTTTCTGATTTAAGAGGGTCAAGGAATGACACCAGGGTTAGGGTTCAAACATTCCAATGAGACATTTTGCCCATTGCAAGAGAAGATCTTCAGAAACTTGGTCTTCACAATCTGCATGCAAGAGTGTTTTATTGTCTCCAATGTGCTGTTTAGATAAGGTCTTACAGATAAAGAAGTAAAGAAGGCAGATCCTTTGCTGACTAAGGAAATCTAAGCCAACACATAATCTTCTTTGACTGCTTTTCTCCTGATGTCATTTATTTTATCTGCATGAACAAACTGTACAGCTAAAAGAGACACCTGAGGTATCAAAAATATCAATATATGTAAATATAAACCAGATTACCTGATTGACATGATCTAGCTTTGGACAGGGTCTTCCACCATTGTAGGGCTTTTCACGGAGCCATTTAGACCGAACCTTTACCCCACTCCCACAGGATTTACTACAGCGAGACCAGTTGGACCACTCACTGAGCTTGCAGTCTGAGGGACATGGAATAATACAGGCTTCCTCAATATAACCTGCATGAATGGAAAAGAAAGTGAAATCTTTACAACATGTCACTTTGCTACTTCTCCCTGAAGCCCTCGTCTACTTCATTTAGATTGCCCAAGGTTTGACTTGACAGGATTGTGTGAATAGAGAGATTTCTTCATCATTAGGGCTAAATTAAATTCTGCAGAAAATTGACACATATAGCTGGAGACTGCATTAGAGTAGCAGCTGAGTAGCCTCACTGCCGTCTGATTAGGATTCACACTCACCAGATTTCAGCATTCAAACTTTCTGACAGCTACAGTGTAATTGACACTAAACCATCTCTGGGTTGTACCATTCTTATAGCATAAAAACAGATTTTTTTTTTCTTTTAATGAAAAAAGGTTTAATTAAAAGCTCCTCTGCCATTGTAGCAAGTAATTCAATTGTAGTTATACAGCAAAAATCCAACTGAATCAAAGGATGTGCATCTTAGCAGCCTGTAGCGAGGGAACTTAACACCTTGTGACCTTTCTAAGGCTAGAAAGAGAGAGTGCCCTGCCACATTAATGATCTGCCGATTAACAACCATCTGCCCCCAGAAGAACACTGAATAATTGCACTGAATGGAAAAGCAGATGTTTGGTTTGGATAAGTCATCGGTCCTGAGAGGTTGGAAAGGGCCGTGACATGGTCTGCAGGGAGTAACATGAGGCCACAATTCACTGAGGAAGTGAAAATGTCTTTCTTTCAAAAGGAACATATGCCACAGCTCTACAATAGGTGTCATTTATGCCAATATTACAGCAGAAGCTATAAAACCTCAGATAAAAAGATGGCCTTTACTGCATTTTTTACTACACCTATAACCTAAGCCTGTATGAACTCTCTTCTCCCCCCTTCCCATGTCAGATCTGCAATGTATTTACTTTTGCCAAACGTTCACTTTAAAGATTTGAGAAAACTTGGTGCATTTAAAAGTGAATTAAAATATTTGATTAGCACAGTTTCAAAACTAACATAGTTGATTAAGGTGTGGTTTCAAATGCTCCTCACATATCTTGGATCTTTTTTTAGTTTGAAAGCAATCACTGTCATTTTCAGCAGAGCTGATGTTAGCAGCTTTATGTTTTTAACTTTTGGTTCTAAGTAAAGCTATTCTGCCTTTTTTTAAAAGCAACCAGTACAAAGCAATCACAAGTTCACTAAAGCATCAAAACACATGATTTCAATAGTATATACCTATTTCCAGGTTTTGTTTTGTTTTTTCCAGATATAAAGAACAGGATGGATTTTTTAAAAGCATAGTTATATTTCAGAGTATTTTATAGTGAAATTCAGGTGATGATTTTACACTATATAGCTTTCTTCTGTTTGGAAGTGCTAAATAGTTAAATAAATATAGAGAGCACACTCTGAATTTGAGCAGAGTGAAACTACTGTTTATGAAATGTATCTTCCTTAAAATGATTAGAATGTTAACAGCTTGAGTTACAAGTATCTTTATTAAATATCTCTCACCATTTGATTGATCAGCTCAGTGATATTGTATGAAAGGTACACTGTGTTAGATAAAATACATTTCTGAAGTTCATATCACTGTATATCAGAGGTGGTGACATAGCTTGCCCTACAGTAGTAAATGCAAAATTGATTACATTTCACCTTAACTGTCATCTCTGAGTGAGTCTTACAAACCAGATGAACCCCATCTTAAAACCCCATCCTACAGTGAACTTGGATTGCATAAATATAAACTCCATATCTTCACCAGAAATGAGTTTTTAGCAAGCCCTTTTGGGTGCTGTACAAATCCATATACTCACACAATGAAGAAACTACTGAATGAAAATGGACAACCAAAAAATTAAAAGAAACTATTTTCTCCAAGCAATAAAATAAAATGTTTAGCAGTATTTACTTTCTGATGTAAATAAGGGAAGACTTTACTTCTCTTTATGAAATTTCTTGAGACTGCTGCCTTTTCAATATAAATTCTAAGTAATTTATTTCTGGAGAAACCTTTCAACTGGAATACAATTATGTCATTTAGCATTTGTTAAATTTCTGCCACTGCAATTAATGTCTGTAAATACAAAATTTGAGTTGCTCTCTATATATTGTACATCTTTAGGTAATTTTAACCATTACAGACTGCTTCAGGAAGACTTTATTTGAAGGACTTCCATATACCTCTGAGCTACTTTACATTTAATTGCTCTCAAACTGATCTTCCCAATCTGCCCCAGTCATAGAAAATGATATCACAATAGGATAACACAATATTTTGGAACTTGGATGGGAATACCTCAGCCTACCAAAAGGAGTCTTTGTGGAACATACTAAACTAAAACAATTAACAAACTGTTTTTCCTACTGTCCAAAAAAGAATGATAAAGATTTTTTTGAGATAATGATAGTGTTAGCCAAAAATTTTAACAAGATTCTTAACATTTTAGACAGACATTGTATCAAATGTGCTATAGTATAGGCAAGTCTCAGATAACATTTTAATTACACTGAGCAATACTTCAAGTGAGTCCATAAAATATAAAATGAAATCATAACACTGCAGCAACCTTTTTTTCAGACTATCTATGACAGCTGCACTGAAGTCAGCCACTAAAACTGCTTTAACATAGAACATAGAAGTCTTAACAGCACCATTTTATGTGCTGTATATTGTGTGTATAGTGTCTTGAGTTATAACACAGAAAACTAGAAGCTTGCTTACATGTTAATGCATTTTGGAAGGGCTACAGTGAACCAGCTAATGTTTCCCACTCTCTTTGTATGAAAAAATATTGAACTGCATTCTTACATTGGGTCCATCATCCTAAAAGCTTCAAGGAATAGCTGTGGCTCACCATACAGCTTTTTGCTATGCAATCTCTATGATGCTCTCTTTTCACTCCTTCCTATTTTCTCAGAGAAGCTGGCATCAAGACTCAAACTCCACTTATGAAAATTAACCAGCTGAACAAGAAGAATGGAAAAGACACATGAACAAGAGAACAAGAATGGAGTCTGTCACTGAAGGCATAAAAAATAAGCTCTACAAGGTAGGAAGGCTTGGAGCTACTGGAAATGTGGAACATTTCTGGAAAGTGGAGAGGAAAACAGTTGTTACTATTATGCAAGATGAAAGACCAGCATAAAAACCTCCTAACCACTGGTACACTAAGAACAATGGATAAAAAAAACAGGTCAAGGAAACGAGGAAAATAAAAGCATTCGGGAAGGAGTTTCACAGCTTCCAAGCCTTTTCCAAAATATAGGAAAAGAAAATAAATCAAGAGAATTATTAAGACATTGCATAGGGATAGAAAACAAAGACAAAAAAAAAAAAAAAAAAAAAAAAAGTAGGATGGTAACACACAAAGAGAATGCCATGCCCTCAAGAGCCTACTGTTGTATTTCCTGACCAGACAGTGAAATGTGATGAAGAATGTTCTCACAATTAAAAATAGAGGACTAAAAAAGTGGAGAAATTAAAAGACTGTGGCCTCTGATTTGCATTCTGTAGGTAATTACAGGGGTTACCAACACAAAAAAAATCAGCATATTCATGCCTTGGCACCTTCTTTTTCTCTCAGATGCCTTACTGTTTCTTTGAACAGACTTTGTTGCATGTCAGCATCTTAGATGCCTTTCTGTGTGTATGATGTTAATCTATATTTTAGGGTGATTAAGGATGAAGATCTCCAAAAGTTCATAGCGAATGCTCCTCAAATCCAAGAAAGCAGGTGTTCAGGAACTTTGAAAAGTTTATGCTGGGGTTTTTTCTGTTTGTTTGTTTGTTTTGTCTTGAATTTCAGGTGCTTTTATTTGCAAATTTTGCCCACACTGTAAAAATTTTAGCAAGTGAGAAAAGAGCATATTTTTAGGAAGAAAATAATACATACAAAACACAGTAACACAAAAACCAGAAAGATTCCATGTAAATTGGGCTGGTGATGCAGATACATAGTTTCTGACATGAAGAGGACATGAACGAGACATTTTTCAACTTTAGGCCTTGTTTCCACTCCATTTTAATCATCCTCCAAAGGGTGCCCCTTGTGTTAGACAGTGTAAAATCTTATTAAAGAGACAGTTCACCAATGTGTGGGTGTGTGACTGTCTGTAATGGTGGAATATCACACAGACAGGTTGTATAATATGATTGTAGCAAATGTCATGCTGGAGCCTCAAGGTTTAAAGAGCAAGCAAGAAACTACCAAGGTAGAAAACCAATAGATGCAAAGAGAATGAAAGAATGACAGCAGTGAAGTGGCTATGAAAAACAGCTGAGGAAAAGAGTGGGAAGGTGAGGGAGAGAAAGTGAAAGAGAAGATCAGCATGGTAAAGGCTGAAGGTATGTTCTCTGGACATCAGAAGTTCATGCTTTGCATGCTCTTTCTCCTCCCAAATTAAGTCTTCCACTGCATGCTGCCTGCAGCTCTTCCCTCTCTTCCTAACATATAAGGGATGTTGGAGGGATGAGACCTTGGGACACCATGGTATAGAGCATTGGCTCAGCATGGTCTGGAAGGGCATCAGAAAGAGACACCCATCTCTTTAAGCCTATTACTTTTCCCAGTGCAAGAGTTTCTCAATTATTTCACAAGAATGTGAAATGGACAGTTGTCTCCTATGAGCAAGAACTATTCTATCATTAAACATTTATTACTGGACCACATTTGATAAAGTGGCTTTGAACCACTAGGAATATGAACTAAAGTCCTTATTAAAAGGGAAAGTTCACTGTCCTGTAGCTAACTTGCTATAAAATCTGGAAATCTAGAAAAAAGTCATTAACAGGTGTGATGGATAATTTATAATGAAGGACTTTAATGGGCTTCACACTTTGTCTAATGACAAAACAGATTAATTAGGTGGATGTAGGATTTTTCACCACAAACTGCACCTGTGATGTGTAAGAACAAACCATCTACTTGGCTCGAAGGGTGCAGACATAAAGAACATCTTCAGAATTGCCCACATGAACAATTTGTCCTCAGGACTGACAGAGTTATGCTCCTGCTTACGTGACTAAAATATTGTGCTACGTTTCCAAGAAAGAAAACTTGCAATGCCAGAATGGTTTATGTTCTTTAACAGAGATGTTTTTCAGGGAAACATAAAGTTCTTGAATCTCATCTTCCTGGACATAGAAATATGCAGTTATTTGCATTTTGTTGTAAGAGAATATGTCTTTTTTGAGACTATTCATATTTCTGCCTAGCCATGGAAAGACAGACTGAACGCCGTAAGACCTTTTTGTTTTGTTTTGTTTTTTTGTTTTTACAGGATTATCCTTTCAAGCCTCAAAACCTGCAAGCAATTGTTAATGCTTAACTATCTTTAGCATCAGCAGTTCTGTCTCTGGTGAAATAATTGCAAGTCTTAGGGCTGATGGATAACTGCTTCATGACTGATGTCCTGTTTACAGAGCAGATACAGGGACACCATAATGTAGATGCCTAAGCCAGTATTGCTGGTGAAGTGTGACAGGTAGCACATTCGTAGAGAACAGACAACAGGACAAAACTGGCATCTTGTATTTTTAAAAAAAATTAGAAAATATACAAGCTATGAAACTGCAAAGTATTCTAATAGCAATTTGAGAATCTAAGCCTACTACCATACTACATTAGATTACATCCTAATGTACATACTACATTACATCCGAAGGGAGATACATCTATTTGAGAATAAACACTTAACCAAAAGTCTCAGATTTTAACACTCTGCTATTTTTTGTTGGCTAATTTGCGTTGCTTCAGGTTGGAATATTAAAAAAAATAATAATTAAAAAATCCTAATACAGGTGGATGCAGCAAGTTGTAACTGACATCTTGAACACTGTAAACTGTTATAACATGAGAACTATCATACACATAAGCAATTAAATACAAAATTCCTCGATTCACAGTGATACTCCTAGCAGCTGTTTTAACAGTATTCACTGATACACAGATATTCCTCTCTAATCCCCTGCATAAGCCTTGTAGCCATGGAGGGCTTTGTAGAGTCAGCACAAATCAGTGCATCTCATTTAATTAATGCTAAAGGGGGAAATAATCTCACACTAATAAGGCAGCAGACAAACTATCGTGGACTGGTTGACTGTGCCTAAGGTCTTAACAGTAAAGTGACATGAATTAAGAAGGGTAATACGACCTATATAAAAATGCTGCATCTGTCTGCCATGCTACTATGTTTGCCTCCACTACATGGAAACACAACCACCACTCAGCTTATGTGGGTCATGATTCATAACTGAGAAATGATGGGGGAAAACTGAATATTGGAGAGCAAATAGCATAGCTCAAGAGCACGACAGTGGCCTGCTTTTGATTTTTTGTCATGAAAATCTTGAGGTACAGGTTAAAGGGACGGTGAAGAGACTCTTTCAATTTTATTCACAAATACAGTGAAACAGATTCTTGGCAGACACATCTCATTCCCCACAGGGCTCTAGTATGCTAGTGATGACAGGGATAAAGCTAGGAAAAACAATCGCTGCTTTTCTAATGGGAAAAAAACCAGAAAAACAAAAAACAAACCTTTCACACTTCACTATCAAGAGATTTATAAATTTTTGTATTTCTCCAGTAAAATTACCTGTGTAGTACTGAAACAAAGCAGGAACTAGAGAAAGTCCATTTTATCTGTCTTCCATCAAAGAAAACAGGTAAACAACAGCTCAGATACTGCTTTTAGCTGCCACTGCCACATCTGCTGACAAGTGTCAGCTGTTAGCTCCTGCCCACACTCCACAGAACTGGTATGACTGTAAAATGCAGGCAGCAGAATATTTCAAAAGGCTGTTGAATGGTGCTAGCACTTTTATTTATAAATTCAGCTCAAATTTGAAACAAAATATTTTTAAAAGCAAACTCCAAAATATTAGCCATATAATGTACTGAAAAAAACACAGATAGGAAAGAAAATAAGAAAAAAATTCTATGTAGTCCCTCTGCAGATGAAACTTAGGTCTTAGTCTGGGAATTCTTTTGAAACACTTGTTAAGCTAGAGAAAGCTAAGGACCCTGTTCAGAAGGATTCTACACTCTGATTCTCCAGGGTTCCCACTTATCAGTGACAGCATACTTTGCCTCTTTTGTTATGGTCATGCCTGTCTTGAGAAACTTTTTCATACTCCAGACTTTAGAGCTGCACCCAAAATGTCAAATGTTATTGTGAGAATCCTCCTACGGGCCTGCTAATTTAGGACCTTCTTTGTGTTGAGCCCTTCCTTTAGCTCCTCAGTGTCTGTGAAACTTTTAGTTAATTCTTCTCAAATCCTTTGAAAATTAGATGTGTCAAGCTAAAGTAAAAAGAGCTCTGAAGCATTTATTCATCTGTTCTTGTTTACCTTTTCTTTCCTGAATAAGCTAAGTTAATTGTAATTATAAGTACACAACATTTCACAAAACAAAAAGCTTATGAATTTTTTGGCAATGCTTAGCAGGTTTGTTTTCTGATTCTTCCCACTCAAAATAGCAACAGTGAATTGCAACAGTGACCTGTTTATGGCCTCACAAATTTACATAACTGTATTTACATGAAACTTTTTACAGTCTCACGATTTGAGTTTCTTGTGGCATTTTAACATATCACACAATATATCCAACTATACATTAATAACATCAGCACGAGTATAGTTTGTCCAGCTTGTCACATTTAGAGGATGTTGTCACAGGTGAAGAGGTACAATTATCCCCTTTTCCCACTTCACAATTTCATTGTGATATAATAAAAAATCAAGTAAAAGCTGGACACCACACAGGAAACATCTTTCCTTAAATAAAGCTCTTGATTTCTCTTCTAGTCCAAGATAATTGCCAAATCATATCCCATAAAAATTGTGATTATATCCTATACTGCTTGGAAAAGAAATAAGAGACTCCCAGTAACTAATAGTAAAACAGATTTCTGAATAAAGTAGGTAACATAGCAGACAAAACGGACCCTTCTTCTTCGGATCAGTTGCAAAATTAGTGAGAAATTCAGTGTTATAATTTCCATAGGGAAATAAGCAGCTATGTTAGAATTTTAAAAAATAACCCCAGCAGGCTTGAATTATGAGTCCTGTCAAGTTTAGCTTGAAAAAAATAAAAGCAGATTGATGGGAAGTTACAAAGTTTCTTTTATTTGCTATCAGGTGAGGTAACTATTCTGAGATTATGGAACTCCCTTGTTGATGTGGCATAATACAGCTTTTATGTGTGTGCTTAAAGAAAAAAAGCAAACAGCACACTGAAATATAGAGGTTGCCAAACTGAAGAACTGTCATACACCAATGGCACAAAAATAATGAGAAAAATATCATAAACACTGGCAAGATATAAAATAAGATTTAACTGGCCAAACAGGACTTTATACATGTTGAGAAAAGAAAAATAAATCATCCAAATGTAATCCATGAATACAAAGCAGATTCTTTGAAAAGGCATCAAACATATACTGAAATTAGACTGAAACATCTAAAACATCTGTTATATCACCCTTGTATACTAAACCTGGAAAAATGCTGAAGGCAAACAATAAATTAAGTAAATCTTAGAAATTATCTGTACTATGAGTATTTTCAACCATCAGTAACAGATTTTTGTTCTAGAAGAGCTACCACAAAGGAAACAATCATTTTTACTAACAAACTCCTTAGCATCAGCTTAAGTCCTTACCATCAGAGCCAGGTTAGATAGCTCATTCCTTGTACACTCAAAATGCCTCTCAAACAGTTTTAGGAAATGCAAGGGATGAAAGATTAGTTCATGAGAAATTCCAAGCTTTGTCTGCTCATACACTACACCATCAACCAAGACTAAGGTACTCCTTCAAATGGAACTGATGAGAAAATATAATCAGATGCCTTGTGCTCCACTATCAAAATCAGGTAATGAAACAGCAGGCAAGGGGGTAGGGTGAAATAATCAAAGAACCAGAAACCTTAATAAAATGATCTAGAGAAAAAAAAATTTAAATAAAACCACCCCAAAACCAAAGGGTTCAGGCTTCCCAACCTACAATAAATATAACAATGACTTAGAACTATTTCCAGTTTATAAAGAGAACTAAAAGAGACTTTAAATCTCCCTATAGAAAACTGGAATGGAAATATAGGAAAAAAAAAACAAAAAACAAATCGAAACAAAGGGAAACTGTATTGTGTTTTGGGAAGGCTGCCTCTGGAGCCTACTAGTACTGATAGCATGTAAACAGTAACCCTGGCTATAAGAGGTATAATAACAATTAATTTTCATTATTATTCATTATTAATTTTCCCCAAATTTTTTACTCATATTTTACATCTCTAATTCTTGTAATGGAATTGCTCCTCAACATGCACTGCCAGGACTTGAAAGCAGCTACATCTGTGTTTTTTCTACATAAAGCAAGAGCTTCCACCTACAATTTTGCTCTTGGACACACAGCTTCTTCTCCCACGTACCTTCCCTTGGTTGTTGACACAAATATTGACCGTCCCTACTCTTCACACCAATGAAAACTGACTAGCATGAAGCCACCAATCCCTCTAGTTTCTCATGGATTTAAGTTCTTTTATAATTTTTCATCTTTCAGTGGTCACTCTGGACTTGATATGAAATAAGACCGATTTTTAACATATATAGTTATCATATATAGTTAACATAAGTTTTTAAAAACTCAAAAAAGAAAAAAGGTTTAGCTCCATATTTTTTAACTTTGTCTTCTGTACAACTCAGTTTGTTCCACAACTCTTTTTCAGTGTTCCCTACCAGCTTTCTGAGGAGCTTTCTAATTCCCTGAGGACAACAACTCAGCTCAGGCAGATCTGTGCTCACCCAACTGCTGGCAACTGGAGGTCCCTGAACTTTCTGGTCATGCAAAGATGGCAAGTAACTCTGGTCATCCTAAGCAAGTATAGCATGCCCTCTTCAGACTGCACAAAAGAACAAATCTAAATCTTGGCAGACCTCAAACCAGTAAAAACTGACGATAACAGAATTAAGGAACAGTATCAGAGTGGAAATAAAGTTTTCCTGTCCCATGTGATTTTAGTATACAGACTTTGTCATGTGAATGTATTTATGTAAATATCCTTCTGTTTGAGTTAACTACAGCAAAAAAACAAACAAAAAAAAAAAAGGGAGAAAAGGGAGAAAATTCTTCACAAATTATTTTCCAGCTTTGCTTTGAGATATTAAGCTGAATGCTCAATTTTCCAGCAAGTCACTATGGTATGCTACAGCGAGGCTTGGCACCTCAGTTTCTAATTTATCATAGCTCTAAACAGGAACTAATAGTGCTAATTAAAATCCTCCTAAGTCATTCAATTTCTTTGATTAGCTATTTTAGTTTTATCCAAGTAAATAAATGACAACTCTGTTATCTTAATTCAATATTAGAAAGCAGAATACAATTACAAATTAAACTTGCATTGACCTTTTAATGGCATGGATACTAACATTCAGCTTCTCATAGCAATAGCTCAGATACAATTGTGCACTGCAAGCAGGAATATAAATCAACATAAAAACTCCAGTAATGTAAGTTAGCACATTTCTGGCTCACTGAAAATCAGAAAGTGCCAATTTTGATCCTAACACTGTAGATTCCACTTTAGGAGGGAACACTGCTCACTCAAGGAGCAATGTGAATACAAAGAACATAGACTCTTGAAACATCCTAGTTTTACACATGACAATTTCACAGAGAAAGAGTTGTGTGCTGTTGAACTCAGGTCAATGCATGCCTGTTAAAGTGCTGAAGAGCATCAATGACAGGGATAAGGACTTAAGGAGATTAAACCTATCTAAAGAGTCTGTGGAAATAATTTCAGCCTTTAGAAAATAGTTCTATGCTGTCCCTATTTATTTTTAGGGATCTGATTCTTAAATATGGAGGTACAGTTATCAGGAAAAACAATATGATATTATCTTTATCTACTAAAATACTTAGTAATTTGCTTTTAAATATTGCAAGTAAAAATTAAGTTGACTGTTTTGCAAACCAGCAGAAGTGCATGCTGGCTTCGAAGGCATCTTGGGATAAAATGCAGCCTAAGTGATAAATATCAATCTGCTAGCTCTACCCATACACATATTATGGTAAATGAAATAAAGCTGCTAAGTTAGCAGATGAAAGAAAAGAGGTTACTAAATACCGTGGCTGTTGCATCGTGATGTTTCCACGAGTCGATTGTTCTGGTCATAGCATGCCATGGCCTGGTAACGATAACCTTGTCCACACTCCTTAATGTCTCCTTGTACCTTCACGCCCAGCAATACTTCTGGCTTACCCTCTGGTAAAATACAGTCTGACCAGTTTCCCACAGGCTGAGCGCTGTACTTGTCACACGGGCAAAACTGAGTCTCAACCAGAGGATACAACTGAGAATTTTTGCATTTCTCTCTTTTCTTACTTTTTCCTAGAAAGAAGAAAAAAATGTTTTAGAAAGTTCACATCTGTTCACATTTACTAAAAAATTCCATTTAGACTTCTTTAACAAATGCTTGCCATCAAATAGATATGCCTGAAACCAGTTACATTATTCTTTATACGTTTAGGTTAATGACTTCAGTTTCTTAAGTAATGGATGCCTACAATTTGCACAAAGAAAACATCTTTAAAAAGCTATATATTTATATTTACTTTGGATAAAAGTGCTTGGGGAGTATAATTAGAAAAATTCATCATGTTATCATACATTGGTTAATTAGCATTCTTCCCTTCTTACAGAATAAGCTTCTTCTGAGAATTTATGTTCAACTATCTTCTAATTGTCCTTCTCCAACTGAAGCAAAGCCATCCACTCACCTTTCACTTCCCATTAAATCTATTTTTAATCTTTTCTTTGATAGTTTTGCTTTCCATACTAGATAGCTCATATATATTAATGAAGAAGATTTTTGCAAAAGCAGTTTTAAAAGTGCTTGTTGCTTAGATACTACTGTAAATTAATATGCTGTAGAATTTTCCTTGCTATTTAAAACTAGGCACTGGACACAACTTTGCAGCACCTTTAGTGCTTGTATTTACTATTGTCTTTATTTAGAATAGAAAAAAAGGTATCTGATGAAAGTTCATCATTTGACAACACAATCTATACTAAATATAGACTTCTCCTCCACATTTTCACCATAAATAATTATGAATTAATTAATTCACTACAGGTCAGCTTTACACATTAGCCTGGGTAGCACATTGCCACAGAGAATACATCATATCACAGTCTTAGCAAGCTTTAAGGAGTAACTTAATTCAGGACAGAGAAGTATCTCGAAGTATTAGTAGTGTAGCAAGAGAATCTATTCTTTCTTGCTTTGTTTTTAAAATAAAATTTAAAAAAAAATGTTAGTCAGGGATTTTTATTTTCCCTTGTGGAAGCAATCCATGGCATAAAGTTCACTGGAGCTATAGAACAGCCACAGTGAGCCTTCTTAAAGATCATGAATTATTCATTGTCCACGGGTCTTCTGATTTACAGAGGGATGGAGTGGGGGATAGGGTTTGGATCTTATCATAGTCTTCCTGAGGCTGCTAATGGGCACCCCCCTTAGCTAGCTTTCCTCCACCACAGACAATACAGACTAATTGGCAAATATGGCTGTGACAGAGGCTGAGTCTCACTCTTGAGGCTTCGGTTATAATTTAGAAGCAGTGCATGGGTTTTTCTGCTTCATTTCATCCAAAAGAAATAAAAATAAGAATCATAATAATATCAGATGAAAAAGTAGTTGAAGAAAAAAATGTTTTAAAGAGGAAGGGTGTCCATCACAGAGAATGATGAAAAGCTTGTGACAAAGGGTTGGACATCATTATTGTAAATTTCTTTGTTCTGTTAACTAAAACATGAAGAGGTTTCAAGGGACACAAAGTAAGAGCATTCTTATTTGCATCAAGAAATAAGGCAGAAAATTAAGCAATGTATTGCCTCACATGGTGATCTGAGCTGCTGGATGAAAGCAATGGAAGAACAGAAAACTAAAAGCACCTGGAGAGCAAACATTTAGCCAGGGAAAAGACTGACTCAATCATAAACCTGACACAAGACTAAACCTAAGGAGTTCAAAAGAGGTAAAACAAAGCTTTAGGCTCAAAATTATGATCTCTAGCAAGAGGCTGAAAAGCACTTAGCTGCCACCGCAGTTCTCAATGCACCAAAACACCATCTGAAAGAAAAGTCCTGATGCAGTGAAGACCAGAAGTATAAAGAGGAACACAAGTGCATTAACACCTCATCCTGTTACAGAGAAATGATTGGTGACTGGTTTGTCCCCAATTTTAGTAAAAATAAAGAAAATCTTTCACTAGATTTTCTGTTAAAAGCTTTTTCTACCGGAAGCTCCAAGGGAATTTCAACAAGATTTTTTTTTCTCAATCACAGTCCAGCTTTAAAAAAAAAGCAAAATAAAAAATCCTGTTAATTCTGGTGAGAATTCAATCTGGTTAGACAACGCTGGCAAGATACAGCTTGTGCACAGTACCATGGTTATGAAGGAACCAATACAAATTGCAAACCTGCTCCCTAAACTCTTTGCTGAGAAAACAAAACATAAATCAAGAAAATGCAAATAATTGAATCTAGCTACTCTGGTTTTCATTATCAGTTTTCTGAATCTAGATTCTTGTTTTGGTAGAACTCGCTTAAACTTATTTGTGACTGGCAGTGATTTGAGAGGGAAGAAATTTCCTACCTTGGGACTCCTCTGAGTGCCTCACACTTCCTACATCATATTGAAGACCCCAAGGTCTTAGGCTTTTTACACCATTAAGAAAATCAGGTAGTGTTTGTGAGTTACATGCTTTTCAACATTCAGTAAATCAACCAACATTTTCCTGAAAACTATCAGTAAAGTCTAAGCAAAAAAACCCCAAAAGCTTTTGAAAAATATTTTCATAATTTAAGCTGTAATGCAGAGAAATTGCATTAGAGTGTAACCTCAAAGGTTTGTCTCTTATATTTGTTAACTGTTTAGCACAAATAGATGATCACAAGGACGTAATTCTGTGCAAATGATAAACCATAAACCAGAAGCCTTCCTGACCTCTTTGTGCACAGAATCGGGGTGCAGAATCATGGTTTGACATAACACAGTATGAAAACTTTTAAAATAGACAAGATTTGTGTCCCTTTTTGTTGACAAGATAATACAAGGTTCAATAAAAATGCAGGAAAATACTTTTTCTACTTTCTTTTCTTTTCATGGACTGGATCAGACTCTTGGTTAATTATACTACTTTACATTTTCCACTTCCCTGGAACTATAGGCAATGCTGACTTGCCTGTCAGGAAAAGAAATGGTCTGGTTTGCAGATCACTGTCTGTGCTCTATTTAGAAGAAATTCTGGCCTCCTGTTCTCCCATCTCTCTACCCATTTCCCCATGATGAAGATTCCAAGACATATGCCAGGAGTTTGTTCTCCTGAGGCATTATTTTTTTTGTTCCACTAACATTATATAGAGCATGTCAGTGACATTGGGTCTGCTTTCTGCCACAATGACAAACTTTGCTTGTTTGTCATAAAAGAACTTCAGAACAATGCAGGTTTTCATCAAAACAGTAGCAATAATTAACAAAAGATGCATTATTTTTCTGGTTACTCTTACCAACAAGGGTGCGTTTTCTTGTCC
The DNA here is from genome assembly GCA_038090715.1 of Florisuga fusca. NCBI lineage: Eukaryota > Metazoa > Chordata > Aves > Apodiformes > Trochilidae > Florisuga > Florisuga fusca. The sequence continues at coordinate 23,438,594 of JAAWXA010000002.1, forward strand.
TGACTCCTCCACAGTCCCCATTACAGGATGAAAATTTTGACCAGTTTGTAAACTGACAGTCATCTTGGCAGGGAATCTGGCATGCCTGAGTTAAGGGTGGTAATGGGCCAGAGTATTTAAGGCACTCACTGATGTCAGCCTGCCCTCCGTCTTGTCTGCGACATGTAATTGCTGGAAGCAAAAAAGAATGGAGTTTTTCCATTAATATCTCTATTCAGTTTTGGAACTCTACAATATTCGACCACAAAATTACACTGAGAGCCCAGAACAGTGGATACAACAACCAAATATTTGCAAGCAGTTATCCCTCAAATTAATATATAGATGACACTTCTGACTTTTTTGAGACTCTGTTTAAATTAATACTTATCAGGATTTAACAGGAGAAAAAAGCATCTGACAGACAGCCATAAATATTATAAAGGTTGCACTATGTCATCCATACCTGTTGTACCATATTTCTTATTATCATTTTTCCTATAGATACAGCCTGTAACTTAGAAATTATGAAACTTGCAGTGCCATTTCAGCTAGCTCAATAGTGTATAAGCACTCTATATAAAGCAGCACATATATAACAGTATTGCTGCTTGATGTTCCTCATCAACTTTTAGTCTTGATAAAAACTTGAAGGACAAAGCATGTTTGCTCGGGTTGAAGTATCAGACAGCAGGGCTACAATGTTTTATAATAGTATAATAGGATAGCCATATCTTGCATAAAAGCTTCTTACTTATATGAAGAAATACCAAGTTTCTTAAGAAAACTTCAGGAAACACAAAATGAAGAAGTTGAACCATAACAATTTAAAAAAGAATAAGGCTGATTCATTAGCATAGCTTTAACAATGCTCTATTATCGTTCCTCACGGATAATTTAACTTCTTTCTAACATGATTGCTTATCTATTGTTCTAACCCAAAGCCTCAGTAAATATAATTTTATTTACTTGCCCAAAACAACACAATACTTATTATACAATAATGAGATTGGAATCTTCTGGTTGTGTATACAATAGAATTACATTTATGCTTCTTGGCATCTGACAGCACAAGGTATATGCAATACCTCATAATGGCTGTGAAAATTATTTGGGTTACCAATTGCTGCAGTAACATTGCATCTGAACACATTATATAATTCTGTATTCGTATGAGGGAATTATGTTTTATATCATACTCTGCTCCATAACTTAAGCATGGCACTTCAATTGGACTGACAATAATTGTTTTATTGATACATAAATGGAAAAAAAATGTAAATTATAATAACAAAACTATTATGGTATAATCAGTTCAATGGTAGAAGAAAAATGGGGTTTGAATGCAACGTTTCAATATGAAAGAGAAAACTGGCTATGATTGACTATGTCTTGGAGAAGGAAGGAAGAATACCTGGGGAAATTGTTTTTCTTTTCCTTCAGAGTCTTGTAAGGTAGTCGTACAGGTTTAGAGATCTATGATTTCTGAAAAACATTTCTTTGTCTTACAGTTTTAAACTAAATTTCTACCTAATGACTCTAGAAACCTGAACTTGATGACCCACATGGTCCATTTCATCATGTGCCTACTAAAACATATACAAAAGTCCCAAGTGAATGTTTTCACCACACGTCTGTGGTAAAACACTATGAAAGGAAGGGGCTTTTGTTTTTTCAGAGATGCTAAGCAAACAGTTTCCCTGATCCATGACTCCTCTTTGGAGCAGGGCTACAAGCACTGTTTATAATAGGCTCAGTACTGCCTTACGGTGTGCTTACTGGGGGACTTACCAGCTGTGCATTGTCTTATACAATTATTCTGTCAAATCCTATTATTATTCGTGTAGCGTACTAGAGAAACACTTTTTTCTTCAGATATAATTATAGTGATTCAATGAGCAAAACCAAATATCTGAAAATTGAAAATCCATACAACTGTTTTAAGGATGGTGATCTACTATCACAAATATTTTTTGTCAAACACATCGTACCAGTATCTTCCAATATGAGCCTAGGCTTGTTTTGGTTTCCTGTGAGATACTATTTCCTGCTAATAACACACACTGGTTTCCCTGAGGTAAAAACACAGTTCAGACTAGTTCCACCATGTGAAAATTCAGAGGTCAAACATAAATCCTCTATTTTGAGTTTGACCTTGGCGTGTGGCATACATCAGCAAAACTAATTGCATTATCTTCAGTGCATTCTCAGGGAGATATAGGCCACCATTTTTAGCAATGAAATCTAGACCTATCCAAGGGCTAAAAGAGAGTCCAGTGATGAACCCAGTAACTTCTAATAACCTTGGTAAGTTTTGGATACTGCCCCTACATCTAGTCCTTTGATACACCATAAACATTGTCTGTTAAAGAACACAGAAAATACACTGTCTTTCTAGCTAAACTGAGTTTTTCTGAAGTCTACATTCATTCCCTCATCTTTCTGGGTTATTAAACATTACTCTGTGGGCAGATATCCACTCTGTCATAAATTTTTTCAGACCCCAACAGAGCATCTAATTGACATCAAGCAGATCCAGGTGAGAAGCTCCCCTGAGGATTAACACTTTGTGGAGGTTTTTTGTTTGTTGGTTTGGTTTGGTTTTTTTCCAGATTAACTGTCAGTTGCACTGTAGCAATCAAAGCAGGAAAACTCTTCATTTTCAAGACCTAAATATTTCACCTTAATACCAACACAAATTAGACGAGAGCTTGGCATACCAAATCAGTTTCTGAATCTTAATTTCTGCAGTGCCTGTCCATAACTATTCATTTTATTTTTGGTTGACAAGTCCTGGATGATTGCCTCTATACTTCATTTTCCTATTGTAATTCTACAGATTCAAGTATCAATTTGAAAGGTTTATAGTCTTTGTGACTGTTGAAGAGTAGATATTTTTCCATTACTTAAAGCAGAGAGATTTTGGCAACTGTATACATTCCATTAATACCTTTCAAAAGTAAATGCCTTACTTGACATCAGAAATGCTCTTACTGTTAATGGAGTTATTTTTCCTGTTCACAACCTAATTTGGACAAACTCTGCCTCTGATCAGACTCACAGTTCTTTAATTATACCATGCAAAAGCCCCTGAGATCAATGAGTAGCTCACTATACAGAATTGTGTCTTCAACTACTTTAAAGCCAGGCAGTGTCAAATTAATTATTTTGCCTATACAACCACGTTATATTTATTACAGACATTAGCACTAAGTGGAAAGACCTTGGTTCATCTATTACTGAATTCAGCCCAAGTAGTTGTTAAATGGAAACATAAGCCAGTGGTACTACTAACAAAAAAAACCAAAAAACAAACCAAAACAAAAAACAACAACAACAAAAAAACCCCACAACACCAAAAAAACCCAAAACAAAAAACAGCAGCAACAACAACAACAAAAAAATCAATTTTAACATGGAAAGCACTCAGGAAATTATTTTGATACTTAATAATTATTATTCCCCAGAACAAAGGTGTGAAATCTAGACAAGGGAATTTGATGTAATTATACTTCTGTCTTCTGGCATTTTTTCCACCAAGTCACAAGGGGCTACAGTCTAATATATATGTTGTTAGCATAACAAAACACTAAGACAGTATTTAAGCAAGTGATGTTATGTGTGGGTTTATATAAAAACCTTGCATGTTCCCATCGTTAGTATACTTAATTGAGATTTCACTGAGATGTGAGATTCAGTGAGATTCAGACTCTTACACCTGAAAATTAAAGTATTTTATAAACAAGAGTTGTCTATGTTCTTTGTATACGACACCCTTATGATACCCTTTTTTAATTGGGAAGTATTTTTAGTAACAAAAGTATTCTTTCCTTTCAAGGAAAGCAAGACTTACTTCAGCAAACACACACTATGAATACCTCATAAGCTACGATTTCATCTATGTTTACTTCCTTTCCTGAGAGACACAGCACGATTCAATATTTCTGTCACAAAGTCTCTTCAGCTGGAGCACGTGCCAAAAATAATGTGAAAATATTAGTTTGATCATTCTTTACATGTTAAAGAAAATAGCATGTTTCTGATGAATAAAGTTGTCTGGAGGTTCTGGTTCTTGTTTTCATAGATTCACAGAACAGTTCAGGTTGGAAGGAACCTTAAAGATAAGTTAGCTTTATCCACTGCCTGCATGGGCAGGGACACCTCCCACAAGACCAGGCAGCTCAAAGCCCCATCCAACATGGCCTCCAACACTTCCAGGGGGAAGAGGCATCCAGAACCTCTCTGGGCAACCCATTCCAGTGTCTCACCTCCTTCACAGTGAACAATTTCCTCCTAATTTCTTACTTTAGTAGAAAAACTGAAGCTGCCAATTGTCCTTTACAGTAACTAAACTACGAACCAAGCAGTAGGACACCCTCATCTATTAAGTTTCAATGACATTAAAATAGCAGTTTATGAAGCATGCATGAAGCAGCAGCACCCCTTCGTGAAGTTATCTCCCTTCTTGTGCTTTCAATGAAGACACAAAACCCCCAGAAGAGCAAATCCCCCTCTATTCATAAGGAATGCCCAGAGGGAGGCTGCCATCCCTGCTTAGCCAAAGCAAGAGGAAAGGGCTTTTGACCATGGTTTTGCCTCTGAGCCTTCCCATGGCTCAAACAAGCCTGCAAGGCCTCCTTGTGTGCTCATGGCCATCCTGGGAAGCTTTCTCCAATTTCCCTGCTCCACTGTCTTTCAAATAACTCTACATATACCCTGTGACTGAAGTATAATGAGAGCATGGAATCAGCTCTCTAATAATGGCCAATTGCCAGTGACGCCAAACACAACTACTCAGATATTTTCTCTGACAGCCAGGTTACTTAAGCATCTTAAGTAACTTAAACTTTAGTACTTCGGTTTTTATAAATAACCTTCCCCTTACCATTACAGAACATGCTGACAGATTTCACAGTTTCCATCCTATTCCTCATAAAAACTTGGAGGAAAATTTCTGGTGGCAAGAACTGCAGGCTGTGCATCCTTTTGCAAATCTCTTTTCGGTCACTGGGATACCATGTGCATTCATCCATACACATCCTAATGTGATTAGCCTATTGCAGTTTGGGCACTCGAGCTTCTCATCTGCTACATGTCCTCTTCACTAGTGTTGGGATGCAGTCCAAAAAGCCCTATTAAAACTGCAGAAGCTACAGGCTTTTTTTGTAAGTAAATTTCCTTGGCTTTCCTAGAAAATTCAGAAGGTATTTGAACTGAACATCCAAGCTCCTTCAGAAGTCACTGCAGCTGAGGTTTACCGACACAGATTTTTTAAGGTATGAGCATAACATAACATATACCTGCTATACCTCCCTATGTTGTTCACAGTTTCAAGGTTCATACATCAATCTGTCTCACTGAGCAGACCACCACTTTGAAGTTATCTCTGTGATAACAAATGTCATCCTTAAGAATACAAAGTATTAGCATACCCTAGCTAAGGTTCCTAGCACATCCTAGCAGTTTTATAGCCCACATCCCCATCAAATGCCAGGAGCCTGGCTTTACCAAACTTTTACTCTCCTGCTCTAATTTTTTTTTTCCTTTTTTATAGTATTTTGCATTTGCCAACACAGTGTGCCTCTCTCTCCTGGGTTTCAAGTAACTCACCAAGACACCTGGTCAATTTACTTGTTACTTGAGAAACAGCTTATGAAAAGAAACAAAACATAAATGTTCTTGCAGTAAAATGTAGCTTGTCTTTGCATTTCCTATTCCTGTTGGAGAAGTTCAAAAGGAAGTTTTAAACTCCTTGCAGATGCACCCAATATCCTTTCTTGAGGGTTTTGAACAAGAGGCAGCTTGAAGTCTTCTTTTACTGTAATTCTTCAATACATTTCTGCCCTACTTACCCACTGCTAAAAGGTACTTTACTAGTGATACGACTGCAAATTTCTGTTCATCACAGAAATTCAATACAAATGCCATGACTATCTGCCTTGTTCAAATAAGGCTAGTGACTACAAGAATGCTTTTGCTACTGTTTGTATGTAAGTATATAAAATATATATTATAAATATATAAATACTGCTTATTTCATACTGTGCTACTATACTTATATTTTTTTAAATTGTAAAAAAATCTTTTCTTAAACCAAAACAACAAACTTCTTCTTTCCCCTGCACTGACCCAAGTTCTAATTTTGTGACATTGCATTTGAAATGAAGTTTTGTTACAAAACCTTCATTATACAAGACAGCTAGAAACAGAGCTGTCTTTAAAATGAATTAAAATTCTAAAATTTATGATTCACCCAAGTATCTCTTCTGCCAAGAAGGACTGATGTGATAAAGAAGTTGAAGATTGAAAATATGAATACTAAAGCTGTGATATAAATTTATTAATGGACACTTAAAATCAGACATCTAACCAGTCATTTTTAACTTCCAACTTCTGGCTTTTCCTTCAGATTTAATTATCTTTGAAACTAAAATACAATCAGTGCAGACCATTTTGTTCAAAATAAACCATTAATGAATGCATAGTCAGATGTGTCTTTCCTTGGTGTACATTTCTGTTCTTTCTTATTTAACACATTTCCTGATATACTACATGTTACAGTGTGTGTAGGCAACCAGATCAGAAATCTGACAAACTAATAGCATTGACAACATCCCCTTGCATGGAAAAAGAGGAACTGAGAACTGTTTTCACATACAAGAATGCAATTACTTGCTCTACCGTGTATTGACACAAAACGAAAGGACAATCCATGGGAAACCAAAGGGCTGAGATTACTTCTATAAGCTTATTGGTACGATTTGTCATCAATACTAAATCACCACAAGCAGATGAATGAATGTGTGATTTCTGCATTCTTGAGCAGCAGAAATTTGAGACATAACTCTTTTTCAATTAAAAAATGCTGCTATGTCTACATTTTCAAAGTATGGTAAGCATTTCTACAGAAATCACCAACAAATACTTAAATGAATTGTTCAAATTATTCCACTATCAGATTATAAAAGCTATCTCAGAATGTTATAGCAAATGGATTTTATTTCAGTGTTTAGCATTTCCTTATTTTGTACCATTAATGGGAAAAGGGGATGAAGTCACTTCCAGAACCATCCTTCAGAAGCTGAAGAAAAGTTATTAATCCTGTCCCGAGTGGAGCTCCATGTAGATACCTGCTTTCAGGTCAGCCTCCCTTCAGAGAGCACCCACCTTGGATGAAAGCAATTCTTGGGCAGGGGACCGAACAAAATAACGCGCACCACGGAAAATTCACACATTGCTGTTTTTATGGCAGTTTTTGGAATATAAGAGGGAAAGGGAATATGTTAATGCCCTGTGTAGGAGATAACCTATATAAAACAAAAAAAGAAAAAACAACCCACACTGTCCATGTTAAAAATACAATTTTCTGAGGTCCAAAGTAAACAAATAAAACTTCAACCAATAATCTCTAGAATTGCAGAAGTATGTTTTCCGAGGTGAAGGTTATTTTTGTGCAAAAATTCAGGTATTATTTCCAAGACATATTCATTGTAAAGGTGTTCAGAAAAATAGAAAAAAAAATACTTGTCTGGACCTAAAGAAAGGTCTTACTGGTTTCGTTAGCTTCTACAGAGTATCAGTTTACCCTACTGAGCACAAAAGATATACTTAACATATTCTCAGGTATAAAGACAGAGACACAATACATACCACGCAAGTAGAGAAGGGAACATTTTGTAATATGTGAACTCCTACTGTCAAAGACAGAAATCTTATTTTCTCAGTATGTAATCTGGATGCATCCTCCAGAGCTGAAGATAGATTGCATTAGTGATAGACCTTCCAAAGAATGACCACAGCCAGCACTCTTTTGTATTAGTAGGAAATACCTTCAGGTTCTATTTTGTGGTAAGTCCTAAATTGATTTCCTGTAATACTTTCTGAGTAAATGATAGAAGTTACTAGCTTAAGATTTACTCTATGACTTTTTAAAGTATACCATAACCTATTTTAATAGTGCAAGGAAGTTAATGACCAGAACATTTCACTTCTGCAGTTACCAGTGTCCTTGCTCAGGAATTCCACAATCTGCTGAGCCAATATTGTTTTAATGGATAGGAGTCTGCACTCAGAAAAGACAAAAGAAAAAAAAAACCTTCCTGGAATTCAGGGTTGACTAGCAGTTCAAAGTAATTCAATTACTGTAACACAGAAAGTAAGAATTGCAATTATTTTCATACTGGATTTATTTAATGCACCTAAAAACGTCTTCTGACTATACTATAAGTTCACAAAACTCTCTATGAAGACAGTTGATAGTAAAGCTGGATAGGGATACCAACATTATTTGTTATCAAATGAAAATGGTGGATAAATGTACGAATCACTGAACCCAAAGTGCAGCCAGAGGCTGCTTAAGAGTGCTGCACCTCGCACCTCTGTGGTTAATTCCAGGGCCAATTCTGTTTAGCATCTTTAACAACCTGTACAGAAAGCATCCTCAGCAAGTTTGGGGACAACATCAGTCTGAGAGGAGTGGTGAATACTTACCTAAAGGGCAGGGCTGACATTCAGAGAACCTTGACAGCCTAGAGAAATGGGCTGGCACTGAGCTTTAACAATGCAATGGCATCTCTCAGTGCTCCCACTGCTCTCTACAACTACCTAATTCAAGGGTACAAAGAAGAGAAATCCTTACTGTTCTCAGAGATATACGGTGAAAGAATAAGGGGCCACAGAAACAGACTTCAGCAAGAGAAATTTCAGCTTAGACATTAGGAAAAAAATAAATTCAGGGTTAATCTGGACAAGCATTGGAGGCACAAAGGCTGTAGATGCTCCCAGAGCTGGGAAATGCTCCAAACATGACATATGGCCTTGTGCAACCTGCTCTATTCTAAGTGGGATCCAATTTGAAACTGGCCTTGCTCAGGGTGGAAGGCTGGACCAAAGGGCCACCAGAGCATCTTTCCAGTTCAAAATTATTTTGGGGTTCTCCAATCCAAAATTTCCAAACAAACATGTGAAGCAAGTCTTAAATTTTGGCCTAATGGACATTCTCATAAGTATGTTTTCACATCCTCACCAAATGAAAAATGTCCCGTTTTCACAGGTGAATTTACAACCTTTTTCACAAAGAGAAGCATGTAAAATCACAAATCACATATCCATTTCTTTTATTTTTTTTTTTCTTCTTTTTGAAAACATACTTCCACAAACACCTTTGCAAATCTGCTTCAGGTGAGGATGGTGAAATAATTTGCACAAATAATACCATAAAACTAGTCACTAATGTGCTACCTATACCTAAAAATAAATTAGCACTGATATTTTATCAATTAAACATTTGCAAAATACTGGTTAGGACGCACCCTAGCACATTAGCATTCAGTACTTTCCTTTCCAATGCACAGGAATTAATGTGCAGATAAAATTAATGTTAGGATGTAATGAATAAAATTTAGGTATTTCACACACCAGTGAAGCTACCGTTTCTCAGAAATCTATGTCAGAGGCAAAGGATCTAACCTCTTGCTTGTAGCCCAGGTCCACAAGTCTCATGCGCTCCTGGACTGTCTTGGCGCACGTACCATGGTACCAGCTGGCACCTGCGCCACTTGTGGGTCTTCCACCTGAAATGAGGGGGAGAAACAATCAACTTCCAAGGATCCATCTAAATTTTGTACCATCCAAGTGCTAGATTGTATTACAAACCACCGTAAGCTATTCCTTATTATGTATTATTGGTCACAGTTGATTCACAACAAACAGTAACAATACTGTAAACTTTTCCCTCTTTCATTATTTTTTTTTTTTTTTTTCATTGTCGGGTTAGACAATTAAGAGCACTGGAAAGGAGGGAGGAGGCAGAGGAAGGAAGAGAAAGCAAACATTATGTATTTACAAGGATTTCCAAGTACAAAGGTACGTGAACACAACCTAACTACACAATGAATAGAGACCATAACAAGAGGATTATACATTAATACAAAGCATTAACATACAGATACCATGTGAGGAATTTTAAAAATAATACTACACAAAATAATAAAATTATGTGACTTGAATACCCATTTAACAGAATTCCCTTTTTTATGAGCTTATATCCGAGCATGGTCAGAGTATTTTACCAGTCAAGGTGACAAGTAGATTTAGCGAAGTGACACTAACATCTCATAAAAACAACTATCTCATAAAAACATCCTATTAAATGAGGATGAGTTTTAAATTCAAGTACCTCCTAATAAACCTTCTTTATTTTTTTCACTTTCCCTTCCTCCCTTTCAGTTTTCCACCTATCTCACTGAAGCAGAAATGTGCTGAAGTTTCCCAAACATACTCCAGAGATAAGACTCCAGGGTTGATTCACGCAGTATTGGGAGTGACTTTTGGCAGTGAATGCTGTCACATATAGGCATTAGTGTATTTCTTCCTCTTCTTTCTTTCCTCTTCTCCAGGGGCTTTCTTTCCCACCCTTAGGTAAGCATTGCAACACAACAATAAACAAAGCAAATCTACCTTGCTTGAAGCACAAACAAGTCTTAGAGATATAAAGATGAGTCCAGATGAGCAAAGTCCTATGGTTTTTATTTTTCTTTCTCAAATTGCAAATGATATGATTACAAGGGTAAAGTTTTCATAACAAAAAAATTCCTTTGCTAAGCTTCATCTTCCTAACATTATTGGAAAAGGAGAAATCAGAAGGAAAAAAAGGGACTTCAGCTATAGCAAAGCATTGGGACAGTAGGTTTAAATGACTGCAGGGGTGCCTCAGGCAATCCCAGAGAACGTGGAGCCTAAAGCAGCAGAATGAAATCACCTCACAAATGCAAAGACAACCAAAAGATCCAACACAAAGTGAATAGGAGCCAGACAATATAAAAAAAACCAAAAACACAGGTAAAAAGAATTTGCAAAAGATTTGTCAAGAAACATAATAATACGCTGCTTCAATTATTTTTCATTAACTGCTACAAAACTTTTACAAAGTTTTTTTCTGTCGTTGTTGAATACCCTAGCCACTGAGTAAAACAAGTTATTGTCACATCTCTGAAATAATCCACAGTTATCTGATTTATTCAGAGGCAGGAAGGAGGGGCATCTACTGTTCTCATGAATTTTCTCAGTGATTTTGCACCTCAAGTTTCATTGTAACTTGCCTCTGTAGTCCAATATCTAAACTAAGGCATGAACTGAGTGTGTGAGTCCATCTGCTGCAACACATGCATGGGTTAGAAAAATGGTAAAGGAAATATATAGAAAATGTTTTTAGTATTAGTTTGTGTAATGACATTTAAATCACCTCACCTACCACTCGCTAGCAACAGTTCTGCTCAGCAAATGATAGTGCACCACTACAGCTAAAATCTGATATTGAAGATACTAAAGAGTAGAGGAACAGGCAGCATTTTATAAGATAAAAAGCTATATCTCTCTGATATTTGGAGTGCTGTTTTACAGCCTTTCATATCTTTCAGTTATATACAGTGAGATCTCCTAATGAATCTGCAAAGTTAATTCTTGTCAGATGATGAAAGCAACACATTTCTTTAATCTCAATTTGTTTTGGCTAAAATAAGCTTAAATTCTATTTGCATCACTGCAACAGAGATGGGTTTCATAGATGCTAGCAGGTGTTCTTCTCTAGACGTGGCAGAAATAACACTGGCTTCCAATTCAAACATATTTATTATTCATGAGAAAAAAACCTAATTTTATCTCATTTTTATTTATTTCATCAAGCAAATCCAACTATCTCCATCAGATTTTTCTAAACTTTGTATCAACAATCAGATCCTGATGTTTATCTAGATTTTTCCATGCCACTCAGATAATATAAAACTGCCTCAAAATGTTCTTAAGCAGTAATGGTAGAGATCCCCAGCTGTTGGAATACTACTCATCATTCTCTGTTGAAGGTTCAGTCAAGACAGAATTTTATTTGTTAGACAATGTACGAACTGTGGACTATCTGGGCTGAAGGGGGTGGAAAGATAGAGGAAACAGTGCATGGCACAGCATGGTAGCAGAACTCAGCTCTCCTGAACAGATTAGGCTACATTTCAGTGCTTTGGATCATGTAGAAAGGAAGAATTTTTATAATAGTATATAATTTCAAAGTAGTTGCTAAGAAAGACTTATCCTGGAAAGTAATTCTCAGTGGTTGCAATGTTCCTGCAAAGGAATCAGAAAAAAAAGATTCCCTCTGTGCCCATCTGACTCTACCTATGTGTTTTGAAATCTTGATTTAGCTACGTATCCAATTTTTTTTTTTTTTTTAGTGGAATTCAACAAGCCTTTGAGGTAATACAGGTTGAAAAATCATGTCGGAGATGACTCTGGTTGATTTAGACTACCTGTAACTATGGCAGATGGGAGAAGCTTCACACTCCTTTTCCTCAAACAAGGATTCTGGGCACTCTCGACCACCGTTGGCAGGGAGCTGAATGATGACTCGGTGACGGGACTGCTTCTTTACTGTGGCACCCCCTGCAAAGAGTAGAAGAGCTTTTTTCTCCTGCTGCTACATCGAAATGACAGGAATAATAAGGGAAAAAATATATTTAACATAACAGGTATTTGAGTTGATTGCTATACTAGTGATGTGTTACTTCATCCCCATGCAGAAAATTAAGCCTAATAGATAAAAATTTCATCTCAGCAAAAGGCCAGGAACCACAACTAAACAGAAAGTAGCAGCAGCAATACTGAACAAATTAAGATAAAGCTTAAGTGAATGCACAGTTAAACAAATTAAACCATCTCAGTTTGCTGCTACACTATACAGTTTCAAGGTGTAAATCTGCCCTAATAATTTGCATTCAAAACCAGAAACAGAAAGTAATGGGAAGAAACTATTAAATTTCATGATTTTTAATTCAGTAAAGACTAAACCAGAAAATCTACTTGTCTTTTGCTTATCTCCACAGCCAGGTATATATCAAATTTAATTTAGAGTCTGTGTTCTCTCCAGCTCAGGCTTTAATCCTGCTCCCTATGCCACCATTTCACACCTGGGACTAGAGTCCCTATCAGGATACAAAAAGAATATTTCAAAAGAGCATGTTTTACATTTAAATGGGAAGTTTTATATCCCACAGTGGAATTAATTTATTTACAGTTTTTAATTATTATAGACATTCATTATTAATGATAAACAGTAAAGAGTTCCTGTAGGAATTTTGATACCACTCACTTCAGATATCAGTTCTTCATGCAGAAAATTCAGAGAAAACACACAAATTCATTTTAATTCTATTGCAATACCAAACATACAAACATTGTTAGGTAAAATTCTTAGAATTTTTTTTTTTTTAATATATATATTTTTTTTTTCCCAGAGAGCTGTAGCACAGACATTTGGCTGACTGGGCTGTTACCAGCTTTGGGTGGGTTATTACAGCAGCTGCAGCTTGTCTGAACAGAAAAGCCTGCTGGACCACAGCCAAGCAATTGTAATTAGGAGCAAGCGACAGGAGAATCCCGGCGGTGGCTCTCCACCACCTGGCTGCCTTTCAGCACAGAGGAAACCCTCCACTCCTGAGTCAATCAGCTCCAGGAGATGCCAGGAGCTGGCACAAGAGGTAAGACAGACGTGCAGCCCAGGAAAGCTGCTGACCAGCTTGCTGACACAAATGGGTAAACCCCTTGAAATAAATATTGTTTGTGTCTTATAAAAAAGAGTTGGGCTCACTGAATAGACAAAAGGGCCGGTATTGATTCACAAATATTCTGCTTTCTAGCAACATACATGCTAGTTGGTAGTCAGTATTCTTGAAAATATGTCAATTGCATCAAAGCCTTTGTTAAAACCCACAGAAACAAGAACACAGGAGGATGACATCTCTGTCCAAGCTGACAACAAAATACTTCAGAAAGAACCATTAATATTACTGTAAAATAACACAGTATTAAATAATGAATACCTTTTTCATAGATTCAGATTGAAAGGTTTTAATTCACTGTTCTTTTTCAAAGGCTATAAATTTAATCTTCCTAACACCTCTTTATTTGTTAGAATGCACTAAGCACTAATAGGAATTACTGCAAAAATTACTTTATGCTAGTGTCCTTTACAAAGCACAAAGAATTGGCCATGACGTTTGAAGTGGGTATATTTGATGTAACAATATCTTACATTCTGATAATATGGTAGCTGTGAGTAATCACCATGTCCCACACAGGGATTAGCACCCTGTGGAACTCAGGGTATTACAGACTCCGTCTGTAATAGTACATATTAGAAAAATACCTCCTGTTAAGCCTGAAAGAGAAAAGGAGATAATGCAGAAAAATGTGGGCAATATTAAGCCAGTCATCACTTTAACATTATGTATGATTTCCATGTAATAAAAATTCAGGGGGGACCTGCACTGTTTTTAAGAGAGTTTTAAGAGAATTACCAAGTATATTAAAATGGTATTGCAATGTATGGTTAAGTAGAGACATTACCTTGAACTTAAAATCTGATGGGTTATGTTTGTGTTGTTGGTTTTGTTGATGTTGTTGTTGGGGTTTTTTGTTGTGTGGTTTGGTTTTTTTAAAATTTTCCTTCAATTTTCCTTGGAGTAGAAGAAACCAGCCAAAATTATATACAAATGCCTATCTGTCTATCTATCCGTCTCCCAGTATACAGAACCTCAGGTTTCCTGATAAGGAAGCAGCATTTATATTTTCAAATATCAAATCTGACCATTTTATAATCTGACAATTCAAATGCAGTTTCTACAATTGTAAAAGTACTGGGTTTAGTCTTACACTGTTATGTGCACTGTGACTAGATATTTCTTTATCGGTGTGAGATGCCAATGGGAGTTTGTAACATAAAAGTAAACAAAATGGGGAAAAAACCAAAGCAAACAGATGTTTATAGAACATTTACAGAAATAACTATTCTATTCAGCAAAAATATTATGTCCTCTTTTCAGCTGCTCTACCAACTATCACACATCCTCTCTCAGAAAGATGTAACTATCCCACCAAAGGTGACAGCTACTCTACCTCCTTTTTCTCTTGCAATCTGTCTACTAGCACACAATGAATAAAATTACCTTCTTGACATGAAGAAGGACACAATGTCCATTCACTGAACGGAGTCACAATACAGTCCTTCCTACAGGGAAGCAGACAAGGCCTCACTGTTTCTGGTCGGAGGCTCTCAGGGCATCTAGAAAAAAAAAAGCAAATATAGCTGGTGGAAGAAAGTGAAAACTGGTGCATTCTACATCTGGGGATTTAACAAAATTTTTTAAAAAGTAAAATTAAAAAAACCCCAACATGATTCTTCACTTGCCCTTCCAAATTCTGCCTCTTGAGTGCTACTTTCAAGCTTCCAAATAATTATAATAAAAGCCATGTGTTTAGCTTAGCACAATGCATTTTGGGCTCTATAAATTTACAAGAAACATATATGGAAGGAGGCATATTTAAACTAAACAAAATTGCTAATCCAGGAACAAACAGATATAAACCAGACATCATTATGACAGAAGCCAGAAAAGAGTGTGAAACTTCCAAATCAACAAGACTGTGAAAGACTGTCAGAAAGGGCAAAGAACTTCGTGTGTTTTAGGAAGAGGATTGATCAGCATATAAAAAGGATTATTGGGCTGCCACATAGGGGACTCATTAACCTAGGTAACTTCCCCCCATTCAGTATTCCCTTTTTTTCACCAAGAACAAGCAACTCTCTATACTTGTTTTCAGAATGATGCGCTAACTCCTGCAGAAATACTGCAAATCTTTAAAACAATTTCAAAATTACTACTATCCTAGAAGGATACAGAAGGTGGACCATCACAGGAATATGTAAAAAGGTAAGAAAACAGCACTTATACATCGTGGAGCTTTTGGCTCACTCTAGTAAAAACATTACTATGAGTATCTTTTCCTCTTGTGGCTGGATCAAAGAGACTAGTTTTATATTTGGATTTTGTATTTGGATCAGCTGACAAAACTTGGCTTGTGCAACACATCTTTCTTGCCAGGCAGAGGGGAGTATAGGCAAGTCTAGCAATTCACTACCAAGAAAATGTGGGCTCCACAGTCAGTGGAAAACTACACCTGTGTCACTGTGAGAGAAGCAAGAGGAAAGGAAAAGTTGCTTTGAGATGTTTTACAGTAACATGTTCTTCAGCAATAGCACTTGCTAGTTCATAATTTCCATGGGTTGCCTCTGCATCTTCCTGTCAATTCACATAAAAGTTTCTGGGTGTGATCCATTACTGTGAATTAGCAGCAACTTCTTGGTGCCCTCTTACAATGGCATCCCCATCCTTTCTCTTTTCTCCTCTAAAATACTAATGTGAAAGACCATAAAATATTATATCTATGGCAACATGAATTTACACCACCTTTCTGCAAGCTCTCTTTATTTTTAAGTCAAATAGTGCCCTGTTTCTATGTGATTCATAAAACCAGAGTATGTATGCATGAGTGTAATATATGCAGCCAAGTACACTAAAAAAATATCTGCTGACAATCTTATACATTAAGTACACTTTCAGAAATTTTCTCTATGATTAAAATTGAAAATGCTCCTGAAATATATTGAACAGTGGCTTAATGGCTTTTTTTCCCTAAAGAACAACAGAAACTATAAGCATACAAAAAAGTCCAAATTATACCCATTTGGTGTTTCACTGAGAACTTCATCTTTCAGGAGCACTGAAACATTACAATTCCTCTTCAGATCCTTGGGCAAGGCAATTAGTTCAATTAGAACACCATTTCTATCTTTTATATTGTTTGTATTTAGTATATGTGGCTTAAAGCAAAGTATTGATTTTTTTGCAGTCCTTACTCAAGGTCAAATTAAACAGAAGAGATACAAGCTGAAATCTGTAACTTGTGAGGTAGATAAGCCCAATAATATTGATTGTATCATACCACAGTAATCCTTTTTATTAAGGGGAGTTTAAAACAAGGTTGCCATTTACATTTTCATGTTAAATGTCTGGGTCTTTAAAAACAATTCAACTACTTTAATGTGACAATTTGAAGAATCAACCAAGACTTTTTTTCTCATTTCATAGGATTCATTTATGACACAATAAAACAGTCTGCCCCCCAACAATCTAAGGTCAGAGGCAGAGACATTAGCAGCAGATTTAGAAAGGAAGATGTATCATTTGAGGTGGGTTTTTTTGTTATGAGTACCAAATACAAGACATAATGACTGAATAGAACAACAGTTCTATTTTTTGTCAATAGACAACAGTTTAGATTACTGAATGTGCTTAAATTATTCCCTCTATTTCCATTTAAAGTAAATTAGGAACAAGTCTACTACTGAATAAAGCAACAAATGGTAGGCACCGTGCAAATACTTAATACAAGAATAGCTGCCTCATGAACTTTCTGAACAACCTCTTCTATTAGCTTTTCCAGCTTTAAATCTGCCCTCAGTGGGATATATTTACAGATCACTAAACTGTATAAAGATATTATGCATTTTACTACCAGCTAATCTGTATTTAATCTTGGACATACATTAAACTGCAAAATTAAATCACTGGGCCAAAGGGGTCTCTTAGAAAAACACCTCTGTGAGGAAAAAAACCTCACAAAGGTTGTCAAATTAATGTTCCAATGAATGTTTCAAACTAATGCTGTCAGAGCTTTACTATACTTGATCTTCTGTCTACTTCTGAAAAGATGCACGTATGTGGGCTGCACTGTATTTAGACCCAAACGAGCATTTTCCTGTGCTAATCCATATAGTGCACCATTTGCTTGGGCATACCACGAGAATCTTGGAAATGGTGCTGCACTGCACACCACACAGAGGCCTCAAGACTTATGTCTTGACTTGACTTGATGATGGCAATGAGTCAACCATCCAGATGCCAGCAAAATCACCGCTGTAAACATTGTCCATAAAAAACAACACTGAGAAAGGTATTTTGTAGTCCCGTAGCTTCAGTTTTCTATTTTTTAAAGATTATTTTTCCCTCATGAGAAAACAAAGATAAAGGCCTTTTTTGTCTGTGCATGCAGTCATTGGTGACACAAATATAAAACAGTAAGATACAAAGATAATTATAGCTTGAAGATATTTGTTGAGATCTTTACTTTTTAGGACCCACTTGTCCCACGTTGACTCTCACACAGATGACCTTTCTTGTCTGCATCCCCACGGAACAGGTGGCCTCCCCGTTCCAGCTGGCAGAAGAGTTGAAAGCAGACACAGACGTATCCTCTATGCACTGTCCCCACGGGCCAGTCTGCCAATGATACACAGTGCAAGAGTGTTCATTACAGCTCCGTGTTTCCTGTAGGGCACTACTATTTGGACACTGTATTCCTCCTGGAACAATAAAACAGGGCAAAAGTTCATGCAGTGGAAGGAAGTATTTTATTAAAAAGCAACCAACAAACAAAAAACCAAACAAGCTGAACAAAAACCAAGCCAATAAACCTACTTTGAAAAATTATCACTTTGACTACTATGAAAGAAAAGACATTCCTTTTTCCTTCTCTTCCTTTTTCCTCCTCTTCATATGCCCAATATTGACTTCAAGATATTTTAGTCAACAAACTAGATTACACAAAATAGACTCTATATGGACAGTAAATGTAAATGTGTACAATAAGAATGTCAAAATAATCTTAACTTCTATAACGCACTAATATGATTGATTGTGAGGTTCTATAAAGGAGACTTCAAGAGATCATGTAAGGAAGCATGAAGGCTCTTGGCAGAAGAAATGGTTAAATATTCTAGCTATGCGTGTGTAGAGAGCACTGTTTATGTGTAATTTGCAGACCAATTAAAAAGATTTTTGGAGCCCTTGTCCTAGCTCCCAGTGGATATTTATCCATGTTACGTAATTACCAAAATGGATGGCACAGCTGGGCAATTTCAGGCCCAGACTGAGATAACAAAGGCTGTCACAGGTTAAGATTAAAATGCATTAATGTGTCAATACTGGTGAAGAGAAGCTCAGATAATACTACCTTTGTTGTGTCTAGTCTCAGATAGTATGTTTGGTTTTTTATATTTAAGCACTTCAAAGTTAATCTGGCCTCCCAGTACTCCATGAGTAAAGAAAACTTGATCATAGGCTACTAGATGTCTAGTCCTGTGAGTAGACATCATTTTTGCTAGATCTCTGGTGTTGCTAGATATAGAGAATCTAGGCTTCAGAATCAATGAAAACATTCTGGCCTACACAGGTACAATAGAACTCCTATCTTAAAGTGATGGAAAGAAACAGAAAATCTAACTAACATTTATTCTTTCCTAAAAGATGAGAACACTAAGATAACGGAAAGAAGAGCTTTCTGCTAGTTACTGCAGATTAGCCATGCAATTTTCCTCTAAAAAGAAAAATGTGTGCTTACACCAAGCACATGTCAGAGAACATATGAGTCTTTTTATTATATCCCAATGTTGAACTTTAGGTTGTCCTCATGCTATGCAGACAATCAAAAGGGAAAGGGTTTTAAGCACTCATTGTGAGAAAAACTAAAGAGCTATATGTAATCAAAGAAGCAATAAATACTCCAAGTTCTCCAATACAAGTTAAGTATCACAATTATGAAAATACTTTATACCACAAGTTGCTTCTATGGGATGTCTAGATCTCCAGCAAGTATGAGGAAACAGTCATTCTAAGAAACCAATGGGCAAGGTCCAAATTCTAAAACTATTTCCATAGAGGTATTTTTAATTTTTTTTTCTTTTTTCTTCTTTTTTTTTTTTTCTTTTTTTTTTCTTTTTTCTTTTTTCTTATAATGTATGAATGTAATTAAACTATAACTGGAATTGGGTTTTCTCAGAATTGATGTGACTCAAGCCTATCAGAATTCCTCAAGACATGTATCAGTAAACAAAGCACCAAGACAAAAAGCCCATTTGTATTTTCCTTAAAAAAAGGGCAACAAAGTAAAATGGTAAACCAAAATAATAGTTATGTAATAAGTTTCAAAAAGTTACTCAAGCAGCTTCCTTCAGGAAATAAAAAAATCTTCCCACCAACACCAGCAGATAGGAATATAACCAAGAAAATCAGGAAAGGAAGTGTATTTTGCGAAGAAATGACAAGAGAAAATGGTCTCAAATTGCATCAGAGTAGGTTTAGATATTCAAAGAAACTTATTCAGTGAAAGGGTTATTAAATATTGGATAGGCTGCTTAGGGTGGTGATTTAAACACCTCTAGGGATGCTGTTTCAAAGACATGTAGATGGGGTGCTTAGGAATCTGGTTTAGCACTGGAGTCAGTAGAGTTCCAGCAGTGGTTGGATTCAATGATCTTATAAGTGTTTTCCAATGGCCTTACACGGAACAACTTTGTGAAAAAGAAATATATCAAAGATAGTAAAGTTACAAATCACTAGACATGGGAAAGAATATTGATCCACACGAGGAGTCTAGACACATCCCCCAAGTACAATGGATAAAAAATAGGAGAATTTAGACAAGATAATGAAAGATTACTAAACAAATTATTTCCAACTGATGTTAGATCAAGAAGAAACACAAGGGAAATATTTAAGCAAATTTATAATCTAAAGGTGTGTGTGTGAAGGAACATTTCCCCAGGAATGGATGCCATAGCCACCACTTCCTAAAGTATTTGACAATAAAGTGACAACTTAGATTGTGTCTTGACAGCTGTGCGAGAATATATTCAGGGAAAAAATGAGAAGGACATTGACTTGTAAATGAAAAACATCGGGGCATGAATGTCTGCAGCTCAGCTCTGCTCAGATTAAATAAGTAGTTAAAAATACTTCATAAAAAATTAACAAAAAGTTGAAGTAATATTATTGAAATACAAAACCACTAACTCTAGGATCAAATCTTTGTAATAATTAAAAATATATTTAAAAGAAATAAATCTGTGTACCACTCTGTCCAGAAAAACAGCATTTCTTTGTGCATCCTCTAATTAGAGTAACTACAGAAAAAGCAGAAGGGGTTAGGAAACCAGCAGTTGAGATGCCCTTTACAATATCTGTGTAGGGGTAACAAGTTCATGGCTCCTCACCTTTAAGAGCAGTTTACCAAATGAGGACAAGTTTGACAGAAATTAAAAAAAATACAGAAAAAATTCACAGAAAAAAATAGTCAATTTTATCAAAATACATGGAAAAAGGGCACACATTACTAAGTATGTTTTATATAATACATGATCAGATGACTGTAAATAACTGCTTGGCAGTACTAAAAATAATCATCCAAAGGTACAAAAAAGAAGTTGGCATGCTAGCATTTCTTTTTGGTTTTAGATACTTAAGCAAAGCATGTTTGGAAATGAAAGGCTCACTTTGCATAGGGACTTGCATATTACTCATAAAATAGGAGAAATATGAGGGTAGTTTGCTTAAAAGCTTTAACAGAATTGTCATAGGCTTAGATTGCTTTTCTCCCCAATCTGGAGCTGGTAATGGGTAAGAACTTCACTCTAGGATATTCAAGAATTGGATTTTTAAAATCTTTTTTTGTGACACTGTCTTTATAACTTCCAAATTTCAGAAAGCTTAACATTTTTTAAAGCACTTAGGATCATTTTAATTAATCATTTTGATACCACTCATTTTACAAATGCGTGTAATTTTATGTATGCCTTTTAAAACATCTGGAATAACCTTAAAGTTTGAGCAAGCAGATGCAACTGAAGTGCCTCTTGTCATCTAGAGAGTGTTACTAATTTCTTCCTTGCCATAGGAACAAGGTAGCTTGAGGCATCTGCACCTTCTGAAGACAAACGTGGTCAGCACATGCAGAGTGATAACATAAGAACAAAGACTGCCCTGTTGGTGCAGATCATGGAATTATAGACCACATATCCTGGTCTACTTCTGCAGACATTCACCTTTTCTCACCTGGTACGTATCAGTTATACAAAGCAATCCGACGTGTCCTGTAACAAACAACAGGATGGGAGATAGGGAGTGTCCCTGGGAGATGAGAGATCTGTCCTCAGGTCCTTTCTCAGACAGGATTGCAACCCCCAAACCCCACACTCCAGGCAGGAATCTGAACTAAGGGGCTCCTGAACAACAAGGAAAACACAGTAACACCTTCTTCCCTGGCTCTTCTTCATTAGCAGGTGCCAGGTGCAAGTCTAGCCTGAAAATTCATGTTCCCCAGTTCTAAAACTAAGTGCACTTTTATTCCTGTTTCAGCTGAAACCAATTAAAACTCATGAAAATCCCTATTTTTTGCCAAAACTGATTCTTTGTTAAGTAAGTAATTTGTTGGGAAAAAAATTCTCAATTCTATGCTTTAAGAGTTATTACCAAGAACTGGAAAATAGAAAAATTAAAACCAAACAAGTGTAAGAAGATTAAACATGTTAAAAAACCTTAAGTTTGACTGCTCTTTTGCAACTATGAAGTCAATGTGCACTGTAACTTTAACAAGAATCAAATTTTAAAGCATATCAAACATAATTTGCCTAGAAATAAGAATTTCCTTTGAAGCAGCTATTCCTTACATATTCAGTAAATAAATCTTGCAAATATATGAGAAGCACGAGCTATTGGACCCAATGAGATTACATCCCTACATTACCTAACTCTGATGTTTAAGTCTGTGATAAATAAGAGATCGCACTAAATAGCCCTTCCTGCATAATAGCTTGCTAATCTATGAACATACAGTAGTATGTAATATGCCATTGTAAGACATTGCTATATATCCCTGCTCTAAGGGAGTATTTCAAATAAAATCATCCTTCACTCTATTTTATTAAACTTTTAAATCAGATTATTTTCTTCTTTGCATTTGACTTGTGTTGTTTGTTGTTCCTGGGTTTTTTGTTTTGGCTTGTTTTTGGGTTTTTTTTAATCTTTACTTTTCCAAAATCAGTATCAGTCATTTACTACTGATAAAACTTGAGAACTGCATTATATCCACATTAGTGTTATTCTGTATGACACTGATTTGGCAGCGTCAGTCAATAGCAGTGTATAACCAATACAGACTCAATCAGTGTTAGTAAATATTTACTAAAAAATTAAGACTCATACAGATAATGGCCTATGTAAAGTAGTCTTAGTCTGTATTAGTAATTATTAATAATTATGTAAGATTTACTGTAAGTGGGAAATTTTTAAAATAACAGAAATATTAAACAGAAAAGAAAAATAGAAAAACCTAGATTCAACAGAGGTGGGCTAAGCTATCTATTAGGTAACATCATTGTGTCCTTTGCTGTCATTTTATATTTTGAGCCAACGACTTTCCCGAGTTTCTTATTCTGTCATAAAGATGCATTTGACAGTGACACAAATGAGCTACCACTATGGGCAGGCTCACAGACAGGCAAACTTATAAATCACTTCACATTTCAAACCTTCGAGCAGGGGACAATGATGTCAGAAAAGATATAAAAAATGGTTACTGTGACACCAGTTTCCACATGGAGTCACTTCACAAACTGCAGGAAGTCTTTATTGTGAAGAAATAGGCTCCTCACTCTCTACCTACTGGGTGTACGTAAATAGGCTCATCCAGATATGCATAACCACACTGTACTTGAGGCTCTGCAGTCTATGGTTTGACCATGCAGAAGAGGTGCAGTTCTGAATGAAGAGATGCTGATGAGAGGGCATACAGCTGAGGTCAGCTTCTAGCTCAAGAAGAAGTCAGTGTAGTGCTGGAGGGGCTGCTGTATCCCAGAGCTAATTATCAAACTTTGCCACTACTGTAATTTACATATGGCTTCAATTTTTCCTGTGAGCTGTTCTTGTCACCAAGGAATTATTATAATACTACTAAATTATTCCTATTCTAAGTCATGCAAGAAAATTGATTATACTGTGGCTGTTTCCTGGTGGCCAGCTATACTCACTTGATGGTTTCTTCAAACCAGAAGCATACATAATGGAGAAGCAATAAAAATAAGGTCTTAAGTGTGAAATGAAATAGCTCTATCACGGATAGTCATCTGCCAACATTAATAAGGAAAGTGACAGAATTCAGTACTTTGTATTTCAAAGAGGAGGGAAACCGAACTATCACAGACCATGCTTTGACAGGAAGCTATCTGAGATCCAGATAAAGGAACGCATTTCATATGGATTTAGAGAGCCTCAAAAATTTCAATGGGATGCTCATGTTTAAGTACCCCAATGAACAAGAGTTAAGCACTTCAGATATTTCGAGGAACTGCAATAATGCTTTGATCTACCCAGGTTTTCAGATTGAATTCTCCACAACTGGCAGGAAGATGAAAGTGATCAAGGACTCAAAATGATAAAACTGGACTCCCTGTATCATCTTTAGCCTTACTTGTAGGTTGGCAACAGACTTACAAATTGTTTCATTAATTATTATCCAATTCTGATATCAGAGAAGTTGTTTTTATTTATGTACAATATATTTGTCCCATTGTGTTCTGAAGAAAAACTATAGCACAGCTATATTATACACCAATTACTATGAAATGACTTAACTAAACTTGTCTTTCATGCCAACAGTTCAAAGAAAGATTGAGAAGTCTGAAAGGGAACACTTTTGGGACCGTTCACCTGAACAGAACTGATGGCTATTTTCAGAAATTAGTGTTAATAAACAAATAGAATTATTTGTTTTATATTTATGAGACTTGGGATTTGTAGTTATGTATTACATTTACAGGGTTTTCATTAACAGCAAAGTCCATTTTTAATAAGCTCTGAATAGACCTGAGAACTGCATGTTTTGCAAAAAACATTCATGTGGGGCTCCTTATTATATCAGCAGAATGCAGATGTTCAGATATATGAACATATTCTGTGCTTCCAAAACAGAAAATGACTTCCCAGCATCAACTACACTATCAGTATTACATGTTTGGGGACACAGCTGATCTGTCATGCAATTCTGCAGATGAAAAATCATTCAGTTGTTTGTCATGCAGCAAATTACTAAAAGGCATGGGAGATATAGAGAAGAAAAATGACAGTAACTCCAATTCCAGTGAAGCATAAAAAACAAAAGATAAACTGATACTTTTTGAATATAATACAAGCAAAGGTGAAAAGTACGTTCCACCTAGAGTTGTAATGATATGTTGGGCTTTGGAAGGTTGTTTTATTTATTTATGAACTTTTATTCTCTGGAGTTTATACAGAGTACAAAGGAGCATGGTGTTGAAGATCTCTGACCAAGATGTGAGGGAATTGCTAAAAGCTAGGCAGAGATACCAGCTCATAACCTTAAAAAAAGCACAGAATAACCTCATCTCAGAATAGTGGTAGAGGCCAGGGTTCAAGCAAAGCTGAAGAACTACATCCAAGTAATGATTTGGCTCTTCACTACTGCCTGTGTGGCTTGAGTTCTGTCATTCCTTGTGATCACTAAGTGCTGGTTCTGATCACTAAAATACAGATAGAAATAAAATTCACTGAGTAAAACGCAGGCTATGCTTAACTGCTTTGCTGCATCTGGAGTCTTGTAAATTATCCTAAGATGTGTTAAGTATCATTGTAAGAAATGAGCACTTTTAAAAATAAACAATAAGAAAGTGTAATAGTTTTCTGGTGTAATTTAGGTTTCCACTTTTGTGGCATGTTTGTCAGGATGTTAAGTATCTGTCTCCAGTAAAATCACATAAGCATATCAAAAAGCTATTACCTTGACACACAGGGAAAGAAAAAGCAAGAAGCACAGAATGTTTCTTTGAATCATCATACAAAAATATAGCTCAGTGTTCCAAAAGGTGCCCATTTGACACAAAATAAAAAAGGGACACTATAAGACCAATTTTATTTCTTATTTTAGGCTCATTTCTACTTTGTTATATAGATTCATCTAAGCAATTTATTACTTGAATTATCGAGTAAAATAAGTATACTTGTAGTTGACTCTTATACTCCTAGCAAAGGTCCTCTCAGGCATATAGTTAAAAGTGCCTGCTAAATTTTAATTTTTAAATGCAATTTAGCAATGAAGTTAGATGTGTTTGCAGAGAAGTGTTTTGGTATACAACAGAAACTGTCCCTTTCTTTTTCCATTTCTCAAAACAGATACTTACAGTTTTCACTTGCCATCTAAATTTCCTCTTAACTTGAAGTAATATAATGCTTAATATTTTTAAAGAGCTAAACCATGCATGAAAGAAGTTTGAATTGAAGGCATTTAACTTTTGTGTCAGTAAAACACATGATTAAATGCTTCCCAAGAACTCTTGGGTAACTATGTCTCCTTGCTGGCAGTGTTGCACAAGGCATTTTACTAGTTCCACCCTGGCACTCCTGACATGGACATTTTAGAACAATGTTACATATAGAATATATTTGCTCTATTATGTCCCAAGATACTTAAGAATAAAAGAAAAATAATTTTAGGAAGTATGAAAAATCATCCAAGAATAGACATGGACCTACAAATATACCCTTTTTCTTCTCCTTTATGATCCAGCTATGTCTTATTTTTGCATGTGCTGCAGATGGTGCACAAGGACTGATTGCATGAATGGAAACCATTCACTTGAGTGACAGCTTGCAGAGTAAAGCCAAAATCTTACTACGAAAAATAAATGCTAATGAGCTAAAACTAGTTACCCATTTGAGCTACAAAGCTATGAGAGCTATTTGTTAGCATCTGAACCCATTAAAACTCTGATCTTTTCAGCATACATACCTATATACTTCTAAACTGGATCTATATTACAGTTACTATTGATCTGCTCATAGGGGTCATCTATCGTAGGGGTCTGCATTGAATAAATTGTTTGCCTTGTTTAATTGTAACAGAAAACAAGAAAATCATATATTTGAAATCAAAACAGTGAAAATGTTCTGAACAATAAACCCCAGCAACATCGATAAGCAAAATCCAATCTCCTCTTTAAACCACCCTTAAGGTGTTAGGACAAACCATTTAATTAATTTTTCTATATTTGAAAAAAATCAAGATTGCTGACTGATGTTGCTAATCAAAAACTTACTTTGCCTTTCCAAAGACGTTTGAGAATTCACAACTGTACAAGAATCTGTAAGAATATGTGACCTTACCTTCACCTGCATATGCCAGAATGGAGCGGGCACGCATCTGCTTCCCTTCTGTGGTTTTGCCAGAGCAGGTGTGTGAGCAGGAGGACCATGGAGACCACATGCTGAGCACACAGTCCTTTGGGCAAGGAGCTTCGCAGACAACCGGGATTGGGTAGATTGCATCTCTACACAGCTGTCTATCAACCTCTTCTCCTGGGAAAGAAAAGGCCAATAGCAGTCTATCATTTGGTTAAATTAACTTAAAATGAGCTATCTAGTCCAGATGGGCACACAAATAAATTAGATTCTGTTCTCCTATATAAACAAAGTAAATAGATTTTTGATTAAAATCACTTGTCTTCTCTGCCATGATTCAAGAAGAACATGCTTAAACCTAGTTTAATTTGATATCTGGCTGAAATGAATGCCAGCCTGAGTGGTCTTCAGGCTTTCATTTTGTTATTACGTATTTGATTCTACAGAAGATCCTAATGTGAATAACAGTGTATAATATACCTACGGTAAACTGGTAAGTCATGTACGTTAATCATCTACTCTTCATCCATGTTTGTGGGAGAAGGGGGAAGGTACCCAAACTTCGAGTTCAACCAGTTTTATAACCCACAACTCATCCTTTGAACTGCAGCTACGCATCAAATATGAAGGGTCACAGCAAGGTGCAATGAGTATTCTTGTTTGCTTAGAAACATATTTATTTGTTAGCCAAGCCAGTAATACATCAGTCTTTGAGTGATGGAAGTATAAAAGATCTATGCATTTGTATTCTGTGACATCAATGTACACATTTCATTATAATAAAAAAATGCAGGCTGGTATAAGTTGTTCAATGAAATACTCGCTAGTGCTTAAGTAACTGAGTTACTTTTGTTTTCAGTAAGGAAACCATAGGAGCATTGCATCCGAGATCTGTCTGACCAGCACCATATTCACAAAGTTGTTAGTTTTGTACAGTGCTATATGATTTCCTGATTAAAGCAGCTAGTACCCATTAAATTAGGACCTTTGTTCAGAGGTCAGTAAATTTCACTAACAGTGACAAAAGCCTCAGGATAAATCTTCAATTCAGAGCAGATGAGGGAGAAAATGAACTAAGTGATTGCAATGAACCTGTCTTTAATGAAAAAAAAAAAGTTAGAAATAATCATTAAATGCTCTAAAATTTAATAATAAATACATCATTCACTGCTAATAACCAGATGGATTCTGAAAAGCTGTGTGTGTATTGTGAATGCTGTAAATGAAGCCACAGATCTAGAAACAATGCTTTGCCCAAGCAAAGAATAACAACAGAATGTATCAAACACTAATCTAAACTGCAACTACATTTTATACATGTACTACAACTAATACAAGGTTTACAGTCTTAAAATCTCTCAAATAAGAATCTCTGATAAACAAAGTTCCTTCACATAAGAGGTTCTTCAGCACCAGTGACACACCATGAGTCCCAGAATTCTTAATGACGAAATTCTTTATAAAAAGAGGAAAAGACGAGGGCCATCTATCCAATATTATATCCCTTTAACTAGTATAAAATATTTTATTCATACAGAATTTTTAGGCACAACAGAACTGCAAATATAAATCTTCTTTGGCTGTGCAAACTAGAAGTCCTACAGCTTCTGCTTTTAAAATAGCCTAAAGTAGTCATGATCATTTGAATTATAAAGACCTTTGAGATCAAGTCAGTCTCAAGAGCTGTATTTTCCCATATTAAAGATACAAATTTGAGCCTTATCAAAGGCTTCATAGGTGTCCCATGTCAAGTTCAGCTTCCCTCACTGGACTCACTCGCTGCATCAAATCCTTCATCTCTTGTAGCCCAGGTCATCACATCCTGACAACAGTGCAGGAGGGATTCCTGCCTGCTTCATCAGAATGGCACATGTTTGGGCTGACAAGACAGAGGAGAAGACTGCAAACTTCTTTTCCAAAGAATAGAAAAAAAAATATCTAGAAAAAGGCTGAGCCTTACTCTCAAGTTTTTCCATCGGCAGGTGAGACTCAATGAGATAAACTGCTGGGATACTTTCACATCTTGCAAGAAATACCACTGTTAGAATTAAGTATGTCACAGTGTAAACATACAATACTATACTGAGCTTATTTATAGCCGACCAACTAGTAACTTGAAACTCAAGCTATACTTGGGGGTCATGCTGAGAAATTATGTTCAACTAGTCTGAGTTAATATTAAAAAAAAAAAAAAGCCTTCTTTCACTCTCCCAAACTCAAAGCTCTCTTTAATCCTTTGCTTTTATAAAGAAAACATTATCCCAATATATGTCTTCCAAACTAGCATTTTTTTTTTGTCAGCTCTCCAGTTCTTTTCTGGTTAATTCAACAGCATAGATATGCAGTTGGAAGGAATGTTTTATAATGGTTACTCCTTATCTTCAGGAAGATATTTCATTTAGAGTAAATTGTTTCTGACATTTCACTAATGATTTTATCAACAACTTGACCTTTGTGCCTTCCTCTTTAAAGTGCACAGTGTAGTCAACTACCAGGAACCACTCAACCATGCACTGGGAACAATGCCAATGTGAAGACTAAAGCTATTTAGAAAAAGTCCCTTTTGTAAAACTCTGCCATGTGCAGTCTAATATTTTATTTGAACTTTATAGCTAAAATAGGTGCAATTTATGTTGCACAAGATTCAAAGAAATATGAGTGAAAGGTCCCTGCCCTGAATTATTTATACCGAAAGCAACAGAATGACAAAAAGTGAAACCAAGAAAGATAAAACCATAATATAGCATTTCTGTCAGGCAAACTCTTCACCATTTATCAGTTGATTTGCTCATAAAATGTGGAGTCTAGCAACAATCCATGTTCAGAAATAGTGCCTCTGTAGTTGAACGATAGTTCTCTCATGTAACAGATCCACATTTGGGGTTAAATGATCCAAACTGCACTAAAGGGAGTGACTGCATGCAGAAATGCCAGGACGTAAAAAGGTTTTTCAAGGATTTAAAATTATAAAAACTGGTTAAACCTTTGCTGGTTTTGTCACAGAAGACCAACAGTGAAGACCACCAAGGCCTTTCAAATCCACATCTTCTCCTTCAACTGTTATGTGTTACTAGACAATCAGCAAAGCCAGTCACTACACATCAAAACTTCCTTGTGGCCACCTTCTTGGTGTAAAGACTTCCTAGTCTGTGTGCACACATCAAAGCCATTAGTGAAGTACTGCTCTATTTAATTGCTTTAAAGAATATTAAAAAAAGAAAAAAAACACAACCTCCCTAATGAATAGACAAATTTTCACAGATTAAAGAGATGTAGTTTGAGAATAGCAAGATGGAGGAACTGGCTAACTGTAAGTATCAGATAATTTCCATATCACCATTCTGATTTATTACATTCATGAAGCAGATAAGGCATCAGTGAGAATTTGGTCTGGATGCTAAAGGCTGGGCTAGAGCATCTACATTCTGTGTTTAATGTAGTTGAACCATGTTACACTTTTGTGGTTTTGTTTGCTCATCTGTAAAATGTGTCTGATATTAAGTTTCTTGTAAAATGCTTTAAGAACTTTCCATTGGGAAGCATCCCCAAAGCTGGTGGTATCACTAGATACACAGGGCAAGGGAAGCTTCTTGCTTTTTGTGCATCTTTTAATATGATGCATGCTTCACTGCATAGTAAAAAAATGCTGTCAAATTCTGACCTGTAGTAAATGGATAGACAAATGCTTAACAGAGGGCAAAAAATGTTAAAGCCTGAAAATAAACAGTAAAATCACTGCAAGATTTAGTGAGGCATAGAGTACAACTGGGAAAGAAAACCAACAGGGAAAAAAAAATGCTGCAGGGGTCCTGTACAATAAGGCAATGTATGTGGACTCAACCCTGTTCCTGGAAACCAGCTAGAGTCTCTGAAAAGGCTGAAATAAAACCTTACATAAACTAAGGAAAAAACTTGACAATAAAATCACAATAAATGGTATCAAATAAAAAAAATCCTTTGCACATTAATATTGAACATATTTTTAAAGCCTGTATAATCAATAAAGGACTGCTATACCACAGAGTGGCAAAACACATAATGCACTTACATTTTAAAGTTCATAAAACAATTAAAGACTGCAACTGAGCCTAAATGCTAAACCTGCAGATTTCAAACTCTGTACTGCTTAGCTGAACATGTCCAAATTCACTAGTATATCTGCAACTCTAATTGAAAAACCCAAATAGCTCATTTATGCCAATATCTTCTTTTTTGTGGCTCCTGGTAGCCAAATACAAGAGTTTGCTTTTAAGCAAAACAGGGAATGAGAACTCATCATTCAAGTGTTTTTTTAACCCAAACTTTTAAAATTAAAATGTATATAAATAACAATACTGTGTCATGTATATGTGACTATATCAGGTTTGTTGGCTCATGGTTTCTTGGCTTTTTAGACCTTTAATGGCTTGCTCAGCTGATGTCTCTCACAGCTTTCTTGTCTTGACAGTAAAGCTGAAAAGGAGGTGCACAATGTGTTGTCCATAGGAAACCTGCTGGGCACCTGAAATACTTGGTAAGGTACCCAACAGATCAATTTTAAAAGTGCTTGGTGTCTGTGGGTGAAGAAGACCTTGTTATTACTCAATTGCCCTCAATACTGTCTCTAAATATGGAGGCTGCAAGAAAAAAAAGTGAAGAGTTCACACAACGTTAAAAACCTGTGAACTGTGCCAGTTGCCATATACTGTTTCCTAACTTACCTCTTTAGACAAGTTATCAAGGAGAAACAATTGTACACCTCATATATGAGCACAAATGAAGCCACAGATCTAGAAACAATGCTTTCCCCAAGCAAAGAATAACAACAGAATGAATCAAACACTAATCTAAACTGAAACTACATTTTATACATGCACTACATTTAATACAAGGTTTACAGTCTTAAAAACTCTCAAATAAGAATCTCCGATAAACAAAGTTCCTTCACATAGGAGGAGCTTCCTTCACATAGGAGCTGTGAAGTTTGAAACGGTCAAGACTGTTCTTTGCCTTGAATTTCCATGCATTTTCCCATATGCATTGCTCCCACATGAGGACATATTTGTGTCCTAATGCTTCAAACATGTCAGTCATCAAACATATTGAATGACCTCCTCATACTGGCTGAGGAGCTACAGTTGCTCTGGGGACTCTGCTCATCAAGAAGAAAATATGCCTACCTGTATTCAAAACTCAGTAAAACCATATCTGTTGTATGTGGTCTGTCAGTCCTGTTTTTCATGTGAAACTATAACCACTACCCAAAGTTAGTAAAGCATATAGTACTCCACTTAACAAATCTCTATAAGACACAATTTTAAAATTTTTGCATTATTCTTATCGATGTACAAAGAATCTTACTAGAAAAATGGAAAATACCTTTTAATATTTTACTTATATTTCTGAAATACCTACATGTCTTTTAATTATAAATCAGGGCAAAAAAATAAACAAAAAAATGTCTAATATGTAAATGCCTTGAAGTTATGGGACGATCAAAACTAGACTTCAAAAGTATAAAAAATCATTGATGACCTTAACTCTCATTACCGTCCTAATTCTAAAAAAGACACACAAAAGCCCCCAAATCACTGAAATAAGAGAAAACATTAAAAACTTACACAAATTTGAAGTCTTACACTAGACTTTCAGCAGCAAGAACTTTGTCTACATATTGGCTGATTAATCTAAGGCAAAATGGATCATTCTTCACATTACAGAAAAGCTATTAAAATCATTATAAACCCACTCAATTTCTGATGCTAGGGCACCTTTTATCTGCTAATAAGCACACAATCAATCATCAGGATAAACTAACACTATAATTTTAATAGTGTTGTAGTCTTCTCCAATCACTAAGCAAGTTAACAGTCACCAAAGTTTACCAGAAAATTAAATATACTGCCTGCATGACATGAACTGTCACAGCAAATTAACTTTTCCTTCCAAAACCCTGGTGCTGTAGGAGTAGTGTGGATTTTTCTTATTTCAGCAATCAGAAGAGGTAGAGAACTGGGTTGTGAACTATACATAGTAAAACGTGTAGGCCCATAATGCTTCCATTCAGCTTCTGTCCTCTTGCACAATCAGGCACTTGTGATCTCACGTTAAATCTCCTTATCTTACTTATTCTTCATCAGAACTACTGAATGGAAATTCAGTCCAATAACATGACCAATTTTTTTTTTTTTTAATTCTATTTGTTTAGTTGTTTGGTTGCTTCATTTTCCTGTTTTTGTTTTTTCTTATAGAAGAGGAACTCTGAGAGAAGTTGTCTTTCTTACAGCATGTCTCTAATTAAAATGCATATACAAGTGTGAAAGGCTGACCCAGATTTTTCAGTAAGGAGAATTTAGAATTTAATCTCTGAAAAACTAATCAAATAATCCACAGAAAGGGCAAGCAATAATATTTACATGCAATTCATCATTCACTACCTTGTTTAGCCCAACAATCTTAAGAGTATTTAGAAAGAAAAAAAAGCAGCAACAGTATCTGACTGACAGACTAATTTTTCTCTTGAATCAGTTCAGTACTTGTATATAACATATACTTTGATAGACATTAGGAAACTTTAAATGTTTTATTAATCCTAGCAGCCTTCATAGCATCTTGACAGTGTTTATTCTTATCTGTTCTAAAGATAAAGGCTGTCAACATAAGCTTTAATGTTACTAAAATGACAAGTGTCCTTGAAAACAGCAGCAACACTATGTTACCTCATACGTAATTATTTTCTGTTCTAGTTCTCAAATGACCAGCTGTCAAAAAAATCTATCTGCATGAGGCAGGTTGATAAATTTTCAACATATTCAATAATTTTTTTACCCCTCTAATTGTTGAATATAAAGCAACATTAACTTAAAATTTATATTCTTAGTATATTCTATTTCTTCAGCTGTAAAGCCTTTCAACAAACAAAAAATGAAAGATGATGTATTTTCCCCTTGTTTTATTTTCACCAAGAGAAGTTTCTGCATTCATTGCTACTGCTTAGGTGCCTATCTTGTAACTCCAAGTGTTAATCAGTTAATCAGCTACTAATTCCCTAATCACATGCGTTTCTCTCAACCGCTTTTGCTAAGTAGCATTTGCATTTAATTAAGTACATCTTAATTAGTTGATGGTTAATATTTGTGAAGTCATTTTCTTCTAAGAAGCCTAAGCAGAAATGGCAGTGATTTCAATGAAGACAAATACACTAGTTTCTCACATCTGCTCATTATGCAAAAATGAAAGTTGTTTAATGATATGAAAACACTGTAAGATTGTAAACTGATTTGGTGATTTGTGTGTGACCATTTAGTGTAGCTTTTGTTTTCAATGTAGAAATTTAAGTAGTACCTTACAATCTAGTCCTTCCTAAGAGAAAAATTATAAACATGATTTGACCTCTTATTAAAAAAGCACAATGAATGTCATAACATTAATGATTTAAAAAAACAAACAACAACCAAAAATTTGATAGCACAAGCACATTAACCTTCACCTTCTCTACACATTTAACCATGACTACACATACAAATCATTAACATATAGAAAAGGCCACTGACTACTCTTCCACTATGTAAGTACCAGAAGACATGAGTATCTTCCAAAATACAATTCTAAACTTTAAAATGTGATTTAGATGTTGGGTGGTGTGTTTTGTTTTTTAAAGCAGTTGCAAGGAAAAATGACTGAAAATGACTGAAAGTGGAAGGAACTAATACTATACAAAAGGAAAAGAGTTTGATCTTAGAAACCCACAATATCCAGTGCTTCTGAAATCAAAGATAATAACGTTTTCATGTCAACACACTTTAGGACAAAAATCACAATATTTTTAAGATACTATATTCCTTAATATGATGAAACACCACATTTTAGAAGCAGTAACTTCTTTTTTTATTTTCCTCACGTATTCACCTTATGGAAAAAGAATATTTGACAAGTGGGAACATAGTGTCTTTGAGAACTGATACATGCAGAAATCTAATTCCAACAATAGTTACTAAGTGCTGCTGCTCCTTCTCTGTAACCAAACCAGTAAATGCTACCAGTACACCTCAGCTACAGCTGAAAGAGCAGCCTGTGTTTGCTGTCCCACAAAATCAGCTATGCGGAAAGGAGGCAGGAATGAGTTACTCCCTGCGAGTGGTTTATTGGAAAGCTAATAGATATTAAAGCCATTCTGCTACAGAGGCAAGACAACTCTGGGTGCAAAATTTCTCCTCTGTCCTTATGCTCATTCGGAGTCAACCACACAAATTTTCAGGACTCACCAAACTCAAAGTAACACACCTTACTTTGAAATAATCACAGCAACAAAAGGACAACTCCAAAACAACATTTAAGAAGATATTTTAAAAATGTGTATTTCCTGCCAAAATATTTTCAGATATAACTGGTTAAAAATAAGGAACACAAAGTGTTACATATTATATTAATGCTTCCAGTAATCCCATTGTCATGTCTGGTAACGGAAAACATATTTACCTTCATTTATATTAAAATCATCAATCAGGACTACAGTCATGTAGATAAAGTCTAAATTTGACAGAGGGAAATTAATGCAGGGAAAGGAATAGTAGTTCTTTATCTAAATAATATTTTTTGATGTAAAATGTCATGTCATCTGACCAGATTTAACAATAGGTTGAAAAAATAATATACCATAATTATGTTAACTCAGAAATACACAGTAACCTGATGTATGTAGCTGGGGGGGAAAAAAAAGCCACCTTACTTTTTTTTCCATTTAAGTGGAAACTTCTTATTTATGCTTGAAATATTCACTTGATGAGAAAAGTGGAAGCAAGTGTTCTGCTCTCTTTGTCATTTTAACAAGAGCATTATTTTGTGGTACCCAATTTCAAACTTTTGCTCTTATTTCTGTATTCCCTCTCTTATTTTTCACTATGCTTTGCTAAACATACTCAGGTTGAATAAGTAAATGACATATATTCACCCAGAAAATATGGAAAAAGGTTTGCCATTTCTCTCTGTATTTATTTACATAGTTTTTAAAGTGGTGGAGGTGATGTCAGCCACAGGATCAGTTTTACAGAATCACAGAATAATTTGGGTTTGAAGGGACCACTTGGCTGCCTGTGTAGCTCCTAATTAAAAAAAAAAAATAAATTATGCATGAGGTCAGTTCCTTCACCTATATGCATGGAGGCACACAGAAGGTGTCTTACAGCACTAACTATGGCTTAAAAAGTAACATGGCCTTTTTATCTGTGACACTACACAATGAGTTACTGAGTGCAAGTTTTGTATTATGCACCAAAGCTTTGAATTTTCACTACTTCTGATACCACCAAATACCCATCAGCATGAAGAGGCTGCATCTGAACTAGTAGTGATAATGTATTGCTGAAAAAAGTCATCTAAAGGAGAATAGTGAAGAATTAACCCAAACTAATTAAAATGGGACCCCGAAGGAGATTAGTTCAACTCTATAAACATTTTGTATGGTCATCCTTATTCTGAATGAAAGAGAAAATTCTTAACAAGGAGAATTAAGGCCACCTTAATTCTGAATAAGAGGATTCACATACCCATTTAATAAAGGTTGACTAATATTATTTTTGCAGTTAATTTGGATCAACTTTCTTAAGCGTCTCCATGCAGACAAGGCAAAGTAAACAAGACCTGAAACATGATCTACCTTTAGCAAAAAATCTGCTATATTTTATGCCATATCAGACTGGCACCACAGAAATAGTAGTCCGGGAAGGAGCCCAGCAGAGTACCTACACATTACCAAACAACAGCAGTAAGATTGTCCTACAGCTTGACAGGTAGTTGAAGCCTTTTCATGGTTCATTTGCTAATGTAGTTTTAGTGAGAATGATAAGGAACAGAGAATACAAGTGTATTGATCATAACCAAGCACAGCTGCCTTCTAGCGTCAAATAAGCCAATCAAACGTCATCTTGATATGAAAGAAAAAGTACATTTGATGACAGACTACAGTCCCATTGAGAATATAATCAATATCAGTCATGGGACCAAGCGTGATCAATACGTCAGACCAATAGGCCATTTTAAGCAGAATGGGGAAAGGAGGGAAAAGTGCTGACAGAGCTACAAGGAAACAAGAAGGCACAGTACAAATCTGGACAATGAGATCACTTGCAAATTCAGACTGTGTTTCTAAGAACACTCGGCAAAAGCAACAACAACTCACTTTAAAATGATATAGCTGAATCCAAGATCAGCTGGACATTCTCATAAACTTTTTGCAATAAAGCAACAATTTATGCAGTTGTAAAAAGTTATGAAGTTATGACTTCAAAATTTAAATTAAAGAATACCTTCTCCATTTTTCAGTAACTAGAAACTTTATTGTGCTTAACGGGGAAAACATTCCTTTGACAGACTTATTTGAAATATAATTTCAATAAGAATATTTGAAATGTAAGTCTGAATATTGCCAGTAGTAGGATTTAAAATACATTAATTTGAAAATGCAATATGCATCTATTATAGCATTGCACTGTTTATTTAGAAAAAAAATTGTATTAATCACTGGGAATTTTGTAACATTTTCACGACTGAATATTCTCATATTTGTTTTTTTTAATTCATCAGGGAGGGACAGGTAGTGCTGTAGCTTTTAAGAAGGCTTCACAGGTATTTCACTGTAATTACTATTTTAGGCATTTCCCCCTTCCCTCCAATAAGCAAAAAATTAAGTGGAGAACAAGTCTGTGAAGGGCAATTAAATTTCAGAGATTTTTAAAAAGTTCAATTAGAAATTATAATTCTGACATGCTGATCGGAACTAGATTAACATTCGGGGATATGACTTAGGAACAGAAGCATAAAAAGGAAATAATAGGCAAGACTACAAAAACAGTAGCATCAAAAAAATGTGACAGATGTACTAACGTCAGTAGAATGCCAGTGCTCACCACAGTCAGTCTTTTCAACTCCTACTAAATATGCATATTTTAACCAGCCACCTTGAATGGCCTTGTTTTCAAGAAACACTAAAAATCCAGAATTTTCATGAACTTCAGGATTCTCATTTTCTGCATAAAGATGAGTTTGGGAGGATAACTTTATAAATTTAATCTAAAAAGTTCACAAAGTTGCGTCACTAATTGATTTATAAATACTCCAGCACTGCAGTTACACCTCCAAGTATTTTCCTGGAGTTTGGCCACCAACATTTTAATATTATTCCTCTCTCTAATGCAAGAGGATAACCCACATCTGAAGAGAATTACTAATGGCATGCAGATGACAGAATATTAGATGAATTGTTGAGTTTGTCAATTATGTAATATTTCACTGCTACAAAGTGAATTTGCAGCAAGTTTATATCTCTACATTCTTAAATATCTATGACACTTCTTGCCAGACAAAATCTACCTGTAACTCAAAAGGGGTTTTAAAAGAGTAAGAAAAATTATTTCATATAGTAAAAGATGATTGCAAACATATTCTTTGCATTATTCATCCAGCTACAGCTAGTAAAGGGTTGTCACTCTATATGTAATCTGACAGCTCAATTCAATCACAGTTAAGACACAGGACCCAAGAGGTGCAAAAGATATCACTGCCACTGTCATGTTTACACATTTCTGAGAAACAGTTTCATAATTAATTTCATGGAGGCTTCTGTCTGTGTCCAACTACTGGCAGATAAAACGCAGTCTTTGGAGAACATCTTTTTATCCAACTTGCAATGAGTATCTTCCATCATTACAAGTGGATGGCAATGCATGCCTTTAGGGAGCTCAGACTGTAAATTAATTTGGTCTTTGGAAACATTTTCATATCTGATTTCTCTATGGGAGACTAAGACTAACCCATTCTCTTGAATTTTTCCTTCTACACACCTCTTAGAAAGAACTGTCAGGAAAACAACCAGAGCCAAATACCACGGCATATTATAAACCTAAGCTAAATTATGGAAATACAGTAATTTTGTCAGACAATGAAAAATAAAAAAGTAGCAGGAACACATCTGCAAGTATAGCAACATGATAATTTCCCTGCTTTTTTAGTAAGTTATACCAGATAATGTACTAAAGTCACAAAACATCTGAGAGATTTCACCACAGATTTTTACCTACTCAGAGAAATCAGCTGTACCGTAGAAATAAGGCTACC
The DNA here is from genome assembly GCA_038090715.1 of Florisuga fusca. Classification (NCBI taxonomy): domain Eukaryota; kingdom Metazoa; phylum Chordata; class Aves; order Apodiformes; family Trochilidae; genus Florisuga; species Florisuga fusca. Next base: position 23,477,572 of record JAAWXA010000002.1, read on the forward strand.
TTCCCCTACTAAAAGGAAATTACTGGTTTTCTAGAAGCCCCCTGCCAAGATTTAAGAAGCTTCTAGCTAGCATTATTATTCTTTTTCTCCTCTCTCTCAAAATAAATAAATAAATAAATAAATAAATAAATCTAATCCCTTCTGAGAAATTCAGAACAAGAGATGTACTTTGATGTACTTTCTTCTTGTATTTTTCTCTGGAAAACACTAATGCAGCAATTTGTTATTCATAAAATAATACCAGTATCAATAAAGGATGCCTCAAATCAGTAAAATTAAAACCAAGCATCTGATAAGTCCTAAGGCAAGACTTACATAGCTAATCCATAAATTAACCCAAAATTATGTCAACAAACCAAACAGCAGTAAATACCAGAAATGGAGTTGCCTTTCTGTAATGTGGTTTTGTGAAAACTGCATAATCACATGCTTATTATTTTTCCACTGGGTTCCTTACTCCTACGGTTCACAGACTGGAAACTCCTTAATGAATAGCTGTTTGGCATTTTTAGTTTTATTCTCTTTGTTCAAGGCATAATCCTATGTTTTATTTACCACACATCAATTAAAAGTGTTATTAAACCAGACTTGGTAATTTTTATAATATTTTCCTGTCATGGCTATCAGACGCCCGCTAAATACATTAATTTTTAGAACACTCAAAATGTGACAGGTCAGTATTATTAATATTTTGCTGATGCTGGGGAAAAGGAGAGCAAAATTAAACCCTGAAGAATGAGACAACTAAGGCCAGTTGTCTCAAAAACAAAGCATTCATTACTATAAAATGCCCACTTAATCCCCAAAGGAGATATATCTGTTTCACAAATAAGTAGCAGGTTCTGGGGGGGAAATATCATGTAGACACAATTAAATAATTAAAGACTTCCATCTGATACATTTGCATAAGGACCAGGCAAACAACCTTAATGTACTTATGTTTGAGGATTTGGCTTTGCAACCTAAAATACTTCATTTTGTCATAGTATTTATTTCCAATACTCTTGTTTAAAAGAGAAGCCAAATGGAAGACAGTACTTCTGGCATGTGTGTTATACTGATTCGGGACACTTCCTGCTCTGCTCTGCTCTGCTGGGGACAAAAGCAGGAGCAGACTATGATGCACTCTGTTCCAGCTTTGGAAGTGATGAATTTCCTTCTCTCTTCCTCTTCTCTGGCTTCTTATCCAGCTTTATTTTCTTTAGACAGTAATCCCAGTCTGTCACCTCGCTGACACTTTCACATGTCTCTGCCAAGCTCTGTCCAGATGCTTGTCAAATCCTCCCTCGGGTTGTCACCAGACTGAATCCTTCTCTAAATTCAATCCCTACCGTGGAGTGACACTTCATAACTGCCTCTGACTTCCTCACCTGCTCAGTAAACTGGCCTGGAGGAAACCTGGGTCAAATCCTACTTTTCCTCTGTTTCTAACCTTATTGCTTGGTCAGGACCATTTTCTCCCTCTTGTCTTGCTCCTTTTCACCAGATCACAGGTACAAATACGTTCCTTTACCTCTGCAACAGATCTATAACACTATGTAGCTGAAAACCTACCAACAGCTACCTCAAAATCTTGAGCAGACCACTGGGAGCACTGGAGTGACTGGAATCCTCAGCTGTTTTTCCTACTTTGGAGCAATCATTGTGGCTAGTTATGTTTTACTCTTAGTTTGAAGTTTTCTTAAGTACTCAGTAGAGATGGAGCTTGTGCTGGGCACAGGAGCTACAAGAATTGCAAAATATTAAGATTCTTGTGAAATCAAATACTTACTGGCAGTGGTTTTACATTAATCAGTGCTCAACACAAACTACAGTCTGAAAGAAAGGTTAGACAACAAGCTGCTGAAGGTTAGGGGTATTAACAATAAAATTCTTATTTATTCTGGCTCAGTGTGACTGCCTAATGAAGATGTTTTAATTGTCAGCCTTTATCAACATGCTAGCTTTACAGCTTTGAAGTTTATTAAGAAAATTTACCATTAGCATGAAGATTGTCAAAAAATATAAATAGGCCTGTGCAACCTCTTTCTCTCAGATCGAAAATTCATTCCCATCAAATCTAATGAGAGGACACTGTCTTAGAACATTTTATCATAAAGATGAATGATCAGTACTGTGTAATACAATCTTCCAATTTAACTTAGAAATTTGTATTTATATATATAGAAATATATATATATATAGAAATTTGATATTACTATATCTAACATTATTAAATACAAATTTCTCTCTTCTATGTTTTGTAGAAATATTTAAAGTATTTTACGAGTCTGTTCTGGGGGCATAACACACAAATCCAAAACCAAAGAAGATCAATATTGGGTCTATAAATCCAGTTTTATAATCCACCCATAAAATCTATAAGCACCTTTCTTTCTTGTTTCATAACAGCATAATTTGAAGTAACAGAATGGTTGTAAAGCACTACACTGACATTCCTAAAAAAAAGTGTTTTGATATATACCTATAATTATCCCTCTCTGTATTCTTACTAGGATGAAGCTTGGACTGTAATCAGAATTGGGCTCCTTCTTCGCAGACTGCAGGTCAAATGTAAATTAATTTTGCATGAAAATGTATGCACCAAAATCCACCCCTCACTCCTAATTTGCCTATTGCAGTTATAAGTAGTTTCTGCAATATCCTACCTCTCCACCTGGTTGTGCCATCAAAAACAAAAACAGGTTACTAAGAGTATGCATCATATGAAACATGTAATGGCACTCTCTGTTATATTTCCAAAGAATTTGAGCTTCTTACTCTGGTAAATTCTACTCCTAGAAGTCCAATTTTAAGTATAGTTTCTCTGCAAAGATATACGGTTAGAGTACATTTTGAAGTAAACATGGAAAAATCCAGCAAGCTCATCCCTATCTGACCAGACAACCAGATTACAATTATGACCCAAGAAAAAGATTTTAGTAATGAAGTTGGCCTACCTAATTTTAACTGAATTATATATAATCATATATATATATATCAAAATTAATGTCTCTGCAGGCATCCTCCATACCAAGTGCAACTGTCTTCAAACATGTATGAGCCTACTGCACTGTCACAAGTGATAACTGTTTATTGCACTACACAGATGAAACTTAAATCTTATTTTACTTAACCCTTTAATTGAAATCATCACATTGTATTCCAGGCCAACTGTTAAGGAGGTCTGCAAAGCAAGTGATGTATTTAAATCATCCCCTATAGTGAAATCTTTTCATGTTATTCAAACACTAAAAGCATCCATGCTTATATGGAAATTAATGGGGATATGTCTACTTTCTTAATGTGGAAAAAATAAGAGACAGAATGGAATTGGTATGACAAATTAAACGTGACATTTTATTGACAGAAGAATTATCAATTATTAAACTTCCTGAGAACTGAGATGGGACAGCTTAAGCAGTACTGTGCAGAATTTTCCTTATATTCCTTTATTTTACCTAATCTTGTTTAAAAGAAATGTCTAAAAAATACAACACTCTGAAACATAACAGCCTGTGAGTATAAATTTTAAGATACCTTAAACTGACTGTATTCTACATTTAATAAAAAATTCTTACATATAACAACCATAAAAATAATCGTATTCAGTAGTCTTAGTGTAAGCCAAGGAAAGTCAAGTCAAAGCAAAGAAAGGGTTGTAAATTTCATACCCAGTGTGTTTACAGTGAAGAGCAAAGTACACATCTTACATTTGATTTTAATGCCTCACATGCTGAGCCAAAAAGCTGTCAGGCAAAAAATAACAGTTCAAATCAATTCTGTAATGACATTATCTAGGAAATTAATATTGGGAAATGATGACTAATGCCCATATAACCAAGTTCCTGTAAGCATAAGGCAGTATGCAATGAAAGAAACAGTCATTAGCTACTGTATTTTTTCTACTAATTCACTGCTAACCATCAGCCAGATTTTGATCTGGGTTCTCTGACAGGCTTAATTCAATAATTCAGTACAACTCAAATTCAAATCTGGCTCTTCATTCTTTTTAAAACACTGTCAAAAAGCAGGTATTTTCTTTTAAATAATCATTAAAAAAATCCAACCTGTCTGATGGTTTATATATTCAATGCTTATAGCCACACAATAGAAGGACAGAAGAAGTAGACACTTTATACACCTGGGCACAAGTATAAAACTTTCATAGAATCTCGTTTCCTACTACAAAAAGTAACTGAAGACCAGCAGCTTGTAATTTAGCATATTTTTGACTCAAACCATATATATACAGAAAGAGTGAGTTTTTGAATCTGCCAAACTATTCTAGTTGAAAATGGTTTATCAGCTGATCTTTAGTTTCTTTCCTGAAGTTTATTCTATATATTAAATGAGATGCCTATTGTGAGAGGAAATGAAGCCACAGCCTAAAATTAGGGAACAAAATACAGATTTTTATCAGGAAACTATAGAAGAAAATTTAAACTACATGCCAAAAAGCTTGCTTTTTTTTTTTTTTTAAGTAAAATTCAATAAATGGAGTACAAGAAATATTTCAGAAATAATTATGTCTAAGTATAGAGAAAAGCAGTACATCAATTAAATCCTAAAGGACTATCATGTAGCTGAAGGAGTCGATCATGGTAGCTGAGAATAAACAGAGATAAACGAATGTGCACTTCCACATGGGACAGTAACAGTGTTTGGGCCACTCTATACAAAGTAGCCAAGCTAGTTGGTTTGAAAAGTTTACATCTGAGTAACTTACCAAACTAATTTACCTTCTATATGTTTTAATTAGCTACCACCAACACTGTCTTGCCTCCATAACACAAGCAGAGCACAGCCCACCCATGTTTCATCAGGATATACTGATGTCATGGTTGGTTTGAATTTGCATTCCAGTCTCAGGAAGACCAGACCTGGATCACCTCATGGCATTCAGCTACATCAACACATATATTTGACTAGACAACTTCAGGAAAAATGTTGTGACTTCAAAGAGTTTCAGGAATTTGCATATACAGGAAGAGTTTTGCTGTTGCCATGGCTCCCTCTTCTTAGGCTAGATAATTCTCACAGCTGAGAGGCAGGAGGTGGCAATGAGTCCATCCCTTTCCCCTGTGGAGCTAATTGGGATCCAACAATTAGTGAGCTTGAACAAGGTCCGGAAGAAATCTGTCCTTAAAAGTAAAATCTTTTTTATCCAGAGTAACACATACACTGGGACAAAGCCCAGTATATTATAAAGGCTGTAAAACCAATTAATTATTTACACGTTACTAGCAAATGAGCAAGTAATTTCAGCTTACTGCTTGAGGATGAGAAGCACAGCATTGACGCCACAGCCACTGCTAGTACCTGTGCTATAGAGCTCAGCAGAAAGATAAAAACATAAAAGATAATAATGAAAGAATCAGCATTTTTTAGGCGTTTTCAGAAGTAGTTACTTTTGCAGATCTGTATGTCAGAAATTATTTTGCCCTTTCTACATATGAGTAGCACTAGTGTATCTGTTGCAAAGCGGAGAAGTGGCTGCCTTTCCCACTATTTATTATTTAAAGACCGAGTCTTTAAATAATAGAGAAATATTTCTGAAGCAGTGTTCTTCACAGATTGCCATAGCTACAGAGAAATAGAGCAATTTCATCTGTTGTAAAATCACCCTTTTGACCACATAAAAAAATTTAGTAAGAGCTAATAGGTACACACTTCTCTGTGGGCATGCATGCATGCCATATATATTACAGCTATATATAGAAATAGAAAAACTACAATATATTTTTTCAAGAGTCATTTTATCATTAGTAAATGTTAATCTGTAGCATGGAACATAAGCAACAGATCTCTATTTAAAAAAGTATATGAAGAGGGCATTCTGATCAGCTTCTGTCCAGCTGAAAAGAGTTTTTCTTTTTTTCACCTGAAGGAGCTCCTTTGTAAAATTTCTTGGAAGATTAAGAATAATTATTCTTAAAAGATTCTTTCCCCAGTAGAAGACTGAAGTTCCATTTATATAATTAAACACATCAAAGTCCATTATAGCCTCTGCAATGACAACCTGGGGTTCTGACTGCCACTTTTTTTTCAGCCTGAATGAAAATTCTGATTACTGCAATCCACCTCGGAAAGAGAATGACAATCATAGGCCTCCAGCAACAACATAGGAAGATAATCTATTGTTTGCTATTGTCCCAAAGGCTGTAATGACTCTCTTTACACCAAACTGAAGAGAGAAACCCTTTCCAATTATACAAAACAATCTCACAAACACTGCTATTTGAGTCTAATTGTGAGGTAAAACATCCAGGTCAAGACGTTATCCTACCTAAATATGGTTTAATTTTATAGAATGATGCAACTGTGAACAGGAAGAGAAGATACTCATCAGTGGGGGGTTTATTCTACATTAAAGCAGTAAATTTACAGGACAATGCTTATTCGGAAAATTACCAACCCAAACTTTTTCGTGTTATAAAATAGAACCCAAGAAGAAAATAAAATTTTGTTTCAATATACTTAAATCACTTTGCTCCAACCCCCCCACCCAAAAAAACCCAACAACTTGTTAAGCAAAAATTACTGCAGTTTAATTAATTCAGTAATATATCAAACTTAGTAGATAATTAGTGCTTTCCACACATTGTTTCCCTTTCAGTCATTTTTACCTGTAAAACTGAAGGAAATACCTTGTGTTCCATTTAGAACCAAATTATAGTAACCTGTGTAGGTCGTAGAAATTGTACCCTGTTAATTGAACCACAGTCAAGACAGTCAACTTAGTCTTCTCCAAGTCCTCCATAACACTGAATATCACAAATTCTATACGGCTAATTTAAACCATGATGTTTAGACAATAGAAGAGTTCTCCAAACTTTTTTTTATTGCAAGCTACCTTGCACCTGTGGGGTTTGATGCAAAACCTGCCTGACTGCAAGGTGCTAGATTTTGGCTGAGAGGATCTGCATGCCAACAAGTATTGGGTGAAGAATGGTGAAGGAGTATCCTGTGCCAGGGGGGAGGCCAGAGTACTTGGTGGGAGTTGCCTGGGAAGAAGTGGTGGTGTCTGTTCACAGAAGCATTTAAAAGATGCTTGCAGGATTTCCAGTAGATTGGTGCTGTGGGAGGCAAATTAAGCAGATGCTTGAGGGATGCTTGGAGGGAGAGGCTATTGAAGTTGGTGGTACTTAATTTCTACTTTTCTTGTACTGTGTCATGCTAATCTTTCTCAGGAGAGGCCCAGGCAAAAGCTACTTGGAATCCCTGCTGAAGATCACCAATCTTTACTAAGAGAAAGAAGGAATTTCAAGGAAGAGATGAGGCAATTCACACTCTCCATTGCTTTTTGCATTGCTTTTTTTTTTCTGCTAAAAGGTATTGAACACCCACTTTTGTGGGGGATTGGATCTTTGCCAAACAAACCATAATTGCGGTTTGTTTTCTCCTTTCTTTGAAGCTGTGTCCACAATTCTTTTAACTTAAAGACTGACAGACACATGGTCAAAGCCTGACTTCTCACTCCATCTAAGACAGATTATTGATTCAGACAATATATAATACCATATAATTGTAATATCTAACAACATAAAATTCAGAAAGATAGATAGACAAAGATTAGTACTGGGATTAAAAAAGTTAATCAGGAGACTTCCAAGTCAAATTTGGCAAAAAACCTCCAATGCCTATGCAGTGCAGGGGACAAAATCTGTGTGTTTGGAACAGAACAATAGAAAATTCCATATGTGCAAAAACATACCTTAAAGCTAGTTGCTTGATCCCATGCTCCAAATCTATTATGTTAACAATAAATCATATTCAGTATAAATACCTATATTATAATTCAGTAAGAATTTAGGCTAATTAATTAGAAGTCAGACATGTGACCAAACACCACCCCTTGAAGCCAAAAGTAAGCCAAAGTATAAAGAAACCTCATAAAGCAGAAAGTGTAGTTTTCTCTTTTTGTTTTATAAATTGGGTTTTATAAAAAAAATAAGAGAAAAAGAGAATATTTTGGAAAAACTTATTTATAAGGAAAAAGCCATTTTTAATCTGAAAACATATACAAACAAAATTTCAAACAGCTTCAAGTATTGTTGCCACGGAATTATCTACACTGTGAAGGGAATTTCTTTTAGAAAGGGACATAAAATACAGTAATTTGGATACTGTAATTCTACGCTAATCTCTGAGCTTTAAAAATAGTTACCAGTTCTCTTATGTATATGCAGTAAAATAAAGCTGACATTCTAACTCAAATTTTTCCATTCTAAGCCCCAAAACTCAATTATGACCCAAATTCTTGAGCATGAAAGCTCAAGATTTAAATCCCTCTGTAATCAATTCTTATTACTTCCGACCAGTTTAACTACAAAATATTTTGTGCATCTGCTAAACACTCATCAGAGGTGTACCCTTACTCAATTCTCTACAGGGAGTTAGAAATCCCTTACCATAACTACTACCCTTTAATCAGTGCAATTATTTTAATCCATATGCTGCTCTAGAATATAATATTACTAATAAATAATATTACTAATGAATAAGGAATATTCTCACAAGTCTAATTCGTGGGTCTTCCATAGATTGAAGTAACTTGTAAGCAGCTTTCAAAATTGACTTTTATGACTATGTCATGCAAAATCTGTTTTGTCTCACAGGGGATAATTGAATAATGATGGTATTTTTTTTGACCTTTGAAGAAGCAAGAAAGCATGGGCTGTCAAACCAACTCCATAACACACATCAAACAATGTTTTTTAATAAACACATTTTTCTTTTCCTTCCAGCTATCCTTCCTCCAATATGTCTTATTTATATTTTATTTGGTTCTAAACTTGGAGCATCAGCTTTGTTAGCGGGATTACATCAGGGAACTCAGTCAAGTCACTGCAGGCATGAGCCTGACCTACAGAAAAACGTATCTGTTTTCTGCTTACTTTTCTCAAAGTCTCTTTGGGAACCTGTGAAAACCTATTTTGAGTAGGTGAAGGAACTTAGCCCTAGGAGTAACTAAAGCCCTATCCTGAACCAGTACTAAACCACATTTCTTTCTACTCCGGAGAGCTTGGTCCTAAGAAATGAGAAAGCTGAAAACAACAAAACCTGATACCTTTTTGGAATATATTTTAGCATTTTCACTGCAATTGGTGTGGATCATGGGGAAAAGCATCTTACCATCACTGTTGATGCAAACAACAACAGGAACCTGAGTACCAGGGCCACATGGCTTCTCATTGTCAGGAATGCACTCCTCCAGCCCCACGATTCTCCAGTCATAGCAGGAGGGCTCTTCACAGGGGATGGCTTCCAGCAGGTGAGGGCAGTTTCCCGTTCCTCCGGTGGGCTCATTAGTGATGCGCCGTTTCCTTAGTTTAAAACCTGAAATGTCCACATAAATACAAAAGAGTAATTAAATTCTAAAATGCAAAGAAAAAAAGATTTTTATCTATTTATACCTGCATGAACAGTTCTGTTTCTCTTCTGTATAAAATATACCACTGACAGTGAGCGCAACACTCCATTTTAGATAACTGTGTAGGACTCATTAAAGAAGAGAGGTAGAACTTAACAGAAGGTAGAACTCAACAGAAGCATCACAGGTTTTGACCTTGTTCAGTAAACTTTGCCTTAAACCCATTTCTCCTAGTCATATGTACTCTAGGAAGGAGACAAGAGCCATTTTCTAAGCATCACGATCCATCTCATCTAACAAATCATGACTAAACTGCTTGGTTGCTATTTCTTAATTTTTTTATCAGTTGTGTTCTAACAGGGATGGAATAACACATGAAAGGCAAGGAATGGAAATCAAACTAAGATGTCCCATGAAAATATTTTCAGTAACTAACTTCACAGTATTCCCTTGCAAGGACTTAGAAATTTCCTAAACTCATCTTGGATTGGAGAAACTGCTGGGCCTGTAAACAGTGTCATCTGCCAAGCCAATATCAGTCTCTAAGGACAACCCTCTCTCTCCCTTTCAGGATGGCATGTTGAAAAAAACAGACTTAATCCATAATCAGAACAACATAACCAAATTGAATGAATTCAGGAAATGGTATCTTATCTGGTAATTTTGTACAGTTTCTGTAGGCCAGAGGTACTTAATGACTTAAGAGTACGAAATAATCATCATTAAAAGGCTTAGCTGAATTTTTACATACCCTTCTTGGCTTGAGGGTCATCACAGCTTTCATAGGTGCATGGTCCCCAGGCTGACCACGCTGAGGTCTCACACTCTGTAGGGCAGGGGATGTGGCACAGCTGGGAGGTGCTGGGAAGAGGTCCTGTACACAGCCTACGGTCCACTGGTCTTGAGGCTGTCAAAACAAAATCAAGAAATTTCTCATGTGCCACTGGTCCCAGTCCTCAGCTCCAAGTGTACAGAACCAAGTGTACAGAGCCTTCATTCAGAAAGGCTGCTATCATCATTTTAATCTGATGAAGTGATGGTAAAATGCCTGTCTTGGAAAAAATGGAACAGAAGTCAGTTTACTCTCTGCATGAACAGAGGCAAATCCGATTATGGGGAATCAGGAAGACTGTAGATATTGAAGCACCCTCTTGGACCTAGTCCTTTCATTTAATGGACAGATTATGTTTCTGCAACAGTTGTTCACAGTGCATTCTGGTTAAATCAATGTCCTGCTGTCTTATTGAGTATGCCTTCACTTAAAAAACAGAAAAGGAAGCTGTATAAATCCCTTTGCTCCTCTATGGTAACTTCAAAAGACTGGTTAATTAATATTTAGAAGCTTATTTTTAAGCTATAATCTGAAACAAAGTTAAAATGTTGACAAAATTTTGGCTTTTTTTTACTCCAAAAACCTTCAAGTGCACACTCAGCAATAAGATTTGTGCAGCAGTAGCTTTAGTTCAAGAAAGGCTTTGTTTCAGATACATATGGTTTGCATATAATATAAGTATATATATATAATATAATTAAAATAACTAACACTCTGCACAAGAAAATTTATTTTCATTGAAGTATTACTAATCTATACAGACACCTGTGAAGGCATATTCCTCTGTTCTTTCATGATGAATAAACCCTGGAAAATGCAAAAATCTCCTTGCTCCTTCCAGAAGTTTCTGTTTTGAATTACTGGGTTACACAAATAAGAGGGCAACTGAGGCACAGAACAAAAGAGTATCATTTCATTACAATCAAGATTTTAATTCACATTCATAATAGAGGATTTGACAAAATATTAAACTAAGCAGAGAATATCTGCTAGAAGGCAAAGTGAAGTCTGCCATATTCATTCACTTTGGTAGATTGACTAACTTAAAACAGTTTCATCCTCCTCTCAGCATTTTTTCACAGGGAAGTTACCTCATTAATTTTCTCCTACTCCTACAAATAGTTTCTTTTGAGGGAAAGAGATCTCTGGTTGAACACATTCTGAAATAAGTTCAGAATATGACAAAATATCCTTCTGAAAGATGAGATCAATAACCATAGACACAATGTTAAAATAAACATGAGGTTAAGTATGATCTCATTTGTAGATAAGTGTCTCTTTCCATTCAGCCTTTCTAGGCAGATCATTTTTCCAGTTATAGAAAAAAAAATTAATTCTCATTTCTTCGAATGAAAAGAAAATTTAAAAATCTCACTCTATTCTGGTTTCCCATTTTGCCTCTTTTGGCACAGCTTTACACTGTGTTGCTCCACGTAATGAAGGCATGAGATAGCAGATAGTCATTCAAGATTACTGCCTCCAGCTCACCAATCAGAATTAACCAATTAACACCAATTGACAGAAAATAATACAGGAATAAATATTTCAAAATTTGCATAATGGGATGTTGGAATTAAATTTTATGACAGAACATTGAATTTTACAATAAGCTTGTCATGTGCACCTAATGTGCATGATAATCAACATAATAATAATCTTTTTGTAGAGCAAGGATATAAATAAACATTATTTGCCTGTAACTGAATTTGCATTGAACTGTTTCTGATTAAAAAAAAAAAAAAAAAAAAAAGAAACCCAGTAATTTTTAACCATGCTTTTAAAATCTTGATTGAATAGGGGAATTGCCCAAGTGAGACAGTTGAAATTAAGGGTCAATCACACCCCTGAGATGCAGCCTTGCTTCAGGAATCGGGGATCAGGAAAAGTGTTCTAGGGAATTCCTTCCTTATCATCAGCTTGCATCAGGATGAAGCACTTGCCATAAAGCACAGTTGTTGGGACGCTACTCAGAAAAAAAAAAATTAAAGACCTTTAGTCAGGAAGCTTTAAATAGTAGATTTTTGTATCCCAGATGTTCTATAACTCAACAAGACTTTTTTTTCAGAGAGTTTGACAATAGTAGGTACTCCTGTGCTACTGTTGCAATTCATTTGGTTTCAAGATAAATTTGTGATGGTCCTGAACTTCTAAAATAAGAGGAATTGTTATTGTGTTTGGCTTTAAAAAGGCTGTCTTAAGTAACAGGAACACTTATTTCCATTTTTTGGATGTACCCTTCCAGTAAGAATTCTAGGTCTTTTCAGCAAACATTCCTGAATAAACTTATGAATAAAACACCTACTGAAAACATCTGCCTTTTCCATCACTCATTAGAGTGTAGGAGAAGAAATAAGTGCTTTGGGAACAAGTAAATGGTATGAATAAATCTCTCAATATGCCAGAATGGTTTAGAAATGCTGTTCTTGGAACATAAATTATGTACAAATGCCTCCTACCAGATCTGTACTATACCACTTTTAAGCCCAAAGAATTCAACAATAGGACAAACAATTGTATTTCAGGTTGCTAAAAAAGTGTTTTCATCGTTGAAGACTCAGGGTGTATTTCATCCAGGATTACTCCGAATTCTTTCTCTGAGGTGACTATAAGAAAACTTCGCTTTGCTTAGGTGTCTTATGAATATCCTTATCCTCTTTATTTAAATGGATTTCTTCCAGCATAAAAAAACCCAGTATAAATTAATCTTTTGCTGCCTAATATTTAGAAAGATGCTTTGAAAGAAGATGATGCTGTTTGCAGGAATTTCCAGTTCAAGTCCATGTCTTATCTCTGCCCTTTCTTACTCTCTTGTGGAAGCAATAAAGATTGTTCTTTATTCCTTGGCAGTGATGCTGAATGCAGATTAGAGTGTGTATAATACTGCAGGCTCTGTGAGCAATTTGGCCAAATCTGGAGCCAAAGACAGAAAGAAAGGTGAATGCATTTTGAAAATCTTTGTTTCTCCTTCAGTCTAACAAAACTTTATACTCAGATTTGAATTAATTTTAGGTTTGAGGTAATGACCTAAAAACTAAAATGAGATTCAATCACCTTGCTCTCAAATTATCTATTATATTAGGAAATTTTAGCTGAATGAATTTTACCTCCCTGTAAAGCACCTTCTGGTATGACTGCGTTTTAAAAATAACTGAAAAGAAAAAACACAACTCTGCTCTCAAGCATTTGCTACATTTATTGAGATCTTAAACTCCCCATTCTATCTCAGGAACCATCAAGAGACCATTGACCAGTAATGACCAGTCTGGCAATGGAAGTGAATCTCTATGTGTCTGCATCAGCTTAAATAGATGGATCTTCACTTTCCTCTTTCTAGTAATTTGTCACACTGGCTTCACAGTTAATACATTTATGCTCATAAAGAAACTTTCCTCCCATCCTCATTCTGTATCAAGTCTTTTAAAGGTTCTTGGAAATGGATGACACAATCTACCTCATAGGCTTACTGTGAGAGAAACTTCATGACTTCTAGCTTAAATAGGTCAATAGAAACTAAACTGTTTTCGTCAGTGGCAAGGAAATGGCAGATTGACAGTGGCCTCCAGGCACTTGATTGTCAGCTGCCTAATTACTACACCCAACACTGCCTATTCTTCCTAAATTTGTAAATTCTGATAAGAGGCAATGCAGACCTAAGTGCTGTGGGGGATTCTGGTTCAGCCAAGTATTAGAAGTTCAAAATCTACCTGGACCCCTAACTCATTTTTTTCCAATCTACAAAAGGGACTGGAAATAGCAACTGTGCTGAACACAGTGAAGCCACTGCCAGCGCTCACTACATAGAGGAAAATCAGTAACTTGCTGAAAAACTTCAGGAGTGGGAGCAGGGCTCTGTCCTGGTGTCCTAACTGGTTCGTGAACTTCATTAGTTTGAGTTCAGGCCTCTGCTTTCAAACTGATCTCAGATTTTCTGAGGATTCACAAATATATCAAACTACTTCAAAGCTATATAAACATGTTAATTATACATACAGAGCAAATGTAGTTCAACCAAAAGGGACATAGCCTCCTTTGCATGCTTGTGACTGAAAGGCCAGATCAGAGGCCTTCATTTACCTACCTGTTATTTCAAAAGTGATCGATAGCAGAGGTGCAGCACTAGCCTTCGACTTGCTCTGTGACTGACTTTCTGAAATAACAGGGAAACGCCACCATGAGTATATGAGAATGGAGGTCCTCAAAGCAGCCTTACCAAGACAGCATTTGCTACAACCAACAGCAAACTACACTGAAATTAAGGCGTTTCCCCACGGCTAAAACTGCCAGGGATCTCCCTCAGCTTGCTCTCATCCTCAAATTATTCCGACTTTCAAATGGTATTGTCTTTAGAGGCAATGATTTGCTTCTTCCTAGGAGGCACTGGAGAGAAAATCTTGCCCACACCAGATCCAAAATGGGAGGAGAGAGAGAAGGAGAAGCAGCTTTTCTTAAAATCTGTCCCCTGATACAGAAAACACCCCTGAGATCCGTTTTGAAAAAAGAACCACTTCACCCCTAGTTTCAGCTCTTGAAAAACTGTTCTCATGTTTATGCATCCAAAGACTAGTTACATTTTAATCAGCTTTCCAGAGCCTGCAGAGATTACCTCCTGATGGGCTCTGTGTAGTCCTGTCACACTCTGATAAGGGCAGATTTCACACCCGCCTAAGCCGGCGAGACTTCACAGCCTACCAAAATCCTAATCATCATTCTAAACAGTAAGCTGCCACTGAGGGGTTTTTTTTGGTACCTTTCCTTAGCTGGGAGGTTTTTCTCCTTCACTCTAAGGCAGGGGCATCTAAACTTTGTTCGTCTGAGGCACTTGACTAAAAGCCCTCAGGCAGAAGCTGATTTGCATTAAATGAAGCAGCTTGAAAGCTTCTTCTTTAATAAATACAGATGTGGGGCCCATGGAGCACAAAAGTCACACCCTACTGATCTGAGCAGTCATGCTGAAATGGATGTCAGCATTAATATTCTCCACAAACTCTTTGGCAAGTTTGAGAATAACTTAAACCCACAGCAGAAACCCCACTAGACTGCAGTTAGGTAAGCTCTGGTCCAAATGTAGTATTACACATGACTTGTAAAATTATGTTACAGCTCCTGGAGTATGTGGCTGTATTGATTTGTTTCATTTTTAAAAATAATGTGTGTTCATACAAAATAGCTACAGTAGAGGATAAAATTTACCAAGATAAATGCATTTAGATTTATTACTGATTTCTAAATCTATATGTATGGAAGAGTAGAAGTGACACACTCCGTAATGGACTACTGTGTTCATTTCTGGAGC
This sequence comes from Florisuga fusca, assembly GCA_038090715.1. Classification (NCBI taxonomy): domain Eukaryota; kingdom Metazoa; phylum Chordata; class Aves; order Apodiformes; family Trochilidae; genus Florisuga; species Florisuga fusca. The sequence goes on from JAAWXA010000002.1 coordinate 23,493,052, forward strand.
CCCAAACACAAGAAGGACGTGGACTTGTTGAAGCAAGTCCAGAGGAGGGCCAAAAAGATGATCAGAGGGCTGGAGCACCTCTCCTATGAGGACAGGCAGAGAGAGTTGGAGTTGTTCAGCCTGGAGAAGTGAAGGCTCCAGAGAGACCAGAGAGCCTTCCAGTACCCAAAGGGCACCTACAGGAAAGCTGGAGAGGGACTTGCTATAATAGCATGTAGTGGTAGGACAAAGGGTAATAGCTTTAAACAGGAAGGGGACTAGATTTAGGTTATACATTAGGAAGAAAATCTTCACTATGAGGGTGGTGAGACACTGGCACAGGTTGCCCAGGGAGGTGGTGGATGCCTCATCCCTGTTCAGCGACAGACTGGATGGACCTTAGAGCAGCTTGGTCTAATGGGAGGTGTCCCTGTCCATGGGAGGGGCTTGGAACTAGGTAATCTTTAAGGTCCCTTCCAACCCAAACCATTCTATGATTCTGTGAAAACACTCTTAGGTATGTATTATGTCAAACAAAATAAAGATTTTGTCTCACAAGCTATTCTTTCTCAAGAAGCTGTACAGGCTGTAAGAGTCATAAAGAATAATCTCTTCTCTAATTCCACACAGGTAAAAAAGCCTGTGAAATTATATTGGCTTAAAGTCCTCAAAGAACTTAAGTAATTTAAGAACTTGACCAAGTCAAGAAAAGGGAAAAAAAATACCTGAGAATAAAATAAGGTAATATTTTTACACGTTTCTACATTGAGATTACATGCCAGAACTGGCATATTCCATCTGCTCATCAAACCACATAGGTTCCTCATCCAGCTGATGGACAGACAAGAAATCTACAGTATATAAAGAAACAATATCTAGGATTAGGACCTTCCCATGGTCTTTCTTACTGAGAGACGTTCTTTGCATAAGACAATGATTTTCAGTAAATATTAAGAAAAATTAATTTGTAGCTAGGAACCAGTATTTGTAAAATAGAGAATGAAATCTCTGCTACTGCAACTAAGTATTTTAATCTAAACCAGATTTTTTTTGAGCATGTAGAACAGCAACCTGCAAGATAAGAAGGCACTCATTATAGAAGACACCGGCTGCAAAGAATCTCTGGAATGCTGAACTGCTCTGATTTCCCACTAACTCGATTGCAAGTGAATCAAATTTACCTTCTTTTTCCTTGAGGGTATTTAAATAGGAGAGAAGATTTTCATTAGCTTGCACGCAGTACATTTCTCGGGTTTGAATGCCACCTCCACACAGTGCTGTCTGATTCCCTCGTCTCTTGTCCTGCTGGCTAAGGAGAGGATCGACGCGGCATTCTGTCCACTCTGTGGTCCGCCAACCGTACCTGGATCAAATTTGGTTGATTGAGTCTTTTACAAATCATTAATCCATTTTACACTGCATTATGTTATAGAAGCTGAATTACCTTAATATTTTTATTATACAAGGCCTGAACTCCATAATTTCTTGCACAGAGACCTGTTAGCTTTGATATTTTATGTGGGCGGAAACGTTCCCTCCAGTATTTCACTTAAAAAATAATTACTCTCTAGTAAGATCTTTTCTGTTCAATTCCTGAAACATACTGCACATATAAATATTTTATTGGAGGGAAGAAAAACTTGATATAGAGAGACATACAATCCACGTTCAAATAAGCTAACTTTCAAGACTGTGACTCTCAGCATTTGTTTAGAGCTAGACAACTTATACAAAACAAAGCCAAAATATCAAAGAAACATGCATGCTGAGAAACATAAGAGCCAGAAGAGAACAGGGAAAAAAACCCACAACAACCCAACCCCTCAGAAAAAAAATGCAAAAGCCTCTTGTTCATCTTTGATAAGACAGCCAGAAGTTTCTCCTGAATATCAAGGTAAAACTATGATCATATTTTTTTTATTATTACTTCAGAAAAACCTTGCAGTAAGTTCCTTTTTCACTGTCATGAGGAAGATGGCTCTGCAGTACTGAAGCCTCCCTGCCAGGTGCTGATGCATGAAAAGAAGCTTTGAGCTTTCTAATCAAGGAGCGCACAGGAAAGAAGATCTGTGGCTCCCAGTTAAAACCCCAACCAGGTTTACAAACTGCAAGAAATGCCACATAATTCTCTACCCAACAAGTACTTTAAGGCTAAATCAAGCCAACTGCTTCCTAATGTCACTGGAGATGGGGAAAGATGACCTTTTAACTCTTAAATGAAAAAATATGTACTGTAGTCAAAGATGCTTAACATCAAATGACCTTTCCCCAGACCATCTTCTCAGTCTGATAAAGAAAAAGCACAGTTGGAACTTTAATATTAGTCTCAATTAGTTGATAAGGATTACAGCAATCTCTTGAATCATGAAGTGCTTGATGTAATCTTTCCTAAACTGTGAACAGGGGTAATTTATTTACTGTTGATGTTAGCCTCTCCCACTTTAAATCTGGGGCCCAGTCCTGCCTTTATTGTGCCTTGAAGATGAGTCTCACTGAGAAAGTCTGGTTGCTAAACAGATGTTTCTCAGCTCTTTCCTATGTTCAACATTTTGTCTGCAAACAGATATATACTTGGGAAAACTGATTCTGATAGAAATGTTACTTAGGAAAAGATCACTGACAGATTAATACAATTAATTTATTACGGTTATGACTGTGCCTGCATACACAAAAATGTTCTTCATTAAAAAAAAGGAGAAAAAGCTAGCACTAAAAAGTTAAAGTGAAAAACTTTTTCCCAAGTTAATATTCATGAAAAAACATGCCTTTGATTTTTTTTCTTATATTTAGACGAGCAAGTGATTTCACTACTACAGCAGCTATTTGCAGACTTCAGCCTTTTAAGAAGAGCACCAAATAAGACAAAGATTTTTTTTTTTAAAGTACAGTCTAACCTATTTCTTCTTTAACAATGAGTTGGTTGATATTCCATTACCAGCCTTGTACAGTTACTTGCAATTCTTACTTTTTGTATAGGGAGAACTGAAATGAACCAACTTACGTGATACACGGTGCCACTCCATCTCCTTGAGTAACACACTGCTCTGTTTCTTCTAACTGTGGGCATTCGCTTTCACTGCCAACAGGGAGCTGTTTAATGGTCCGTGATCTTGTACGACTCCCTTTAGGGGTTGTCATGTCAAAGCAGGTTTTGGAGCAGGGGGTCCATTCTGACCACTCTGACACCTGACATTCCTTCGTGATCACACAGGATTGGAACGTAATGGGAAACTTGTCTTGTTTGCAAAAGCTGTAAGAAGAAGGCATCACAGTTTTCAGCACATGTATTCATAGTCATGAGCTCCAACAGTTAAGTGCTGCTCATCACACCATGCAGACAGTAAATATCTGAAAAGCTGTGAAAGTCCAGTCTACGTGCATTTGATCCCAAAAAGTTAGGCAAAAAGGGTTTTTGGGAAACTGACTCAAACCAGATACATAAAATTTGCTATAATTGGAAATAACTGGTGTTGCCATATCTGTGATGAAAATTGAGTCCCCATACATATTGAGAAGAACAAAAGAGTATATAAATAATTACTTCACCACTTATTTTTTAATTTTTAGGCATACTAAATTATTTTTCTTGGAAAAAAAAAAGGAAGGTGAAGAATCAATAACAGAGATGGCTACTTGAAGTTTTTTAAGCAAACCAAGTACTCAATGCCATGTTTCCCTCATTTCCAGACTATAAATTATCTACAAATACAATGTAAAATATATTGAATACAAGGTCACTAATTATTTGCTTTGTTAACAGTTGGTAAATTGCCACAGCGGGGCCTCAGGATCTAAAAGGGGAATGACCTCTCCCTTAGAACAAAGCTTTCCCTGACAGTGTATCACAATACTCTTAATCTACTGTTCCTCATGAAGACCGTGATTTCATTTCCATACTCCATCTGATAGCTTCATTCACAATTTACATAGGTTGTCAGCAAGATTTTCTACCTCTAAATGCCTCTGTATTTTCAGAGGCATTTCTGTATTTCATGCTTTAACAAGAAACTAACTTATTTCTACTTTAAAGATTGATTTGCAATAGGAAAATGAGCAATAGAGAAGCAAAAATATAATTCAACTTATCATATCTCTAACTTCTTAAATATAATTAAAACATAAATATATTTGTCCTGTCTGCTTTGGAATAAAATTCTGGTTTCTGAAGTAGTTAAACAGACAGGAAAAAGATTTATTTGTACTGCAGATGTCACAATGAAACACTCTTTTCAGTACCAGCTCTATAAACAACACAACAAGGCCTCATTTCTTTTCCCCTTAATAGCATACAGAATACTACAGAACAATGAATATTTACAGAAATTTTGTTGCTATACAAAACTTCACCCTATCAGTATATCTAACATTGTGTTGAACCACTAATAACAAATTCTCATGCTACTATAACTAGGAAAATTTGGATGAGACTACTAGGAGGTTTTAAAGCATAGTAAATGGTATACACAAGGCAAAGCAATTCTGTATCTTGCTAACATAAGATCTTGGCTGTGGATACTGTGTCAGCAGGCTCAGAAGGAGGTTGGATGACTGTGGACAGGAAGTCTACATATGGATACTAAAATGACTAGGCAAATAATACACTTGCCACCATCCCTAATCCATTGACTGTGGATACTGGAGGAATACAAAAGGAAAGGACTGCAATCAGTAGCCAGGGCTCATATGCTTCATCTTTAAATAGCATCTTTCTTTATCACTGCTGGGGACACTGCTGGGCTTGACAGACCATAGGGGATTACTCAGCAGGGGATCTATTATGTTCTTACTATGAGAAAGGTCAGGGAAAAAAACATTCCCAAAACCTAACATATGACAGACATCATTTATTCTGCTTAAGGACAGAAAGTTCACCTTGTTTGGGGTTAAAGATACTCTGGGCTTTTGAGAAAATTTTTCTTTTATACTGAACTTTTTTCACCTTCATCTAGCCCCATCTAGCATAGGACTACAGTACTGCCAAATTTAATATAGCAGATTCTGTACCTTTGACAAAACATATAGACTCATTTAGACCACAAAGACACACATTTTAATGACTAGAGAAAAGATCTGCTCCTTATGGGTTTTAACATGGACAGTATTTGCCAGTCATTCTGGAGAACAGATGACATCACCTCAACAGATGACATCACCTCATCACCTCAACAGATGACATCACAAGTTCGTTTCAATTGTGACACCTCTGAGAGCAGACAAAATCCAACTCTTCATACATATTTTGACTGCAGCTGGGTTAAATTATAGACACTTATTACCAGGCAACATGGCCAAAATTGCTACCTCAAAGTAGCTTCAGTATGGAATGAGGAGATCCCTTAATGCTAAGCTTCATGAGCTTAATATCTGCTTCAAAATTTATTTGAGAGAAGTGTTACATGACAAAGATCAACTCTGATAAGTTGCTTTACTAAAGAAATGAATAAATTATCTTTCTTCATGGAAACTACCTTCAACCTGCCTGTGTCCTCTGTCACAAACCTAAAGATGTCCCTGGCTGTGACCGGCTATGACTCCCACTCAGCTTCATGCAGAGATTTTTTTTTTCCCTGATAAGGGAAACCTCCACTGCAACACAAAGGGTTCGTGTTTGTTAGAATGATTGATGCATATGAGCAAGGAGACCTTGGGCTGCAATTAGGCACAAAAGAGTGCACTTAAAAGTTTATAAAAATAACATTCTGATCTAGTTAAACTTAAAAAGAGTTTTAATCACAGATTTTCTGAACAAAGTGGGAAAAGTGGACAAAACTGGGCCCATGTATTGAGAAAAAAACACCACAATCCTGTTTCCCCATAACCACAATTGAAAAAAAACCCCAAAACACTTAAGCAGAAAGTTGTCAATCAACTCTACTTAAAAATTAAGGCCGTCCCTGCAAACTTATGATAATTATTGATGTTTGAAGGATATAGTCATCTGAAATATTACTATAGATGCCAGATACTTTTCTGTCTCCAAGTCATACTAGGTCATTCACAAAGGACTCAACATAGGCATTACTGCACCTTCAGATAACAAATTTTCGTTATACAGATCCTTAAAGTGTAATTGCTATATATGCAAAAAAACTTTCTGAATGTTTCTTGCTTTTCAGTACCCCAGTAGTCCCAAAAGCCATGATGCTGAAGTCCCTCTGCAGGTCATGATGCAAAATGTTTAAAATTTAGACCTATATTTGTTCATGGGACTCACCTGAAAAGTTATTTGGTCAGGGGCACAGATACATCAGCCTAGTACTTTCCACTTCATCCTCTGTTTATCTTTTTATTAAAATCTGTTATTGATATTGATACAGCTTATGTAATTACTATATTAATTATTTCTATATGTGGGTACAAAGTGTTAACAAGCAAGCAGGAAAATAAATGGATAAAGCCATGTGCCACTTGCAATGTTACATAAATATTGACAAGTAACTCATATCATTGTAAGTCACGAGCATACAACCTCTTCACTGTTATACATCTGCCATATTTTTGTGAGAGGGCAGAGCAGGTTACTATTAGCAAAAGAAATGACTGACCAGCAAATTAGCTGTTGTTTCTTCTTTTGACACTTGGATTTCTTTGCATCAGTTGAAGAAACTGCAAGTGCTAATTGCATGGTCATTATCAAGAGTTTTATTTCATATTGCAGGAAGCAGCTGTGTTACATTCTAGACCAACTAGGGAGCAGGGATGCATCCCATTTGAACTCTGAATACCAAAAATCTCCCTAAATAAAACCCAGTTAAAACTCTTTAGTTCAGTAAATTATTATGGAGGTGCTTCAATCTCTTCAGAATTAGATTATAGAAAGTAGTAGATTATACAGCAGATTACAAATCCTTTCCCTCACTACCACCTTTTCCTTTCCCAAGCACGTGTACACCTACTGCGTGCAAGTAAAACAACCTACACTTAATTTCATATTGCATCTTTACATACTTCTCTTTCCCAGGAAATTTGGGAATAATTAATTTGATTTTCCAAAGTCCCCTCTCATTTTTCAAATATCCTCTTTCTTCTTTTTTTTTTGACTCTCAACATCTTTAAACTATTTGCAGAAGATTTTCACTTTATCTCACCAAGAGAAGCAAAAGTTTCTCAAATCTTTCAGTGCAGATGATTATATATTGAGATTATATATATGTATATAATACATAATAATTATATATTATTATATGTAATAATAATAGGTGGTATAAAATGCTAACTCTGAAAGATACACATGCCACTTCAAAAGTTCAGGATATGCAATAGAGTAGCTGATAAGGTTGATCATATTCCCTTTAAAGATCTGATCCAAGAAAGTCCATAATTTAATTCTGAATTGAAATCTGGGAATGTCTTTGTTGCACAAAATAGCGTGTTCTGGGTTTGGTATCTGAAGTTACAGATTTGATGTCCATGAATAATTTAATGCAAAGTTTCATTTTATTTCACTTTGCACTGCTTGATGGATTTATTAATCTGATTACCCTAAATTGGATGAATTTTCTTACAGGAGTAAAAGCACATGTGCAGGTAACATACCAGAAGATTAAAAAAAAGACAGTTAATATTAATTTAGTAATATCACCCAAAGCACTGGAAGTTCTACATCAAACTTCTTCATGCTGCATGTATTTTCAGAAGCATCTTAAGTATACACCGTATGCAAAATCAGACATTAAAAAAGCACAGGAGTGCACAAAGAAGTCTTCATTATCAACCCATACAGTTCTGCCCAAATACCTGTTGGGAAAGCTCAAAGAAAAATTAACTGAGTTACATGAAAATGCTGTTCTAAGTCAACAGAGCAAATAGGATACGAGAAGAGTAAGGTAACACATAAAGTCTGCAAGAACTTGTTCTCAATCCAGTGAACATATTCAAAGGCCTAAGTGTATTTTGGCAGGGATTATGCAATTTGAAATAATACTGTGGGTTGAGAAAGTAACATTTTAGACAAAAGATGTCTCTGGTGGGGAACTGAAGCTCAAGGAATATATGAGGATGTAGATGAAGGCAATCCCAAGCAAAACAAAAGATCACAGATATGAATGAGTCCTGTTGCTATTAAGCCAACTGCAAACATATTCCTGACCTCAGAGACTTAGATTAGATAAATGAACTAAAGAAAAAGGCAGTGCCAGGTCAAAGGGCCAAATATAGAATGTAATTGCTATTCAACCTCTTTTGGAAATGTCTGGTCAGGAATTTGTGTCTACTCACATTCTGTAGACTAAATTTTTGCCCTTAGAGCAATAAATAAAAAAACTAAATATCGCTTTGGATAGGAAGGCTCCCCCTGAGGATTTCAAAGTAATATATGGGATAATTAAGGCTATGGACACACAAACAGAGATTGAAGCCTGAGGCATAAGGCCTAGAGCAAATTACACTATAGTACCTGTGTACAAATGAGCAAGATTTGCAGCTGAAAGCAGTTTCTTCATTGGAAGACAATCTTTTAAATGTGTGATAAAATCAGATTAGTCATGAGATAAAATACTTCTGAGATATCATAAGTTTCTACGAGTAAGTAAATAACACTTTCATAACTTCTAAAAGCCAAGACAGTTTGATTTTAAATATTAATGACCTGCTTGAGGGTTTGTAATCTCAGTCTCAAAATTTGTTTTTTAAATTGTATTGAAGAGTCACGAAAGACACCACTGAAATTTCCTCCTCTAGTAGTTCAAGTACAGCAGTAAGTCTTATTTTACTCTGTGAGCTATACATAACTTATTCGTACAACAAAGAGATTTAAGGGTGTTCTTCCTCTCCTTGCCTCCCCCCATACTATATAGCACCATAGGGATTAGATATCCCATTCCTTTGGTCGATGAGGAAGGGCTGTAGTTTCAGAACCCACTCTGCCAGCACCTCTGGGCAAGAAACTTTCTCTACGAAGCTTTTTGAAGGAGGCTATTCTATTTTTAGCAAAAAATTCAAGTTCTGCATGTACTACAGAGCAAAACCCCAACAACATAATATAAGTTTCGAACATCCAAGACTGAATCAATTAACTAAAAACTCAAGAGGATTGAAGATGACATAATAAAAAATTAGGGTAGCTGCCCAGGGGGAGCCTATATTCAGTATGATATGAGGAGGTTCAGAAGTTCAGGAGAAAAAGGGAGCTGCTTCTGAAGATTTCAGATCAAAGCACAATCAACATGCTAAAGAAATCCAGAAATCTTTAATAGGTTTTTAAGTAGCTTCATGTAAATACTAAGGTAAAAACAAAGACTGTCTGGCAGATATGGTTCCCTCAGAGCATAATAATTTAACCATTTCTTGGACTTTCATGTCCTTCAGAGCACCAGGTGTCTCCCATAACCAGATGCATTATCAGGAACCATGAGAGCCTCTCTTGAATTCTTGCTGATCTCATGGGACATTACATCAGTGAATGTCATTAGAAAGAGAGTTTTCCAACTTTTCCACTAGCCACAAGAAGAAAAGTATTGAAACACAAGACCATTTGACCAAACAAATTTGTCTGCAGAAAAAGACTTGAAACAATGACAAATTGCCTACAGAATACCAGAACTAGTTGTTAATTGAGCACTTGAAAACCAAAAAAACCACACATACACAAAAGCAGGCTTGAAGGGGTTGCATCTTGACTGAAGGACAAACTAGTGCTAGAATAAAAGTAAATTTGTGATTCAAAACTCAACAACTTTAATTCCCCCCAAAAAACCAGGCCATTAAGCCAGATAGATAAACAGTGTCCTTGGAAGACACTCTAGAGCCACATATGAACATCAGTCCAAATCCCAAAGGATTCTTAAAAAAATGAAGAAATTAAAGAAGGGATTTGAAGAAATGCGTGTTTTACTTTTCTCAGCAGAGAGAATCTCAGCAGAATGCTTACCAAAGTTTGCCTAAATCTCAGTAGATTGCTAGAGGAAATGAGGGACTGTGAGGAACCCTGTCCAAAGACCTCTGCTTCTCATTGCTGTAACCTCATAGTGAAAGGGTAAAACATCTACCACACCATTAATTAGCATCACATCCTAGAAAAGGCAGTCCTAGATTTTCCTGCTCTCCACCAGAGCTACTTCACAGAAATAATCTGGTCCTATAAGAAGGTCAAATCAACCTCTGAAACATATACACCCATGTGTGAAATGTTCTAAATTAACATTGAATGATCACTGCGTGATTCATGAGGCCTGAGGAAATCCAGTAATACCAATACTGAATATTTATCCTTTGTGTTATTTTGGATTAAATCTAGATCTTAATAAAGCATATGTGTAGAATCTCCTTGCTCTTTACCTGACCATAAAAGATGCTTAAGACCTTAAAAGATGCTCTGTATAATTTTTTAGGATTTTGGAGATAACATACAGAGACAATTATCAAGCACAGTATCCCAATGAGTTGCAACAAGTGATCTATCCTCTGTGTAGTGTTCTACTCAAAGTGTTTGTACAGCTTACTGGATGCATTAACATCAAAAGCAAACCAATCCAATGAGCCCTATACCATTCTTTGATCAAAGGTATAACTGAATTTTGAAAGAGATTGTGATAAACTCTTTCATATAAAGAAAAAATAGCTTCCTTTCTCATAAAGAAAATGAAATTAAAAAAAAAATAAAATCTGTTTAACAAACAGGTACCAGCCAGCAGGAATAGTAGAAAGGTGATATATAGCCAGTACTTAGATAACCCCCATGAGTTACTCTAAAGATATGAAATGCAATTTGTAAAGCCTAGTTATCTTTGAGAGTTTCAGTTTACAGTTAATAGACACTTCTTTCTTTAAAGACATTAGTGAAAATACAGTGCCTGTTGTATTTTTTTTTCTAGTGGCAAATGTGATGACTATCCCTCATGACACAGTCCTGATTCATTTTCCTACAGCTGCACTGTTTAATATTGGTCATACCGTACATTGTTCTGAGAAACTGTTAGTACATCACAGTATAATGGGCTGTTATAATCACACAAACAATAAGGCCACTTTTATTCATTTACAATTCAAGTACTGTCCACCCAAGTGCTTTCCACAAGACTACTTTCCCATCATCCTTCACAGCTATAATTAGTTCTGCCAACAAAGATGCATAGTCAAAATGGTTTTCAAAAAAACCAAAGCCCCTCAGGCTTTCTAAATTACAGAAGAAAACAGAGATTACAACTACTGTGCCAAGGAAAAAATATTTCAGCTAATACAAGCAAAGCAACAAGAAGTTCTATTACACTCAAACAAGAAGCTACAGCCTGGGGCTACTGCAGATACCACGAGTGTCCTAGGAGACAGGAAAGAAAAGGTTTTTAGAGAGAGGTACTATCTTTCACAGTCCAAAAATATGCACATCCCATGCTATAGAAAACTTCAAAAGTGATAGAGCACACTATTTGGCAATAGTCTATACAAATTACTTACTGAAGCTTTTTTTGGATGAGGGTTCCCTTTGTCAGTGAGAATATTTGATACAATGCATTAATCAGTATTTACTTCAGCCCTAACTATCAACTAGAGTCACAGAGTTAATGGCAAAGAAAAGAAAAAAAAAAAACAAACACCACCAAATTTTGTCAGGGGAAAAAAATGCAATCTTGAAGTTAAAATATAAAATATATATATTACTTTAAATTATATTACTAATATTAGTTGTGTCTTAGGAATTATTTTAGATATGTACCCTATACTGATGCTTAGCTTTGACAAATGTGCTTCATTTCCATCTTCAACATCTGAAAAAAGCATTCAACTGGGAGGTGGGTTGCACATCTTATTTCCAGTGGGAGCACTGGAAATTAGGCACTGAAGTACCTAACTGCCATTCTGGGGATATGGAAATGAAGCAGAATCTGTGACTTTCCATCCTGTGCTCCTTCCCACTCTCTGGGGGACAGTATCTCCCAGAAAGATTCCCAGCTCACATGCTGTACCATAATTTCATAAAGCTCATTGAGAAAACAGGGTCATACTCTATGTCCCAGACAACTCCTAGCAGTCACATAATAATAAAAAAATCCTCTAAGCAAGCAAAACTTTCTAGCTTGCTCCTACTGACACTATTTACAGAGTATGATATCATACTGATATAAAGATGCCTGAAATTTAGGAAAATGTTCCTTGACTTGTTCATTCAAGTCAATCAATTTAGGCATGTTGAAGTAAATTAACATAAAAATTATCTGACAAAGAGACAGAAGAGATGCATAAAAGTACTATGTAGGAGAAACTTTGTTAAAGATCTCAGAGACTAATTCCATTTACCATTGTGCACCTTAATCTCATAGTAAATTAAGAACAGAAATTCAACATAAAATTCATTTGTTCATCTACAGGATTTATGGCCAAAAGAGATTATCAGAACATGTAGCTCAACCCTCATTACATTACAAGCTATTATATTTTGCTAAGGAAGACCAATTACATATATATGAATAACAAATGCATTCCACAAAGGCATCCAATCTTGATGCTTTGCACCAAAATATATGAATGTCATACATCTAAATGACAGAACAACTGTTCACTATATGAAAAGAGTTAAAATATGGTGTGGAGAAAGAAATGGTTCAGTGCAGTTGTTTCAATTATTCAGCACAGTGTGCACGTTTCCATCTTAAATCTAGATTTTGGCATTGTATGTCAAACACATAGCAATACTGACAAGCCACTGTCAAAACAGCAGCCTCAGTAAAATGATGGAGCAGGTACTTAGAGCAGGAAGGAACAACCAGTGAATAATATTCTGCATATCCACTGAAGCTACTGTCTCAACCAAAATCACATTTAAAAAAAATCTACAGGATGCTTTTGACTTTCAAATTCATGGAACTTCTAAAAGCATGGCTGAAAATGGTAGGGAAGCAATATGTTTGCATCCTGTTTATTTAGTAATGTTTAACATTTTTATTATCCCAATGCATCTGAAAATTACCATGTAGTTTGTACTATGTTTTCTTCCAAGATGACTTGCTTCTTCCCTGTCCATTTACAACAGCATATGCTGTAAATGATTCCAAGTTAATTTATCAAGACTACTGTATCCAGCTCATTATCCATATATGTGATACTGCTTATGGCTTCTAAACTCTTACAGTGTGATAAGCTTGGAAGCTTTTTATACAAAACAAGCTATAGATCTGCCTTTCAAGTAACACAAAACCCACTTGTAGACATGCACACTTCCATCAGGTTCTTAATGAAGGAGCTAAAGGTTGCTTATGCTCCTGTCCTCTCTGAATTGCTATTCCCTCACCTTCCCACAGTCTGTCTCTTTGAAACTACTCTACCTTAGCTGCTGCCACTCTCATACACATCACCCTTCCTATCTGTCACCTCACGGAGAAAGCTCAGAAAAATACAGCAAGTCTTTCAAGGCTACTTCTGAGCAAGGAATATATTACAGGGTCCAACAAACTGAGCTGCTGTATTATGGTCTGAATCTCTGTTCTATTTGCTCTCTGACAGCATATACCTCAGGGTGACTTGCCTGCCTCTCCAAATCAATACCATAAAGCACCAGGCTTATACCACTTTTTTTTATCCTCCTCCACACAGTCTATAACTAAAAAGGAAAGTGAGAGTCCCTAAAGTAGATAGCGACATTCATTGCATGATTTGGAAGGTGAACACTTGTATTAGGAGGCTTCAGGTCCTAGAAAGAAAAAAGTTAGAATGCCATCCTAAAGGAGACTTTTCTTCTGCCAGTACATGCTAGATATCACCTGTCCATTAGCATATATACTCAGCTGGCCATTCTCTAATTTCTTAGTCCCTGGGTATCCAGCTTAAGAATTGTGGCGCCTAGTGAACACAGTGGTTTATGCTTTAAGCAGATAGAGGTTTGTGTGAAATAAGCTGAAAGATCAGGCTTTATATACCTCAAACTAGATGCCCATAATTAGCAAGACAATTCCATAATAAAATGGCCCTGTCTTCTCTCATGTCTCAGCTATAATACTGGAATCAATAAAAGCTTGAAGTCTCCTGGAGCTGAAAGTTAGTAAAGTGCTGCAATGAGAACATTGTGGAAACTTCCAAGGGAGTTTAAGTGTGGATGTAGTTTGCTAGATAATGCATCAATGAACAGAGTAAGTGAGGAGAATTAAAATAATTAACAATTACTTTCAGAGAAGGACAGAGGTGAAACAAACAAAGCAAGATCAGGCAATCAAATGCATGAAGTAGCTAAACTAATCTCCCCAGAAACTGGTCAACATTCCTTAAAATTTGGATGATTTCCATTTCCACCATTATGTTCCACAGTTGTGGAAAGAAATAAAAGCCCTGAATATATCTAAAATTTTATTGTTGTTTCTTGAATTTTCACTAGAAAGTCATCAGTAATGCTCAGCTTCACAAGCAGGTCTCTGCCACAGAGGGGCTGCCAAGGGACTATCACCTAGTTCTAGGGACTGCAGCCAAATACAGTTGATGGGGACCATTTCCTACTTGGTCCTTTACGTTTCTACACACACCACCCTCCCTCCCTTCCCCCTTCTTCATTCAGTGGTGTTTTAGTCCCAGCTAAGCAAAGTTAACAAATCATATCCAAATTATGGAGGAAGAGAATGGAAATAGCGCAGAAAACTCCCTGCAAATTTGTTGTTGTTGTTGCTGGTTTTTTGGCTTTATCTACAGCTCCCTTTATAGCCATTTGATAAGCTAAATGATTCTTAGCACTTGCAGGCTGTCCCCATGTCTGCTACAGGGGAACATGATGTGCTTTTCAAGTGAATTTCAATGTATGTGTTGAAGTGCAGAAAGATACAGGCCAGGAAGATACTTCTGGTTCCATGTTCTTACAGTTATGAATGTCTGTGCTTCTAACCTGTTCCAGTCCCTCCAAATACCAAATTCTTCCCCAAATCCAGTGCCAGTGGGTTCTCAAAGCACCTCAGTAAAACAGTTTTATGAATTAAATGCTGCTAAACCATATTTTTTCCTCTTATACTAGTATAAAACAGCCAAAGAACTTTTGCAAAACTTTTCCCCAAATGTCTGCTCAGGACAGTTATGAGGAAAAGTTTGAGACCAAATTATAACAATTTGGCAGAGCAGAAGACATAAAATTCAGATAATTTTATGAGGCACAAACATCACAGCTTGGAATAATTCAAACTGACATGATTTGTAACTCAAAAGGAACTTTTATATATCTTTTATGTTTCTCTACATTTACAGTGTACTCTATAATGGCTCTCTGTGGGATCTCTGGCAAACCCCCTTTTCACCCAAAAAAAGAGGAAACATTTCAGAGGAACAGTATTGCCTTCTACATTACCATCAATACTTCCAGGTTTTGTTAGCCATCCAGAGTAGTCATTTTCTACATCGCCTTAAAGGACTGAAGCCTGTCTTCTCCAACATTTCTATTTTTAAAATATATTCAGTGCACTGGAACCTCAGACTAAGGGAAACATTGCAAATACAGACCATGTAACACATACGTTATTGCAGAATGAGGAATACAAAATCCAATATTTCACCCTTCACAGGAGACTGTGTATCGTTCACTCTGCAATAAAATGTATAAATTAAACTTTGATTTTCTTGTTTCACTTCTCTTTACCATGCCTGGTTTGCTGATGTGTCAAGAGAATTTTGCTTTTTGAAGTTTTGCTGACAGTGTTACAGAACCATTTTCTCTGGAGCACCCTTCTGAAACTTGTTTTTTGAAACCCTTTTTATACTATACCAATTTTGCTACCTCTGCAAAAAAATATTACTTGCCTGAGGGTTTTTCTTCTTCTTTCAGTCATGCTGCCAGGGGGCTGATTGTTTCTGATTGCTAAAGTCAAAACTCCCTGAACATGGCCTATTCAAGCTGAAGAGCATTTCACAGGAGCACAGCAGGTTTTCCAGTCACCTTACTTGTCTATATTATTTAGTAACACAGTTACTATGTGATGGGGGTTATAAAATCACTTGAGCTAGATGCATCTACAAACTAGGCAGAAAAATAATTCTATTACATGAGATTCTGGAAGGCCAATAATAGAATAAAGCATCTGATTGCTTAGTGAAAAAAAGTGAAGTGTAAATGAAAAAAAATTAATATATAGGTGTCATACATGTATAAAAGTGTCTGAAAGCTAAAGTATTGTTGCTGGGATTTTTCATCTAAGTCATTTAAGTGTTTTTTTTTTGTTCTCACTATACAGCTGCAGGAAAGATGGTATGTCAGTTAAACATGATGGGAAGACTTGGAAATTCTGAGTGCATTTACAACATAGAATTTTATCCATTAGACATCAAAATGTCTACTGCATCATGTGTACAATTTTCTCCCCTGTGAACGGGCCCTACGTGGTATCATATCTATTGTTTCACTGCCTCAGGCAAGAGGGTTTCATCCATTTCCCTGCTACAGCCTTAAACGTACATATACATTATAATACCCTGAGGTATCCGAAATTAAGACAGCTTTACTGATCTGAGTGAATTAAAGAGTGAGCATCAAAATTATGAGTAAACTATGCCACTGACTTCTAATTATACTTCCTTTTAACCATTCATCAGGGCCTCAGCACATGAATGTTTACCTTCTCCCAGGCAGAGTGTGGGCTGCATGATGTGAGGCTGGAAAAGGAAAAGTAAAGGAAAGCCAGTACTGCAGCCAGGACCTGGGACTGCCTGAGCACACTGATTTTGAGATTCCTTGTGCAAGCATTCATCCAAGTGTGGGCCAACATCTGAATGAACTGTGAAAATGAAAGTGAGAAGAGGCTGCAGAAACTACACAGTAAGCCCCTGTCCCCTGACTGTTACAGGAAGTGTGTCATGACTGACATGTGCACTCCCAACCTATTATTACAAACTTTTGAAGATGAAAATGCCACTCATTCCCTAGACAATCTCTTCCAGAGCTTCACTATTCCCAGTATTGTGAAATTTAATCTCATCCAGCACTGCAATGATTAGCCCAGTATTGCTTTTCCTATACATCCATAGTATAGTATGCAGAACACCTTGTTCCATTCTTTCTTGTGATAAGTTTTTTTCAGACACATCAATTCTTCACTCTTATGTCTTTCCTTTCACCTAACCATCCAAATCTTTCACTGCTTCCCTGAAGGTAGGGATCTCTCACCATTTTCTTTTTTACGGCTGTATCCCCTTCTTGAAAGAAAATACAGTCAAAAATGTCTATTGCAGCTGAAAAAATGAATCATTCCTGACAAAAAGGCTGCAAGTTTTGTGACAGAATGTTTAACTGGTTCAACAAAACTTCAAAGTGAAGTGCCCTCAAAAACATTCACAGACACTACTGTAGTAGCAATGCCTTATTCAGCAAGACATTTTAGCCATTTCACAGTTGAAGTAAAATTGATTAATCATGCATAGAACTAGAGGGAAGGAAACAGAAGGAATCACATCAAGGACAGAAAAAGGTAGAAAAGACTGAAAGATTTTTGAGTTGGTCAGAAACATTGTGGGGAACAATGAAAGCCAAAAAACATGAGCTAGCAAAAGAACACCAGGTAACACAAACCAGTGACGTCTGACATGGTTGTGGGAAAGTAGCCAGAAGCCTTTGGAAAGAGCTATCAAAAGATCTGTTTCTGACGGAACTCTTTAAAAGTAAAATAATGAATAAATTCTTCAAAAATCAGGAAAAAAAGTGAAAAACAGCATAAAGGTGCAGATGAGAAAGAATAAGAGGGAAGAGGTGGAAGAAACAAAGAGGTTTTGGAGTCTCCCTTTCAGGAATTTTGCTGTCGGAATCAACTAGGACAAATGACATTTCATGTTATTCTACTTCAAAACAAAAGGAACTGAAACGAATTGATAGAGATTGTTCATGCAGCATCTTTCTCCCTGTTTTCTAATTTTATTGTGAGCCAGACCCAGCCCAGGTTCCCATTAGTCTTTGTGCTCAGTGTCTTGAAAGCAGTGACATCATCTCTTCCAAACATTCATGACCTATTAGAGAGCATAAGCTTCCCTAAATCTACAAAAGCAGACATTTGAGAAATACATCCATATTTTTCTGAGCAAATCTATTTAGAGAAACTGAGGTTAGGAACTTAGTATAGTTCATAATGTACATTTATGTGATACTTAGTATGATCACCAACACAATTTGCATATCCCGTGTCACAGAAACATCTTGAGCTTGATGAGGGATGTTACAGGAGAGAGATGTCTCCAATTGAGATGCAGGATTGTGTAAAATACAGTGTGCACTTACGCATACTTTACTTTAAAAAGAGAAAAAAAGACGGGCAATTAACAAATTGTGGTTACCTCAAAGCAGTAGTTTTCCCATTTCTGTGGGTACATGTGACCTGCCTGGTTTGGTATCCAATTTGTATGTCCCAGTATTTGTTCTCCTGTCTATTCTGTCTGTTTCGATTCCTCTTCTTCTTAATTAACTCATGAGCCTCAGGATCCCGAACTGCCTTTTCCCGGTCCTTTTCCTTGTCTTTGTTCTTCCCACGTTTCCTCGCTTGCCTTATTTGCCTGGAATGGGGCACTGAGCACGTGCTCCAGGGTCCCACGTTTAGGCTGTAGAGGCTTTCTTCAGCAGTGCAGGGACTAGACTGACAGATCTGAAACTCGGTGAGATTAGGACAAGCGGAGCCACCAAACTGCGGTGGAGCCACAACGTGCCGAGTTCGATGCTGGAGCCCGTTCCCACAGGTCTTGGAGCACTCTGACCAGGGGGCAAATTCGGCCACGATGCAGTCCTGCCGGCATGGGATGAGGCACGCCTGCTCCTGGCGGGGCTTGGGCTCAAAGTATTCACAGATTGCATCCTCAGCTGGCACCCCGTTGGACTTCTGGATACAGGTGATGTCCCTTGTCTGGATCCCTTCCTCCCCTCTGTGGCACTCCAGGGGTTTCTCATGGCTGCGGGAGAGAACGGGCCGGCACTGGTTCCAGCTGCCAATCTGCCAATCGTACAGCTCCTTGTGCCAGTCACAGACCCGAAAACAGCTCTGCTGGTTGTCTGGCCTCTCCTGCTGCTTGCAGTTTGTGGGCAGCGTGGTCCAGCCCTCCACGTGAGCACACCACACCGCTCGTGTCTGGATGCCACCTGGACCACATTCATCCCCCATGCATCTCCCCCACGGACCTGAAAAACAAGAGAAGATGTTAATGTTGCACACTTAACCATTTTTCTGCCCTGGTGTAAAAGCCAAGCTCACAGAACCAGTTTTGTATTTCCTATATAAATACATTCTTGAAGAAACTCACACTTGGAAAATACAGAACATGTATGGGATTATACTTTATCTCCAATTTTTATGATTACAGATACATTTCACTTTTTATTGCAGATAATTTGAATTATCTGCAATTATAAAGTCATCATGTAGCTTTGAGCTGCAAGTCTGGAGCCAAAGTCCTCCCCTCAAAGGCATGAATCTAATCTTCTCTCTCCCCTGCACGAATATTCTTTCCTAGAGGGCTTTGTTTTTCCCTGACATTTCTACTACACTATTCATTACACCCTGATGTCAATTAATATCATATTCTCTTCCTCCCATATTGTGTTAAATAATGAAAACAACAACGTAAGACATGCTGAAAAACAGAGGTAATTTCAGGTAGACCACTTTCATTTTTCCTTATTTTAGAACTAGACTAAAAATTAAAAGCCAGTTAAGGAGCATTTGTTCAACACAATCTGTGAAATGATTAACCTTACAGGATAAGTTCTTGAAGATGGAGACAGAGTAGTTGTTAACAACTTGGAAGAACAGAAGTTGTTGTAAATATCTCTGAGATCTATGGTAAATACTCAATATTTTACTATTAGTGGTAAAAAAAACCAATACAAATTACATCCTTGAAAGCTGAAATGCTTGCTTTTTCCATTATGAAAACCTACAATATTCATCCAGTTCAATTCACAAAATCCTCAAATCAGAGTGTAAACAAACTGTATTTTTCTGGGGTTTTAATGCTTACCCTCAGATGCACTGTACATTGACTTACTATGAAAGAGAAGAGAAGAGGAGAGGGAGAGGGAGAGGGAGAGGGAGAGGGAGAGGAAACCCTGTAATCATTTCACAAAGTCTACCTGAAGACACACAGAAGACATTTTCTCTGACTGTAGAGTGCTCACATCATTCATGAAGAAACTGGGACCAGGCCACACAATCCTGTCATCTGAATGACCTCAGTAACAAGATTATTTGTGTGAGTAAAATTGTGGGAGATGCTGGGTTAAGCCTTTGTTATTTCCAAAACAGGTTAAGAGAATAGTTCTGGTACTGCACAAGAATAAGTTAAATGAATTATGGCAGTAACAAATTATTATTTGGAATATGGAGCCACATCTTATTACTGATTCCCATGAGCTGTAAAACTCTCATCGACTCTTCAGCACAATTTTCAGCTGTTCATCCAACATTAACTTCAGTAGCAATTTGAGAATGGGCTGATGGTAGGCTACACACTTAGCCTCTGCTCCTCATCGCCTCCTTTTTAAGCAGACACTGCGGTTGAACAGTTTGTTTGCAGTTCTAAAATCCTAAGCATTAAAGCTCAATAGCAATGCCAGCTGGCAGAGGCCTGCTCAGCTCATGGAAACTCCTCCGTATTTTTTCGCAGATTAAGTTAGAATTAGGGTTTCCAAGGTTTAGCTAGCTATCTAGAAAAATAAATGTGTATTAAATACGAATACATTTCAGTTTCCATTTCAGCAAGATTACCCTACTTTATCTCTAACCAGTCTTCCACAAATGACATAGTAATTGTTGTATTTAAGTGTATTTACACTGAGTTAAGAGATACCATTTCCCCAGAATATCGCTTTGAACATTTTAATAACTAAAAAGAAATAAAGATCATAGACAATACTCATCTAAAGAAGAGATGCTAAAACAATTGTGATTGAAATAAAGGTAAATAATTACTCTTCAAAACTATGAAATTCTGCCTTACCAGATCACTGCACCTTGTGCATATTATGTGTGTTCAATGAAGAAATCCTTCTTTTAAAAGATTGGGTATTTACTGTACTCCAGAAAAGTTTACCCATTAGGGAATCTACCTCCAATCATTGATTATCCAAGAAATGACATTGTACCTGACATACAAATATCATCAATCCAATTCACGGACAGGCTTATACTAATGGAAATGATAAAAAAACCCAGCTTCAATGCACTAAATACTGTCTTTGGCAACATAAACATGGAACTGCACATGAGTGTGACAAGTGGCTAAATATAAGAGCTTTCACTAGATTTCAACAATGTTGTTTTTAGAACTGGACCTAAACCAGCAATGAGGTGCACAGATAGGCTCATGTATTAAACTGCATTTTGCTTTTAACTGTTTTGCTTTCACTGTGAAGGACTATACAGTTTTGTAAAAGCATTGTCAGTAAGTACCAACAAATCACATTTACACAAATCTTTGAGCAAATCACTAGGCAGCAACTCTAGTTTCATTTAGTTGTTGACACTAAGCTTTTAGTGATGTGTCTGATATTCCTGTTTCTCTGCATTAAGTCAATTTTTAACTTTAAATACAAAATAATCCTTTTAGAGTGCAAGGCCACAAGTACTTCATAATTTTTAATTTCCACTCTGCTGCACATCTCTCTATATGAATATGACAGGCCCCTAAAGCAAGCCTCTGCTTTGGGGCAGGGATCTGTTCAGACTTTCTTGTTAGTGAGTTTCCTCAAAAGACTGAACGGCTGCCACGCTAGACCAAATCAAGGTTCATTAGCGCAAACACTTAAAAACTTGTGAAGGGGTGAGGTATTAAAGAAGGAAAGCTGAAATCTAAAAAAAATAATAAAATAAATTAGTTATACACAATTTTTCCCTTGCCTGCTGAGTGACTCTGTAGTGAGTCTTTGCTTCCCTCCTGCACAATGACTTTCTGAGCAGCAGATCTATGATCTCTGGCCTTTAAGAATTCCTCTCCTGCTGTAGTCTGACCACCTACTCCCTCCCATATCATTTCCTTTCTCAATCTTTCTTTTCTACACTATCTTCCCCACCTTTGCAGGTGTCTCCAGAACCTTCTTCTTCAACAAATGCAACGTAAATCAGGAAAAAAAAAAAAAAAGTAATCGGTACCATTCTTCACGACTAGCCACATTGCTCTTTGGAGTTATGGAAGATACAGAAAAGAAGGAGAGAGAGGAGATCCTCTGCAATTCCTTTTACAAGTATGCATTTCTCTCTCCCAATTAAAAAAAGAGCTTACAATAATTCACTTCTAACTTAAGTGGCCTCAAGCATGTTGCAAGCATCAATGCCAGGCATAGTTCTCATTTGAAAATGACCACAGAAACGCAGGGAAATAATGTCTCTGAAGTAAATACAGGGGCTCTGTGACTTTGTCCAAATAACAAGAAATGCATCCCAAAGCAGTCCGAATACACTGTAAACTTGTTTTTTTTAATGGTCACAGACTGAAAAGAAGGCACCCAGTACATGCTTACAATATTTCTTTGCCTTCTGGTCAAGATGTTACTGAAGATAATGTGATAAAAAAGTTGAAGGCAGAGGCTCTGAATGACCCTAAGACGTATGAAAAAACAGATCACCTGGAAAATTCTTTTTTTTATATTACATAATCATTATGGGCAGTAAATTTACCACATTTACAAATGTGAAATTTTGTAATAAAAATAACCTCTCAGAAATTTGCATAGCATAGATCTGCAACTTGGCAAATGAAAGAGATCAGCAGAAAACAACGCAGAGTCTCACCCACCACCGTCACATAAAGGCTGAAGGAGGTGAGGGGGCAGCTGATGTTAAGCACTGGTAACAACAAAGGAAAGTCTTTAGGAAAGCTGTCAAACCTAATCAAGGCCTCATATGATGTTTTAATTTGTTCAGTTTCACACTGGCAAAAAAAAAAGCTGCTGCTTTTCACAGTAGCTGCTGCTACTGTGAATACACAGTAGTTTTGCTTGGGCTTTTGTTTTAAACGTATTTGTATGAAAAAGTCATAGCTTGCTTGTAGCAAGCTGTACTTTTTTCATGAAAATACAGTTATCTGCTTTTTCTTCAAACCAGTGTTATTACAAATGGCAATTACAGAAATAAAGAGAAAGCTTGCTTCTTATTTGTTGCTGAGAGTTGTCACTGTAGTCTTATTGAGTTTAAAATGCCATTTGTAATTCTTTGTCCTCTAAAGAGATTACTGTAAAATTCAAAATTAACACTATTTGAAGAAAAAATAACTTATTTTGAACTTTGATCCAAGGGAAATAGAGCTATATGAAAATCCTTTTCTCTGTCCACATATAAAAAAAATTTTAAAACCCAAGTCCCCAGCTATCCCCAAACATAAAACTCAACAAACCTCTTGAAACATCAAGCAAAGCATTACTCCCATTTTTAACAAGTGAGCACCACTGAAGAACTCTGAATTTTGCTGTACTTCCAGTGAGAACTGGTTTTCACTCATTTTGCGTTACTGGTTTGGTGCCTGTAAGAAGCATTAACAGTTTAATGCCAGCAAGAGAAGCTTGGACTGCACAAGACAATGAGCAGCTTACTTTACATTATTTTCAGAGGATTGTATTTAAAGAGACTGTGCAGAGCCCGATTAGCAGAAATCTACTTTTCTTAAATTCAGAAACAAGCTAACATCACACAATACCACAGGCTTCAAATTTCTTTGTATTACAAGAAGGTTGCAGTGAGGGCCCAGAAGGTTAAGTGGCTGATGCAGTTCTAAGTCAGATGGACACCACTATTACAAGATACAGTGCAAGCCTCAGTAGTAAATCTCAAGGGAGGTCAAAAAGGCACAGATCAAGAAGTCTTTGAAGGACTCGGGAGATGACAGTGAATGCAAACTGCAGCTCCTGATAGAGGAGCTGGTCAAGGAGCAGGATGAACAGCAGATCACCAAGAATGTAACAGCCTGCTACCAAAATCACTTGCAGATCTGCCTGGTTAATTAAAATATACTAAGCCTGTCTATAACTCAGTATATTATACCTATATTATCTGTATTTGCTTTATACATTTACATCAGCAAAGAAAAAACAGCTGCTGCCACAACAGAACTTTTTTATCACAGGCAGTAACTAATTGTGAAAGTCTAAATGGGAAACTGAGTCTTGCTGAAACAAACATGTTGTCTATTACACTGGGAAGAGGTATTGCAGAAAAATATCCTAATTCTGGATAAATTATTGAAAGTTTTTTTTCTAAATGTTAATATAGAACCTGAGATGCTGCCAACAACAACAAGCTGGCTGCATTTGGAGAGGCAGTCTGTAATTTATACTGTTGGGAGTGCCAAAAGAGCAGAACATGACTAATAGACAAAACCTTTATTTTTGCTTCTTTCCCACCCACAGCAGGACTCCCTGGGTGCTGTATGACTTGCCACCTGCTCTGTTTGTCAGCAAACTCTCCCCTTCAGCAGTGCTATGGATCACCTTGACTATCGTTTCTATTTAACACTTTTCTCTTTCTCGGCTCCCTCTTTCAGAGGTTGAAAAGAACATATAAGGCACTGTCTACATCAAAG
The DNA here is from genome assembly GCA_038090715.1 of Florisuga fusca. Classification (NCBI taxonomy): domain Eukaryota; kingdom Metazoa; phylum Chordata; class Aves; order Apodiformes; family Trochilidae; genus Florisuga; species Florisuga fusca. The sequence continues at coordinate 23,517,469 of JAAWXA010000002.1, forward strand.
AAAATGGATGCAGGATATGAAAGTCAGATAAAAAAGGAAAGGATCTGTAACACAATACAACATAAAACCCACGATTCAGAGGAAGAGAATGGGAAATCAAATATGTCTACAAAGTATTTGACTCCTAGATAATTTTTTTTTCTGATAGTATAAGGGAGAGTGTACTGAATTGTCCCTACAATTCAGTTTCAGAATCTGAAGAACAAGTTGTTTGCATTTATGAAATTAAAAAGCAAATACAAAAAGATTAAAACACAGTGATGTAGATGAATCTAATCCACAAATTTCAGTTTCTCCAACTTTCCAGGGCATGTTTTCAAACAGTGGGATAAAGATGAAATCAAACCTGAAAATATATAAAAATCATCCACTCAGGAATCTTCCTAGCTGTGCATATAATTATTAGGGCAATTTATAAGTGTAGGGCCTTTTACTGTTTTGCCTATTAATATCCATTGAGGAAATACACTCACATATGTTCCTTATATTATTAATAGCATTGCAATTAACATTATCCATCTGTTTTCAAATTTCTCTTAAAATCATGACTGTAAGGCGCACAAAACAAACCTAAGAGTAACCATACCAGCTTAAATTCTGTCATTAAGATCATAAAAAAAGTGTAACACTTACTCAGTGTTTCCCTCACTGAGAATTTTCATACTAGCTTAAAATTGCTGGAAATAAATTTTCCTTATTTCACTCCAGAAAGTACTACTTTTGTATAGTAAAAAACTGATGTCTCTAAACGAACATTGTATGCTTCATAAGAAAAAAAAATCTGATTTAAACATGCTTTCTTAGTGCTGATGCAGTGGTTTTCTTGTCTTGTCATTCATGGTAGCCTGGACATAACACTTCACACAGTAGAGAGGGTTTTTTTGCTTGCTTTGTGCTTTTTCTGCCTTGATATTGTTACGGCTATAATAGAGATTGAAATATTTTTTTATATGTTATAAATATGGAGAAGGTAATATTTCTATGGTACACAGAAGGAAAAAAAAAAAAAAGGAAAAAAAGATAATAAAACCCAACAACTTCCCTATATTTGTTATATTATTGCTCTGGATGTGTGCATACCAATTTTTAAATGAATCTGGGCTTACACTTTTCACACCACATCCCACATTTCCAAATGTAATTTACCTAAGTAATATGTACTCACGGTGGCATAGCACCCTGGAAATTGCTATCTACAATGCTCACATCAGTGGTGCAACATGATCATCTGAAGAATATGCTAGCATATACCCAAGCAGGAAAGGCTGGCAGCTCACGGTGCAGAACTACCTGGCTATCTGTTGTTGTCATAACCTGTAATTAACTCCTTTCCTATAAGCTTGTTGAAAACTCAAGCTAATTCTCAAAACATTCAGATTTTAAAACATTTCTTCCTCCAAACCTTATTTTTTTAGCATGAGTTCCTCTAACTATTCCTCTTTTTCCTTTACATACTATAGCAGTAGCTGCCAAAGTGAATATTGAATGAATACACGAAAGGAATTCTTAAATGAAGCAGCATGCTTTAAAGAGAAATAGAGCTTCTATGTTCTACAAAGCAATTACATTGCTTTGAGCTTATAGTCATGTTGTAATAAATACTTCTGATATTGCAAGATACAGTTTCTTCTAGCCCACAGTCTGTTTACATATAAAGCTGGTTCATGAACATTTCTTAGTTTCATTAGAGGTGGTGTTAAATGTATTCCTCAAACTCCTCTCCTTATGTTCTCTCTCCAGTCACACTGCTGGCTGAAAAGCCAGATAACACTCTTCTGACAAAATGATGAGTCCAATACATTACAAACACTCTTGCAGGCTTTGTAAGTTGGATGAAAGGTTTCATTAACCTTGGCTTGTATCTCTCCCACACACGTCTTTTTTGTTTTTTTCTGATTACTAACAGCTGAAAGCTGTTCAGCATCTCTTGTGGGAGACAGCTTTTCCGAGTCAGACCAAAGACCAACCTACCTACCTCAGTACCCATCTCCTACAGCAGAAACAACAGAGGCCTGTAGAAGGTCTAGAAAGATGCAGAGCATATACAATGCCTTACCTGGTACTCTCCCAGCTTCCCACCACTTCCAGCTCATGCATAATGGTGGACACGTCAGTACAACAACCCTTTTAATATAACTAATATTTACACACAGACATCACATAAAGAACATCCATGTGTTAATCAACTGTCTTTTAAAGATCAAGGCTGGAAATCATGTTCATCCACGTGCTCATCAACTCTCTCCTAAAGGAGATCAGGTTTAGAAATCATATCAGAAAAAGAACAGTGAATTTAAGCATTTCTATTTTTTTTCACACAAGGCTACCAGAAGAGTAATGATAGAAAAACACATGGCACGAACCCATTTCCTCTTATGCAGTAAGCAAGGAAAAACAAAACAGAAATCATTCCTATGAACAACAGATATAATTACGAGTAAATCTGTGAAATCAATAGTTACTTACAGTTATTACAGAGACTGCAATAATGAGTAAATATTACCATTGTATAATGAAAGCTCTGTAATTATGTGAGCAACAACAACATCACCACAAATTATTCTTATCCGTGCCCCTGCAGATTTCTACAGTTCTGTCTGCATCAGAATATGATTTTAAGGGATACATTATTGAGAAAACCAATGCAGGCTCCACTGCCTACTGAAGAGGAGGATTTGATTTGTATTGATTAAGATGAGGTTTTCCCCTTGTTTTTAACCAAGATTCATTGGTTTTTAACACAGATTCATTGTTTTCTCCCTGTTGGTGTTTTACATTCAATTCACTCACAAATATCAAAGCAAATTCCAGTGGAAATTGTTGTATTTTAACTGAAACACTCCTAAGAGAACATTCCTCTTAACCTGAAAAACTCCTAAGTACTATTTTCAGTGGCTACATATGGAAATGCATGTTTTTTGCACTAATTCAGCCAACTGAGGCTTTCCCTTCACTTATCATCAGAGTGAACCCCAATTAAATAATTTTTCTAAAAAGCGATAGTCTCTGTCATGACACTTGGCATCAAGCAGAAGTTGCTGCACCGATTGCTTGATGCTCTTTGGAGACTTCATATCCCTGAAAAGTGTTGGGAAATCTCATGGTCATCAGCCACACTGAACAGATAACACGGACTTTCAATCAGATCACTTACACTTCTATCATGAATATTTTGCAAGTCTGTTTGTTAAACATTGTTATCCTCAGTACACACAGGCTGATATATTAAAAGGAGAAGACAAAATGTTTGTTTCAATTAGCACCAAGACCAAGTGAACACTTTTATTTTTTCTGCCTCTGTCTGATTTTCTGCCCTTTTCTTTCTTTCCCTTGCTCATCATAGCCTCCTGCTGTGGTGCTGATGGCCAGAAGTGCTGGTTGTGAGGCTGCTGCAACCACAGGCTACATCCATCAACACGGGCCATCACGCTTGTGCCAGCCCAGTGGTTTGTAATCCCAGTTGCTGCTTACATTAGCCAAGGGCAAAAAAGTCAAAAACCTCCTTCACTGAGACATGAAGACATTTACTGCTACAGCTTTTTAGACTGGCAACAGCTTTTCATCTAGACTACATAGAAACCAGTCGTCGGAAATTAAATGTAATATCTTTGCACCCTCACTTCTTCAAAGGGTCAGACATCCTGCAAGATATAATGCCAGGCAAGGTGCCAAGAAGTTGGTTACAAGAAAAATATTACAACTCAGTTGCATGAAGTCAGAAAGAGCCTGAGGTTGTACTCTCTGCCCTACTGCTAGCCTGGAAGGTTAATCTACATACACCACTTCTGTCTCCTTGCACTTCAGTTTCTTCTGTGTAAGGCAGGGAAAACAATATGAATTTTTAAAGCACATTTAGATACATTGATGAAAAGAAGATGTTTAAGAAGTAAATAGCAGTAGGAATACATGTTCTGTCATTTTCTCTCTTGAAATGTACAGTTTATTCAATATCTTTCCCTTGAGTTTTGCCCTAAATCCCAGTTGCGTTGAAAGGTGTGTTTTAATAAAAAAGCAAGAAGCACAGATGATAAACTGCTGCTTTTCCTTACTCTTGACAGAAATCTTATTCATAGAGCACAGCATGCATACATCTTATCTGTGTCTTCCCTCTGCCTCCTTGGCCACAAGAGAGCTAATGCAGATATTCAAGGATCAAATTGGAAGGTTTCTCGTATCTCTGAGTTCTTTATCATTATTTTCTTTGCCTCTAATGGAATAAAATAAAATAGGAGACCTGAACTTCATTAATATCCATTAGATAATCTTCTGGACTGGTCATCCTTTCAGTTTTCTTCCTCATAGCAAAGAAAATTTTAGAAAAATGCATCTTCTAAGTAGAAAAAATTACAAAAATGGCCAATTTTGTATTTTTATTTACCTTTAAATATTTCATTATTTAAATTGCCTATGCGTTGGACTGAGATAACAATCCAGTCATAAATCTTTTGAAGTGCACTAAGACTTTATGTCATGCTGAGATAGATTCTCCCAAGCATATTCGCTGTTCATTTATTATTCATCATCTGCAGTTTGCTGAATTCCTGTGGAACCCATTTTTAATTTTGAAATGGCAACTTTCCCCTAAAACTCTGGTGCTTTCATTGTATAGACATATCCCTTAAAACTACAGGAAGGAAAGCCAACTAAGCCATATGGATGTACTCAAAATACAGGTGCTGCAGCAGATCAGACAAGGAGAGATCTATATTAGTTTTGAAGAATCCCTGTCAGGATGGTATGAAACCTGTCACTGCAATGTATGCAAAACAAGTCATGTCTTCAATTGATCACTCTGTAATCAATCATTTTAATTACAGACACAACTGAGATAAATAATTCATTTCAAAAAGTGACTATTACTTAGTTCAATCTGGCAAATGTGTTGCCCAACTGTATTCAAATGAGGGTTTGTCGATTTACGTGATGTTGGAAATACATCTAGCAAGTCCTGCTATGTAAATAGTGATGGTTTTAGAAATACGTAATAACTCTAATGTTTTAGAGTTCTATGAAATATTAATGCAGGCAGTCATTTTGGTATCATAGACCATAGAATAACTTTGGCTTTTAAACAGAAATCTCCTTTAATCACAGCAGGGACTTCTGCTTAAAAATACATGAACTTGATCTGGTATTATCACACTGATCTATTACAAGAACTCAAGATGTACTATTAAAAATGCAATGAAGCACTACTGCAAAAAAATTCTAAATTACACAAGCATTTTAAGGAGGGCATCACAAGGTCAGTCTCACATCACAGTTCTCTAGGAGATTTATTAAAATTCCTCTTCCTCATCAAAGAAAGAGACAGGAATACAGAGACTGACCTCTACCTTAAGTTTTCTGTTCTGGCACAAAAAAACCCACCTTTCCATTGGTAGTACTACCTTTGATTTCTAAATTACATCACAGACATAATTTCATAAGTAACAGTAGAATCTTTTAGTAGATGCTACTGGGAAACAACACCTTTTTTACTCTTTTATCTTGAAGGAAGAATCCCTAAATAGTGAGTTAAAAAAAATGTTTTTAGCATCACCTTGGACCTTCCGTAGATTTGGAAGTATTGATTGCTATGTTGGCAAACGTTCCAGTTAAAAGAAAGCAAGAGATGGAGATGAAGTACAAAGCTACAAGGCAGAGGAAGGCTCATGTGCTATTAATTAGATGTTTACTTAGCCAATTCTTTTAGTTTAAGTTTTGGAAAAATAATAGAAATTTTAATAAAGAAATTCTGACAACATTTAGGTATGACAGAATTCTTATGTAGATTTTAAAAAAGAAAAAAAAAACAAAAAACAAAACTCTACAAGAAAGATAAATCCTTCAAAGAGGTCAGCATAAAGTAAAACAAGGTAAGACAAAGTTGCCACTTATAAATGCTATAAAAATAAGTGGAGAAAGAAAGGAGACGAACCTTTGGTTTCTGCTCTTTCAGAAAGCCAGCCACAATTCTAAAAGCTCATCCAGTAAAGACGACAAACCAGATAGTACTTCCTCTACCAAGTATATTTGTGTGAAAAGCATGCAAATGCTAAAATATGTGAAATTCACATTATTACAGAATGCTTAAAGGTTTTCATTATATTTCACAAGCAACGGTTTTAAATCAGGTCTTACCTGTCACCAAATACCCATTGTGAGCAGAAATTTAGGGACCATTTTATCAGCTTCCAAGATAAAACTTGGTAAAATTTAATTTCCCACAAAATAGGAACACAAAGTGGTACAGAATGGATATCATATCTAATCTAAATACAGAAAGGAAGATAAGAGAAGGTTCAAGGTGAATCTCATCTATGTTTACAAATACCTATAGGGAGGGTGCAAAGAGAACAGTCAGGCTCTTTCCAGTGGTGCTTGGTGACAGGACCAGAGGCAATGGAAGTGAACTGAAACATAGGAGGTTCCATCTGAACATCAGTTAACCCCTTGTTAATTGAGAGTGAAAGAGCACTGGAACTCGTCCAGAGATATTCAAAAGCCATCTGGACACAGTCCAGGTAATGGGCTCCAGGTGGCCCTGCTTGAGCAGGGGGGTTGGACAAGGAAACCTCCAGAGGTCTCTTCCAACCTCACCCATTCTGTGATTCTGTGAAACACAGACATGTCAATATCAAACACTGAAATCACAATGGAAGTATCTGGTTATGTATTTTCCAGAAATTCAGTTTCCCAAGCTTAGCTATGTCAAAGTTCAAATAACTATATAAAGACTTAAAGACATTAAATATTCATGAGTAGATATATCCAGAAAGTAGACAGCAAGAAAATCCATTTTTTTTTTTTAAATTTAGCATAAAGTCTGCTATTTACTAGAAAAGGCTATTTAATTCCACAGCAGAGATTCTGTATCAGGAATATGACAGGAAGAAAAATTGATTATGAAAACTATCTACAGAATTTAAATATTTAACTAATATATAATTCCCATGAATACAAAATGTGTAACATGTAATTATACTTAAGTATTAACTATGCTATATATTATTTCCTAAATATTTTTACTATTACCTCCTGTTGCATCAAGAAACTGACAGATAAAAAATAGCAGAAAATATTCAAAATTATACACTGAGAAGACTTACTAATGCACTTTTAAAGAATGAATACAAGTGTTATTACCACAAATGTCGTTGCTTAAGCTTTACTGAACAATGTGTGTAAACATACAGTTATACCCAGATTTAGTCGTGATATTTTTCCTCCGACTACTTCAAAAGATCAGATAACCATGAAGCTCATTTTCTACATGGTGAAGGAACAGTCCACATGTGCAAGTTTTATTAAAAAGAGGGAATAAGTACTGGGAGAAACCTACATATCTGAACAGGGACAGGATCGTTTATTGTCAGTCACACCATTACAAATTTTAGATTATCTGAGTACTCACTGAGAAGCCACTGCAACTGAAATTAGGTAAAATGAATTTGAAAAAAGTCTCTGAAGAGACTAATTCATCAAAACTACTGAAATGATGCTGTGATACCTGGTCAATCAAATATCTAGGTAGCTTAATATTTTACTTAAAAGCACATTTCTTGGACTAGAGCTGACTTCCTGGGTATAACCTTCAAGTAAGATGGAAGCCTGAGAGCACCTCTCTGTGACAGAATTAACATGCAACTGAAAATCACTCCAGAAAGCAACTGCACAAGTGAAGATCTACTGTTACATCACTCAAGAAGGCTCATCAAGCTAAATAACAAATGTTATCCCTTTAAAATGCTGAGCTAACATTATACTACTTCAGTCCAGCTCCTTTGGCTGCATCACTTAGGAAATCAGAAATGTCATTCTCCATTTTAATTCACCTTCACGTAAGGTTAACTCATTGTCAAGAAAATTTTTAACAGGTCAGATCTTTCAAAAGCAGTAAGGAACTGAGTTGGAGATAGCTTTCAGAAGGGGTGACTTCAATTAAAACAGCCCTCACCAGAGATAATGAGCAGAGAAGACAGGTTAGTGCTGGACAAAGAAACATTCACCCTCTTGCCAAATAAATGATGCAACGATCCTTATCAGCCTGAATTCTACTGAAAAATCTTCAAAAGGCTCTGAAAACAGAAAGGTCATTTTGTTTCAAGGAGAGTTTAAAAAGGGGTAAGAATGACTCAAATGTCTTTCCTAATAATTTTAAAAACTCATAAAAATGAAAATGTTTGCTGGGCTCAGTAAGAAAAAGAGGGGGAAAAAACTCTAATGGGAAATTCAGTGTCTTGAAGGACATTTACAGTGATCTTACTGCCACTGTTATTTTTTCTGGAGAATATGTAAGAGGTAATTACCCATCCAGGCTACAATACCAGCCCTAAAATACTTCTCATCCTCTTCAGATGCACTGTGGAAGAACAAATTATTTCAAGCAGGGACATACATGCATTTGGCCTGTCTCCAGCATATTGAAAATTTGACTCATTTCCAATTTTACTGGAGAAACTCTCCTTCTTAAAATATAAAGCTTATGGTTGCATAACAATTTGCCTCATACAGAAGTATAGCAAACTGATTATAAGTCTAACGTGGGAGCCAAAATTTGTCCTATGTACTTTGATCTCATTACTGAATTCTCAATGCCACTGACTTTTTTTTCCTTGTTTTCTTTATTATAATACTATTTAGGATTATGTATCTTTTACTCAGAATGAAAAATAGGCACTTTCTTCTTGAGAATGGGCACACTTTTAAGATGGGCAAGTTATTTGTTCAATAGCAGGTTAATATAAGCAAAAGAAACCTCAACCCCCAATGGTACCACTGAAAAAAAAAACCAACAAAAGTCAGCTGGGTAGCTAAGAGAATAAAATATAGTCCCAATGACATTCATCTGCTTATTGTATGCAAATCAATGCACTATTCTTAATTAGTAAGCTCTGCATTTTTCCTTCCAGTCCTTATTTTTAAAGCCAACAAAGCCATTGCAGAGTAGGAGATTATAGCAGTAAGAAACTTGACTTCACGCCAGTTGATCAGAATTTTCCTAGAAGAGCACAAGATCATGTAAATCTCATCAGACCTGGCTATTATAAAATAGACAAGGGAACTAAAATCAGAAATGAGACAAACTTCTTCTCTTTCAGTGATGGAAACAAATCACTGAGCAGGAAGTATTGTCTCCATAGAAGTCTTCAGACTGAAATGCTTTTCAGGAAGATGTGCTCTATTACTCCCATTCTTTTTACTAATCTGAAGAATGATCACATGTGACCTTATTGTGCTAGGCACTGGGCAGCTTCAAAGAACAAGAGTGTGCAGGTGCTACCCCAAAGAGTTCACAGGCTAGATCAGGCTCAGGGGAGATATGCATAATGCAAGTGAAGAATAAATGACGTAATGACTGCAAACATACTAGTTGGTTTCTTTTTTTTTTTTTTTTAAATCAATCATTTCCTTTTCTATCTTTTCTTTCCTTTGAAGAAAAAGATGTAGGGAATAATCAGTAAGAAGTCTGAGTGGAGCTGAGGTACAGTGACAGTAAGGAAGTATGGAAGAGAGGTTTGAAACAGTCGGTCAGGTAAGGACAAGAGCTCAAAATAGAGCATCTCACATTAAAAAAAAAAAGCAAAACAAACAAAAAACAAAACAAAACAAAAACCAGTAAACCCTTACTTTAGCTGCTTCTGCAGCTGTTACTACAGGCAGGAGTCTTCAATCATCTCAAAGCTTAAATTCCCTTGCCTCAGTTGAGCCGGAACCTTAAATAATTTTTCAAAACAGATAGTAATTGCCCAATTCACATAACATCTGCGAGATTTTTTTGTTGCAGAGCACCTAAAAATGTTCACGTAAGTAACTGTTTTCTTATACCTGACAGCCCTTCCTTTGCTCCCTGTCAGAAGTGCAGACTGCCAGCACCTCACTGCCTGCCTGACATCGGCATCATGGGCAAGATGCTGCCCACACGTGCCCACGTGAAAGCAGGATTGTCTCCAATCCCACTGCCATTGTTGGAGCCCAAGGGGTGGCATGATTCTTACTCACATGCAAGAAGCATTTGCGCAGTGACCAGATGATCCAGACACCGTGTCCCAGGCAGCTCTCCTGGGCCATGGAATCATTTAAGACTCTGTTCACAATCAGTGATTAGGTGGGTGACTGTACAGGTGCAACACTGCTCATCTGAGGTAACAGTATCAGAATGGAACAGGGTAGATTTAAGTTAGAAATTAGGAAGAAATTCTTCACTGTGAGGGTGGTGAGACACTGGCACAAGTTGCCCAGAGAGGTTATGGATGCCCTCTCCCTGGAAATTTTAAGGCCAGGTTGGATAGGGCTTTGAGCAGCCTGGTCTAGTGGAAGGTGTCCCTGCCCATGCAAGGGAGTTGTAACAAGATGACCTTTAAGGTCCATTCCAATGCAAACCACTCTATGAATCCATGAATCTTTCCTACTGTGTCAATAAACCTCTGTTTCATAACATGTTGACAGAATTCTCCCTGTTTGGACAACAGTGCGTGATCATACACTAAAATGAGAGACCAGTTGAAAATCCAGAACTAATTTTAAGTTAGAATTTAACTCAAAGTAAAAGTGAAAATACCATTAACAGATGAGGAATTATTTTGCCAGCATAATTTCATTTGAAGAACTCTTTAGTCTTACCCAATCAATTTGTTATATGTTAACGGAGTAAAATATGGCACAAAAACCTTGAAAAAAATGGAAAAGATGCTATTGGGAATGTTTGTTTTGTTATCTTCAAAGGCAAGGTAAAATATAACATGCGCTGTCAACAAACCACTATTAATTTAAAGCTGCAGAGAGCACTATTTTATAACTGAACATACTTATACTGATTCATAATTGTGAAATAAATGTATTTAAAGCAATAGATCTTATTGAAAGTATGTTTTAATATTTAAATAAGAAGACAAAATGTACACATTACAGTGAAAGATTTGAAAAACTCAAGCTATTTTAGTGCTTTTCTTATTTCAATAATTCAAACACTAATAGCTAAAAAACAACAATAGAAGCTCAGACAGTGATTCTACTACTCCCTTGGTGGCCTTTAAGAGCTCGGTTTCAGTCACTAATCCAGATGCTAACAGACCTTCCTCTATTACTAGAAATGATGTCAGAAGCTTTCATGCTTTCTCTGCAAGGAATGGAACACTTATCCCAGCAAATTCAATACTAATTGCAAGCTTCACTTCAAACACTCTTTACTGCCAATAGGCTTTTCACTATCAGCAACTAAATATGTCAGCCATATTACACAACTTACAGAGCTAAAATAAGAAAGAGCCTGAATGGAAAAGTAAGACATTTTCTGTAAAAGAATCTGACATTTTCTTTTGATAACACAAATTATCTGAGAAGGTTTGTATTAAAATGGTATAACCTAATTACTCTTCATCTGCTCTTTTGTTTCTCTGAAACCTTCCAGACATAAAGGTTAGAAACAATAAAACAGCAAAAGCAGTTTCTCTAACAGCAAATGAGCGTGTTTCATCTGTGCTTCAGCAGCCATCAGATTGATGTCCTGATTTTAGTTTGCAAGAAACACATGGGTAGCATAAAAAGTCTGTCCTGTTATCAACTCATAAAAGCCTAGAAATTTCCAGATCAACGGTAAAGACTTTTTTTTTTCTGCTATTCAGGTATATTCTCTTTTAATCAGATGGCAAAAACATTCCCAATAAATGTATTCTACTAAGTGTATACACTTAGAAATCTAGTAAGTGTATCACAATGCCCCAGTTAGGACAGAGTTAATATTTCAATATAAATTTCAATTATAGACATCCCCATCTTTGGAAGCAGTGAAGAGTTGATTTCTATTGTACACTTAACGGTAATAATGAAGGGACATTATTTATGTCACTGTGTGGCACCCACACCCACCTGTTCAATATATGTAGCCTACTTCAATCCAGTGATGCTTAATTATTCCAGATATTACTTGTAATATACCTCTAATATACCATCTACTCCTAATAACCTCTGAGATTATTAACTGAAAATATGGTAAACATTACAGGAAACTATTATTTTTAAAATGTGAATGACAGTGGCTGGGAGTAGAGTGTTTGAAAACTCTGAGGTGGCAGCTTGGAATCAGCACTGGTATGGAACAAAGCACTTGAAGAGACTTCTTGGTCCTGCACAACATGAAATTATTTTTCCATTCTCCTACGAACAGCAGGTCAAAGATGAAAGAAGATAAAATTTTACTAAAAAAAAAAAAAAAAAAAAAAAAAAAAAAAAAAAACACCAAAAAACAATCCATACTCTGCAATGATTCTGTGAATTAAAAATTCACTACCTCCATTTCTACAGCGCAGATCTGGATCCTTGAAATTTTTCTTTGAAACACGGAATTCAAAGAAACAGTAACAAAACCAAGGGCCTTCAAATAGGTTAAATAGGTTTAAAAAGTTCATTTACTCAATCAAAGAGAATTCCATTAATATGTTTCAGAAGAAGCATGAGATCCCTGCTGCAAATCATTGGTTACAACTATCAAAGCCTCAGGGGAGTACACATACATTGCTGCCAGCAAGTCCTCTCACTCCCATAACTCTCTGCTAGATAGATGCATGAAAGAATCAGACTAAGGCCTCTCACCCCTGCCCCAGTAGGGTTTCTAGTACCAATAACAATTTTACAGTCCAGTTTGCCTTTGTCTATACATTTTGAAAGGTCCGAGATGCTGGATGATTAATACTCACACAGGGAATGTTTTCTTGACCTGAAATTATGTGCTTGCAGAGTGCCAGTCACCGACTAACAAAATGGTTTTTATTTCCCAGCAGTTTATGGGAGAGATGGACAAAATGGCTAGGTCAATCTTGTTTTTGTAGGTCAATCCCAAGCCAGTAAGTGAATCTCTGTCTTAAATTATCTGACTGCGTCCACAGTGTGGCCAAAACAGCATCTCTTAAGACTCTTCAAAGTGAAAAATGATGATCCAAAAAGAATTGCCTCCTCTAAACACATTCCTATACCATGTAATGCTATCAAAAGGCCAGCTGCCTCAGTGTCCACATTAATTTTCCCACAGAGGCATATTATGACAGGCTAGCATTCATAAAATGCATGGCAAGAGAGGAAATGGAGGTTTTGCTGAGGGTTTTGTAGAGAGAGAGACGTGATGCCATTCAGTGGACTTAGCTTTAGAGATGTGCTTTACGCTAGAGACAGCAAACAGAAGTCAGCATAAGCTACCCTCTAGCAACTGAACATCTGAGACCTGCACAAGCTTTGAGCCCTTGAATTATACCCATATGTCAGGGACACTGACCTTCACCTCAGAGATCTACACCATTCCTCAAACCACTACTCAGAAAATATTTATGAAAACATACTGTCTCAGAGAACACATTAGGCCACACTGTCCTCATGCATATAGAACTATTACATTTTTTTCCCTTTTATCCTTTTAACAGCCCTGACAATCCCCTTTTCAACAGCCAGCCTTTCATTACAGTTCTTGGCCTGAATGGAAAAGCTCCCTTCAGCTCCTAAGAAAAAGCAAAGCAAGCAGCTGAGCTGGATGTACGATTCAGCCTTCCCCTTCACTCTTCACATCCTCTAGGGTCCATTTTCACGTCATCAGTTAAAACTGGGCTCATAACAGGCATATCCCCAGTCCTCATCTACTAGAGGTAAGCACTTGGGAAGGTGGTGGTTTGCTCATCACCCAAACTTGTCATATCATGTTAGTGCTAATACTAGGCTTTTGAAACACTGGCACAAAACGTACCAGGTGAAGCCCAAGCTTGCGATCCAGGTAAGTTGAGCCCCCAGTAGCAGCAGCAGGATGCAGGACTGGATGTTACAAGCCATGGCTAAGCACCATTTCTGCTGCTCCTGCTAGACAAAGATTCGCTGAAGGCTGAAGGCCAAGTTCTTGTTGGAAGCATTCCCAACCAAACTGCAGTGCAGAGAGACAGCACAGCTTCCCTGGGTGTTCTGCTGATGTCCTCCCTCAGTGACGTGAAGAGGACTGTATGCTTCTCTACCCTTGTTATTTTAGACCTGCTCCAACACTCACGCCAAGGTCAGGAGTGTGACCTAGGAAAACCCTGCAACAGCACAGTAGGAGCACAGATAGTAAATCGATTTTCTCCACCACTGTTAAATTGTATCATTGTCCTGAAAACCATGGGATACATAAATACATTAAAACTGTGGAAAAGCAAACAGAAAAAGCATCTTGGAAACAGAACACTACCTACATGCTGTCACCCTCAGTGTGCCATGATGTTCCTGCGGTCTGTTCCCTGTGATAAGCTGGATAACTTGCTGGGTTACCACCATATATGCTTTAACTTTTGATCATCCCTGAAGTGGACAGGCAATGGGGAGTAGAAGATTGTTGGATCATCTAGGATCTTCCAACTCAATGATTCTGTTCTCTCCTATATGACCACAGTTGAACTGTGGCTGGTCTCCTTAACTGTATAAACACCTGCTTCTGTGAAATCTGCTGAGTTCTTGACCTCAACAGATTTAGCATTCTCTTAACATCTATTTCAAAGCAGCTAATATTACCTAAGGCGAGGGACTTTAAAAACATTTATTTATTTTACAGATTTCATAATTGCATCCTCTTCTGTGAAAAACTGCACAGACCTGAGGTTCTGTAATGCTAAAATGGTTGTCATACTTAGGATTTACACATATACATACAAACAAGACTTAGACTACCCTTGTTTTCCATTAACTTATATATAAACGGTGACTATTTTTCATCTTTTCTAATAAATGAAGGAAGGGCTTCAGGCAAAAGCAGAACTAAAGTGCTATTAAAACCAAAACAAAAGCTTCTTCACCTAACATGCAAAACCAGGGTGGGAACTCCTTGATAATGCTCAAAAAGTAGCAGGACATGGTTACAGAAGAAAAAATTAGCGATACTTGTTACACAGAAAGGGATTACCATTGCCTTAGAAAGACACAATTTGCTGGAGGCAGGGATAATATATTTAGAGGTGGTATCACTGCATGATTGTCCTCATTTCATACTCTTCCCCAGGCATCCAGAAACAGACAAAACGGGTCATGGAAAGGACATTGTGTCAGATCGACCTTTGTTTTGATTCAGTATCACTGTTCCTGTTTTTTAATCAGCACGCATAAAAATCCATGCTGATAAAATTATTCCTTCTACCCCCAAATTATCACGTATGCTTTCATAAGATACAATAGAATCCATGCTGCCCAGTGTGTACCAAAAGCTACCACACTTAGCACAGAGAACTGTGTAAGAAATTTATTTTAATAGAACCATGAGGCCAAAAAGCATGAAAAAACACCTCTTATCAAGAAGGTATTGCTTTAGAAGAAAAGTCTTACAGAAGCTCATAGAAAGTCTAAAGCCTAAAAAAAGCCTAAAAAAGAAAAATTTCCTGAAAGGCATTATTTGTGCAAAGGGAGAACAGCATATGAGCCAGATCTACCACAGCTTTCTTTCCTCTTTAATTCTGGGTATTACAATAAGTCACAAGCAATAATAAATGCTTGTACGAGGGGAGTTTCCTTTGCAATTACCTAGAACTAGATT
Organism: Florisuga fusca; assembly: GCA_038090715.1. Taxonomy (NCBI): domain Eukaryota; kingdom Metazoa; phylum Chordata; class Aves; order Apodiformes; family Trochilidae; genus Florisuga; species Florisuga fusca. The sequence continues at coordinate 23,532,983 of JAAWXA010000002.1, forward strand.
ACACGTATTTCGGAGATGCAGAAGTAGGTGATATTTCCAGGGCTGGTTTCGTGTTTGATTTTTTGAATACATTTACGTTTGTGTGCACCTATCCAAATAATCAAGAATTAATTACACAATGGGCTGGGGAAACACAGATATGCTACTGCACTTTTATATTGTAAATTTGATTTTATTTTAGTATTACATACACAAAACACGAAGTACTTTTATATCTTCTATTAATTAAAAGGGGAGTAGGGAGAAAAGAGCAAAAATGGTTTAGGAGGATAGCAAACTCCCTCAGATCTTACTGCTGGAGTAATTTTCTATTTTTTACTATTCTGATCAGTAAAAATGAAAATAAAACACAGGCTGCTCTACTCAGAATCAATATCTTAAGACTCCATAATATGACAGGCATTTTGCCTAATTGTTGCCCACTCAGGAAATATAATGCAGCTCCCAAGCTCATATCTTTAAGGAGCCTGAACGTCTTTCATTTTGAAGGAAATAAACTTCTTATCCCATGACAGCAAGACCCCATTAGAGAAGGTGCTAATTGGCTGTACCCTTTGGGAGCTCAGTGCACTCCACCTTTTATTTCCAAGTTGGCACTGCACCTTAGTGTGAGGTTATCACATTAGTCAGTTCCTGTTGTGAAATACTGTGTGTGAAACTACACCGTGAGTGCAAAATAACTGAGATTAATGCTGTCTGCAGCATTAGCACAAAGTTCCTGTCATGTGCTATCGAGCAAATGTGATGCACTGATGTATCTTTACCCAGCTTACTTTAACTCCCCCCCCCAAGAAAAAACAAAACCCCACACACACACAAAAAACCAAACCAAAAAAACCAAACACCCCCCCCCCAAAAAAAAAACTTTTCCATTTGGATAATATTGTCATTTTATCAATGTCTTTTGATACTTCTTTTGCCTTAAAAATGAACTTTAAGAAAGCACAAACACCCTTCAACAGATTGTAATTTTTACATAGGCTTACTGCTGCATATTTCTTTATAGTGAATAACATGGAAATAAGTGTGCATTTGAAAGAATATTCATTCTGCTACACAAGCTGTCTTCATGAAAGCTGCAAAGGAAGCTGATTGAAGAAAATCAGTAGGGACAGAACTGTGATGTCCATCTATTAACTAGTACAGAATGATGAGTGAAAGATAATAAAGCTTAAGATTATCCACTACAAGAGATTAATCAAAAAGACCTAAATTACACACACACACAACTCTAAGCCCCTGAAAGAACTAGAAAGCACAGACACTACTCCCTCAGCATATGAAATTCCAGCCAAGTATGCATGTGAAGCCTGGGAGTAAGTTAAACAGCATTGGTTCTACACGCACCACTGATGCAATGGACACCTGATTCTTGATTCATACTGTTATCTCAGGAATAATAGATATATGAATTACTTATATAAAATCTTCCAGAAAAACATCTGGTAAAAATCTCCTTTATAAAATACTGAAGCATTCTTTCTCTCTTTAGCTACACAGCCTAACATATACACACACATTCCCATTCCATCAATCAAGCAAAACCAGTCGTGTCAAAATCGTAGAATCATAGAATGGTTTGGGTCAGATGGGACCTTAAAGACCCTCTACTTCCAACCTCCCCGTATGAGCAGAGACACCTTTCATTAGACCAGACTGCTCAAGGCCCCATCCAACCTGGCTTTGAACACTTCCAGGGAGGAGGCATCCACAGCTTCCCTAGGCAACCTGTTCCACTGCAACCTGTTCCTATGTCTCATCACCCTCACAGGAAAGAATTTCTTCCTAATATCTAACCTAAATCTCCCCTCTTCAAGTTGCTCATTTTTAAAAAATGCTCATGTTTTAAAGAGGTAGGCAACCTAGCTAATAGTTCAAAAGCTATAAACACAGAAAACCAAACACCCAACATCTGCACCTCATTTTTTAACTTTTATTTAGTTCTTCTCTTCTGTTATAAAACTCAAAACTTTGTTGTTTCTCTTCCATTCATCACACTGAAAAAAAAAAACCCTACAAAATCATTGTTAGCAGACACTTCAGTGCAGGCCCTCTGTTCCCTAACCAGAGGCTTCCAAAATTCCAGAATGTTGCTATCTGGCACAGAAGGAAACTTGTGCTCTGAATCATGGAAAGAAAAATCACAAAGGTGGACTAAAAAATAAAAATACTTTATAACAGTCATAAAAACTTTTAATACATCTTTTGATGTACAAATAATTAGCTGGAAACAACTGTGACTGAAAATATGACTGAAAATGTGACTGCCAGTGTTCATTACCTATACATGCACAACACCACTGTATGGGTGGCATCAAGCATTCACCAGGGTATTGGCATTAGATAGGGATGCAGTCATGGAAGTATATTAGATTTTATTTTTCAAATTATAATTTCATTCTGTAAGGGTGAATTTTCCAAACTTCAGATGCTTTATGGTATTTAGACAGGGAGAGTAATATAAATAAACATATATAGATATATAGATATATCTGCCACAGTCTCAGGAACAAGAGAAGAATGAGGCAGATGAAGTCATTCTCAACTCAGTGCATATCAGGCTCTTTAGATTTTGGTCAGTTGCTAGCAATCCAGAACTGCTACTTCCTAAACCATAGTGGCATTCCTGATACTGTCTTCAAAATTGTCATTCTGAGTTCCAGGCAGTCCGCTTCTTTCTATAAAAAAGTATATTTCTGTTTTGTTTCTGCAGAAAAAGAAACCCGTCCATTCAAAATCCTTCCCTGAAGAGTGAATATGTATGTATATTTTCATAAAATGCCCTAAGGGCTCAGCACCATTTAGAGCTTTTGTTATGTTCCTTACATCTCAACTTTTTCCTTTTTTTTTTTTTTCAAAAATTGTTTAAGAATCAAAATTGTGTAACACCCATAGTGTTAAAATGTCTTACCTACTCTGATTTTGTATTTTAAGCATTTCACCTAATACCTCTTTCTCATCTTTTTTTTAAATCCTTCTACAAATTCAGAAAAGTTATTTTCAGGATTAGAGATATTTTGGAGATTATTTTAAGGGATTACAATGATGCACGTTCCTCTTCTCAGAATAATGATTATTCACCAGGCTTGCCTGAAAGCCTGTAACAGCATTTGATCTTTTATGATCTCATCAAATTTATTCTGATTTTTGCATATAGCTTCTATTTCAAACCATGAATAAAGATATTTGCAAATCCCAGATGAGCTATTTTTCTATGCCATTTGCTTTTTTATGCAAGAAGGCCATTTCATTCATTGAGTATTTCCTTCTGAGTGAGAGAACTTGGAAACATTAAAGTTTTAAATAGTAAAAGAACAGCTACTAAACTGATCTTTAAATAGAATGAATAGAGTGAATAAATTAACAGATTTTTATGCTTGAAGAAAGGTTTTTTTTCTTTGGGGTACACGAACACTTTTGTCTTTAACTTTGTATACTTTTCAGTCATTATTTTACAGTGTCAAAGAACAGCAGCACTGCTCCTCTGTACTTCACTTAAGTATATGTGGGAAATTATTTGCAGTTATGATATATTTTGGTTTCTGAAAGGGAAAGTAAGATCAAGTAAATCCCAATGAAATTTCTACTCTCAAAAAACATTAGCAGCTTTAAGAAGAAACTCTTAATGAACTTGTTTTGACAGTAAAACAGGAACTAATTGGACTGTAATTGGCAACACTCAAAGGCTGTTGGAGCAACTGAATGGCTTTCTGAAGTTATTAGCTTATTACTTAATTAGTGGCTTCTCTGAACCATAAAGAAATGTTGATATTTTATCTACACAAGAAGAATTTAAAGGAGAAGTCTAAGTGAACCCACTTACTTGCTTACAGCATTACTTAAGGCAACTTTCACAAGAACTTTGTATGACCTGTAGTGCAGAAACCATACATAGATAAATTGGTGTAATTTTTTCTTTTTTTTTTTTTTTTTTTGTAATCTGACATTTCATGGCCATTATACAAAGCTGAAATTATAAATTCAAGATGTTTAAAACTCATCAGCTGACGCAAAATGTATCATGAGCTATATAAAGAAATACCATGATAGAAAACAGTCACTGTAGCATTTCTTACCATGAAAATACTCTGGATCAAAAATAATCATTTTCTACAGAACTGCACCTGTTTCTTGACATTAATGAATGATTTGGGCACTTACTATAGCAGTCAATTTCTTATACTGCTGCAGTTTTTGGGTCTGTTCAGGCCACACACGAGGGAAAAAGAACCTTTACAGGCTGTGTAGAAGGCCAGGGGAATGAGCTACCACTCTCCCTATCTGTGGTATTAGCAGTATCAGAGGGAGACTCACTGAACTACAGGTTCACACAGGTTAAGATTTTAGGGGAAAAAAAAATCCTGGGAAAAGAGTAACGAAGTACTGGAATACATCACCTCATCATGTCACAGGCTTCTCAGCTCTGGAATCCTTTAGCAAAAAGTGAAGGCAAACGCCCTTCAGGATGCACGTGGGCACAAAGTCATTCACTGTTTCTTTATTTTGTGTTTATGAACTACAAAAATTTTGTGTAAGATGTAATTGCTATCACTGTACAATTCAGTGAGGTTAAATACAACTGAACAAGAGAGCAATACTGGGCAAGTGGGCACATAAGATCAGGATCAAGGAAGGGATGAGGAACCTGTAGTTCAGATGGAAGGGTATGACTTAGCTTGCCAAGGAATGGATGAACCTAAGTTCTTCTTAGACATCAGTCAGGAAATATAAAAGGCAATGGGACAGAGCCCGAGTGAGAAGGGTCAGAAGCGAGAGGTGGCAATCAGCACAGCTGTCATGGATGACAACTGAACTCGCTGGGCAGACGAGATTACAGAGAGGAACAAAGAAGAGGGAATGTGCCAGTAAACTGCCTTGTGATGAATCCACTGCTCTGAATTAGTGCCTTCAGTGCTCTCTGTAATTCCTAGTATAACCTTGCTTTCAGAAAGGGCTGCCTCCTTTGATAAAGTGGGCAGTGATTTTCCAACGTGCAGTGCCTCTCCAGGGAGTCAAAATTTCTTCCAGGAGCAGTGCTGCAAATGAGCAGCCACAGCCTTCGCATAAAGGGAAGGAGAGGCACACAACAGAGCATAGAAAGGGATGCTATATTTGACAAGTGATTTCTATTTGGTGCTATGGTTTATCCTGTCTGGAAGATGTAGGCAGAGGCAAATACAGTTATTTGGAAAAAATGCTGCTGATAGATGCATTGGGATTCTGGTCATGTTGGAGTGGGCTTGGTAGCAACTGTTGTGGCAACCAGAAGAGGTAGTGAGAAACAATTTCTGTTTCAAAGCACTGCTTATCCCCTCAAAGTCCATAAAATATGAAATGTGATGTATTTATTAAAAAATTTAGATGATAATTAATGGGTTCCAGTTCAGATAGGGGCAAATTTGCTTGAATCCCAAAAATAAATCTTTTTTCATTCAGTGACAAAATAGGGGGTAAGAGAAAACTGAAAATAAGCTTGTTGGTTCCATCATTTTAGCTGTATCTTTTTTTTGTTGTTTCTTAATTTTTGCAGTCAAGACTGTTACTTCTACAATGCACATGTTCCACACACAAGGAATTCCTGATCCTCATGTTCCTCAGAGCCCAGAGGGGTCAGTAGGATGCACATGCTACATTAACATACACCAAAAATACCTGAATAAGGTGGACCCAAAGGACCAAACACATCCCTCCCAAATGATCACCAATTACAACTACATCTTCTACAGGTCTGCACAGCCAAGCATGCCAGACAGTATAAGTAGAAATAGTATTTTTTTATTATTTTGCTTTATACAGAGCTGTTTGAAATATGGATACATTTTTTCTGTCTTTCTGACTTTGTCTGGTTTTCTGGAGTAGCCCTCTAAAATAAGGATGTAGTGGCGCCAGCAAATACAAAACTCTGCTGCTTAATGCGTGCATAAACATCATGTCTTCACTTACAAAAAACTTTCATTTTTCTAAAATATATTATTGAAATTATTGGGTTTTTTTAAAAAGAAGTTACACCTTTTACCCTAATTGCTCCTATTGGTATGAAACCTAGAAACCTGTTCCAAAGTCTCCCTCTCTATTTCTGTTTGTTGACAAATTTTAAATATTATATATAACCACCTTAAGTCTATTTATGCTCCAACACATTAAGAAAAAAAAATTAGAACAGTAGGTGTGAAAAGTAACTGCTATTAGTCCATAAATTGAAACACATTCCCTTTCAAGTTTCACTTTCTGAGAAAATGAAGAACCTCATTTAAGCCCTTTCTGCAAGGCAGGTTGAACATCATCTTGATGCTCACAAATACATTTTATGCACCAACCTTGCATATTAAATGGTTCTTACTGTTTTTCTTTATGCAGGAATGTAACAACATTGCCACAAAAAATAGAAGCATTTTAGCTACCATTTTCATGTAGTTTTTTCAATGGCTACATGATTAAGCCAGATTGCTAATATTATGTTCCTCCAACCACATCTGAAATTTTGCAGTAAAGAGACAGGGTCCCACCTACCTAACATAGTTAGAAATTATTCATTGCATATGAATTTTTGACCACATTTTAAATTTCTTTTTCCTTGAATGGACAAAGAAACAGATAATTCTATTAACTTTTTTTTCCCCACTCCTCCCCCCCAACATCAGAAGATTGACAGTGAAATCAATATTAATAACAGATTTGCTATTGATTAGATTTTAAAATGCTGTAGCTGTGCTACGTAAGTTTTTATTTTAAGAGCTTTATAACTTAATGCTTTTCTACTGGCAAAACAATTTAAAAGAACCAGCCATACCATTATTCTTGAGATCTTACTGTGAAGTACTCATTTAGCTCAAAACTAGAAACTGTAACAGTAAATACCCAGAAGGCTAAATAAAGGAAGAGCCATCTGCAAAAATGCTCCTTTACACATAACATTCTCTTTTGGCATTTCTGAATTCAGTAAGAATTGTTTCTTGCATCTACTAGTGGTTTTTTGAGATCCAAATTTAAATCTTTGACGAAAAATATTCTGTAACTTTGTGTCAATCAAAATGAAAACCTACAAGTGTTTACAAGCACTACTAAAAAGGATAGAAAACATGCTTTTCACACAGTTAAAAATTCTGAATTTGGGGGGAAAGAGAGGAAAACAAGAGAATTAGTCATATATTGGATAACAATGTTTGTGCAACTTTTGCATAAACAGTAGTGCTGTGATCACTCAAGCTATGCATGTGTCAGCTCTAAGCTGAGAAAGAATGTCTGCATTTTCTCTAACAAAAAAAATATCTAACCTCAACAACATCAGCCATGCTTTTTTATATTAAAAGATGGTTCAGAGCTCCAGGACATCATCAAATATGTACAAGAGGCTCTGTTGAATACAGAGAGAATTCTGCTACCAAAAAATACCCTCCAGATGAGGACTTTTGATTTTGATTTGACAACCTGAGTCTATCCTAAAGGCTATGCTCACTGCAGTTGCAACACAAGTGCAATCAAATCTGTACCAAGCTAAAAAGTAATCACCTTCTGTGAAGACCATTAGCAGATTAAGCCTAGGATAAAAATAGAAAAAAAAAGTTACATGCATTTTATCAAACGGCAGAAAACAAATGGCTTGTACATAAGCCATCTTTTGAATTGTATTTAGGTAAGTGATTAGTCTTCCTCTTATCACTATTGTCTTACTGTTTGACTTCACCATGGCCATACTGTGACCCATATATAGTAGATATATCAACAACAGATCAAGTTTGATTCCAGCTGCAGGCTTTTTAAGTCTACTGGTATATTAGAGATGGTAGCTCTCTTGGCTTTGCTTACGAATGACTTTATTAAAATTAAGTGCAGCTACAAGAAAAGTAACCAAAATTCCAGAAATCATTTTGCTGTACCAACTAGATCAAAAGGAAATGGACTGCATGAGTGAACATACAAAATAAGGATGCAAACATGCTGCAGTGTTACAAAATTATGCATTTCAGGTGTGAGTCAGGAACAAAGAACTATTACCCAGTCCAATTGCCTTGAGATCAAATCCTGCTGTTCTGGATTGAGCAAAACTTGCAGGGCAAACCACAGGGAAGAATATCGTGAGGTTGTCCTAAAGATGTTCACAGTGTCATGCCCTGAAGATGTCCAGTGTCATCTACTCTGAGAGAAGCAATGAGGATTTTATTAAAAAAGCAGGCAGGGAGTGATTCAGTCCCTACAACTCTTGACCCGGTGAACGCCTTGAAAACATAAGGCCATCTGCCACAGAGACTTTGTTTCCACCCATTACAGGATACCCCTATTCGCAGCCATGACCTTTGATTTACACAATTCTATCACAGCTTCTTCCTGCCATTGCTGTGAAAATTGCAAAAATGCAGTTCTTCATTAATCAACCTGAAACCATGCAGTAAAAAAATCCGTGTCTCTCCTTCTGTGTTTTCACACTTCCTTTATATCCTTTGGAGGCCTTCTTTCACTTTGTAGCATGTACTGTAAACTTTCAATTACTTTATTCTTTATAAGCCCCTCATTTTTCTCCTGCAAGGCTTTTGATCACAGCACTCTTTTTTTTTTTTTTTATGCTACCTTTATTATTAGCTTAAAGTCAAATCAGCTTTGACTTTACCTTCTTTTTCTTTTTTTTTTTTTTGCACAAACAGTATACCTGCTTCATAAGCAACCAAAACATTTTCATGCTCTCTTCCGGGTGGACATTGCTACAGATGTCCATCTCCCCAGTCCCATAAAATATGTATTCTCCAAGATTTTCACCGTGATAGTCATAGGACCTTGCTTGTGCCATGCTCATTGACTTTGGCTGTCATAGAACAACAAGACTCACTATAGGGAATGGTATACTTTTTTTTTTTCTATACTCCATCAATTAGACATTTATCAGAGTCTGATCATAGTTTTGGATGGTTTTCAGATCATAGGTTTCGAGTCTAATTTATGGGTCTGGACACCGTTTTATACAGTGTTAATGCTCTGAACCTTGACATCTTTTCCACCCATTCCTATCTGCAGGTTACATTAAGAATCTGTTTCCCAGCCTCTAAATGTGAAAGTCATATACTTACAGGGTTGATGAAGTCTACCACCTAAGCTATATGTTTTCTTTGCATTGTGATTACATTTGTAACACCTAAGTCAGACTGTGTTATGGATATTCATTCACCACATAGAAAAAGTTGGACATTATGACATCACAAAGAATCATACAGATCATTTCAACCAGGAGCTGTAGCCAGTGCTGAGCTCTTCACTCTGCCAAGTACTTCAACCACAGCCACATTTCTGCTGGGGGTATTCTTGTCCTATGATTTAGATCTTCAATTTAGGTAACAGTTGAAGAACACACACATGCCCACATGCAGCTAAAATTAATACTTAACACAGGAGATAAAGAAATCCAAAGAAACCTGTCAATCCTTGAAACTTGTCTTTGTGTCTGTTCCATTATTTCTCCAAAGCACTGTTCACACTGTGCTCAGGAGCCTCAGACTCTCTTTGGTCAGCTATTGGAGCCACTCATGTCAGAAGGCAAATCACTACCTTGGTGTATGAAAACATCAGTCAGATCCTTTTCAGAGCCTGAAGAAATCTCAGATCTGAACCTTTTCCTCCTCTCACAACTCATAAAAATTTTAGAACTTTGACACCTCCATCCTATTTGCCAGATTTTTTCACTTGCATTTCACTGCAGAGAAGTCAGGATAAGCAGGCTTTGGATGCTAGTCCTGCACCAGAAATGATACCTGAATGGATAAACTATTAGTACCTGACAGATACATGACATCTAATACATAACAGACTGATTCATGCCAAGCTTTCCACAAATTAAACAATTTCAGCCCAAAAGTAAAACATTACATATGCTACAAATCATTTACTTATAACCTTTAACAAAGTACAGCGCAAATAAAAAAACAAGCCACACACTCGGTTTGGGTTGAATGGTCATCTACAAATCATATCAGATTACACAGTGAGCTGATGCAGCTGAGAACTGGCCACTACCTCATCTGATTGCCACATAAATAATCAAAGTCTAGAGCTGCTTTGTGGGACTATCAACAACAAGCAGCTGGCTGTAGAGAGGAAGGCTGGGGATCACCTTTTTCCTTGGAACTGTGTACTTCTGTGGAATGAAGTTTCACATTTAACACAGTGGGGCAAGTAATTCTACTACTTTAAGCTTTGCTTGTGCACATGAGCTGTAAGGGATCTCAGATGCATTGGCTCCACACTTTCCATCAGGATCACAGCCTTTGGTCAATAAATTATTTATTTATTCAGCTTCCTAGGCAGACTATTTTCTCTGTAGAACACACAATTCTGTTGCAGAACACGAATCACATCAAATATGACTTTCAGAGAAGAATGAGTCATGTATGGGCTCCCAAATGGGTTATGTAATTTATTTTAAAAAACAAAACAAAAACAAAATAAAACAAAAAAACCCCCACAGCTGGATGTCCATTTCAAACTCTCATATCTGTGCACCTCACAGTGTCTGAATACCTTGCAGAACTGAAGCACGTCCTTCAGCTATAAGATAATTATTTTTGGCTCAGCTAAAATATATACACCAGTACCAGAGGCTCAAACACCCCAAGGATCCTTCTGCATCTTTCAGCACATCAGCACTTTTACTTTAGCACAACTCGCTGTCTTTGATCTCTCTTTGAAAAGCTTTGGCTCGTGCTGAGACTGTTTCTCCAGAAAGAAACAGGCATTCGGAAAAAAATCACCTTACACTACATTAATTCAACATCAGAGCTTCTCTTTTAATACTTTCTCATTTACTTTAAAATACATGATCTTCTAGAAGTCTGAAGGGCAGTGAATCTGACTCCTGAGTTTCCCATCACTTATGGGCATTTCAACTGCAGCTGTCACAGTGTAAGACAAAGCTAAACAAGGATACTGCATAGCCTGAGCATTCTTATTCTGAAGAGAGAACTCCAGGCTTGGCATTGCTGCTTACCAGATGCATAAGTATAGCTTATAATTTGAGGTCCCATTCTAGACATGCACATAGTTCTCAAGGAAAACACGGTCTCATTGTTACCCTCTGCAATGGCATTAAGTATTTTCTTTAGTCTAAAATAAACTATTTTTCAGTAAACAAACTTCTTGCCCAAACATCACCACAACGCTTCCCAGGTGGTCAATGGACAACAGTTATTTCAATAAAGTTTTCTGACATAAATGATCATTTTGGATTGCTGAGACAGAAAACATGGATGGAACTAAGTAAGAACAAATTAAAACCCTGAGCCATTACTGTTTATTGGAGAAACACATTCACTTATATCTCTACTTATAACCCATTTATATTTAGCAGATCAAGACTGTCTGATTAGACAGTATTTCCACCTAGAAAGTCACCATGTTTGACAACAAAGGATTTTTTTATATCTGTACATGCATGTAGCATGTATGCATATGTATGTATGAAACACACACTTCTATAACTACTTTTTAATTATTATTTTGCTATCATAGCTTCAGCTGTGAAATGTTCATGACTTAACCTGGATGCAACTTGGATTTGTTCTGAGTTACAGCTGCATGACAGAAGTTCCAATGATAAAAGATTATGGTTAAATTACTAGGAACAACAGAAAACTGGTTATTAATGGAAAAACATATAACACATATATTTTATGGATCACAAGCATTATATAATTGTTTCCCTCCTACACCCCACCTGTTAGTAAACCCTCCAAATCTCTGAAAAAGAGTTGCTCTCAAATACAACGTACTTCCTCCTCACATACCTATAAAAATTAGATGATCCAAGGTCAATTATGGGTGTTATTCAATACCAAGCCAAAGTCTAATTTATACTACAATATATCACAATTCTTCAGTGTCATAAAAGTCAAAGCTGCTTTTTGATTAGGTGAATCCATTCCAATCTGAAAATGCCTTTGGCTTCACTATTCCAACAAGATTGTCATCTCACTGAACTCTTAACAATACATGCATTGACCCCTGAAAGGAAAGGTAATTTAAGTTGCTTGTGTGCAACACGTTTTGAGCCAGTCATATAGGACATATACACCATTAAAATTACTAGAGTATCTTGGCATACATTTAAGCAACTATCAGAGCTTTCAGATTGCAGATATCAAAAATGCAAGTGTCTAAGCAGGACTGTATTAAGGATACATTCTGCTGCAACGTATCATTTATTTCAGAACAAGAAATCTCTTTATTAATTTCTCATATACAGGTCTATAGAAATTCAGTTTTAGAACCATTCCCACAGCATGCTGGAGAGGAGGCGTACAGGTTTCTGACCTCATTGTGAGGTAGAGCAGAAGACACAAAGGATGTGGATCCACATCAATACAATGATTAATTCATTTATGATGTGGATTATCTTCCAACACACATTTGTCTTCCAAACAGATTTGCTTAGAGAATCCCAGAATAATAGAATCCTTCTGGTTGGAAAAGATCTTTAAGATTATTGAGTCCAATCATTATCCCAATTCAGCTGAGTCCAGTGCTAAGCTATGTCACTAAGCATCACATCTTCATATCTTTCAAGCACCCCCAGGGATGGTGATTCAACTGCCCTGGACAGCCTGTTTCCATGTTTGATAACCCTCTGAATGAAGAAGTTTGTTCTGCTATCTAATCTAAACCTCCCCTGGTGCAACCTAAGGCAACTTCTGTAACTCAGCTTTCCCACCTGTAGTATCAAAACAAGTTCTTCTAATACACTGATTAATAGCAAGTCCTAACTAGTCTGCCATCAAATAGCAGATTTGGCATGCTGTGTTAATCCATCACTTGTCTGAAACTCAGGTGCCTATTACAAAGCATTTAACATGAACCTTTAACCCACAACTGGACTTCAGTTTCCAACTATTACAGTCTTCAGCCAGGAGAATAATGGGGAAAGGCTGAATTTTGTTTCTCTCAATCTTAGAGAAAACAGAGCGGCAAGGCACTGTCTCAGATACATGGCATTTCACAACACTTCCAAGTTATACACTAGAAGACCTGGTAAGCATTTGTCTACCCATAGCATTTCTCAAGAATCAGATTCATGCATCCTTGAACATCTGCAGTCCTGCCAGACTGAGAAGTATAACTAAAGGAGTCCAAGACTGATATGTTCAATAACACCATTACTATTATATTGACTTTACTAGAGATAGATGCAGAATTGTCACAGCTGCAAACTAAGCATGACTAAGTCACTGGCTGAAATCTTAATTTTCCAAAAAGGAAAAAGTTATAATCTGTAGAGAAAGAACAGAATAAAAAAAAAACATCAAACAGTCCAAAAGATAGCAAAGTTTGCTGTTGACGAGTCCAAATAACTACTCTGATTTTTTTCTTAACATCGTTGTATGATATCATGCTATGATCACACAGGATTGAGCTGCCTGAATGCACATAAGCACACGCTTAGTACACATACACGAGAAGCTTCTGGAAATGGAGAATTCAAATCTAAAAAGAACATACTCAAGATCGACCTTTAACTTTAAAGTTTTCAAGCTTCTACCACAAACATTACAGGTAATGACTAGGAAAATAATACTTCACTTCTTTTGAGTAAACTGAAAATAGTAACATGCAAGTAGATATATTTTTCCTGAAACAGTGGTCAAATCATTAAGAGGATTTTATAGCAGTGGTCTAACATTTTGAGTCAACAGTAGTCCCTTTTTTTCAAAAACAAAAAGTGAATAGTCTTGAGGTGTTTACATGGGTGAAAGTTCTATCAAGAATTGAATGGGAAAGATGATTCTGTACTTGATACAAGATAATATGGACTTCCTTTCTCTTTCTGAAAGCCAGCAATATAGAGTAGCATATAGAGTGAAATATAGGTCAAGCACCCTCCAGGTGAAAACCTTATATTTGAAATTTAGGGCCATGCATAGGAGCCTAGATCTTTTGCTAGCAGATGGATTTATACTGCCTTGTGTGTTTTTTTTTTTATTCAAACCCACAGCAGGCTTTTTCACTCTTCCCCTATATATGAAAGCAACCATCCTTTGTCTTTTATTCCCATTGTATTGCAAAACACTGCTTTGTTTTGGTGTTGGGGGACTGCAAGGTGAAATGGAGGTCACCCAGCTCCCCGAGGTCAGCCAACGCTAATAACACCAGCCTCTGGAGAACACTGCCAGTGTCCTATTTCTCCGAAGGTCAAGCAACTGCTGCAATCATTCAATGAGGGACTAATAAGACAATTCACATGTCCTTTTTTCTTCAGGGGTAAAGGACACGCAGCCATGGTGTTCCAATGGCTTTAAATTCTTGTAAACAAATTTCTATTTACAGAAAGAACCTTTTAAAAGGATAGAGAAATAAGTGTGGTAACTACAATAACATAGCCCCACTAGGAAGGTGGTTTTTTGTTTTGTTTCTGTTTTTTTTCATAAATATCTGTTAGTAATTATTACACATTGGTATCATATACTGAAATCGGTGCACTTGGGCCTTAAAGTCAGCATACACTTACAAGAATAAAAAAACCAAAACCAAATAAATGTGTTAATTTCATTTACTAAAATTGTGCACGTGTTTCTGCCCTGCCTAGAATCTTGGTTACTTAAGTGTGTGCTGGGTACATGGTTAGACCCTGGCCCAGGCCTTCACACAGCCTCCCCATCCCATCTCTTCTGCAGATCCCCTTCAGCCAGACTATTTCTTCTCAGAGCTTTTCCCAGCATTGTTTTTTAAAAAGTCCCAGTACAGCATCCAGACCTAAACTGCAAACTCCTGTACTTCTCCCAATCCTTTTTCCTCTTCAGCCTCCCATATCAGCATCCCTACTCACACAATATCCAGACACAGACTTTGTTTTCCAAACAGTCATGGGCAGGCAATTACACACAAAATATAATACAGGTGTAATTGCACAATAATAGCACCACACACAAGCCAAGAGCATTCATGAAGGAATTAGGCAAACAGTATCTGGAACTTGGGATATCAGTAAATCCAGCATCCAACACTAAACTCTTGCGGTTAATTTAATCCATTTTAGTAAAAATGGTCAAAATCCAACTCTCTGTATAAATGCAGTCTTGCCCAACAGTTCCCCAAACCTGCAAAAACTCCTGGAATTAGATGTTCATGCAACCAAATTTAGAAAACTTCAAACAAAAAGCTATCATCTTGCCTGCATAAGAAAGTTACCAAAGTATTTTGTTAAGGACATTTTGGTTTTGTTTTATAGCACAGTACTTTCAGTATGAGCACTGCTGAATGTGAAGTTGGACAATTATTTAGAAGAAAACAAACATAAGAGATTATATTTCCCAAACTACTCTAAAAATATTTTAGCTTTATATATATATATACACATACCAGTTTGGAAAGTATCATGTTCTTATGCAAAAAACTCAGTCCAAAAGCCAGAATCTGCCAATGGTAGTCTAAAGCAACAAAAGGAATCCAGAGTAGGCACACATGTAAAGCTGTATGAACTGCAATAAAACCTTAGTTTTATTATGCCCTTTATGCACTGGTGTCACAAACCACCAGGCCTTAGAAGTAGTTCCATGTAAAAACAAGTTGTTGGTATTCTAGCATGACAACTTTTAAAACTTCTTAAAAAGCAGAGAACTGCTTTCTGTCTTGCAAAGTATTTGGCTTCTTATGACATCAGTTTACCTGAAGCCTATGGAGAGAATTCTGGGCATCTGTTAGAAGACACCAACTTTACAGTTCTGCTCTGAAAAAACATAATGCATGACAGAATTAATTATTCCAGTCAGGATACAACTATTTGTTTTGTGAGAGTGCAACCTGGATAAGATGAGTTTGCCTTGATCTTTTTCTTTGATTTTTTTTTTCTGTACAACAGCTAGCAATTCACGGGGCTTTTTTCCCCTCTAATATTTTTTTAGTGTAATGCAGTTATTTAAAGAGCTGCAAAGAAAGTTCATGTTATTTTTAAGGTTAAAATATGCCCAAGATCAGAAGCCAAGGCATTTTTGCTAATTTGCAATTTTCTGTAAGGCTAGGCATATGAAAAATAGCTCAGGTGTTTTTGAAGACAAAATTTTTAACAGAACAAATAAAACAAAGGGTGAAGACTTATTTTAATGAAAATTCTGAAGCAATCAAAGAGTGCTAAATATAGATAATAAAAATGAGGCAGGTAGGAATCTTGTATTCTATATTAATGACTTTTCAAAAGGAAATGTTACTATTAGCACTCTTCTACATTTTGTCCTCACAACCAGAAAGCCCAAATCCTCTCAGAGAAGATATCTGTCACAAGAGAACAATCCATTATCTACAGCCATGGTTACCATTAGATTCTCACTTATCTTGTTAAAAAAATGGCTTTTCAATGGTGTGCATCCACATTACAGCATCTGCTTCTGACCTTCCCATGACAGTTCTCTATGGAGCAACTTAATGGCACGGATACTTTGTTACTTAAACTCAGCAGATAGAGGACTGACTTCATGACCCTAAGAGGACACACACCACCAGCAACTCCCCTGCCTGTTTGCTGAATTTAAAACGCAGACTGTTCCTTACCTGTTTTGAGTTGGAACAGGAGAATTTGGGGTTTGAAAGTGGGAATTGGAAGGTGCTACGTATGAGGAATAACTAATTAAATTATTTCCAAGCCATAAAGCTTTGGGATTTTGGGGGGGAGGCTGAGGGACGGGCTGGTGGTTTTGTTTTTCCTTTGTTTTTGGGGGGTTTTTTTGGCTTTTTTGTTGTTTGGTTGGTTTGGTTTTAAACTTAGGAAGGGGAAGGAGGGGAGCAGGAAGCACACTCCAAAATAGCACAGGACTTCCACTAACTATACTGAAACAAATACAGCCTTACATCCATCTTCTAAAGTATTAACCAAAATGTTCAAAAGATACGTTTTCCACTTACAAAAGACAGTTGAAAAAGCCTCTCATCTACATATTACATTATTAAAACTGGCCAATATAAGTTCAGAAAACAATATAATAAAATCAAAATATTGGGGCACCATTAAGCCATGAGACTAGCAAACAACTGCTTTTGATCACACAGACATTAGCAGCTTGCCATATTTTAAAATGCTGACACCAAGCAAAATGAAAGATTACCAAAGCAAAATAGGTGAACAATTGTCACTACCAGAAAGTTACTTTGGAAAAACTTAAAATTTCAAAACTCATTCATTTTCAATACGCCAACGCGCATAGTTAACTGGAAGGCTGCAGAAGTACTTCCTGTAAGCATCTAATTAAAAATTATTTATCATCATCTTCACTGATAATTTGTTAATAAATTATAGAACACACCATTCTTTTATGTGTTGCTGAAATCTCTTGATAGGTAAGTGAACTGGAAAAAATGAGAATTTACATTACAGGAGGGAATAATTTCCACCAGATGGATGAAAGTAACTTTTTCATGTTGGAAATACTAATGCTTTACTGATGGTTTTTAATTAAGATTAACCATACATTTTTAAAAAACTATTTCTGTTTCTCTGTACTTGGAACTGAAATAATATTTACATTCATGATGAATACTTTACAGTTGTCTCTCAGTCTAAACTATTTCTCTTTACCCAAATCCTGCATAAGTGTTAGTCAAACATCAAGCTGCAAATGTAAACATACTAATCCAACATTAAAGGTTCATTACTCACATAATAGAAGACATGTTGAAGCATTTCATAATGATACAGAATTTCCCTTTTAACTACATTTGATCTTCAATCCATTTTGGCCTGAGGTCAGCTAGCAAACAGATACCATAGATTGATTTCTCTCTTTGTATGTTAGTGATTCCCTTTTCCATCCTTTTGCTCCAAATTGTCCTAAATTGACATCGACTGTGATGATATTCAGAAAACAGACTTCACAGAATTGTATCAGTGCTAGTTATAAATAAAATTTCAAGTTCAAGAGAACAGAATTCTTGATATCACAAGGGACTTCTGAAATTGATCCTGATGCTATTTAAATATTCATAGTTTAACTGACTTTATCACCTTTCATTCACAGCATTCCCTATTGTAAGCACTGATATGCTTGCTATTTTAGCAAATCCAGATTTTTCTATAAACACTGAATCAAATTTGCCTTTCAAAACCCATCACAATTCACTTTGAATGACATCAGCCTAGGAAAGTTGAGCCTTAAAGAGGCTGGGCCCTTTCTTGTTTTTATGATGTAACCACATCAGGCAATATCACACGGTCAAAACATTTATTTATGCAGCACGACAGATGCTTAAACAATCGCTTAATTTTTGAAAGCATTTTTTCCACTTGTGGTATTACTCCAATATCACCAAGATAAAAATAACACTTTTCTAGCAACTAACATGGCAGAAATCCCATATAGGAGTGCATAAGCAGACCTGGCTGGAATAAAGTTTACACTTTCCAGCAGTCATGAAGAGTTTACTCTACAGAACCACTGATTAATAGCAAGGGAAGCATGTGGTCCGTGCCCAGATACAATAAATCTACATAGACCAAATTATAAACCCTGTGTGAAGCCTTCCCTCAAGCAAAGTACTGCTGCCCTTCACCTCAAGCAGGACAGGTGCTAGGCTGTTGATGGGCAGAGTGCTGGGCTGCCTTTTAGTCTTACTTTTGCAGCATTTTAAATAAAAAAAATGGACTGAGTGTTTGGAAGACTAAGTAGCAAAGCATACTGCTTCCTCTTACACCAGCATGTGATTCTCTAATGCTAAAGCAACACAGTCTACTGGTTGGACATTTACGGTATACAGGCAGGAAGATTTTATAGGAACCTATCCATCTAATCTTTTAAAAAAAAAATCACCTTAAATGGCCAACTTGTGCAAGTTTTTCCAAAAGTTGATTCTTCTCTACTATCTCTGAAATAGCAAACAAACAGAATACCACCAAACTTAAACAGCTGTGATTTAAATCTTCTGACTTAATCAGCTATCTTTTCTCATTTTGTACTGAAGGACACAATCTTTTGTATGTCAATATGTAAAGTATCTTATTTAGGTATTCTAATTTACAGATTCAATCAGCCCAGGCTTACTTACATATTTATTACGAGAAAGGTTAACACTATTCATTCTCTTTGGATTCTAATGTACCTTTTATCTGGGTAGCAGCAGTATAAGTCAAGTTCAGGTAAATTACTAATAATTCCCTGAAAGGCTGATTTTTACTGCTCCAGCCTCATGTGTTGAAATAAGTACAATGATAAAACTAAATGGAAGTTTAAAAATTGTCTTATTATTCTGACTTATGCATACAAAGGAAACCCCTGAATATACAGTTATAAAGATTATACCAATAAGGAAATGTTGCTATCATTACTCAGAATCTGAGGAACTGCATTCCTCTCCTGTATATGGACCTTGCTCATCCATTTTCATGGACTCTACAAGAAAACAAAATTATGCAGCTGTCACTCAATTTAAATGAAATTAATATATCGCTGTCCACAAGAGAAGTGAATGCTCATCTAGGAAGCATTTTCCTTTTGTAAAGAGACAATATGAAATCTGCATGACATTCAAAAAGAAGACTGGAATGATAAGAAGGGAATAAAGCATAAAAATATTTACCTACCTTTCAAAGGCAGTACGGAAGTGAAATATTAAAGTATTCAAGTTTCATTAAAGTGCTTAGTGTTGGACATAGATGCTAAATATTGTACATTTGGTTAAACATACCGTGAAATGTTCAGAAATCAACAAGATTTGCACTAGAGACAGAATATATTCCTAAATCTTTATGTTCTTTTGCAACATTTTGAAAACACTCTCATTCAAATACATTGTTAGCAGCAAAAAGAAGTTGAAAGAAAAGATGAGTTAGGTATGGGCTAGCTAGCAAAGGATGATATGGCAAAGGCTGATACAGTTCAGAAACTGTTTTGCCTCAATCTTCAGAGTATAACAGTGAGCTTTGGGAAGAAGTGTGACAGCCAAAAGTGGAGACTAACAAGCTAGAAACCACTTAAAAGAAATGGGACACATGAAAACCTCCAGAAGTGAAGATGATTTACCTGCAGGTGCTGAAAGCAGGCTGCTGTGTCTTCCAGACCGCTGTCTAGGATCACAGAATCACACAAAATAGTTTGGGTTGGAAGGGAACTTGCAGACCCCCAAGTTCCAACTCTGCTGCCATAGGCAGGGACACCAGATTGCTTAAAGCTCCATCTAACCTGACCTTTAGCACTTCTGGGGAGGTGGCATCCACAGAACTTTATCTGCAAACCTGATCTAAAAAACTGAAGAATGACAATGGGAGAAATGCTGACTATGGCAGAAATGCTAACTACGGGGCAGACCCAGGGACCCAGAAGCAGTGCCAGCCTCTCAGCACAGTCTCAGGCAATGTCATGAAACATGGCTTGCAGGAGACATTCTCATGGACTCATGAAGAGCATTAAGCTAATATCATGAACGTTCAAAATAGATTTACCAAGGAAAGATCCTTCCCACACATGGGGAGAAAGCAGTGCATTGTAACTTGATTTCAAGAGTTTTCTGGAGCTGACTCCCACAGTAGGCTCATTAATAACACGAGGACTTAGGAGACTGCTAGATGGATTGAAAACTGGCAAGGCTGATGGGCTCAGACTGGTAAGCAGTAGTCTGAGTTGTAGGTGGTGCTTAGTAACAAGATCTGTACCCCAGGGAGTGATGCTGAGGTTCCTGTTCATACTGTACTGTATCTGCTAACAAGGAAGAGTGCTTGACAACAATCAGAATTTCAACCCACAGACACCCTTAGAACCTTGAGGGACCATCCAGTGTGTCTCCCAACCTTTCTAATTCACCTGAGTATCCTCAAGTGAATAATAACATTCTGTATCTGCAGGGTTCTTTTAACTGAAAAACATTAAAAAGAGGTTAAATACTTTTTGCAATCATGCATGGAGAATATTTGGGGTAGTGTTTATACCTCATTATCTTATACCACAGAAATAACAAGATTAAATTCTCTAACTAAAATGAGCAACTTAGGACCACTTTGCAATTTAACAGTTTTTAGCCAATGAAACCTGTTTCTCAGAGCAGCCCCTGATTTGCATATGCTTTCAGGTCACCTAAAAGTGTGTTTCCAGTGAGTGAACTGTTTTATTAGAAAGACTGACTCTTTTCCCATCTTAGTTACACTGGTCTGTAACAAATGAATTCTACAGAGGCAGCTAAAATCAAGGTTCTAATAGAAATAACCCTCACTTGTGGTTAGTAAGTCACATTTGAGTGTTGGATCGGAAAAGGGTAAAATGATCATAAGACAGGCTTACAAGTGCTGCTTTCAAGAAACAGAGGTCTTTCAAACTAATTACCTCAAACTTAAAAGGTTAGAAAAGCTTTACCTGAAGACAGAGGTTCATTTTAATTTTCTTTCTAATGAATGCTAGTTCATGAATTTCATTAAATAGAATTTCATCAATTATCTTCACAGATTCACTGTCTGACCTTCCCATTTCCTTCTACGTCTATCCAAAGTTGCATACGACGATCCTTTATCAAAAACCCATACCTGTCCCAAAATCAAGCCAAACCAAAAAACTTAAACCTGGCAACTGAAGCCCCTCTCAGACAAACTTCCTTATTAAAAAAAAAACAAAACCCAAAAACCATAAAACAAACCCCTCAAACAAACAAAACACTGCTTGTGTGTCATTTGGACTAGGAATGACTGCACAGAGAGCTGAAGGTTGTTAACAATAAGGATCCCTGCTGTTGTTTCAGTCAGTGATTTATCACCTTCACATGTATATAAGACAACAGGCTGCAGAAAGGAAACAATTAATTCAAGGTGGCATTTCTCTTTCTGTGGTCAGCTGCTGAGAGAAAACCAAGTAATTTCTACTTAGTGACTTAATGACTACCTATAATGGCAACATGATCCCGTTCAGTCATGTCCATTGTAAACCATGCTGCTCAAACCACTCTTCAGAGAATGCAGTTTATTTAATATGACTGGTTTTTCCTTGGTCAAGTGTCTTACTCATCCTAGTAAGTATATTCCATGTCTTTTATTTTAAATTTTTACAAGATTATGGAGTTTCGTAATTTAAGTTACTGTTAGAGCTTATCGCATATACTGCAACTTTGAACACTAGGATAGCTGTATTTATTTACTAGTTCTGCTGTAATAATTACTATGAAAGCTGACCAATATTTTGACAGCACTGATGGATCACTGAGCAATCAGCGATCAATCATGCTGCTATATGTATAAGGCAATTGAAACATGAAAACTGAGAGGTTTAAGATGGAATGTCAAATTGAGAAGCAGTAAATTGCTTGATTTTCTGATGAAGTGAGGATAAGTAATCATACAAAATATAGCACGTGTTATAGCATCATATTCATCTCTAAAAAGTTTCATAAATTTTCCAACCTTTTCACTTATTACCAATCAAATTTAAAACTCCACTGGACAAGTTTTTTTGCTCTCCACAAATAGTGGCCAAAGGAAAAGTTCTCCATAGTCATGTAACTGTAACATGATCTACTTTTTACACCAGAAACTTTATTACTCCATTTGAATGTCCGGGCATTTCTACAGAAGGTGAATTACAAAGTAAAAGACAAGGCACTGAAAAGGCACCTCTTCTGGCACTAGGAGAGAGGATGGTTTCTCTTTTCTGCTTATGCTGCCCTCCTCCCCTTTACAGCACCAGCATCCAGAGCATCTGCTGGTCTCCCTCCCCACACTGGTTTTATTTTCCACTTGACTGTTATTTGTTGGAGTCAGTTGTTTGCCATAACAAATCATCATCTTTCACTGTAACATGTAATCAAACACAAGACTTCATTTAAAAAAAAAAAAGAAAAGAAAAAAAAAAAAAGTAATTTTCTAAAATGTCATTATCTTAGCCTATTTTCATAATTTACCAGCCAATCAGGAGATCAGGACAAACTGGAAGACAAAACCGTGAAGAGTCTGGTTTTGTCCATTTCATTTTTTTCTGGAAATTCTGTTTTGAGTGGTAGTTAGAGGAAATATAAAGCCTAAACATGGTGATAGAGGTAAACGGGAGGGAGCAAGGTTTATTGTCAGAGCTGTCACTAAAACCAGCTCTTGAAAATGTAACTTGGCCTTTGGTTCTTAAGCAACCAGGAATGCTTTGCTTGGTACTACTCTCTCACAGCCACTGTATAACATTTTATTTATTTTTTAAAGAACATAGTCAGAATGCAATCAGATATAAGATTTTTGCTCAGGCATCCAAAACTATCGCTTTTGTTAAATTCCTGTAAGTTTTTATCCAGAGGGAGAGAACATCTGTGACACAGAAAGTCTAATTTTTACAAGTTTGTCAACCCTACAAGGAAGGTGATGAAATGTTTTTATGAATGGGAATAAAATTAAGACATTACCTAATTTTGCTTGGGAAAGATTTTTCTAGGGGTGGGACTGAGTCCTCCTTTGATCTACATTCAAAATCTCAAAGCACAGTAATTATTTTGTCAGAATCACCATCATAATATATAATGAGCTTTGTGAAACAACAAAGTCACACCAGCTGAGCTTCCATTGCAGTCTGATAAGACAGCACCTATGCCTATGTATTGTAGAGGAGAATTTGACAATAACAGGCAATCCTCTCTGTTCAACACAAGTCTGATGGCTGACACAAGCCAAAATTCAGACTACCAAGATAAATGATGTGTTGTCACAGCACAGAAGGATATTGAAGGAACAACAAAAGGGCAGACAGAGTTGGCAGCTACATATATCTCATTAAAAAGAAAAAAATGTTGGAATATTTGACTAAATATAACAGATCTTTCAAATCACAAAGCTCGCATTTAAATTAATCTTATCTAAAACAAAGACAGGAGAAAGATGCATGAAGAATTATAACACTGACAGCTGGTGAATTACAAGCAAAAGCTAATGCAGTGGTCAGAAAACCAAAGTGTATTTTGTCAGAAAACCAAAGTGTATTATTAAGTGCTGTGTGTGATCCACATAATACATACAACATAATATGCATATTTCATATTATAAAATTTATACAACATTGTAATACTGCACTGAGTATAAAATATATATTTACTGCATCATTATATATGGTATTGTATTAGCATATTGTATAATAATTTATGTACTGTATGATAATTTGTTGTATAATATGTAACTTTACTAACAACATATTGTTCATATGTATACATGCCCCATCCCTGGAAGTGTTGAGGGCCAGGCTGGATGAAGCCTTGTGCAACCTGGTCGAGTGGAAGGTATCCCTGTCCATGCAGGGTAGCTGGCTCCTGATGACCTTTAGGTCCCTTCCAACCCTAACCATTCTCTGATTCTATAATACATATACACACTTTTTTTTTTTACACGTCAGAAGATCTCAAACCCAAAATAAAAGTTTGGACTAGATACCCAAACTATGATTACCTCAACTGGCAGTGAGAATGAATCCTTTGTTTTCCATTCACAAGGTGACAATAGGTAAAGCAAGGACTTGAACCTAGGTCTGCCATATCTCAGATGCACTACCTACACCTCAGTGGTCACATCTGTACTTCAAATATTTATACTCTTGAACTTTATTTGCATTCTATTAGTTGGCAGACAACCTGCTCTTTATCTCTTTATGGTCAGGTCATTTTTTTTAGTTTATGAATATATTGATAAGACTCTGACCTAAAGGTAGGCTTGCTGTACTACCGACAAATGGTGACTGTCTCTACTTTTTTTAGTTTGGAGTGGGGGAGACATTTCATTCCATGTATGAAAATTTGAGCAACTGCTAAAATAGCACTTAAGCTGCTTGAAGATATTGAAAGACCAAGGAATTAGGAATTCAGCTGCTTACAGTGAATATGAAATAAAATTCAGATCAGTTATATAAACAAAATTTAACATCATAACCTTAACCTCTGTACTGGAATACAAATACAGCTTCTAGATAGACATCTTTTTATATAGACACACACCCCCTTATCTACAGAGTATACATATAAATCTACTGCAGATATAACTACCTTGATATCCTTTGATTTTTTACATTGAAAATAATATGAACAGCAACTCTCTGAAAACAGGCTAAATTTAAATTGAACATATTAATTTTTTCCAAGGCAATCCCCCAAGGCTGCACAAAATCCCTTTCAATAAGCATTCCAATTTTGCATTGCTAACCATCAGAAGCCAAAGCACAAAATACCAAATAAAAATACTCATTTTTTAATTTTCCTACTGACATACTTTTCGTGACAAACTATGGTAGGCACTTTGTATTGCAAACAGAAGTAAGGAAGATAATTCATGGCTTGATTCAAGTTTACAAATGAAGACAGTTAGGTGTGCCTTAAAACAGGCAGAGAAAGGCAGAGGTGAGTTAACCAATCCATCATGCTGATCACATTGCAGTTTATTGGCTCTATAGCAGCACTGACTGGAAACAAGTCATGCAAGATGAAAAGTCAGACAATAATGGGTATATGCAGAGTGATTAAAAGATGCCCAAGTTTTGCCATATCATAGAACAGGGTAAGAGCTAGCTGCCAGACTATCTTAATGCTCATGTAATTTCTATGTCCACTGAACTTCTAACTTTATTCTGTGCCATTTATTGCAATTCCTTCAAATTGTAATTATAAAAAAATACGGACTCACAAATACTCGATTCTGAGCTTTAATTTTCACCCAAGTATGAAAGATTTACCTTCAAACCATGAGTCTACTGTCTGAGTAATGAAAAACTGATCAAGGTCAGTGCCTTGCCAATGATACCAACACCAGTCATTCTGCATTTGCAGGAATGGCAGTTTTCAACCAGGGCTAAATAGGCCACCACCTACTGTTTTCTTAGCAGTGAATATAGAGTAAATAGTAAGCTACAGCTAAGACAGTCTCGATCAAAACAAGAATGTTTTGCATATCAGAGGCAATTACATTATGTATGCTAATTACATTATGCATCCACTAATGAAAACCAACCAACTAAAAAAAGGACAAACCAATCCACTCCCGAACTCTCAAACACCACTGCAGGACTTTCAAGTTAAAACAAATAAAGAAACATGCAAAAAGTCAGGTAATGGCCACAGTGTTAATTAAAATCTTTGAAATATGGGAAAAAAACCCGAAGAAACAAACAGCAAACCATTCCAACTTTTATCAAGAGTTTATAAAAGTTGATTTTGAGAACCTACATACCAGGTTTTCCAGTTGTCAGGTTTTCTGTAAACAACACAGAAGTCCAGTCTGAACTGCTGGGTATTTTAAACCCAACATTCCTCAAGAATTTTAAAATTGAGATGCTTCAGACTCTTCATCATCTTTTGACCATAACTAGACCCAGCACTCCAGATGGGGCCTCACAAAGGTAGAGTAGAAGGCCCTCAACCTTCTGGCAGCCCAGGTTACCATTGACCTTCTTTGTCACAAGGCAATGTTGATAGCTTGTGTCAAGGTGTTTCCTTCATATCCAGGATTTATCTTTTCACAATCAAATGCCTTATTTTGTCATATTTCTGACCCTCTCTTTTTGCACATCCAGAGTCTCCCTGTCTCTTAATTTTGCATATTTAATTTTAATATTTTTGTCTCTTCCCCCGTCTCTTAATTTTGCATATCTTAAATAGTACCGGTTTCACATTACATGTAAACTTTTGGATATCTGGTTTGGGTCATCCTGTGATTATATGGACAAATACATAAAAATTTTCAAAGCTGGCTGCATAGCATTACATAAGGCATTCGGTATTAAGTATTTCACAGGTTGCTCAGAATTTCAAGTCAAATGTCTTTTCATCTTTCTCAGTTCTACGTGTTTCATCAGTTTTTGACAGCATTTTTCTCACATTCTGTACATTGCTGTGTATTTGTAGAAATGTAGGATGTCAAAATCCACCCTTTACAATCCCTGAATATCACTGAATCCTACCTTAAAATCACAAAGACATACCTTCCCAAACACCCTGTGTCTAACAAAGTAGCTCATTACTCTCATTAGTAAACCCACCACAAGTGGAACTGTAGATTATGGGAAGGTGGAGGAGAGGGAAATGTCTTGCCATTCCTGCCAGAGTTCTCATAGCAGTTACTTGCCATGTCTCAAAAAACCCTATGACTCCTCTAAGCAGGTACCAGAGTTAGAGGCAACCACTACAGTGCGGAGGAAGCTTTTATCCCAGAGAAGCAGCCACGCCAAAGCATGCAATATGCTTTCCCATTCAGTTCACAGATTGCCAAGTGCCCACTGTAACTATTTAAAAACTTGGCTAATGCCTTGTACCAGCAGCTTCTCAACTCAACTGAAAATCTGGCAGCACTACACAAACAACTATTTAATGGCTCCAACTGGGAAGGGGAAGGATGCCCTGGCCAGTGTGGCCAGCACAGGCACCACAGCCATCAGTAGAATTTCTTTTAAGTGATTTCTTAGCCCAAATGGCACAAATGAACCAGAGTACACAGTGCCAGGCTCACTCAGCAGACAGCACCACTGGGCACAGGGCAAGGACAGCAAGAATCCTCTCTGAGGACAAAGTCTGCACCACCATAGCTTGAGGGTTGAGGAAGGATTCAAAACACTGGGTAAAATTTTGAACTAGGTCATACACTGAAATGAAATATTAAAAACGTTTGGATATGAACAGTAAATTTAGGATAAGTTCTTTATTCCAGCTCTAGGATGAAACTGATAGACAATTTAGAAGTACTGATACACAACATGTAGAAATTTTTATATACAATTAATGGACAATGTAGAAGTGTGGCCAATATTTTATTTCATTTTATCTTTTACAAAATTTTACCCAGTTTACCCCTGTGGCGTCCCCACCAAAATAGTGGTTTTCCTTCTTTGTACTCACATTTCTAAAGGATTTAGGCTATTTGAGTCACTCTGAGGCTTCCACTTTTCTTTCAGATTTAAACTGTGCATCTAGTTCCAACCCCAGTGCCCTGGGCAGGGGTACCTACCACTAGACCAGGCTGCTCAACATCCCATCCAGCCCAGCCTTGAACACTTCCAGGGAGGGGACAATGACAACTTCCCTGGGCAATTTGTTCCAGTGTCTCACCACACCCATAATAAAGATTTTCTTCCTAATAGCTAAACTAAATCTACCCTCTTCCACCTTAAAACAATTAACCCTCATCCTATTGCTACATGCCCTTGTATAAAATCCCTTTCTGTAGGAAGAAGGAGAGGGATTTTTTACAAGAGCACATAGTGATGGCTCTATGGCAGTTCTATAGCTCTATGCTGTATCAGTAAACCCAGACATTTCTCACTTACTACATTATTTCAGCCACATAATGAGCAATAAGATGATTGCGAGAATGACAACTAAGAAGGCAGAGTTGCTAGAAAGAATTCAACAAGCCTTTTGACACAGAGCACTAAACTCTGCCCTTTAAGAGACCTTGGATTGATTCTTTGCACAGTCAGGGGGGGAACCCAACACATAGTAAGAGTGATACACATTTGCCATTCAACACTAAGCTGCTGGCTAAGAGAATAATGACACTCTACAGAGTGGAAAGAAGCACCAGCATCACAGGACCTTGAGGATGAAAACTGCAGAGTACACCTCCAGGGCTGTCATAAGGGGGACAAAGGAAACCTAAAGGTAACAAAAGCGAGGTCAAGAAGCAGGGCAGCAAAAGCCTGTATCAGAGAGCAGATCATGGCATGCCAAAAAGAGTGGGACTTTGTAAGCATAAGATCCTAAGACAAGAAAATGAAGTCCCCTAAACAACACATTAGGATACTCTGGAGCTTTCAGTGAAAATATATGCACAGCAATTGAGGATTAGATAAAACCACTCTAATTTAGATGCTGTTAATGCTACGCTAAATGTAATTATTACTGCTGCAAAACTGTGGCAAATTAGTGATAAATGGAGAATAAAAAAAAAAACCAAAAAACCAGAGTGCTATCACTATACATTGGAACTAAATAAACATTAAAAAATACAAAATTTAAAATATTTAAATAAATAGAAAAAAAAATGCATGAACAACTGAAGATCTCTCCTTTTTTTTGTCCGCTTGTTGGATTTGGTTTGTTTGGATTTCTTTAAGCCATAAGCTTATGGTTTGGAGCACAGCCTGGGAATAGAGCACTACCATTGCAACATTTGGCTTCCACTTACAGAAGCAAATCAGAGAGCACCAAAAAGAAATCTTCCATGATTTTTAATGTGACTTCTTAAGACTTACAAAAAGTACTGCTTATGAATGCAAACTGGAAATCCAAAAAGGACTGCTGGCTGATGCTAAAGGACAAGGAAAAGTTCTTTCTGAAGAACTTTTATTTATTTATAACTAAGGAGAAAATCCATTGGACATTGAAGAGGTAAAAACATAGTTTTCTGTTTAAACACCATCATATGTTAGTTTGTCATCTACAGTATTTAAGTCAGTGTAAAAAAAATTGAAGTGTGTGTAGATTCATGGTTAATTTAGACAGATATTTAAGGACAGGGCTTATGATTTCTAAAATGATGTTCTACTGTGTCTTATTGCTATCTAGTAACATGCCAAAAACAGCATAAACACTGCCACATTGCTCTGCTACACTCACCTGGAAGACAATACTCATCGATTTATCTCATTCCCTTATTTTTCAGAGAATGATAAAAAGTAAATTAAAAAAAACCTGAATTTTATGTAATTCTATAAAAAGCACTAGAGGCATAAAAGAAAATATACAGATATACTATTCTTCTAATGTGAACAATATTACATACAACAGAAATAGTCTTTTTTTAAAAACCAAAACAGTGTTCATGCACTGATAGACAGAAGTAAGAGAAAAAAGCTGGAAGTAAAAACCTTTAAAAGTTGTGGTTTACTGTAATTAAGAAGCAATTCTTAATTCAGAGCAAGCATATATGCATCCATAATAAGAAGAAAGTATTTTTTAAAAATTTAATAACACTGCTTTATTTTTAAATAAATAGGTAGAATTCAATTTAAATTAACACAGTTTGGTGTATTTTCAACAAGATAGTATTTCCTTGAACTGCCTGCTTGCACCCACCATATTCGTTTGCTTTACCAGAAAACTGCTATCAAGTGGGGTATTTTACTATGCAACTTGGCTCATGACTTCTGCCCCTACAGAAAAAGGAATCATCTTTATATTTCAGGTTGTTACAGAAAGTGTCCAGCTGTTTGCCTGTGAGTATACCTTTAATGTTCAGAAAGAAAACAACCTTGATGAAACAGTATGTATTATGCAGTATTATGTATGACAGTGATTTTGCTTTGGAGCTGAGCTAAGATATTCTTCTCACACAGATCTGAGGGACCTGTTGGCAGGAATAGGTCTTCTCAGATGGAGCAGTACTACAGCTGTCCTTTAGAAAGTGGGAAAGCTCTTGAGATCTACTTTCTGAAGTATCAACTGTCCCTAGTCTCATTTTGTGTCTTTTAACTCAGAGGAACTGCATAAACAGACATTTAAAAGTCAAATCAGTGGGACTATTTTTCAGTCTTGTTAACTTTCTTCATGAAATTCACCTCATCATTCAAGATGCTCTGTACAATTTCAGAAAATAGAGGTGTATCCATCTCATAAAATAATTTTACATCTGAATTAAAAAACCAAAAACAACGTAAGAGCAAATTCAGACAGATTAGGTGACATGAAAGCTTGAACCAATTCATGCTGTTTCTAAAATGTTAACTAATGTCTTCTGTGATGGGATCCTTACTGGTGAAACATTTTGAGAGCAAACATCACAATTCACACATCTATGGTGACAATTCAGTATGCAAGCTGGTGCCTCATGCCTGAAGATTACTGACAATGGGCAGTATTCCACAGTATCAGCAAAAACTAAAAAAAAAAAAAAAAAAAAAAAAAAAAAAAGTTACTGCTAGTGTTCAGCATATAGTTTTATTGGTGATAGAGGAGCAATTCTGCATCACCAGTTTTGTGGTGCTGCTGATTCTGGCCCTGCACCCTCCAGGCTCAAGCAATCAGAGTATTTATGACTGGATTGGTCTCTGACCCAGATACAGTACTGATTACTGAAGCTTTCTTTCATTTGGCAGGCCTAATTCTGACCTACTGCGCTAATAATTTTGCTGATAGGTACTACATAACCAGACAGTCTACACAGTCTCTTTAACCCAGCTTTTAACAAGCTCATAAGGAAACTTCAATCAAGTCACACTGAGCACTGGGTAAAAAAATATGTGTGTGTGTGTGTGCACTGGACTGATGACTCTGGTCCTATGCCATGAGTGAAGATAAAAGTAAAACATGCTAAAGCACAGGCTGAAGAGTCCTGTGTTTATGCATGTCTCACTATTGACCAAGATAAGGATGTGTCTTGAAGTAGCTATATTTCCACCTCCAGGGTATTTCATAGAGGTCAATTTAGGACAATCCAGAGGCTCAAATTCACAACTATGTAAGTATAGCCCTTGTCTACCATAGTCACCAGTGCTACAGGAAACACACTGAATTTACATAATTAATTATTTGTATTAGATTACCACACTGATTTGAAGTAATTCCAACATCTCCAGTTACTGTTCCAACAGACTAACTTCTAAAGGAACCATCCAGTTAACTTGGGTACCTAGGGTGAAGAGCTGTGAATACTCTCATGTTAGGACAGACTGGGTCTCTCACACAACTCTGAAATGATGTTTGCATCAATTGAATGTTGGCATCACTATGCTACCAATAGGCACATAGCCATGGTTAGGACCTAGAACACAGCTAAACCTAAACAATAATTTTAAAAAAAAATCTCCAATTGCATCAGACTAAAATAAAATACAAAGGGTGAAAGTACCACCAAATGCAGTAAAGAAGCAAACAAGATCCTATACAATATCCTAAGTAAATTCTGAACCCCTATGTACTCTGTCAGCACACATGCCATGGAATGCTATCAATGCAGTTAGGTCAACAGTGAAAGCACTAGCTAACAAAATCACTCTTAATTATCTCTTGCTAAAACACTTCAAGGTTTAGAATAATTAAACAGAAAATATTGTTCATATATTAAATCAATATATGTTGAAGAAAAGCATGCAGATTGATTGCTCTTTATTTCTCATTGATCTTTTGGGAGGCTGTTCACACCACTTGAATGTGCTAAGTTCTGCAACAGCAGACACTCTTAGGAAAACAGCCTGTGAAAATTAATCTAAATATAGCATTTTAATAGATCCATTTCTAGCAATTTTCCCTAAAGACAAGAATTTGTCTCTTGCGCTATGAAATATAAATTGTATGTATACTAAAGGTTCCACACAACTTTATGATAAAATTTAATTATCCTACATCTCCTGTGAAAATTCTTCAAAAGCCTAAAACTTTTGTTTTGGCTAGTACTTACAGTCTGGGTGCCACTTTAAACAGTCTTCCACACCACTGGTTCATCTCCACCAGACTCACTGATACTGGAGCCAGGCACTTGATTAAATCATTTAAGTTTACCTCTGAAAAAGAGCACTAGATTTAAGCAATCTTAAATCAGGCTCTTTGACCTTTTTCTTCTTACTAGTGCCCACTCAACCTTTTCAAGATGAATGGTGGATATCTTTGTCCAAGATGGTTTATTCAGCAATCACCATATTTCCTATAAGTTAGATAAATTGAGCGGTCACTTAACAGGGAGAAAGGCCAACATCAATTGCATCAAAGGTCATTTAGTCCAGCTATCACATACTGTATTAAATTGTCATCAGATCCAAACAGCAATTTCATCAATAACCCATCTAACTAGAATGACTGTGAATATTAGAAACAGTCCAACCACTCTACACTGGGTGCTGAGTAGTTGAGGAACTCACACGTCCCTCTAAGGCAGCAACAGCAAAGGCTACTGCAGAAACACAGGAAAGAAAGGAAGGTTCCCCTCCACCAGTTTGGGGGAAAAGGGGAGGGAACTGAAAGATGGTAACAAGCTGGTGTTGTGAGATACAGTCTTTTCCACAGTACTATGAACACCATCCTAAATGCTACAGCCTAAGAGTACAAACTCTTTCATGAACCCCGGACTGGGACTTTTGCAGATAGCATCTTACCAGCTCAGTAAATGGAAGTGATACCCTGAGAAAAAAATCAACAGGAAGGTGTTAATCTGTCATATCTGGCAGGACTTAATCACCCAGCCTGCTGAGGTATTCAGCTTGAAAGTTTGGAATTTTGGATACTCATATGTTCACTCTCAGAATATCCTACTCTTCCCAGCCATCTAAGTCACTGGTCAGTTCTGCTGATGATGTTTTCATAACAAGTAAGATGAAACAGAAGAAAGATTTAATAGAAATTTTAAATAAATAAATATAATTACTAGCTAAGCTCTGATACAGAAAAAAAAAATCATTTTGATGCAGTTACTTCTAAACTCACAAGTGTTAAAAAAAATCTTAACTTTTATAACAACAAAGCATATATTAATAATATAATAATATATTAATATATATAATTATATATGACAAAATAAAATTAGAATGGTTCAATAACTAAAAAAATATCTGTAAGTATGACGAGTTCAAGCATGAATTGTTATTGTAATTTAGTCATTTATATTACAAGGAAACACACTATGTGAAAACTGACTCCATAGAGAGAGCTAGTTATAAATTTTTTAAAGAAATACAATTAATGTGCAATAATAATAATAATTCACATAATAAAAGCAAGGCCAATGTGTCCAAAAAAAAAGCAACACCATGCTGCACTTTTATTTTTCATGTAAAATTTGAAACCTCTAACTGAAACTACGTTTACTTTTAAACAATAGCCATACTTAGATCCCTTTCATATTTCCAAATAAATCATAATCTAATTTTCAGGCAATCCACACTGAAAACAAATATGAAAGTGAATGCCTGGGCATTTACAGATGAAACCTATGCTGTCTACTTAGGAATCTGCACAGTAACAGCTGGTGTTACATCCAATCAGGAAAGACAAGCTATACCATATGGCATATTTTTTCAATGCAGTTCAAAACCAAGTATTCAAAATACCATGCTTAGAGGGAAGAAAAAGGGAGTTGAAATCTAAGCATTACTAATAATTAGTCCACTCCATCACCAATAATTAGTCTACTCTGCTCTAAATTATTTAGCTTGATTCCTAGCTTGACCTCTCCACCTATGATATTAAGGTCTAGTTGTTCAATTGGATAGTTACATTTAAGCAAAACAAAATAATTTATCATTAGTAAATCCTTGCTTTGTGAAGCATGCCCAAAATCAGAAAGGCTCATGTAAACTGTATTTTACATTTATGATGATGATTTTTAGAAACATTTTATTATTCTTTTTCTTTTTTTAAATTACATGAAACAAAGTTATTTCTAAACCCCAGGAATGATTCAAGAGAGTTATCCTTTAAAGCAATACTTCCAAGCAGGTACAGCCAGCCACCCGTCTCTTGGAAACAAACAGAAGCTGAAGCTTTGCAGAAAGATGGATTATTTCAGGATAGACAACAACTGACAGCACAGAGAACTCTTTTTCCCCCTTCCAATTTACACTCAAAATCTGCCCTGATTAAATAAACTCATACTTGAAAGCATCATGGTACTAAAAATAAAACACTCAAAAATAACTGTTTGATGAGCAAAATGTTAGCTTTTCTCTGTTACCTAGAAATAGTTTCTAACAAAAACACAAAATAAGAATTTTTAAAAACTGTCAGGAAGAAAAATTACTCAACACTTTCAGAAAAGAAGCCACCTCTGAATGATGTGTATTTGTAGAGATAATTATTTTATCTCTATATTCTGAGATTCTGTTACAATAATCTGTCCACAGAATTAATGGCAGAGTACTCTGACATGAAGAGAACATATTGTATGAAAACAACATGCTGACAAAGTAGTATTAATAGCTCTGTGGGCTTCACTTAGAAACAACCATTGTATTGACAGCTTTAGCACATCTACTTATTAAAATATATAAATATATGTATAGATAAACAAATTATTTTAATATAGTTTTGTGACACTGACAATATTTTTCTATAATACAGTTTTAGACTTTTTTTCAAATGCTTATATGAATACTTATCTACATGCAATAGAAACTCTACACAGTAGATAACTAAGTTGAAAATCCATATGAAAGACTCTTCATATATATTATAAAAATAAAGATTTCTGTTACCTTATTTTTTCTCAGGTGTTCATAAGGTTAATTAGAAATTAGCAGCTTCACTGAGTGGGGTGAATCCATCTTTCACCCTTTTTAGTCCACAGTACAGAACGAAACAGATAAACTCCAAACCTTCAGTTCAAGTTTGCTGATTAAAGATCAAGTCTACGGCCATCTGCTGAGTTACAATAATCTGTCAGGATGTCAGAAATCTTGACACTGGGAAACCGACAGTGAAGATCTTCCAGTGATGAAAACTACATTAAGTAATTCTATACCACCCCTATAATGCTGTAGGTATTTCCATGAGGCTACTCATACTTAATCAGCACAAGTATTCAAGTATAAAACATAAAAGCACCAGACGATGCTACTGAACTGTATTTTTACAAGCACATTAGTAATTATAAAATAGACTCCTTTGATTTGCAAATGAAGAAACTCTTAATCTCACTGGCCTGGGAAGACATACTGTATTCCAAAATGCCTTACCAATTTCTCGTTTGTAAACACAGTACAAAAATGTCTTTTTAGTTACTGTGAACAGATGGATGGCATTGCAACAGTCTTAGAGCTGAAAGAATGGTCATAAAATGATTTTAGTTGGAAAAGGCTGTTAAGATCATCATGCACAACTATTAGGTAGCACTACCAAGTCCACCACTAAACCATGTCCCTAAGCACTACATCTACATGTCTTTTAAATACCTCCAGGGACGGTGACTCAACCACTTCCTTGGGCACCCTTTTCCTGTGATTGATATCTGTCATACACTAATTTCATATTTTGATCAGCTGTATATCCTTGAAGTAGAAACAGCCTAGCTTCTCGTACTGAAGAGCTATAGGCTACTAAATCAGAAATTATCTTAAAACTTGAAAGAAGCAAAGACTAAGCAAAAATATCAAATAGCAATCAAAATAGTAATTACTAATTCATCAAAAGGCACTTCATGTGCATTTAAAATTAAAACGGGCATTGTTTCTATGCTACTGGGAGCAACTTCTGTATCTTTAATAGTATGGAAGATTGATGCACACCTATCAAGGCAGAGAAAAGCAGAACCTTAATTGCCTCTCCCACAAGCAGCTACCATGAAGTAAATTTCTGTTTGAAAGCTTTTCCATTAAATAGGTTTTAAAACAATATATTATTGTTTTGGAACTTTTCTTGAGACACATTATTTTTAAACACACCTGACATTCTCAGCTTTGAAAGTGGAATAGCAATGAAAAACTTGTTTAAAAAAAAAAAAATCATTGTCTACAGCTGGGTCATCTACCAGATTTCAAAATGACAGGTACTAGACTTGGAAAGCTTAACTCTTTGCAATCACAAGTAGTAAATAACTTTTTGCCTATATTGCATTGAAACTTACTATTATTTTTTCCCCAGCATTACTTGAGCTCAGACGTGTCAAGAATAGTCTAAGTATCATTTTCCATCACTTCAGTTCCATAGATTATAATAGTCTCAGTAAATGCAAAAAAAATAGACAAAAATTAGTTGGGCACATAAACAAGAACCACTCTGAAACAACCTATGTTAACCCATAAGTCATGTACCTGTATGTTTACCAAAACTGCTTGCTAAAACTACAATGGCATTACACCCAGAATGAATTCTAACAGGCACACATATTTCTGAAGGATAAAGGAGGGACCATTTCTAAGAATTCTTCCAAAACAAGAGGAAACAAAGTGCTACCTAGCACAATTTCAATTTCTGCTTCCCATTTGTTTTAATTCAAGAGATTAGGTGTTATTTCTTAACTAAAGCATAAATCCTAATCTACATAAGAGCTAAGAATATTCTGAAAATGAAACAATACATATTTTATACCTTTTTTTTTTTTAGAAAGCAGGTTTTAACATGGCTAGTTAAGCACTACAAAATCTACAATCACACTGGGCATTTTATTTTAATTTATATTGTATCAATGAATGCAACTAAACCAAAATCCTTTAAATAAAATGGAAAAGAATTAAAGTTCATGAGCTTCTGGAAAGCTGCTTTACAGGCCACTCTGGCAGCTAGGTGTAATCCAGTGACACAGGAAGGAATAAAAGTTTAAGGATCCTCCCATGGTGGGAAAAAAAACCCCTACCACTGTGATGTATATTAAAGTTTAACTGATATACCAGAAGTCTTGGTGTACTGAGCTAAACAAAGCTTAATGTTTTAAGCAGTTGATGCTACAAAACACATATTAAACAAGAAAGGTGACTTTTTGCATCAAGTACAAATTAAAATGTCAAAAAGAAACATCAAGGAGCTCCTCAGGGAGATTATTTCTCTCTTTTTTTATATCAAATTAACAGGTGCCTGCATTTTAATCACAAGACTTCACTTTATAGTTGGAAAAAACAAACAAAAAAACAAACAAAAAACCCAAACAAACAAAACCCCCCAAACTAATATCTTCTAGTTAAATATCTTCCCTGTAAACACCTAAAAATTATGTCCAAGTGAAATACTGCAGGCCGTACTACCTCCTGATTCTTGCATTCAAGAACTGATGTTAAGCATATGTTGAAGCATTCCCTTGAGTCACAACATTAAAGTCATGGAAGATTAATAAGTATAAGGTTGGACACAGAAATTTTATTTTTTCTACAGACAAATCTCACGTGAATATACAGTTATGTTCTGTATAACATTTGCAATAACTGTTGTGCTGGAAAGATTTATATTTACCTCTTGCTTAACTGCGGTAAGAAGGGAAAACTCATAGACTTATAAGATGAAATGGAATTAGGAAAAAAGAAAAAATTCCTGTGAAGAGATTGTGTAGATGTGTGTCATATTTTGCTTATTAAGCTTATTGTAAAAGTTTCTCACTTCTTGTGAAGTGAGGAAAAAGGTGAGATCTCTTAATGGCACATATTCAATGACATCATGAGCACTATATGTGACAAGGCTGCTCATAGCCTGGGAAGTGTCAGCAAACCCCTGACAGCATTATCAATTTCCTAATCTGGCATTCCAGATGATTTTCAATGCCAAAAGGCTCTTAAGAAACAACAACAAATGTCTTCTGAAACACCAAATGTCTCTACTGAGGGCAGCTGAATATTAAAATTTAGTTTTGCATTGCCATCATGGTGTGGCTCATATTCAGGGCTTGTGAATTTCAGTTCTAGAATATCATTAACAAAATTACCAAAATGGTTGTGGGTTGTTTTTTTTAATGCAATAATACACCATGACAAAAAGGTGAACCACTATTTCTTGTTGCAGGTAGGAGCCTATGGCAGCAAGAGCAGATGGTTGTTCTCTAGAATACTGAGCAGTTATTGAACAGGCAGCTAAGACAGACCCAGGTCATGGGGATAAACTTCTCATACAGCATCCATCAGTCCACCGAGACAGAAAAAGGACAGGATTTGGAAAATCTAATACAAATCAGATGAGAAACTGGGATGGGGACCTAAAAACTATCATCTCTGCCAAAAAAAAGCAAAAAGCAAAAAAACCCGATGATAGATTTGAAAACACAAAAAAAAAAAAAAAAAAAAAAAAAAAATCCCATGAAAAATCCCAACTTCTGTGTGCTTCACAATTTCATTAAATAAGTGATAAAGTCATCTCAGTAACTGGGAAGAATATATATTTGGGCAGTGATCACAACTCAGAAGAAAGTAATTCTCAACCTGAAGGAAGAAGATAAAAGCTCCTTTAACCAACTAGAGTAACTGTTATGGAAATGGCAGACACTGCTCTGCTTGGTGCAACACTAATAGCTTGATTTATCAGGAAAGATTAGACTTCACTAAGAGCAGTTCAGCTAAGTGATGACTGAGGGGCATGAAAACTGACAAATTCTCTTCTTGAGTAATCTAGTCGTGAAGGGGAAAAGTATTGCAAAAAAAGGCAAACTAGCAATAAAATAGTGCAACACACAGACAGTGTAGTCTTTCAATTAC
Organism: Florisuga fusca; assembly: GCA_038090715.1. Classification (NCBI taxonomy): domain Eukaryota; kingdom Metazoa; phylum Chordata; class Aves; order Apodiformes; family Trochilidae; genus Florisuga; species Florisuga fusca. Next base: position 23,571,952 of record JAAWXA010000002.1, read on the forward strand.
AGTGATAGAAATCCTAGTGCTTCAAGTATTTACCATAAATGTAAAGTAGAGCTTGAGAAAGACATGGCAGATTGGGAAGAAAGAAGAAAGAATGGGTAATTATTCGGCCTCATTAAATTTTTCATCAGAAGCAGCAAACTACTATAGTTTGAGCATTCCCTTTTTCATCAGAGTGCTTTTTAATATCTACATCCAACCAATTATGTTGAAGCTAATTCCCAGAATACTATGAAAATGTAGCTACTTTCTGAAGTTTTTCCAGATTAATGAACTGCATTATTTTTTCATTAGAAGCTGCAGTGTGCTCTGAGACATACGAAGTGGGGAACAAAAAACCACCCCGAACAGAACATATTCTCCAAAAAGCCCTTAGCTTTCTTAATGAGTTTTTATCTTCAGGGACCCCTCTTCATCTTTACTTTAAAAATTCAAAACCAAAAGCAATACCAGTACTTCAAATGGGATCCTTGTTTATAACAACCAGCAGCAAATTGGGGGAATTCTCTGCCTTTTAGCTCCAGACACAGGTGAAGTGATTTAACACAAAAGTAAATTATTTTATTTTTTAATTGCCAGGCTATCTTTGATGTTCTACACACCAATTTTAATGTTTAGATTTTTGTTGGTTTTTTTCCCAGATGTGCTGTTCATTAATCTGTTTTCCCTATCTCACATAAGTGACAAGAGCACTCAGAAGATCTAGCTATTCTTAGCCAATGATAACTTGTTTTTTATTATATTCTTGCAAAGAAAAATTATAAGTTTACAAAAAGGCAATATATTACCCAATTCACTATAGGTTTGGGTTTTTTTTTTATGGCTTCTTAATATACTGTCTTTCCTTTCCAAAATAATTCTCTCTCGTAACGTTTGAATAAAAAGTAAGGAATGTCTGTCTTAAATTTAAAAGACATAGAAAAACTGAACTGCATTAACACCACAGGCACCACTTGACCAAAACCTTGCTTTGTTACTCTTTGATATACTATCTTTAAATAAGTTGCTCCTTTCCTTCATCTCAAGTTCTCCACATATCCATATTTTGTTAATGAATGTCTGCCTCTAGGAGTGCTACTCATAACTTTCAGTGGATTACATAGATTAGATTTATAGTATAATAGTAATATTGAAAATAACATTCCTAGATAATAGTGTTTTACTTGCTGAGATAAACAATATATTTAGAAAGTTATGGGTATATAATGAAGATTGCTTTCAAGGTACTACACCAGCAAGGTTATTAGTTCAGAAAATGTATATAAAAATTTTTGTAAGAGATGCATGAGCTACCTCAGAAGCAAATTATCTACTATCATCTTAATTGCTATAGCTTATACCACAGCATCTTTAACAACCATAGCATCCTTAACCACAGCATCCTTTATTATACCATAGCATTCTTATTAACAATAACGTAACTTACTCTCAGAGAGAGAGCTTCACTGTTTCATCTGTTTCTAGTCTAATAACACTATCATAGAAACACTGAGTCCTTTAGGTTGGAAAAGACCTTTAAGATCACCATGTCCAACTCTTAACCTAGCACTGCCAAGTCCACCACTGAACAATGGCCACAAGCATCAAATCTACATGTCTTTTAAATAACTCTAAGAGTGGTGATTTCTCACTGATATGAACACACCTATATTCCTGTATTCCATTTCTTAAATGGAGACCTTATATAAGAAAATAAAATCCAACCTACTTCTGCATCGAAAAGGTAAAATATTTACTACTATTTTAGTTTTTGGGTTTTTGGTTTGGTTTGGTTTGGTTTGGTTTTTTTGTATCCTGATCCTTAAACACTCTTTAGTTAAGAGAGAAATCAAGCAGTATACTGTTCAGGAAAAACTACAAAGCACAGAAACATCGGAAATTCAGTATTTTCAAGGGAAGATGATTACTATATAGCATCCTCAGAGCAATGAAATTAACTTTTTGCAGAGTTAGAATAAGAAAAAGACAGAATTGATGCTATCTCAAAAACGAAGTTGTCTTATATCCATACAACAAACCCATTAAATTTTAAGTTATTTCCATCACACATAATTGATAAAATACTGTACATCTATACCTTGAAAAATTAACTAAGTCTCAGTTATAGTCAGGTTCTTCATTTATTCCATAAAGCTTTTAAAGTGTATTTAAGCACAGAGGGGGAAAATTAAATAGTTATCACTAGTAACTATGTAAATCACCTAAATAAATCTATCATAGTAGGCACTTCGCAGAGTTTCAGAGAACTCACTTTTGTGCATCTTAGACTATAGACTTTTCCTGCAATTCCCTGCCAAGACACGGAAGTATAGTCTAGAAAATAACCTCACTTTCCCAGCTTTATCATTCAGGTACCGAAATTATTCCCAAGGTGTTGACACTCATGTATCAAGCTGAAATATGGACAGCCACAAGTCATTCATCCATGTCAAGTTAAAGATTACAAATCTTCCTAGCATGCTCAGTTGCTTTATCATTCTCTCTCCTCTTCCTTTCATTATCTTTGGCATGGCACCAAGCACATCTTACAAAAAGGAGCTGGTCTTTCCAATGCTGCTGTCTAAAAAGCAATGTTGATTGTGAGTTTCACTCGGAGTTACCAAAAAAAGTCGTTTCCATGAGACTTCAGAGTATGCCTCTTAAAAATAACAAGCTAAGCAGCAGTAGCAGTGATGCTGGAGTTTCTCAAATTAAGTTAGTTATATATAAAAACATATATATGTCTGCTATTAGATGTGACCACAAATTCAAGCTGTGCTGCTGTTTCCGTCAGACACAGAAGATGTGGATAACCTATTGTTAGACATATTTTAAGGTAGTGCCATTGGATCCATCCAGCATTGTGCAGTAATGTCACCACATATACATCACACATGCGAGCACGCACACACAGGTATATCTATTGTTAGAAATGTTGTATGAAAATAGCTTTCAGATAGATTCATTAGAAAATTCATGTTAGTTTAAAAAAATTATTTATCCATGCAACAACTGTTGCCTTCTCTCAACCCCCTGAGTTTTTCAACCTCACACTCTTAAATACTGATATTCAACAGATGATAGAGGCTGGCTGTTTGCCCCTTGCTTTTCATGATTGTATTCTCCATTCAGGTTAACTTCTTTCTTCCTATTTTCTAAATATCCTAATCTCTTCCAGTACATCCATTTTTTGCTTGCATAGTGTCCTACAAGTGTGCTTAAAGCATTGGTTTCTTGGGAATTGTATAATAACTACATCAAAAATCACAAGTCTCAACATTTCTATTTTTTTGCACAGAGACCTGCAGAAAACTATACTCACCTTAACATCACTGTACAGAAGAGGAAACAGACTCGCAATCTTACCACTGCAAACTATTTTCAGAAATGAAACTGGACTCAAGATCCAGATTCTAAACTGGATTATAGTTTTTTTTTTGCTTTGTTTTGTTTTTAAGAAGATCTGACAGTTCCTATTGCAAGATGCAGCAGTCTTGCAGTAATGGTTTTCTCCACCTCTTCCTCTAATCAGGGCATTATTTTGACCAAAAAACATCACAAGCAAATCACGTCAAGCAGAATAAAATGGGACAAAAATCACAGCAAGGTACATTTGGTTCAAATAGTAAGTAGAAAGCTGTCAAATGAACAAAACTTTATGTAACGCAAGTGATCTTTTAGGACAATCAAGCATATTCCTATCCAATTCCTGTTCTGAGTTTTTCTACATGGAAAGAGAAGAAGAGACAACCACCAAATAAGTGAATGTAGAAATGCTAAGTAACAAAAAATTACCATGGAAAACATTTTCTCCCAAGAACACATTAGAACTATCACAGTCTAGTGATACTATCACCAGTTTCATGCTTTTTCATAACTGTTTTCCTATGAAAATATTATTCTCCTTTACTATCCTCTAGTATGGCATGTCAGTATCTGCTAATTGAACTATTTTTGGCACTTGTAATTCTTTGAATCTTCTTTTAGAATACTAAAAATGTACCTTTGTAAGCAGCATCTTTAATAAGTCTTAGTTATGTCATTTTGTATAAAGCTGTGGTACACAGGAACACCAGCAACTGAAAAGAATTCAATTGTGCTAGGCACTGTAGAAACACAAATCATAATAGGACAATATCTCCCTGTTCTTTTCTTTATTTCTCTAATGGCTTAGTGGTAAAACAGCTATTCCCCAGCACACACAGGGAGAGTTATATCATTGTTCACTAATATAAACATTTCATTTTGCATAATAGAGGAGGTAGAAAGTAATAACATATCTCATTAAGAAATTTCTCATTGGTTTAGCAGATGTCATCAATCTTTAAAATGTTTAAGTATGTCTCATTACATCAGAAGCCATTTCCAATTAATATACTCAAACTTACTCTATGCAATATAAACTGCCTACAAAAACCAGTTACCTATTATCTCTCTCCCCCTCTCTCAGTGTGAAAATACCTATGGAAAATTCTTACTAGCATCTGGACATCTGAAACCTTGCTGTATTTACAGCAACACCATCCACCAGGGAGCACACAAGAAACAACCACTTGAGTCAGTCAGTAAGGACTGCACTAAACCACCCTGTCCCTGAATCCATAGAAACGCATCTGGTTTTCCTCCTCAATCCCACAGACATAAAAACACCAAAACAACCTTGACAGAAAATACAGAAAATGAATTTGAAAAAGAAACAACCAACCAAAGAAAAAACAGCAACTGTGACATACTGACAACTTCCAGAAATGTCAGCCACACCAAAATGCATAGTGCTAATTAATGCTGAGAATGTGCTGACTGCTACAATAAATGCCTGCTGGATTTTGTGTGAAATCTCAGAGACTGATATGTTTAACACTGTACATGATTCATACGAAAGTGGTAAATAATGGGATTTCTAAGGGAGATTAATTTGTGCTAGTGGCAGCAAAATTGCTTACATTAACTTCTGATAGACTGAGATTTAATATCCAATATGTAGTTATTTTAATTGTGATCATTTAGGAAAACATCTACCAAATAATGTGATTTTTAAGGTTTCTAGTTAGATTCTGTTCTTATTTTAGTAACTCCATATATTCTTACTGCCTCACTAAACAGAAACAGAGATAAAAAGAAAGAAGAAATCAATAAATAAAATCCCAAGTCAATGCTGCAGTTGTCTCCAGCTCTAGGCTCTTTCAGCCCATTGTCTATTCTGAGGATCCACACCAAACAACGAAATCTTCAACTTCTGTCAGTCTGAATTTGAACAGATCTTTACCCACCTAAGGAACCCACCATGTTTTTTTCAGCCTTGTTAATCTAAGAAACAGAGATTTCTGACTATACATACATACATAAAAGGGCTTCCCAGGGGAAAAAAATATATAAAAAAAAGATAAAAAGACATACAAAAAGACATACATCATGAAGAAATTCATGAATGCATAAAAGGACCCTCAACAAACAGAATATATATATGTAGTGTCCTAAACCCCAGGAATTACTTGCTCTGACACAGTACATAGTTTAATGTGCAATTTAACTTTTACCATGGCAAATAATACCTCACAATATAGATTACTACTTGTCTTCATGAATACTAGCCTTTATATAATGGGAATTTGGCTTTTTATTACATCTGGAGTTACTGTGCTAAACGTCTGACACCTGAACAACTAGGCTCATGAACATGAAAAAGAAGACATCAAGTGGAGTTGGGAACTGTAAAGTTAAAACCTTGTCTATAAGACAGTAATCAACTGATTAATTCAACACTGGAGCAGCTATTCTACAGAACAAAACAACCCATAGCTTTTGAGGTATTATTTTATTGCAGCATCCCTATAAACTGAGCGATTCAGCTGACCAAGTGCATTCGCTAAAAATAATCCCAGACACTCTCAGCTACTGATATAACACAACCAACTATCATTTTTTCCTTTTATGAGACTTCAAAATGCTACCCTACGAGTGAAGTCAACCATTATCCCAGAGTATACGACTTGTTTATCTTAACTAGAGACTCATAGCATCAGCCACATTATTCTCTATTTTCTTATTGCAGATATGGCAAAGTAACTGAGTAAGAAATTCAGTGGGACAACATTTTTCTCCAAACATTTACATATTTACATCAATTTTGTTAAATAAGGACAGATCACTAAAACAATATTTATAAATAATTTCCTTAAAGAAACTGCTTTCTACATCTCCACCAAATGGTTTGTTGCCAAGCTGCACTGAAAACCTTTTGCATTAATCAAAAAGTTCATATTTGCCTTGCACAATTTCTGTTGAATAAAAAATCTGAAAGGATATTTTATAAATGAGGTCAAAGAGCAAGAGTGATGAATACGCCTAATGAAAATTAATATTTTCTTATTCAAGACATAGATATGCAAGCCCCATTTGACTACATAGAAGTCAGATTTAACTGGAAGACAGGCAGTAAACAGTGAGGTTTCTTAGATTAATTCTTAGATTACAGAATGCAATAGAAGTGATAAATTCTAACTCTAATTAACATGAATTTATGCAGAGAGTATATAACCAACACTTAACCACATTCAGTCCTGGAGGATTATTTATATTTTAATTCAATGGGGTAACAGTAAAGCATCTTTAACGCATTTTGCTTGAATAATTTTTATTCTTTGAAAAGCTGAAGAGATGCAGTTTTTACTAACATTTCTTTTCTCTTATTCTGTAATTGAAGACCTGAAAATAAAAAATACGAATCTTGAAAAACACCTTTTACATTCACATTTTTAAAATACTGACCTCTCTCACTCCTCAAGGATGCGTGGCTACCAGCTCAAGTTCACCTCACCATAACTAGAGCTCTATTTTTCCCTGAAGATGTCCTCATTTCCCTCTTTCATCATCACATGTGAATTCCCTTCCTGTCAGTCAGATTTGAAGTTAAAACACCTTTTCTCACTTAGCAGTCTCCCTAGGTCTTCACATCTAATCCATCTGTTCAGATAATTTCTTCACAGACTCTAACATCGGGAGTTTTCTATTTACTGACATAGATTTATCTGTCTCTAGCCTCAAGATTACTGTGATTTTTTCTTTAGTGATTACTGTAAAAATTCTTTTTATTACTGCAAAATTCTTTAGTTTTAGAAAAAAAATATAATAATAATACTGACACAAAGGGGCAGCTTTCTGCCGCATTATGGAACAACTTCCAAAAACACAAGGGTTGACACAACCCTTGAAAGGTATGTGTTTTAATCAGAGGGCTGGTTAGGTAATTCCTCTCTCTCATCTTGTGATCAATTCCTGTCAGTGTGTATTTGGGCATATTTGGAAATGCCTCATGGACTGCAGGTCCTAGGAAGGACTTCTGCCCCTCTCAGGCATTAATATGACAAAGAAACACTCAGCTCTGTAAAAATAAGGACGGTCCCAGGGACATAGAATCAATCATAGAATCATAAAATCAAATCATAGAATCACAGAATGGTTTGGGTTGGAAGGGACCTTAAAGATCATCCAGTTCCAAACCCCCTTACATGGGCAGGGACACCTCCCACTGGACCAGGTTGCCCAAGGCCCCATCCAACCTGGCCTGGAACACTTCCAGGGAAGGGGCAGCCACAACTTCCCTGGGCAACCTGTGCCAGTGTCTCACCACCCTCAAATAATGAAAATATAATGATATTTTATCCAGTGATTTTGTGCTTGTTAGCCACCAGGTGTTAGATGAGGAATTTCAGATGAAGGGCTGGAAATTCTCTATTTACCAATCCCACTTGTGGCACTAACATCTTATCAAAAGAAACTGAGGCCTTGGAATGTGTAAAACAGTAAAAATGGACACAATGAGCGATGTTAGAGAGGCTGCATTTGTTCTATTCATGGGTAAACAGGAAATCAAGAAGTTAAAAATCAGAGGGGTTTTGAGACCCAAGTTCTTATCAAGTAGTGAAGAAACATGGTGTAGTTAAAAGATTCCAGAGTGACTAACAACTTGAAACAACAGTAAGATTCATTCACAGGTTGGAAAACACCCAGCTGCAGCTGTTATGCAGAAGACCAAGTCTTGGTATCACACAGCTGCAGATAGCTCAAATAATTCAGCAGAACTACACCAATCTATACCTCCCATGATGTAATCTGTAGTCTTTAAAACAGGTAACAATGGTAAACGTATTGCCTCCTGGATTTTTTCTGAAGATTTCTATTCCAGAGCTATCAATTCAATGCTGAACCTTCTACTTCAGGAGTGCAATATGCATCACTTCAAACTGTCAGATGCAATCATTTTCAAGTGTGTCTGAACCTTTCTGAGTTTGTGTGGCCTTTCAGTAATTTTATTAGTAACTATAGGCAGGTTTTACACCCAAGTCTTACATCACATCACAGATCACCTTGTTGGTTGATTTAACAAAACCAAGCAAAGCACAAGATGGAAAGAAATAATGGAGAGTTCTGAGGTAGCAAGAAATGATGATGCTTAGTTAGTTCTGTACAGAAATGCTATATATATGGCCTGCATAATGAAATGTATGTATCCTCTTGTTCTGGAATAGGTATGGGAGCTGTATAGGAGCTTTTATTTAAGAATCATCACTCCTCAGATTGTTTCCTATAAATTTTACAGATGCAACAAATCTTAGCCTATGCTGGGCAACATAAACAAGACTATAAGCTGTTCTCGAATTTGAAATTTTCACTTTAAAAGTAAAGGAAACTGGACAATAACATTCAACAAAAGTTAACAAACAAGCAGTTTTTACTGAATTGTGTCACTAATGTTTCACTTTGTGCGTGTATGTATCCATATACAGAAACTATTCTTATATAATATATAAATAATCAATAAGGCTTTCTAATAGTTAGGGTAGAATATGAATGAGATTTAAAACATTTCAGAAACTCACAGAAATTCACAGAAATAGAACCTGAACCAAACTTCTCATGACAAATTAAATCAGTAGACTCAGGCAATTAATGATGAACAGAACAGGTCATTCAAAAATTTTTTCAACTTCAAAAGTCCAGTGCTCAGCAGTGTGTTCCCCTTTCATCAATGGACTCACCTCCCCTTAACATCACAGCTTTGGTTCTATGAATTGCTAAAAACTGCTGTTCTCTACCTCAAAACATCAAGCAAACAAGCTCAATGACTCAGCTCTGGGAATCTAGCTGTTTCATCACTCTGCTAAGAAGAGACAGGTATTCGGCACAGATGGAGACAATTTATGTTAAGAAATCCAGATGGCTTTCCCGGTGACCACACAAAATGAACCAGCTGTTTGTTCATGTCTGAAAAAATGCACACACCAGGCCTGCATGGTATAGAATATTTGGCAAAATACCTAGTGTAAAAAGTAGAATTATGATCAACTATGTTTGTCTAAATGCCATTCAAAACACTGAAGGTCCATTAAACACACCCTGATATAAGTATAAATATGCAACACCAAACAGTCATTGTCACAAGAGACTGAAAAAGTTTTGAAAGCCAAAACTTCAGAACAGTTTCAGTTGGGCAAGTAGAAATTACTTGATGATGGCGTCCATATCACGGGGTGGTGAAGATTAGAAGGGGCCTCTAGAGATAATTTAGTTCAATCTCCCTGTTCAAAGAGGATTGTTCACAACATTGTCTGTCAAAGATATTTCAACCTCAAAATGGCTCATCTGAGTATTGTGAACTCCTCAAATGTTTGTAGTAGTAGATATGAGGATGGTAGCAGACAAAAATCAAAACCTCTGACAGGTTTTTATAGGTTGGAAGCAAAAAGTAGACTCATAGAATAGTTTGGGTTGGAAGGGACTTTAAAGATTGTATCATTCCAATCCACCTCCATGGTCAGGGACACCTTCCATTGGATCAGGTTGCTCAAAGCCCCATCCCACCTGGTCTTGGGGGCCTCCATAGCCTTTCTGGGCAACCAGTTCTGGTATCTTACCACCCTCACAGTGAAGAATTTTCTTCTATTCTCTAGTCATCTACTCAAAATCTCCCTTCCAGTTTTAAGCCATCACCCCTTGTTCTTTTACTACATGCCCTTGTGAAAAGTCCCTCACCAGCTTTCTTGTAGGCCTCCTTCAGGTAGTGGAAGGGCACTAACATCTCCCTGGAACCTCCTCTTCTCCAGGCTGTCTCAGCTCTCAGCCTGTCTTCACAGGAGAGGTGCTCCAGCCCTCTGATCATCTTTTTGGCCCTTCTCTGGACTCACCCCAAGAGGCCAACATCCTTCTTGTGATGGGGGCTCCAAAACCAGACACAGTATTACAGGTGGGGTCTCATAGGAGAATCACCTCCCTTCACCTGCTGGCCACATTTTCTGTTGATGCAGCCCAAGATACAGTCAGCTTTCTGCTCCACAAGTGCACATTTGTGGCTCATGTTGAGCTTCTCATACACCAACAGCCCCAAGTCCTTCTTCTCAAGGCTGTTTTCTTGTAGGCCTCCTTCAGGTAGTGGAAGGGCACTACCTTCACCTGCTGGCCACATTTTCTGTTGATGCAGCCCAAGATACAGTCAGCTTTCTGCTCCACGAGACCAAACATTTGTGGCTCGTGTTGAGCTTCTCATACACCAACAGCCCCAAGTCCTTCTTCTCAGGGCTGCTTTGAATCCAGTCTCATCTAACCTGTATTTGTGTTCGGGACCCACCCAGGTGCAGAACCTTGCACTTGGCCTTACTGAAACTTACAGTTTGCACAAGCCTAAAATACTAATGGACATAACAGGTCCCAAAAGGCATATAATCAAGCCAGTTTCCTAGACACAAACTTAAGCCATACATTCCTCTGAACTGCTTCCTTCACAGAAGGAAAAGCAAAACACCATTTAAGTTGGATGAACTCACTACTGTTCAGATTTATTATTCTCTTCAGTACTTTAGCTGAACTCTATACACCCTTCAGGTCACTGGCCAGCGACTCTCCTAGTTTACTTTCTAGAACCTCTGACAAATAGGAGGGGGAAAAACCACAAAACAATAAATAGCTATGAAAAAAATGTGCAAAACCAGATGCACTCCCTTACTCACTGCATCTTGCCATCCAGTGTTTTGAAAGAGCCATGCTGAGTCATTTTTCATCGCTTTATAGTCAAGTCACCAATGTTATTATATTAAAAGCTGTACCATGTACATGCTTATCTGATTCTTCTTTGAAAGCAAAACAGAGAAGAGAGGTCAAAAAATAAAAGCTGAAAGGAAGAACTAGTTCTTCATCAGGCAATGTAATTAGATCATTTCTGTTCTGAACAAAAGTTCCTTAAGAGGAGATTTTGCCAGGAAGGTAGAAAAGACGGAGAAAGTATAATCCAACCCAGTTTCCTTCTTGCTGACATAACTGATGTGACTTCAGAGCACATGTACCACATGCAAAGTTAAGAGTTAAGTTCAGAACACTTTGACAGTTCACAGTAGTGTTAGTTAACTAAGGTGGTTGTTATACTCAAGCTATATTTTAAAATACAGTCCTCTAACTGTTAAATAGAGACATACTGAAAAGGTAGCTTATTCAGAGCTTATTTTACTGATGCTTAGCAACTCAGGGTAAGCGTAAAATGCTTAATGAAAACACTTGGGGGGTTTTTATTGTACTTTTGCATAAATCCATGCATGTATTTTATCCCTTCTTAAGTGTGTGCTGAACATTTACAAACCTGTAATGGAACTGAAAATTATGTTTTGAATTAATGGGTCAAAAGAAAAAAAAAAAAGAGTCACTGTCATTGTGGGACACATCTTTCAGTCAGAAGTGAAAGTTACAAATGATTTTCCCTTCTTCAGAGTTCTGTTTCTAGCATTATTGGAAAGCTTGTCTTTTTGTTTAAATGAATTTCCTTTTAATCTCCTCCCTGAGCTGCTGGATAGATGGAGCCTCTTAAAAAATTCAGGGTATCACTGTAATTGTAAATTGATCTGCTTCTGTGGCAGAAGACTGGGGACCTCCATCCAAAGTTGTTTTTTTGACAAATGATTAATTTGCACTCTCTTACTTCTATATTATCTTTTAATGGAAAAACACATTTTTAACAAACCTAGTACTTTCTGGATTGCTGTATTGCTGGAAACATCTAGGAAATACAGCCAACTGCTGAAGCCAATGTGAAATATTTGCTGGCTTGAAACCTTCAGATTTCCTAAAGGAGACTTTGAATCTATTTACAGGAATGAAAACTGTTTTAGACAACTAAAATGCACATATTAATCACTGGTAAAGTTCTGAATTAATGTAATATATTAAAAGACACGTGAAAATTCCCCAGTGATTTTTAATGCAAATTTAAGGTTAGAACACTGTTATGACTATGCAATCTTTAAAACAGACACGTAACTCATTAGTATCAAAGCAGAGGAAATTATCTGTCTAGTGTGGTGCTGAATCCACATACCCTGTTTGCCTTTGGCTCTTTGGTTATGAGATCTGGCATCACTAGGATTATTTCACCTAATCCATCATTAGCTTTCACATGTCCTATATACTGTGCAAAAAACCTAAATTTAACAAACCCAACTCTCCATCAATTACCACACTGAATATATTACACAGAGCACACAGATTAGCCATGCTGAATTACATCTTTCTTTGTGAAAAGTCAGTATTTTTAGAGCACTGCTAGCATTGCTGCTCCAATTGCACATGTTCCGTCCCACTGTGGACAGGTACTAATACCCTGACCTTTGCTATTTACATCCAGCGTACAGCTGCTTAACAAAATTAAAAACCTCAGAAGACACAGAAAACACATAGGAGATCCCAGCAACTGTGCCAAAGAGTCACAAATGTGTTTTGTTAGTTTGTTGTTGGTTTTTTTAATTGCCATACTTGCTTGGCTGGAAGATGACCTAATTTATTTTTTTTTCCCTATAAGCCTGCAAGTAAACATTAGTCACTTAGATTTAACTTTCTCCATGTACACAAAGCACACAAAAAGGCTCTTAATTACAGCAACAACAACAAAAACGAAGACGCAGCTGTCGTGTGAAGACAGCATCACCCTTACTTACCGGTCTTCCACAAATACACCGATGAAGTTTGGAATTCACTTTGCGCACAAGCGTCCCAGATTCCCAGCAGCAGAAGCAGGAGAACTCCCACGCAGCGGGCCGGCACGCTGCAAACCCCTGGACCACGGCAGAAAGCAGCTCTCTCCTGGCTCAACCCCATGCCTCCAGCAGCCCACCGCCGCCTCCAAAACCTACACGACCGCGCGACCGCCAAACCTTCTTCCAACAATATTCCCCCGCTTCAGAATTTCTTCCTGGGGAGAAGGGGACTGGGAACCTCTCTCCTGCTATTGTGCATGGCAGTTGGGAAGGAAAAACTGTTTAATGCCAGGGAACAATAGAGTCCTTGCTCGCTCTTGCTGCTGCTGCAGTGGCTGCTTGCTAGAATGGTTGCTGCTCCACGCTCTTCCATTCAGCGGTTAGTAGCAGTTTTCCATCAGCTAAAAGCGAGACAGCTGTCCGCAGGGGGCTCCAGCTGACTGAGCAGGTTATCTTGCTCTGGGAGGCAGCAGCAGTCATTTACACCAGCTGGAGAGAGTGAGAGACAGAGAGAAACAGAGATGAGGAGAAACACAAATAGCACACCGCTGTAATCTCGACGCAGAGAGTGACTGCAAAAGGCTGGCTTCCCAGACACGGCTCTCCCTGGAATATCCCATATGAGACATACTGAGAGGAAAAGGAGGAATCATTATCAGCCATGCTTCAAAAACACAAGTCATACAAGCAGAACAGATATAACCGGAACGATAGACATTAATTAAAAGGGCATAAGACATTTGTCCTGATAGCAATATTTATGCTGCATTAGCCTTTTTTGTAAACAACACAAATAAGTGATTATACATGCATTAAATAGACAATTAAGGTACTTGGTTGTACTTTGTACAATAAGGTAGAAATAAGGTACCTTATTAAGAAAACAGGAGAAAATGCAGGGGGGAAGAAAAAAAAAAAAAAAGGTCACTACCCTAAAATTTGTTCCAGATAATAACATATAGCTATCTTCTGTGGAAACAGATTAATATATGGAGGTGGTAACGTGTGTGTTTGTGTAAGGACATCATCTCTGTCATAGATGAAGTGTCCATGTAATATATAATGCAAGATAACATCCTGTCCTATCCAGCAAGTATGTACACATATACACATGCATAAATGTCAACTGAGTAATTTAAAATAATTTGAAGATCAAGTTATCAGTCATTTTTAAAACACACACTGAGTGTTACATATGAAACTACTCAGGATACATTAGGCTCTCATGATGATGCAAAAACGTGGAGAGAAACAAAGCTTTTTAAACAGGGATCTTTCTCTCTCCCACCCCCCCAGGCCAGTGAACAAACACAATAAAAAGCCTAAGATCAGGTTTCAGACACCTACAAACTGGGAAGCAAATAAGGGAATTTTCAAGAAAACTGCTATCATATTCAACAGTTTCATTAAAAATGCAAACAGCTACAAAAACACACAGTAGGAACACAGGACCCCGAGTTTGGAAATGATGGAGCTATTGTTGTTTAAAGAAGAAACCTTCAGTCAGGCTCTCTTGGGACGCCTGTCATTTTGCACAGCCTTCCCAGACTCAGCCTTTTCACATGCATTAGATTAAGATCAGCCATGATCAAATAATTCCCAAGTCCTTGCCTGTTAAAATATTCTGACATCAGAGCAAATTAGCAATGTTGAAGGTTGCAAATTCGTCTTTGTTTACTTTCCACTCTGTTACGCCTCTAAGAGGGAATTAAAGGCTCAGGGAGCTCTAGCACCGTGAGGCTGTGATTAAGAGAGATAAGCAAGTGTGGATTACTGTTCCTCAGCTGTTGAAAAACAGGCAACAATCAGGAGATTACAGGTTGATAAGGGATACACAGAAAGCCGTGATCTTAACAAATTTATAGCATCCTGATGTAGAACATGTACCCTCACTTGAAGCACTTCTGGAAATACATTTTACTCACTTCTGCTCAATTGTGCTGCCTTCCCTTTAGGAAGCATGGAAACTCCTTCAGCTTTTGTTTGTCGAACTGGATAGGACACTGCTTAAAATCAAAATGCTCTCTGAAGTTATATAATTAGACAAAATTTCACAGTTAAATGCGGGGCTAAGTTTGTCACATGCACGTTATTTCACATGCTAAGTAGAGGGACTTGAGAATATTTAACCTAATAAAAATAATGTGAGCTTCATAATTTATTGAAAATAAGACTAAGAATCAAACAGCTCAAAAAAGTTTTAAGACTATCAGGAAATAGTCTGTGGCAATAGCTAAATTGACTTGCATACTGAAATAAAGCATAAGTTGTATCTTCTTTTGAAAAATTAAGAGTAAAAATGTTGGCTTTTTAGCTGAAGCTATGCACCAGGGGGAAAGTCAAGTTTATAGAGTGACTAGGGGAAAAGGAACCCTTTTCAAAGCCATTAAATATACTGGATTCTACCTATATTTTTAATGAACGTATAAAAAAAGCCTCTGAAAATATTTTGTACGTGGCTCAGATCATCCGGAAACATCATCAGGGAACAGATCATCCATGTAGTTGGCACAATGAATCAAAGGGGTTTTTGACAGCAGAACAAAGCGATTTTGTGGGAGAGTGTGAGCACACATACACAAACACTCAAATATTTTCTTATGTTTATGCAACTATAGGACCACGCCTTTAAAACTTCACTAAAAATGAGATTATTAAAATAAAATCATTTCACACCACTTTTTATGGTTGTGCTATTTTTTGTATAAATCAATCAAAACTATGAAAAAACAATTTTGCCTTTTTTTTTGGGGGGGGTTGTTGTTAGAAGTTATGGTGCATTTAAAACCGTTCAGAAATACGTCGCAGAGACAAAATGGAGGAATTTATTACACAAATGTATTTGTGTATTTGGGTAAAACATAAGGGAGGGGGTTTTTGGCAAACCGTAGATCACTTCTGCAGTGCATACACTCATCTCCAATTAACCAGGGGAGGAAAGGCCAGTGAAACCACAGGCCAAAGAGTAGGCTGATGCTTGCAGACACATCCATACCAGCACAACTGCAGGAGGAATACTTCAGACCCAAGAGGCAATATATCCTTCAGTCAGCTCTCAGCATGCCTTACCCACAGAGCTGCTGTCGGCCTTTTCCCCCCCAGTGTATCCAATGTTCTGTTCTGCTCTTCCTATTTGCTACATCAAGCATGGCACCATCCTCCCAGTTAACAGCGCAACCACTATTTCCAGGCCATGCTGGAAACTCTAACTCATACCTTATGATCATAATTTATCTATTGTTTATGGCTTAAACATTCCTGAATAAATGTTTAAGTACTTCTGAGAAGAAACCTCCAGACAAAGCATAGAAATAAATTACAATTGACATTAGTAATACTGCTAGTGTTGTACTTCGGAGCTCCAACATATGAGTCTCAGTAGACTTCTATTCAGCTATATTTATTTATTTGGGTCGCAGAAGCTTTCTGGAGTCTGTAAGCTGAATGAACATGACTGGTAACTTAGCACCTTTTCATTTTCAAGGGAAAGATATTATTAACCTTAAAGACCTTTCTGAAAATGAGGTAGAGTTAACTATAAAATCTTGGTATTATTTGTTCATGTTTCTAGCATTAAACAGCTTAGAGGATGACAAAACCAAACAAACACACAATGCCTTTCATTTCGTGGAAGGATAAATGAGAACAAGACATAAATTTCTGAGTGAGTGGGTACAGAAAGCTGCCTGCCAAACAGGATCACCTTTTTGGTATTCCTCTGCTAGCAGACAATCCCATGCCAGCACCCCTCTCTGTTCATTAAAGGCCATGGATAAGAACTTCAGGACCACATTATCTTCTATTTTGAATACACTGTATTTCTACATACGGTAAAGTCAGACAGTGCAGTGAGTACATTATATAGAAAGCATTGTCCCCTTCATTCAGGTATGAAAATTATGAGTGCTGCCAAAAATAAAGAAGTCAACTATCTCCCTGAAAGAGCTCTAGAATTACAATGAGTTTATTGCAGCCAATACCCACTGGATAATACAGTAAAATTTCTGAAATTCCTCTTAAATTTGTAACATACTGATCTGGTTCAGTCACCACCTTAGGATGCCTTTGGAGACACACCCTGTATGGGATGCAGGGGTATGGTTGCATCCCTAAGTTTCAGAAGAGAAGTGAGCAAGGTGTGGAATGCTCCCTTATATGTACATTTCGTTTGCAAGCTCCATGATCTAAAAAATTCCACATAAAAGCTCAAAAAGGTTTTTGTTCTCTATTCCCTAACATAAATTCATGTGTCAACACTTCTAGCTCTGCATTTCGTTAGAGTTTGGCTTTCCTGCAGGTATTTTACTACAGATGCCAAGTACATCATAAGGATTCTCTTGAGATGGAACCTGCAACAAATTCTTAGATTTTGAGACCTTAAGGCTGGAATAAGCTGTACTGGGCTCTTTGAGCCTATGCTGCAGAGCACTGAGCACACCTCACCACACTCAGTAATGCACTGTTATTTTTCTTTGTATCAGTGCTGGAGAGCTTACTTAGGGAAAGACACAAAAAACATCCCAAACATGCACAATTCAGGAAAAAAATGTTAATATGTTGAAATATACTTTGTCTCTCAAAATTTAGCAGCTCCTGAAATTTTTGTTCCTGAAACCCAAAATTATATGTGTTGTGAAAAACTTGGAGTAGAAATAAATTAATTTTTAGGGGTCCTAAACATATGGCCTCTAGGTGTCACACTCGACCATGACATAATACACTATTTACTTATTTCTCTTACTCTTTCTTAGCAGGTAGGAGAATTTAATCTCTCCTTGAGAGGATAAAATCGTGTCACACCTCTTTTCAAACTCATAATTTAAGAAAATCTCAAAGAAAGCAAAACAAAACAAAATCTAGCAAATTTCTGCCTTTACATATAAGTATCTTGTCTGAACACAAAAGTAGCACAAGTACTTTTGGCTTTACCAAGGTAATTGTTTTTGCAAACGTTAGAAGTACCATGATGCCTGTTTGTTAAATTTACATCATTATTTTGGACCATGGACAAATCAGGAACTTGAAAGAGTTATGTAGGTGAGCTGTGCAGCAATAAGAAAGCATTACAGGTACAAAATCACTAGAATATGCGAAAAAATGTTTCCCTAAACTCCTCAGTATTTGATTGCGTCAAAAATCTCTGCAACAAGAAAAAGTAATTTTTGAAAAATTAATAGATTCTACTTGCATGAATACGTGAGCAGCAAACACCTAGTTCTGACTTAACAAATTCCTTGCTTTTCTTAAGGTAAGTTAGTATTTCTTGGACAGATACTTTTTTTTTGGAGGGATTTTTAAATTTTATGATATTGAGAAGGAGTGTGTGTGATGTACTGGGGGTTCTTTTATCTAGTTGAAATCTAGTCATTTTCCTGGCCACTCTTTCCTTGCTAGGTAGTGGGTTTCAGTCACAAAAAATGTAATATATAATTTTTTTTCAAATTTTTTTTAACCTGTACTGCTGTATTTCAGTTGTTCTCTCGGTTTGGTTTAACACCTGGTTATTGATTTTTTGTATACCCCTTTGGTAGGTAACAATCAACATCCCTATTAAGGAACGTTCATGGAATAAAAATATTCTGTGTAAAAAGAGCATGGGACCAGGAGGTATGTCAAGAATGGATTGCTGAAAGATAAAGGAAGAGGAACACAAGTAAGAAATCAATTAATTTATCAAGAAGGTCATCTAGCTTTGGATCCAGCTACAGGAAAGGAGTATATTTACCAGCCTTCTCTGCCTTACAGAAAAATGTTAGGTTTGATTTGATACATTTTAACCAAGGAAAGGTTACTGGGCTAGATACATCCATTTAAAAACAATAATAAATAAATACATCCATTCCTTTGTAAAATACAGTGCCCAAGAACTGCAGAGAGGCAGATGAAATCTGTTAGTTCTACCTTCTGGCTTTAAGATCTGTGCATGAACTTTGTCCTTTCTGCCCAGATTACACTGGCTTCAAAACAGACCTCCAACCCCTCCCTCAGACCTCCCCCCCCCCAAAAAAAAAAGTGATGGGTGGTGGAACTTTCAAACGCTGGGACAAGCATTTAGTACAAGCCACCTAAATAATGAATACTAGGGGATTGATTGATTGATTCTGCTGGTCCTTGCCCAACCAGACCTTTTGTATACAGTGGAAGGGGGAAAGTTACCAGCTGTATATGAAAAGAACCTGTTGGGAAAAGCTGTGTGGATTTCTCCACACCCAGAGCAAACCCAGCTGTGGGGTTGTCTCTGCTCAAGGCCCTGGGCACACTTGGTGGGTGATGCAGGGGGATGGTGAGGTCCAATGTGAACCACAGGGGAATTTGACTCAGGCTGAGAAAATTCAAGTTCAAATTGTATAATGTCTTTTTTTTTTTTTTTTTTTTTTTTTTATTGTGGTAAGGAATAAGGGGTGGATTGTTCTGGTTTGAGAGAACCAGGAGGAAAAAAAAACTTCAATAGCCTTACTGACCTGATACCCAATTGGACCCCACCAGCAGCCAAGTGATGTGGCAAATCCAGTGGGGTGGTAAAGTAGCTGTGTCTGCAGGGAGGAAAGAAAAGTCAGGTAAGCCAAAATGGACCCAACACAGTATTTCTTAATATGGTGCTCCTAAAAAGCCTTCAGCTGGTCTCTGGCTGGTGTGCTAAATAGATTAGGGTCTGTTTATCATAGCTCCTGCTGCTGCTGTTCCATGAATGAATTTTCCATCAATATCTGTTTCCTCAATAGAGATATTTCCGGTGGTAGAAGTGGAGCTAACACTATGGCTGGCTTTGGATTCCTCCACATTAACCTGCTTTCTCTTCCCTGTGGTTGTATGCACACTGCAGACTGATGAAGCCTGTGAAACTGCCACTCAGGAAGCTGGGCTTGGAGTAAGTTTGAACCTCTCTTCACACTCCAGCAATTTCCTATATGCAGTGACTTCCATATTAGGTGCCAGTTTAACATCCAGACATTCTTTGTAATCATTCCTGCTGCTCTTGCATCCATCTTTCACTGGAGAAGAACATTGTTCATCAAGACAGGATGCCTTCTTCTGTCTCCCTGAATAGGACCAGCTTGGCTGCTCCAAGGTTGTTGTGTATTGTCACTGGGACCCTGGATTCAGGCACCCTCATCTGCTGCTGAGTCCAGTTTGGGAATTTTCTGGTTGGGAATTACCAACTGAGGAGTGCAGGTTCCATATTTACATATTTATATATATTTTTAATTCACCATCATTGTTATTATTTTTATTTCATTAAAAGCTATTCTAGGGTTTTTTCCACCTTCAAGTCTCACTCCCATATTCCCCTTATCTTGCTCTGGGAGGGTAGCAGGAGCAATTGTCACCTGGTTATTGGCTAAAACTGTGACATCATAAAGCCAAAGACAAAGGAGAGACAATAATTTTCTTGTGTTGAAAAAGGAAAGAAAGAAGTATATGAGAGAAGCAGTGAATTTTTCACTTGAAAGCTTTTGATAACCTATACTTTGGGGAGAAACTTGAACTTGGCTCTGTTGGAATGATCAGCAAGTTCTTCACATTGTAACCTCCTCTTCTGAAACTGTGGTACCAGTGTGAACTTGTGTAGATGTTAGTGAGGTGGGGAGGAACCTGCAACTGATTTCAAAAGAGAAACTAAAACATAAAACTAGCCTCTAAGTCACGGGGATGGAAAGCTTTGAAATGTGTAAATGATGAGTGAAGAAAACAGAATGGAATCAAGGTAAGACACCTAAGTAAAGAAAAACTTTAGTTACATCCAGAAAGTTCAATAAGGGCTTCACTAATGGAGAAGACAAAGCAACTAAGGTGACCATAACTGTCAGAAGAACCAGAACAGGAAACTGAAAGACATGGGACTTTCCAAGTCAGCTCTCTTCTTTCAATGTGTGTACCTGCTTTGGAATCTGTTATTTCTAAAATCAATGGGAACCGCTATCCCTTATGCCTAACATGAACTGGTGATGGAAAAAAATACATTTATCCAGACAACATCATCACCGGAGAAAAATAATTTCAAACTGATAGCTGTAAATACAAATCAGTGGAGTAATTCACAGGACCTGGAAAGCAGGCAGGGAGATTTCAAAGACACAATGAAAGGTACGTACTGAAACCCCTACAGCGTGAACAGAAAGAGAGTGGAATAAACTAAGAAAATCAGTGCCCCTTATTGCATTTGAAAATCCTCTCTGGGGAGAGCCTAGTAATTTGCACATACCAAATCACCTTTAAACAAAAGCCACCTTCAGTCAATTTTAAACCTTCTCCTTATTAAAATCCTATTGATTGATCATTCTTCATCTCAATGTCTTGACAAGCTAATTTCCATTTTCAAGGAGGGAAATGTTGGTCTTCTTTTTTAAGCCATCAATCACTCAAACATTCTGTTATCAATTCTCAAATTAGTTAAGTAATAAAAATTAATAAGAAAATTAGATAAGGCTACTCTCTTTAGGGAGCTGCTGTTTTGTTGAGGCTTTTTGAAACATAACCAATACATTTAATGGTTTCCAGAAATTAATAGGCTCTGTAGTAAGTGACAAACACAATATAGTTGGAAATAGCTTTTAATGATTTGTTAACTTCTTAAGAGTCCTAACTTATCTGGCCAAAAGCGCAGCTCTGTGTTTTCTGCTGACTTCAACAGATCAATAAACAAGTTTGTAGCTTCAATAAACTGATTAAAGGATCTCACACCACTTTTCCATGGGGTAAGATGAGGTGAGATTTTAACTATATTTAAATTAATGGTCAAGGTTCAACTGTGGTTTATTAACTAACCAAACCCTAAGATAGAACTATATCATTAATAATCATATCGTGCAGAATCTTAGGTTATAATTAGAGTTACAGCACAGAAGATAATACATGAAAATAAATCATTTGATCTCTAATTTTATATGGAAGATTCACAAGTGTGTTCCATCTGTGATACGTTCATATATGGTGGCTGCTTTAACTGGGGGGTGAAAGGGAAATCTGTTCCAACTAATTATAGGTCACTCTCATTGAAGTCAACCCTGTAGCATACTACAATGTTTTACTCCAATTTAGCAAAAACTAATATAAATAAGGAAGGCAACAAAATTAATTCTAAGCCCATGTTAACAAAAGCATAATATTGTTTCAAACTACAAGGATAGCTACTTTTAAAACACAACAGTGTTTTAACAAAACCTCCCATTCTTATAAGTATGATGTTTTTCTCCTCTGCTGTTGCAGCAGCATCCTCCCTTGCACTCCACTGCATCAATATTTCTGCAGAAAAGAAAGCAAGCAAATAGACAAAATCTATTCACTGAGAAAGGTGACATCACAAGTACATATAATTGGATTTTCTGCATACAGATCACAATGCACTTAAAACATTCTGTGTGCTGCTAAAAATCTTCTCTAAATTATCAGTATTAGCATTAAAATTAGAACTTCACTAGGGGGATCACACCAAGCTTAAGGTGATGTGACACTTTCAGGACAGGAAAAAAATTCATTAAATTGGAACAATTGTTCTTCTCTATGGTGATATTGCCAGTTTTCTCCAATTGCTATTACCCTTGTGTATCTGAAAATGAAAGGAAAAACTTTCCAATTAACTGCTAGTGGCAGCTCTTCTGTTTCCATAAGTTTTTCCCATGATTCTCAAAACTAACCTTAGTCTATATGAGTGACAGTCACAACTATATTCTATCTGTGGAATATATGACAACTTACTTTTATATACTGCTTACTGGAGGAATAAACAGTATGGAGGAGATTGAAAAGACAAGGAGTTTTCTCAGTGATTGCATTATTATTGAAGCAGCACAAAAACTGGGAAAGCAGTTGTCTCTAGATCAGCATTGAGTTCAGCTGTTACCACCCAATTAGGTGAGTGGAGTGTGATTTCCCTGGGACAAGAAAATTTATTCTACACAAATGAAGTAGGCTGGGGATTGCTAAAAAAATATGGAGCACTACTTTCAAACAGCACCAGTAATGTTTGAATGACAGTGAATCCAGGAAAAATAAAACCTGAGTTCAGGAAAAGAGGTGAACAGGTTTTAAAAGCACAAAAAAGGGATGACAGGGATAAAGCTGATGTCAAACTTTACATAAAAATCTGTTCCCTGCATATATCAATAGGTTAAAAAACAATTAATGAACTTAAAAGTTTTTCTACTCTACATAATGAATTTAGCACTTTCACAAATATCAACATGATTTATATAAGTGTGAATTCTCTGAGCACCCATATATAAATACAGATATAACACATCTGACTTTAGTTGTCTTACTGTTATATGTGTCTAAGTCAAAGCTTATTCCTCTCAAATACTTCACATAGCAAAAGGAAAATCGCAATTTTTCCAATATGTGCCTAAAATAGTCTCACCAGTAGGCCAAACTCCATCTATTGCCTGCAGACACATATATATGCTCCAGCTTTAATGTCTTCATCACACATATTGACTTGAGAAGGTATTTTCCATGTGTGCAAAAGCTATTTTTAGTAATTTTTTGTATCAACTACAAAACCAAATAATTCAGAATTTTATATGAAGAAAGATGAAGAAAACAAAAAGATATAGATTCTCCTTCCTCATAAATCCACTAGAAAACCATTATAAGCAAGCTGCTTTGGAGACCTTGGAGGATGCATCCAGCAGGACTGGGGAAGTGATCGTGCCCCTGTAGGGAGCACCAGCGAGGCTGCACCGTGAGTTCCGTGCTCAGTTCTGGGCCTCTCACTGCAAGAAGGACCTTCAACTGCTGGAACATGTCCAGAGGAGAGCAACCAAGCTAGTGAAGTCATATGAGGAGAGGATGAGGGAACTGGGAATATTTGGAGAAGAGAAGGCTGAGGGGAAACCTTATTGCTCTCTCTAACTACCTGAAAGGAGATTCTAGGGAGGTGGATGTTGGCTTCTTTCCCAAGTAAAAAACAATCAAGTTAGAGGAAATGGCCTGAAGTTGTGCCAGGGAAGGTTTGATCTAGATATCAGAATAATTTCTTTACTGAAAGAGTAGTCAGGCACTAGAATGGGCTGCCCGGGAGGTGGTGGAGTCACCATTCCTGGACATATTAAAAAAAAATGTAGACATGGCATTTCAGGACATGCTCTAGTGGGCATAGTGTTTGGGGTTTTTTATGGACTGATGGTTAGACTTGTTGATGTTAGAGGTCTCTTCCAACTGTGACAATTCTGTAATTCTGTGCAAATTGTATGTTAAATCCTCTGATCATTTCAGTTCTTCCTTCTTCCTACAGACACATAGTTATAACATATATAGAATTTTGTCTATATCTCATTGTAACACATGCACTTATCTAAAGGAGAAATTTAAATATTCTGTGATCTTTTAACACATCCCCAAAAATTTCAGCTTGCTGAATATCAGGACACACCATACCACACTTAGGCTCAAATAGAGTACAATTCAATAAATTAATCTCTTTTAAAGTTACAGGTTGCCATAGCGAAATATTACACTGACAGAATTCAGAAAATAACTCCCTTCATTATGTCAAACACTTTAAACAAGCATATGCCTACATCAGATCCCCTCTCTCTGTCAATAACTGCTTGACCAGAAGCCAACAAATACTTGCTTGATTGCCAACCCTGTGAGTCACAATTTTTTAAATGTGATACTTATCTGTATTGAGTTATTTGAATACAATGATATCTAAAAAAAATTCTAATTGATTTGGGAATAGGCAGTTCAGCAGGGCTGCTTCTAAACTCCTAAGGAGCATTTGTGAAGTGCATGGAGGGTCCCCAGCCACTGCTAGAGTTGACTTCTGACTTCATGCTGTAAATTTCTAGGATTTCTACTTTTGACAAAGAGAAGAACCACATGTCTTGGATCTTTAGAGGAAAGCAGGAAAATCAGTCTTCCTATCTCTCATACTTATGCAAAAATAAAATTGTTATTGTCTTTGGTCAAGACAGAGCTTCTTATTTTCCCCCCAAATTAGAAAAGTGTAAAGGAAATAATCTATCAAAGAAAAGATTTTTTTAGAGCTATCTTTGTAGAAAAGTCTACAAAATATTAATTAAAATACGAATTGGGAATGAATGGCATTTTCATTACAATCAAATCTTCAGAACATAATTCAGAGTAGTATTATTTTAATCATATCATAATATAATTTTTCCCCATTTGAAAAAAGTGCAAGAATTTTCATTCCCTTCTGTGTGGGAGGTGGCAAAGATGATGTGGGCAACAGGAAAGGAATGTGCTAATGAAGCTCCTTGTTCACCAGAAGTGATGGTGGAAAACTACTGAAAACCAATGGAAAAACACTGAACCTTGGTGGGAGGAAGCTGGGAGGGTCTTGTGGGAGGACCCCAGGAAGGTACAAGAGTATAAATATGGACCCTCAGATTAATAAAGTTTGTCTCAGCAAAGGAAATTTGTGAGTCCATGAATAGTACACCACACTTCTGTTTCATATTCTCTTTCACATTCCCATCCTTCCATTAACCTGCTATATCAAATAGTTATCTTCAGATTATATCACAATGAAACAATCCCAAATTGGCTTTATATAATGGAATACAGATGATTGTAATTATTTTATGTCAGAATGGACCATTAGCCACTGTATTCTGAAACCATAAAAAGAAAGAATTTGAAATAAAACAATGCATACCTCTAAACAAAAAGTAATTAAAATACATAGTAAACATTTGCTATAATGTTTATTTTTCCCTCTAAACTATGATTTTTTGCAACAGGCTTTTAAATGGCTTTAACTGCATTGCAAAAATGAGATCATATTCTTTGTATGCTCTTCATTAACTCAACTGATGATATTTTAATTTCCACACCATACAAAGTCTGATGTTTGTTTTGCAATTTGACATAACTAGTGTGTGTGGAGAATAATTAGTTTCATTATGGCAGAACAAACCACTTCAAAAGCATACACACTGATTTTTAACAAAGATTATTGTTAAACTTTCAAGATATTTCTTGTCTTACAGAAAAGCATCTATTTAATTTTCAATTAATTTTTCTGTACCCTGATTTTCCTCATGGACTAATAATCCACATTCTGTCTTATGGTAAATACTTTCAACAGATCTAAAAGAAGATGAGAAACTACACTTAGCACACGTCATGTCTGTTTTATGAAACACTTAGGCATTATTATAAACAGTAAATGAGTTTAAAAGACTAAGGGCTAAACAGAAAGGCAACAGAATGGAATTTCACTACAACCTATTAAACTATGATGGGTTTTTTGCCCTAATATTTTCCACAAAAATACTATCTTATACCCAGCTATCATATAATTTAAGCCAAAACGTTACACTCTCAAACTAGATTATTCTAGTTATCTATTTTCAGAATTACAACATAGTATCCATGATGGCAATGTGTAATTATGTTAGAATGTTATGAACAAATAAACAAGTCACCTGATACGTCTGTAAAGGTGCTCAGAGCCTGACACTGGGACTGGTCAGAGGGAGT
The DNA here is from genome assembly GCA_038090715.1 of Florisuga fusca. Classification (NCBI taxonomy): domain Eukaryota; kingdom Metazoa; phylum Chordata; class Aves; order Apodiformes; family Trochilidae; genus Florisuga; species Florisuga fusca. The sequence goes on from JAAWXA010000002.1 coordinate 23,598,390, forward strand.
GCTGCATTTTTTCCTCTCTGTGCCAAACCACTGCAGTGCTGTATGGGGCACATGTCAGTTAACTATCAAAATGTCTCTGTGTGTGGTTACAGACGTAAGAAGCTTTCCCTGACACAGCCCATCCTTCCCTGCTTGGCCCACTAATCAACTGAGCACAACAGCACTGTATTGTCTAGTGTTCAGTTCTCCCCACCACAACACAGTCAGAATATTCTCCCCAAATGCTGCCATTTTATGGCCTCCATATTAAAAATAAAAATAATTTAGATCTTACTGTATTCCCTAAAGGCCTAAGACAAACTAACTAGTCTAAGAACAACCACTGGAATACAGCTCTTATTCCTTACTCCCATATCCTGTAATACTTATGGTGGTTTTCACAGTAGTAGTATTATTAATCTCCTGCTGTGGTAACAGGAAAGAGTTGGCTCCATGAGACAGATATAGTTATTGCACTCTAGGTAAATATCCTTGAATATCACCCAGCTGAAAAACAACAGTTACTGGGATCTTCAAAAAACTATGTAATGTTAATATTGCACCCAGAAGTCCAAATTAGGAAGAATTTTGTTTTCTGGCTTATATATAAGAGTATCATCTTTACTGGATAGAGCAAAAATCTTACCTTAATGTCATAGTAATTACTTTGGAAATACAAAGAGAAACAAACTCCATCAATACACAAATCAGAACTTCATATAGAACTTAACAGAGGCTACAAATCTTCTAGATAAAGAAACAGAAACACCAAGCTGAGTTAAGGCCAGAAGATAAACAGTTACAAACGCTGAGTTTTAATCACCTCTACATAAAACTACCAAACCAAATTTTACAAGAAAAACCACAACAAAATAACCACAAAAAAGCCCAAACCACCCAAAAACCCCTAATCGTAACCCAGCCAAAAACCCACCAAAACCCCAAATTCACACAGAATATAATCTTCTCATGAACATAATGATTCTGAGAAGCCGATTGTGCCAAAACCCCAAGCCAGCCCACGGCAAGCGGGCCCCATCTCGGCTCTCAAAGTTGAGCCGAATTCTAATGTTCAGCACCTTGGACAGGGGCTTGTGATGCTCTGGTGACGTCAAACGCTTGCCTGCTCCTATTTGCTCATTAAACAAAGTCTGTAGAATTTTTATATATATATATATACAGTTTGGGGGGTTTTTTTAGTCACATACCAGATCCATTATAGTCTAAGACCTTGCTACACTTTTTTACATATATCAGTCCATGCAGAGACACAGTAAAAATACTCACTTTAGAACTTTTTAACTGTGCTTTACAGGTATTAAAGGGTTATCTTTGACCTGTGGCCTTGCTGCCCTCAGAAGTTAAACTACTTCTTTCTCTGTTTCTCTTTAAGTCAGAAGAAGTCATACTGCCAAATGAACACAAAATTAAACTGGATTACGTGAAGTATAATCATACATGAGAAAATTCTATTAATAATATAACAGTTTTAGTGGGGGAAAGAAATCTATACACTTCCATCAAGATGAATATAATAAAATATTATCAGAATTATAAGAAAGAAGTTTATGGGAAGGGAGAAATCTGAATCAGTACAGTATCAGTAAACTTACCTTTAAAAAACATGGAAAAATCCAAAAGTGTAGACCAAGACTGTTTGCAGGGCCTTCCCCTAAATGCCCAGTGATGACCAAATTTTTCGCATTTTTCAGAAAGACATTACACATACTTCTGATTCTTCAGAAAAAAACAAAAAACAAAAACAAAAAAACCCCAGTCAACAAAAAAAACAAAACAAACAAACAAACACCACAAAAACTTAAAACTGAAAAACACTCACTGGTGTTATTTTGGAACTATGAAACAATTGTGATTTTATTAAGCCAGTTGAAATTGTAAAGTCAATGTAAACAAAATTAAATGTAAACCTTCTATTATCATGGAGATTACACTCAGATGAGGCACAGGAGAATTTTTGCAGATGTTCACTACAAGAAATCAATATAAAACTAAAAAAAAAAATATTTATTTTAAGGATGCTCTTAAAAAATAGGCTGAAAAATTACTATTTGGATCTACCTGCAGGCCATTTTAGAAAGACTGCAGCTGAGCGGACGAGACAGCAGGGAAACCCATTCAAGCTGATCCAATTTAGATATGCAAATTATATCTTGTGTGTTTGAAAAGAACATTATGGCAAAGCCTAATTTGCACCTTGCATTCCAAAGAATAATATTTCTAATCTAATGAAAACATGCCTCCATTGTTCACTTTGCCACTCTCCAGGTTTGGTCCAATTTACTGCTCTCCTATCCACTTAAAAGTGTGTTTTCCCATATTTGAAACAATTAACCAACACCAAAAGAAAAAAGTATAAAACAAAATAGAAAGGTATTTATTTCTGTAGTTACCTAAAAAGGCAGTGTTACAAGTGGCTGACTGATGGATGATAAAGCTTCAATAATAATGGGGCTTACAGAAGCCCCACTCTATGTATGAAATGCTACATGAAGCAACTGAAGTTCAAGATCAGGTATTTGACACAGTGCACTGTTAGTTAATTTTTATTTGTCCTGATTGCTCCATCTAATGACAATAAATTCCTGTAAAAATAGATTATTTTTGTTTTATCAAAGTGAGTGGAACAATACCAAGGATTTTTTTTGCCCACATTATTTATACTTGCAACTATTATTTATTATTATTTCTCCTGACTCAGTGATAATATTCATACAGAACAACATCTCTTAGAATTCATTAATGTGCATGTAACCTTAATAAGAACTTCCTTACTGGAACTAGCGTTAATGCTGATTACTGTCTAGTTCAACAGACATCAATCATTAACTCAACTCTTCAGAGAATATTTTGACTTAAAGCTGCAGAAATGGATATTATCAGATGTTGAATGGGAAATGATATCTAATATTATAAGGTCAGGAATATTCAGAAGGCAAATCTGTTTTGAAGAAATATCTCAAAGATTAATGTACACATAAGTTCATATTGGAGCAAACTAAAATACGAGTAGTACATAACCAGAATTACAACTTTTATCTAAGAACAACTTAGCAATCGTCTCATTATCATACAATTCTATAGTTTTAAATCCACGACGGAACATATTTAAGTCACTCAATTCATAAAAGTTAAAGTGTAAATTAAAAGTCTGAAGTAATTGAAAAAAATCCTTGTTTCAAAAATTTCACCTTCCAGATGTGCCTTTAATATTGAAGTGGCAGAATGCAGTTCACTTTGTTTACAACTACATTCTGAGGTAAATTCAACCTCTTTGTTGAACCCTTCCCATTCCACATGGGTTATCAAAGGGATTGTTGTATTATTCAGCACAGCCTCTGAACCTTCACCCATGAAGATAACCAAATAATTACCTCTATTCTGATAAATCCTCAGGATCTCACTCGTTCTCCAGGCTCAGAACTTATCTGTCTCTCACTTTCATCTGCTCTGGCTACAATGGTAAAAAAAAATAACCAATACTAGATATTACTGAAGGTTTTCAAGTTCTCAAGCTATTAACCCAACTGTACCTGACAGTTCATTAACAAAGGTGAAAAAAAGAAAAGCAAAGGCTTCAAAAGGAAACTGCTTCCTTTCTTTCAATACATGTAGTAGGTCTGACTGACTGTTTATCAAAACATAACTCTCCAACTACAAACAAACAGTAAGAGAGATACGTAGCCATAGAAATATGGAAGCTCAAATTTCTAGGAGTACAGCATCATAGAATTATGGAACGGTCTGAGTTGGAAGGGACCTAAAGATCATCTGGTTCCAATTCCGTCACTCTTCCCACTAGAACATGTTGCTCAAAGCCCCATTCAATCTGGCCTTGAAATCTTCCAGGGAGGGGCAACTTCTCTGGGCAACTTGTTCTAGTGTCTCACCACTCTCACAGGAACTAAGTTCCTCCTTATTTCTAATCTATATCTATCCTCTTTTAGTTTAATGCCACTACTCCTCATCCTGTCACCACATGCCCTTCTAAAAAGTCCCTCTTCAGCTTTCCTCTAGGCCCCCTTCAAGTACTAGAAAGCTGCCATCAGGTCTCCCCAGAGCCTTCTCTTCTTCAAGCTGAACAACTCCAACTCTCTCAGCCTGTCCTCATGGGAGAGGTGCTCCAGCCCTCTGATCATTTTTGTGATTCTCCTCTGGACTCGCTCCAACAGCTCCATCTTCTTATTATGTTGGGGGCCCCAGAAGTGGACACAGTTCTTTAAGAGGGGTAATGTCTGCCACCATTAGTCTGCCTCTTAATTATATGGCAAAGATCAAAGTAGTTTTGTAATATCTAAATTTCAAATTTTTATCGCAATCACACAGCATCTTTAGGCCCTGTAAACAAAAAGCAATTAGAAGAGGGATCAGCAACTAAATGGTTAATCTACTGAAAATAAGCTTAATTGAAGACTCCTCCTAAATTCTCCATCCAAAACAATTACTGGAATAGCCCCAGTGTTAATGTTGGTGGGAGTTGGCATGAACTCTGACTCAGGAAATCAGCACAGGAAAAGTACAAGGTCTACACTTGCACTATCCAAAACAGAAGAGCCACAAAAGGATTTTTCAGGTTTGTGCTAAAGAAAAACACTCAGCCCAGACAACACATATAAAGCATTTCTAGATAAAGCTTTTATTCACTTCAATCACGTTTCCTGTCATTTAAATATTCTCATTTTAATTTAGACTGAAATCTTTCACTGTAACTCCAGGGAAAGAGACTTCTGCCAGGTTGAAAGATACGCTTTTTAATTAGATGAGTCAAAACTCTATTTAGAGTTACTACTTCTAAATTCCACCTGGTTCTTAATCCAGAATAGCTGCTCATGAATTTGGAGTAGCTGCTTGCCTTTGCCTTCAAATCTACCAGATTACCCAGGCCAGACAGCATTTGCAGTCCAGCAAATATTTGCAATATGTTATAGTCTCTGTTTTGACGATTAACAATCCATAAAGAGATTTCAAGCAAAGATATCAGTTTAATCTAGCAGGGCCTTACATCCAGTATGCCAGACTGAGTCAGACAGCTTGAGTAGTGAGGCAATGATGGAGCTGCAGCATCTGAATCAAGGCACTGCATTTTTAAAAACCCAGGGGAGTTACAGCCCCATTTACTCCATTTGTAAAACTCACTTCCCTTTCCCCCCCCGGTAAAACTCACTTCCCATTTACTCCATCTGTGATACACCACGGGGGGGGAAAGGGAAGTGAGTTTTACTATGTCTTTAGCTACAAAATACACTGTCAAACAGCTATTTTCAGTATGCAAAAGTTAGTATGATGTTTGGAATGTATATAAAACATCTGGAATACAACTCTTTTTGGCAAAACCAAACTTTTCATATTTTGACATGAAGTGCTTTTACGGGTAGCATTTATTCACTCTGTGTGACTTCTAAGGCCAATAGTTTTAAATAGAGATGATTGTACATTTCTACTATGTTGGAGCCACAAAGTTATACTCTTTTATAAATCAGAGCAGTTCTGGACACAATGAGTTAACATCTCCAAGATCACTCGGATTGATGTGCTTCTACCTTCTGCTTCCCATTTGCTGTTACATTAAGACAAGGCTGAACATACAGTGTTGTAGCTGGCCATAGCTTTACAAAGCAGGACTCCACAACACTTATCTTTACAGTACTCTACAGCTAAGGACAACTTTTAATTTTACATATGACNAATGAAAACATGCCTCCATTGTTCACTTTGCCACTCTCCAGGTTTGGTCCAATTTACTGCTCTCCTATCCACTTAAAAGTGTGTTTTCCCATATTTGAAACAATTAACCAACACCAAAAGAAAAAAGTATAAAACAAAATAGAAAGGTATTTATTTCTGTAGTTACCTAAAAAGGCAGTATTACAAGTGGATGACTGATGGATGATAAAGCTTCAATAATAATGGGGCTTACAGAAGCCCCACTCTATGTATGAAATGCTACATGAAGCAACTGAAGTTCAAGATCAGGTATTTGACACAGTGCACTGTTAGTTAATTTTTATTTGTCCTGATTGCTCCATCTAATGACAATAAATTCCTGTAAAAATAGATTATTTTTGTTTTATCAAAGTGAGTGGAACAATACCAAGGATTTCTTTTGCCCACATTATTTATACTTGCAACTATTATTTATTACTATTTCTCCTGACTCAGTGATAATATTGATAGAGAACAACATTTCTTAGAATTCGTTAATGTGCATGTAACCTTAATAAGAACTTCCTTACTGGAACTAGCATTAATGCTGATTACTGTCTAGCTCAACAGACATCAATCATTAACTCAACTCTTCAGAGAATATTTTGACTTAAAGCTGCAGAAATGGCCCTTATTCTCTTCCCTCTAAACGTGCATAAAATTAAATTCCCAAACACCAAGAATATTATCAGATGTTGAATGGGAAATGATATCTAATATTATAAGGTCAGGAATATTCAGAAGGCAAATCTGTTTTGAAGAAATATCTCAAAGATTAATGTATACATAAGTTCATATTGGAGCAAACTAAAATACAAGTAGTACATAACCAGAATTACAACTTTTATCTAAGAACAACTTAGCAATCATCTCATTATCATACAATTCTATAGTTTTAAATCCATGACGGAACATATTTAAGTCACTCAATTCATAAAAGTTAAAGTGTAAATTAAAAGTCTGAAGTAATTGAAAAAAATCCTTGTTTCAAAAATTTCACCTTCCAGATGTGCCTTTAATATTGAAGTGGCAGAATGCAGTTCACTTTGTTTACAACTACATTCTGAGGTAAATTCAACCTCTTTGTTGAACCCTTCCCATTCCACATGGGTTATCAAAGGGATTGTTGTATTATTCAGCACAGCCTCTGAACCTTCACCCATGAAGATAACCAAATAATTACCTCTATTCTGATAAATCCTCAGGATCTCACTCGTTCTCCAGGCTCAGAACTTATCTGTCTCTCACTTTCATCTGCTCTGGCTACAATGGTAAAAAAAAATAACCCATACTAGATATTACTGAAGGTTTTCAAGTTCTCAAGCTATTAACACAACTGTAC
>JAAWXA010000002.1:23605448-23745860 GCA_038090715.1 Florisuga fusca
CTATCCAAAACAGAAGAGCCACAAAAGGATTTTTCAGGTTTGTGCTAAAGAAAAACACTCAGCCCAGACAACACATATAAAGCATTTCTAGATAAAGCTTTTATTCACTTCAATCACGTTTCCTGTCATTTAAATATTCTCATTTTAATTTAGACTGAAATCTTTCACTGAAACTCCAGGGAAAGAGACTTCTGCCAGGTTGAAAGATACGCTTTTTAATTAGATGAGTCAAAACTCTATTTAGAGTTACTACTTCTAAATTCCACCTGGTTCTTAATCCAGAATAGCCGCTCATGAATTTGGAATAGCTACTTGCCTTTGCCTTCAAATCTACCAGATTATCCAGGCCAGACAGCATTTGCAGTCCAGCAAATATTTGCAATATGTTATAGTCTCTGTTTTGACGATTAACAATCCATAAAGAGATTTCAAGCAAAGATATCTGTTTAATCTAGCAGGGCCTTACAACCAGTATGCCAGACTGAGTCAGACAGCTTGAGTAGTGAGGCAATGATGGAGCTGCAGCATATGAAGCAAGGCACTGCATTTTTAAAAACCCAGGGGAGTTACAGCCCCATTTACTCCATCTGTGATACACCACGGGGGGGAAAGGGAAGTGAGTTTTACTATGTCTTTAGCTACAAAATACACTGTCAAACAGCTATTTTCAGTATGCAAAAGTCAGTATGATGTTTGGAATGTATATAAAACATCTGGAATACAACTCTTTTCGGCAAAACCAAACTTTTCATATTTTGACATGAAGTGCTTTTACGGGTAGCATTTATTCACTCTGTGTGACTTCTAAGGCCAATAGTTTTAAATAGAGATGATTGTACATTTCTACTATGTTGGAGCCACAAAGTTATACTCCTTTATAAATCAGAGCAGTTCTGGACACAATGAGTTAACATCTCCAAGATCACTCGGATTGATGTGCTTCTACCTTCTGCTTCCCATTTGCTGTTACATTAAGACAAGGCTGAACATACAGTGTTGTAGCTGGCCATAGCTTTACAAAGCAGGACTCCACAACACTTATCTTTACAGTACTCTGCAGCTAAGGACAACTTTTAATTTTACATATGACATTATAGCAGGGAAGGGTTATATTGCGGCAATCTGACCCATCTGGCTCTGATTTTGAAAACCAAAAAAAAAAAAAAAAGAGAATAGTGCACAAAAACCTGTATATAATTAGGTTGATGGGTATTCACTTATCACAACCAAAACCATGCAGTCACTTCTGCATGTAATGGGCAAACCTGAAATCTTTTTATTATTATTATTTTTATTTTTCTATTTTCTGCTATAGAACCTAAGTAGTTATTAAAAGATGGAACACGACAGAAGACACAGATGGCCTGTTACTCCTCAGTATCCATGATTTTGCACTACATTATAGTTCAGGATTATTGAGGATAGCAGTATACCTTACAGACACCTTGGTTTTATACCCTAGATTTTTAGTTATTCTGAATTGTAACAACACATTTCAAGAGTGCTGACCCGACATAAAGAAATAGTTCAACTTATCTTTCAGTCTTCCATAATTTGAAATGGTAGGTTATAGTTGAAGAATTTAATGTGTGAGCAACTTCTAATTTTTTCAGTATAATAATAAAGAGTTGGGAGTTGATCCAAATAAACTGGTGTGGAATCTCCAATCAAGATCATTAAAGGTATTTCAGGCAAGTGTTTGTTACACAAAATGTGAGAATTCTAAGCAATAAATGACTGCAAAAACATGGCTCTACTGGCTGCTTACAACTCTTGGTAACTCTGTAGAATTCAAAGTAGTAATAAGGCAATTTTTAGTTATGGGGTTGCTGTGGCCAAAGTGCAAGACCCAACACTTGGCCTTATTGAAACTCATGCGGTTGGCCTCAGCCCATCTGTCTGGGTTCCTCTGCAGAGCCTCCCCAGCCTCAGGCAGATCAATACTTCCACCCAACTTAGTGTCATCTGCAAATTTACTGAGGGTGCACTCTATCTCCTCATCCAAATCATCAATATAGATGTTAAACAGGAGTGGCCCCAGCATTAAGCCCTGGGGAACAGCACTTGTTCTTGGGCACCAGCTGAACTGAACTCCATTCAAAACAACTCTTTGGACCCGGCCTTCCAACCAGTTTTTTATCCAGCAGAGCACATGCACTTCCAAACCATCAGCAGCCAGCTTCTCAGACACACAAACTGGCAGATATAGAAAAAACAATAAAAAACACATTATCTGACATGGGATCCTTCTAAAAAGTGTGCTGGGAAGCAGCATTCTTAACCACTGCTGTTGTACGAAGACAGATAAAAGCTGAAAATTATTTCTTGCTTGTCCTTCAGGATGTAGCTACCTTATTCCAAAAACCATCACAACAAAAAATGGAGCTCGCAAAAATAATTTAGAGAATGCTACAGATACAATATGAGTAAGCTAATTGAAATTATAAAATAAGTATCAACACAAAGCTTTTTGTTTGCTTACACTTCCTTAAGTTTTTCAGCTAAGTTTTGATTTAAATCCTTGCAAAATAATATTCTCCACCTCTATGGAGCCTTTAGCCCATTTTTCTCAATTCATTAGCTATTCCAGTTATTTACAAAAAATACTAAGCGTTATCTTATGCATAATGATTTTAAGTGTGTGTTTATAAATAAAGTGCTTAAAAGCACAAGTTTTAGATGATGGCTCACAAGGGGCGTTGAGGCACAGTGGGAGATGTGGTGGCCTAGCCACTGAGGATAAAGTGGGCTACTTGGGATGGCTTTCAAGACATGTCAGTGTCTGAGGGTGATGGGGCATATGACAGCACCAGACAGCAGGCATTACTGAGCACCTGAGGCCAGCAGTGCACCAGGAGCAGATCTCTACAGCAAGATAGGATCTTCCCAGCAGTGAGAGAAGACAGCTGTAGGCCATTCCCTCAGCCTGGCTGAACACAGGACATCCCAGCTGGCTGGCTCGGAGCTGCCAGGTGCAGTCGTGTCCCAGGAAGCACAAAGCTCTTGGCAGCTCTGGTTGCACTGCCAAATGCTTCACCTCCTTCAAACTTCTTGCTTCAGAGAGGATGGAAATTCATGCTAAAGCACATGACATGACATGTTCCTTTTCGCTGCAAGACGGCTATTCATTTGTAATAGGAGATTAAACAGACCCAATGGTGCAACATTTAGGCACGCAAATCTAGGCCCAAATCATGTTCTTTGTGTAGATTCAAAGCAAAGTCTTAGGAACTCAGCACTCTTGCCAATTCTGGAATGTGTGTTTGGTTTTGCTGATTCCAACAGAAGCTATAAAACTGGGATCAGAAGAACTAAGAAACTGCTTTATACTACAGCATTAGAGCACTTTAATTTCTGAAGAAAAAAAAAAAAGATTTTTTTTTTATAATTACTGTTCTGAAAACAAACCATTAGCTGATTCAGTAACAATAAGTGCTATTGATGCTAATTAGCTTTCAAAACCAAAATCCTATGCACTCTCTATGCATGAGGAGATGTTGTTTAAAATACACAACATAATACAGCACTGAAGATGTTTCCCTTACTCTCTGACATAACACTAGAAATACCTAAGATGTTACATGAATTATTAGATATCATACAACAACAAAGTAGCTCACGGTGTAAAAATGAGGACTTCAAAGACACAGGGGTAAATAAACTGATTCAATTGATGTCTGATCATTTGGGGTTTACATTATCTTATTCTACTTAGCAAGAAGAGAAAACAACAGAAATTGTTATCCTTGAATTTTAGAGTTATCTTTTTTTCTGTCTTGTGAGGATATTTTACAGCTACCAGTGCCCAGAAGATATTAAAAAGGGCTCTCCATGGGTGGAATCATCACGGGCTCTCCATGGGTGGAATCATCACACATTAAAACAAACATTCACATCCCTAACCAGTCTATCAATCTTATGGTTTGCATTTGAAATTAAATAAACATTCTCCCAACTGATTCAGTCCTGCATTTCTAACTATCAAAAATTACATACTCCCCAAAATTACAATGGACAGAGACATTTCAATATTTCAGTATGACTGTATAGTAGAAAAGACTGTTTATTCTGGAGAAGAAAAGGCTGATGGGAGACCTCATTAATGTCTACAAGTATCTAAATGGTGGGTGCAAGAATGGAAAGAGACTTTTCTCAGTAACTCCCAGTGACAAGGGGCAATGGGCACAAGCTGGAATACAGGAAGCTCCATTTAAACATAAGAAAAAACGTATTACTGTGAGGGTGACAAGGCACTGGCACGGGTTGCCCAAGGAGCCCCCTTCTCTGGAGATATTCAAAATCCACCTGGATGCAGTCCTGTGTAATGTGCTGTGGGTGATCCTGCTTTAGTGGGAGAGTTGGACTAGGCAATTTCATACATGTCATTCAAGCCACAGAAAAGAAGTCAATATTGTCATAAAAAATACAAATTCAGCCAATGTCAATACCTCAGTTATGTTAAAAAGTAAACAAAAGGTGCTTACAAAAGTTAGCTAGTTTATCGAGAAACTTGAACAAAAAAGTGAAAAGAGCAATATCTCATTATTCTGTGTATGCTGTCAGTCACTGAAAAATATCCATACTTCCCTTAAAATTACTTCTCTGAAGTACATAAACACGTCTAGACATCTGTGCAGAATAGTACATGAACAAATAAACAAGCGAACTTAAGTACTTTGCACTCTTAAGGGAGAAAGTTCAGGAAAATGGGTAAGAATCGCCATCAGAACTTTTCTCCCCTTGCTCTAAAATATAAGTTAAAGGTTCAAGTGATTTATGAGGACTCAGGTCACTTCCCAAGCCTGTATTCATTGTATCCAGGATAGGTAAAAGCTAGAGAAGTCCAATCATTTATTTTTTTTTTGTCTGGAAGAAATAATTCTTGCACTTATCTATTCAACCACATCTGCACACAATGTTCCAAAACAAAGGAAAAGTTACACAATCCAGTCTGACCTGAAATCCAAGAGTTCAGAGATAAACAGCACTTTTCAGAATAAATCAGTCAGCCACACAATGAATTTGATTATTTTTTCTCCATTAATCAAGTGCTTGAACTTTTTCTGTTGCTGTTCTAGGAAGAATGGATATGATTTTCTAACAACTATTTCAGAAAGTGCATGCATTTTGATGAAAATGTGCAATACGGCACTGCATGTGGGAGTTCTGCAGTACACATCTTGAATAGGATTCATCAGTCTTCATTGTTGTTATCTCCATTTCAGCTATTCTTCATTACAGTTAATAAAAAATCTAGCCAATAAAAAATAATTTCTCTTGCCTGGAAGTGTATATCTAAAATCAGTCAGATGAATCCTGCACTAAAATATCGGAACATTTTTTGCATATAGAAGTGTCATGTTACCTATTCTATCACAGACAGTTAAATTAGATTAAGCCCATGTTCTTTGACCTACGTATCTGGAGTATGTTCCTTCCTTCTTCAATGATAATATACTAATAAAACAACAACAGCAACACACTTTACATGGTGCAGAAATATTTTTAACAACCATTCATAAACCAGTATATTCCCCATTCTTATGCTTCTCAAATGCCAACTTCCAGCCAATCGTCTCTTTGGATTGGGAAATATTTACAAAACTTGGACAACAAGCATACAATAATTTCCAACACAGGTCATCTTACACCTCTTCTATGCTTCTAGTATAAGGCATAAATGTAGAAGTTCAGGTAGGTTAAGAACAGAATAGCCTCTACAACCTGCTAGTAATGATAAAATGCCACTGAAAAAGCTTGTTTGCCATTTGCTTGTTTGTCTACCAGTGGTAGCACAGCTGTCTTCAACTATGCGATGAAATAAACTGAAAACAGGTCCAGACTCCCCTTTCTCCATTCCAGGATGCTCTGATACCATGCAGCCTGAAAAACACAGCTGCCACAACCAAGCAAACCCACTCCGAAGCCAAGCTAGAATTCAGATTTCTGAGCCAGGAGGCCTGGCGACATACATGCATATTAGTATCTGGCAAGGTGATGGTTTTACTATGGAAGTGTCTATTGTAGTACCTTAGGTTCTCTCTGAAGAACATGGCTTAAGTGGATACAAGATATCTGACAGTGATGGACCTGTCTTTACCACCAAAAAAAGGGTCTACAATTTTTGTACAACACCTACTCCCTCCCCCCAAAAAACAAAAGAACAACTATTTCTAAAGACAATAATACTATTGAAATTATCATTATGTAAATAATTAAAAAATCAAGAACTTCAAAGTTAAGAGATGCCACCATTACAGTCTCTACCTTGCTTATGTGTGTCCACTACAACAGAGGTGGACTATAATGGGATACTTGTACTCATCACACAGTATCTCTGACTATATGTAAAATACCGTTTCTTAGAATTTCACAAGTTCCTAGGGTTCACAGGGCCAGAAGATTTTGCTGGGTTATTACAGAATATTAAACCCCCCCCATATATTTCCAGATCACCAAATGTCACCCATTCCCTAATGTGTATTTTTTAGAAAGACATCTATATCAACACAATATTTCAATATCCAATATTTATTTCCCCTCTGAAGGAATTTATGCATCTTATACATAGTAATACCTCAAATCAGAGGTTTTTGCAAAGTTTCCTCAGGCAATATTTATGTGCCATTTTTCTACACCCTCTTGGTCTTCTGCACCCTTTTAAACTATCAACATCAATCACTAAGAACGCTTCCAGTACCAATTTCACAGATTAAAGAACAAGCCTTTTAGCCTTTCTACTAAATTCTGTCGTTTAGTCTTTCCTGCACTAGTTCACAGCCAGAGACTGTACCAATCTCTGTCGAGCTGGGAGTCCATGAGCAGTTTCTTTATCTACTCTGACTCTTTAAGTCTTCTCTAGAGTCAGAGCTTTCCCCAGTCAAGGATCCAGGATCTTCCTGAAAACATGTACTGCCCTTTTTGTTTCTAGCTGCGTCATTGTGACTTTGGCTAAACCAAATTATACACTGGCTGCATAAATCCCTACTACCAATCAGTCCAGGCTATTCCCAGGATGATTCTTCTTCTGATACTCTAACAACCAAGTTTTATGGAGACCATTTTTGAACTTAATGACAGGCTATATGTAAAACATAAAATGTCCGTGTGTCCTAACGTAGCAGTTTTCAACAGAAGCAACACAATTCAATAATGATCACAGTTACTTCTTTTTGCAGTGTGACTATTAAAAGTTTTCAAATCCAGCTGATGCAATTTTATTCATATTTTTATTGCTTGTGTGAGATGCTAAACTTCTATTTGGAATTTCACCAGGGACTTCATCAAGCATCTTATCAAAGCATGGTTGTTTACTTTCAGATGGTATACATGACATATTTAAAATAAAGAATTTAAGGTGAAGTATGCAGGAAGTCAGTCAATATCCTTTAATGGAAAAATATGCCCTATCAAGCAAATAAGTATTACTTATTATTATTATAAGTATTCCACTGCTATTCTGTACAGCTATTGGCTTTTTCATATGTGCTCACTTGTGATGGTGAGGGGACACACTAAAATAATTGAAGGTACTTCAGATAAAGTAAAAAAAAAAAAAAAAAAAAAAAAGACAGCGTATTCTGGATTAATTTGAAGTCTGATAAAGTTGAAATTCCTTTATGTTTTGGAGTTCTAGAAATCAGTTCTGTGGATAAGTGTGCAGATTTCAGAGCTGAGGTAGAAACACAAAAGAATTACAATTCTACAATATGGTAGACTCAAACTGACAATATTCTTGTGAATTTTTTTTACAGTTGGATTCAGACGAGTATTACAAAGAGCCAGTTAGTGTAGAGGTGGGTGTCACCAGGCGTCACCAGTGTCACCAGGACCCACCAGTGTTCAATACACAGTGGTGGCGTGAGCAGCTCTCATGGACCGCAGGGGAACCATGTGCCTTGCTGCAGCCTAGGACATGTGTTACCTCCAGGTACACAGTAACCCCTGCCTCAACACTATCAAATAGCAACTCAAATCTGCAAAAGCCCAAGGGTAAAAAAAGAATAATAAAAAAGGACAGAAGAAAAAAAAAAATCCATTCCTGGAGCATTTAAACTAAAGTAGCTGATACATGACTAAATAAATAAGTCATGATACATGACTAAAAATGGTCACAATTGAGTACTCGTAAAATATCCATGTATTACAAAGTAACTTTTATATCATCACAGTGTGAAATATTTTTAAGAAGTGTGTCCAACTGAATGCAGTTGGACAGAGTTATTTACTCTGGTTTAACAAGAGCACACATCTTTGTGAAGCACTACTGTCAGACTGAAAGTATGTTGCAGTCAGCTACAAAGCAAGATTTTATACATCAGAGATAATATTTATACCAGATTTTCAAAGCAAGTTTAATTCTATTCATGAAGAACCTCTGAACCAAACTCCAGAAGAGAACCAAGTAAATAAACAAGTAAATATTGTAAAATTGTCAAGTGGGGACAAAGAACTACATCATTTAAGATCCATTTAACATCTTAACTAGTAATGAGGTAATTGAGGAATCAGTTCAATAAATAAGTTTAGGTAAGCACGAAATACTTAAAACAAACAAACAAACAAAAAAAAAACAGAAAAGAAAAAACCCCCCAAAAAAACATGTTATAAAGAAATGAAGAAATGTTCCCAGACGATAGAGAAGAAATGTACACGAACATAACAGAGAAAGAAGTGCAGCAGCACTGGAAAAACAACTGTTTGTACCCTCCCACCTAACCCTCCCTCCAAAAAAAAGAGAAAACCACAGAACTGCTTTTCTTAGCATAACAAAATAAAATTATTAGCTATTCTATCACAGTAAAAGGATGGCTTTTGGAATGTTTCTCTCATGCATATAGAAGCCTTATATATATAATTTAGGGGAGTAATGCCTGTGCTCGATATTAATAACTTCTGTTGAAAGACCATATTCTAGTTGGGTATTGCTAATTTAATCTAGCTATTCTATAACCAAACATATTCCTAAAGATTTGGGGGTTGTTTTGACTGGATTCTTTTTATGGAGTGATGAATGACAAGCTGATTCAAACAAAAAAAACCAAAAATAATAAAAAAAATTATTTCTTTAGAAAAATAAAGAACCGACAGTGAATTCCCTAAGGACTATTTTTATATTCTTCCAAACTGGAAGAGTTTGAAGTCTAGCAAGCAGAGATTGTCTGGCACCAAAGATATACCTCTTGACCTACTCAAAAGAAGAAAAGAACATTTGAAATTATAATAAAGGTTTAAGAATCTCAAGTATGCAGTTCCCAGCAGAGACAGTAATTGGAGATCACTGATCAAAGATTTCATTACACCAATTATGGTCCATCTTGTGTCTGAGACTAATTACATAGGTGTGATCCTGCCAGCATGAGCAGCATCACTACAACAGCCAAGCATGGCCCTTGCTGGCACTTAGTTTTCTCACTGCCAAGTGGACCTGGTGCAGTCACACTGTGTTTCCCAGCCCCCTCTCCAAAAGGCCATGACAGCAGGGAGTGGAAATAACTCTGTAGACTAGAAAATTAGGGAAGGAATCAGAAAGAAAAACTTAGAAAAGAGGTGGGTTTGAGGACAGGAAGGAGGAGTGATACCAACATTGGCAGTTCAGAAACAATCTGGTTGTTATCTAAAATGATCTGGTTAAAGCTGCAATAAGACAAAGTGGCATGTCCCATCAAAGCAAACCTTCCAAAACTGTCAGTACCACAATCTACCGCTTTACCACTAGAAGAAAATTTTACACAATGTTCAAAGTACATAATCTCCAAACTTAAATTAATTTAAAACAGCCATGAGTTTGTTCCATCTCTTAAGAGCAAAAGCAGCTTTAAGTATAAAGAAAATAATATAAATAATATAAAGAAATCTTTCAAATGTGTATCAAATTCTGTATATTTATAACCTTACCACTGTGGTTTTGCTACTAACTACACTGGAATTTTATACTTGGTTACTAAATGAAAACAATTCTAGTGAGTAGCACCAATATGACAACACTGGAAAACAACTGAGCAGCCTGGTGTACTGAAAGCTATCCCAGAACGTTGCACATTAATTTTTAAAAGACAAATAAAGTCCAGCTTCAAAAGCTTGTAGTTTTGAAAATTAATGTCTTCAATTGTCCTGTCACGGATTTCCAAACATGTTAAAAATACAGTTTTTATCACAGATTTCAAACATGCTAAGCGTGTAGTATTTGTTTCTCCTGCTAAACTACACAATGCACTATGTTCTTGGATTTTTTCCTCCATTACATTCAGGATGCTCTACACAAAGCTGAGCAGAGCAATGCTGCACATAATCTGAAGACAAAGCAGTTTTCCTGAGAACTGTTTTTCCATGATGCTCTTCCTTATAATGAAACTTCTAGCCAGGATTTCAATACATTTTTTCTTAACTATAGAGGGAAGCTGGGTTAATAATGAGGAAAAATCTTACTATTTATTATTATTCTACTATTTTATTTACTATTTATTATTATTCTACTCAAGTAAAATGAACAAAAAGAGTTCAAAACCTGCAGAACTAAGGGCAAGCCAATTTTTTTCACATCCAGTTTTCGAAAAAGAACAACTCAAAAGGTGCTATGCAACATCTTCCCATCCTTCAGGAGATGGTTCCACAGTTTTATATGTCATTTGGTATGGCTTGAATATGTTTTACACTTAGCAAGTATCTGTTACATAACTTTCCTCCACTGTCTTTAATTACCCCATTTAGCAAGTTGATATTTGCATTTGCACTCAGAGCAGCTGCACTAGAGCTGCAGGGCACAAGAATATAAAACCAAGAAAAAAAAAATTAATAAAACATTATCTTTTCCACTTAGTAACTTCTCTTCCTTTTTTAATGGAAACGTTTGTATTAGAAGATACTATTTCAGCATGGTAAGGTAATAAATCACATAAATCTTGTATTATCCAAGCTGACTGAACTGCCAGATAGAAGTATCATCACTCAGTAATGACACAACTTGCCCTGAAGCTTTTCTCATATTATGGTGTCTCTGAGAAGTCATTTTGTACCCAAAAATGTCATTCAAAACATAGAAAGTAGTAAAAATGTAATAACTAAGAAATCATTCTCAGTCTAAACTTTTTCCATAAGAAGTAAGTTACAAATTTATTTTACTGCGTTGTATATCATTAACTAATCCAGATACCTTCCAGAGAAAACAAGGATAAATCTTTAAATTAAATAATTAAGAATTCTTCAATTTTCTTAGTAACTACTTCCAAATTTCCAGACACTATATTTTCAGCCAGCCCAGACTGTTTACAATATATTCATTTCAAAGACTGAAAAAATGTGGTCCTTACCATGTCACCATGCTCCCGAAATAGTGTGGATATGACAAGGAGTAAGAAACAGAGTAATGAGGATTTATTCATTAAGAGCCATTGTTACTGAAATGATAATTGCAGGTTGTTGGTTGCTGTGTCACTAGTGCCAGGAGTATGGAAGCTCCTTTCCATCTGGGACAGGCTATCATGCCTTAAAAGACTGAGATCTTACATATACAGATGGAGGAAGCAAAGGACCTGGTCTGACTTTCTCCATTCACTTGATTTCCAAAGTCTTAGATGTTATTAAAATATCCTATTTATGTAAATGTATTATCCATGAAAATCGTACTAGCTATAATGAAAAAAAAAAAAAAAAAGGAGCAACTCTATACTAGGCTTTCTGCCATCCCCATTAAGACTTTCCTTATCTAAGTGAAATTATTCCAACTAAGATCTTTTCCAAAGATCTCCATTTTTCATGTTGGGGCAAAGATGAGGTACGAATCAAAAACCAGGAAAAAAACAAACTCTGAAGCATCCAAAGCTTATCACAGCATGGACTAATATTCTGTACCCATTTTAGTGCCAGAATTCAAGCATTAATTCACATTTGATGGTACTTCACACCGTAGAAGTATCCCCCTTACTCAAAATAGGTGTGTAAATAGGGAAAAAGTTCTTATGGGATGTAAGAGCAGCATATGATAAGCAGACTTATTGCAATAGCTGTATACCCTTAACAATGCTTCAGAATTTCTGCACAAGCTTTTTATGTTGCCACAGCATAGGCCTAATTGCATTGCTCATGAAGGATTGTGAGGACAAACACAATGTGACCCAGGTCAAGCAGTGCATTTATGCACATCCACATTAAATACAGAGGAAAGATTCAGTGGAGCTGCATATCACGTACATGTCACATCAATAAGAAGGAAAAGAAATCATCATGCAACTTTTATAAGCCTTAATCTGACTTTCCATTTCAGTTCAATAACCGATTTAGCAATATCAAAGGTTTTGGGCACAGCTGCTAATTCTTCCCAGTCAACTGAGAAATATTTCTTCTGTCCTTTCTGAAAATTAAGCATTTCGTTCCCATAGAGAGGCACATGTCAATGGTTAATTAGGGAACATTTCACAAGATGAACTAAAGATTGCCATCAACACAGCAGGCAAATACTGACATTTTTACAAGCACAGCCATGCCACAGCTTAATTTCTGGATCCAGAGCTCTTGTGGGCAAGGCAGCTGCTGCCCAGGCAAGTTGAAAACGTCAACACTTAGTGCAGATCCCAGCCTTCTGATACATAAAATGGCAAGAAGAATTCCTCCTACACCACTTGCAAATATTTGACAGCCTGGCCATCCATTAAATTCATCTCATAGAGATGTCTACGGTTCACTATATAATTCTTCCTTCCAGCAACTGAAAGATAATGTGATGCGTAGGGAGCTGGGAGGGCTCCCAGCTCCCACAGTGCCTGACAGGCAGGGCTAAAGCAGGAACAAAAGTCAGCAGGGTGAAGGCACAGGGCTGTTGGGAGAAGGCCAGTAACAGATTACACTGATTGATGGGTGGCTATGAAACATACTTCTTTACTGAGAAGCCAGAGAGCAGCGTTAGCTGCTGGCCAGGTAGCACACAAGATATTTGCCGTGAGAATTGATGAAGCCTGATGCCAAAAGTCATGCCACTCACATTTGTGCAAGGGCAACACCAATTGCTATAAGCTCACAGGGCATAAAAAAGAGAAACTGGAACAACATAAATTTAAAAAAAACCAAAAAACAATCAAACACAAGATGTTCTTTCTTCTCCTTCTCCAGAAATCCTACCAACTTTAAGCAAAATCCCATTTCCACTCTAAAATTGAAGTTATAATGCTAGCTGTAGCAGATGTAAATTAGTAATGCCATCTTTGTGAGGTGGAAGATGGAGCCACAACCATTGCAGTGGTTATGAATACATACATTCAATTGTAGGGACAACGGAAGATGGCAAAAGACAGATTAGGTCCTCCCTCTAGAACACATAGCCCGCCAGAGGAGCTGAGGCCAGGGAAGAGGCAGGGATTAATTGCCAGCTGGAACACACACACTTTGTTTTTGACAGTTCATAACATAAACCTGTTTAAGTGACACAATTTTAACCAACCGCTAACACGCATGTATTAACAAAAATATCCATCTATTTTAGTCATTTTTAAATTTTACTTTGAGTGGTCTGAGACAATATTGCTTTTCCTTTCATTTACATGCCACTACCCAGAGTATAAAAACTAAGAAAAAAACCTCATAATGTCAAAGACCAAATACTTAGCATAACCACATTCAAAGAGTTTCATAAATCTGCTACTGATCATACTCTATTTAAAACATTGTGCTGCACCACGAAAAATGACATCTTTTCTGTCATAGGAAAACTCTATGTGTTCCAATCACTATAAAACATTTTCAAATCATTTTCAGAAAAGGGGTCACCTTCAGCAAACGCTGCTTTACTTTTTAAGGCCTATGATTTCAGCATTGAGTGACACTTCTACAGCTTTAGTTTGAACAGCCACAAATGTCCAGGGGCCAGGCACCATGCAGCCACCATGTCTGTCAGAGCTGGGAGGGTGCCTGACACCCATGGCAGCTGGTGCCCCCCATTCCTCTCTTGTGCTTCCTTCATGGTAAGAGATCAGCTGAGGGCAGGTGTATCAGTGAAAGGTCCAGAATTTTATCTCATTAGCCAAAAGCTGTTTCTATTCTGAGGTAATTTTCAAACTAACATTTACATTTGCCAAATGTTCAGATGATGTTTTCAAGCTCCTGTGTCCAACAGGATAACATTTTTATGAAGTTTTAGCTGAATCAGATGAGCCAATTACACTCAGGAAAAATTAATTGCTTTTGTAATTTAAGACACACACTCTGAGTGCTCAATTTTGTAACCTTAATGTCTTCTCAAACCCATATCCAAGAACACTTACTTTACATGAAGAAAATTTAATTAGATGAAGCAAGATGGTTGTTCAAGAGCTTAGGAAGAAATATTTGCAGCTACCACAACAGCAATTCTGCATAAAAACCTAGCAAAACATACTTGTGTTTATTCAGCTGGTAAAGTTTTGGCTTTTTACTTTATATGCAGTCACATTGCCAGCAATTGTGTAAAATAACAAAATTGCTTATTCAACACATTTCTTCTAACATGCTTATCACTATGTCTTCTCTATCAGTAAGCTGAGTTGGTAGAATGGACTAATTAAAATGCCTCTGAACATTCATTAATAGTGTCAAGTTAAACATCTTTTGGGTTTAGAGCAAATGTTAAGCTCACTTTATCCTCTTCATATTCTACTAGCAACAACCTTTTAAATTATTTCTTTTTTTCTACTGAAAATAAAAGGTTCCTCTTCTTATTAAATATTTCTAGGTTATGGGAGAGAAGCAGACAGCAGTCCTTTGCTGAAACTACTAATGACTTTCATTAATGTCCAGGGAAAAAATGTTAGAACCAGAACAAATAATGCAAAGTTCAGTGTATCAAAATGCAACACTTTTAAGTAACAATAAAAAAATACACATTCTACTAAAACATTACCTTGTTTAGAAAGTGAAATGCAAGAGTTGGAACCTTCCATTCTTTCTCATTCCATGGCTGAATTTCGTATTGTCAACATAATTGGTAAAGAATATGAAGTACAGAGAAGGTCCTCAGAGTTTGATATTAACTTGTCTCTTTTCAACACCAGCAAATGCTTATTTCCTCAATTAATATCTGCCAGAATCAGTAAAATGACATCCCTCTACAGCTACTATTCTTTTGTTCGACCTTGGTATCATGAACAAGAATGTAATTATGATAATGAACCAATTATTTTTATACAATATAGCAATCAAAAAAGCTACCAATCCCCCCTTCCCTTATGATAATACTTCAACATTCTGGTTTTACTTAACCTTCAATTACTTGCATGCAATCATTATCACTAATATTTTAATTTGTTTTTATTTATTATTTCTAAATTTTAAAAAGTTTTAAAATGGAAAACAGTCAAGTTTTAAGAATATTCATAATATCATGGAAGACATGATTTATACAGGAAAATAAATATTTTACTGTTTGCGATATTTTACAGTATTTATAGGTATGAATTTTGAATGACAGCACATGTGCCTGCTAGGACAACTGTCCATAATGCAACAGCTACACCATCATGTATGCTGACTATTTTATATTGTTTATATAAAATTTCTTCAGTAGCCCATAGACAATCCAGCCAGACCTGACTTTCAAGGGACTTTTCATCCATAATTCTTGTAGATTTCATAAAATTTTGTCCAATAATTTTATAAAATTAAAAATTATAATACTATAATATTATAATAATTGGAAGGATTAAGTTTTCATAGGTATCAGATTAGGAAAAGGAACTGTCCAAGTTACTGTGAAGTCAGGTCTGTCACACACATTGGAAAAGCAAATTGATTAGAATCAAGTATATAAAAGTGGTTTGAATAGATTTCCACTCACTGAAATATAATAAACACAAAACTGTTATCTTCATCAGACTACTCACTATTGAATAGTGCCACCACAAAAAACTCCTAGCTCTGTCCCCAAAGATCACAAATTGACTGAAAGTCATGTTATTTTAGGGAAAAGAAACACACCTTTCTGCCCCAGTAAACATTCATTCTCTGCTGCTAGTGAGGAACTTGACAACCATCATGATTCTATTTCATGCTAAAGCAGTACCACAGGACAGGTAACTTCTGTGCAGAAGAAACCTATAAACAAGCAGATGGTAAGTCAGAAGGCAAAACTTTAAAAAATTACACCAGATGATTCACTAAAACGAGGATACTGATGGGCAGTGTGACAATCTAGACTATACACAACCAATAGTGAATTAAGCATAAATATCTCTGTATATCCAGGAACATATGAAGAAGTGTACTTTAATTGCTCCCTTCATTTTGAAGCTTACTCTAACCCACACACACCCAGACTTCCCCTGATTAGCCTAATATGTAACTCTGCGTAGCATAATCATATCTGGAAGGTCATTCCACACATTTTTTGTTTCTGTGAAAAACTGCTGCCAAGCATCTGTTTTGAACCTTTTCTCCTCCCATTCTTTCTTCAGTTTCTTTCCATTCTTTCTTGCTATCTGATCACATTACTTCCATCCCTCTCAAAGTTCTAATTGAAGAGGACATTCATATGAATCATGGCTTAGTCTTGACCATACTTTTCCAATTACATTAAAAGAGATTTTTATTTGAGGTTTGAAGCTAATTAAAAATTTAAAAAAAAAAAAAATTTAATCACAATCTGTTAACTATCAGCCATTACTACTCTAAATGATTAGGATTAAATTTTTACATAGGCTTATTAAAATCATAAAAGTCCAACTTTTTTTACAAAAGCATTATCCTAGGCAACCAGTTGATCTAACTGTAATCCAGCATATTAAATTTAGCAGAATGACACCAAGTAATGAGCAGAACAGGTAGTTTGATTCTATATCTATAGACTCACACCTCCAAGTTTATTTAGCTAGGAGAAATATGCCAGCTAAACAGAAAAAAATCATAACTGCTAGCATCTCTCTTCTGATCCATTTGCTCTATGCCCCAATTACTTTCTTGGAGTTCAAGAAAATCCTCAGCTTTACTGTTAATGTAACCTCCCTCTTCTCTCTTATGAAGGGCACACAAGAGCAGATGAAGTAGAATATAGGAAGGTGGGCTGCAATGAAGACCACTTTTTCCTGAGTTACCCCTATGTTTGCCTAGACTCAGAGAATTTGAGGATTACACTAATATCATTTAAGATCATCCTACCCTGTTTTAGCTTGCACTGTTAAAAATAACAAGATAGAGACAGATCAGTGTCAGAAAACATATAAAATCAAAACTTCATACAAATAATTTTTAACATAGTCTAAATTTTATTGTACAAAGTTTTCTCTCTATACATTTATGCTATAATATTATGATTTCATACTGACTACTGTAAAAGAACCTCAGAAACAAGGGACAATTGTCCTTTGCCCCCTCATGGTATTTTTTATTAAATAAAAATAATTTTTAAATATACAGAAGAATCTTTTTTTTTATCTGGAGGGTCTTTCCATGCTCAGTGCATGATGATAAAATGCACACTGAGGGAGATGTACTGGCTGGAGTTTTTTTAATGTAAATTAAGATTAAGGTCATTATTCTTAAGTATTTTTCCACCAAACTGGCAATGTCCTCCAGTCACCCATACAGTTCTGTATCACAGAAAAAAGCTGCTGGCATCAGCAGTTTCAATGTCATCAGGGCAGTTTTAGAAGCTTTGCTGGAAGGTCATACGACAGAATGGTTCCAATTCATTTGATTCATACAACAATTTGGCACAGAGTTGAGAGCTTCTTTTTTATGTTGTGACTTATCCTCCTGTCCTGAATTATTCTGTAACTGCTAAGAATATTTCATTTTAAATCCTGCATTCCAAAATGGTTTTACTTTTTTTCTGTGTGAACTTAAAGCTCTTTTCAAACCAGAACTATTCAATAATTCATAATGAAAGTTTAAAATAAGAAGCTATGTGATACTATCAGAAAGCAATGTTGGTGTGTATATTGCTATGCTACCACAACACAAGCTGGGGAGTCGGAGCAAAAAGCCCCTTGTAAAACAGAATGAAATATCTTTGCTCTATCTATCAACTCCTCTGAGCTAATGTGTCCTGGTTTTGGCTGGGATAAGGTTAATTTTTGCCATGGCATCCCATAGGGTGCGATGTTTTGGATCTGAGATGAAAACAGTGTTGATAATGAGGATGTTTTAGCTACTGCTGAGCAGGACTCACACACCACCAAGGCCTTTTCTGCTCCTCACACCTCCCTGCCAGAGAACAAATTTCTCTTTGGTTGAACCTCTAAACTGTTTAAAATGAAGTCAATTTCTGCCAAATTCTATAAAGAAAGTTTATCAAGAGGCTGATATTTCACATTCAGCTTCCAGCTTGCAGCAACTTTTTATAGCCTGAAGAATGGAATTATAATAAAATGCTGACAAGCCCTTACCATACAAAATAGTTGCTGCTAGAGGGTGGCTTGTCTATTCCTTGACATTTCAAAATAAATTAATTTACATCTAAGGAATGAGATACAGTTCATGATCAGTAACTGTGACTCTTCATGGCTTTTTCAGTTTGACAGATGTGAGACAAATATCAACACGACAAAGTTCAGATTCTTCTCCCTTCCTAAATTCAAAGTTGAAATGCTTCAGACTCCAGCCCTAAGGCCAGTTAGGTCTACCAAGCCTCACATGACAACAGTATTTAAAAAAGAGAAGTATTCTTTGCAAAAGCAGAAAGACATCTGTTCCTGTGACTTAATTCCAATCCTTGTGATTTAAGTGCAGCTTCAGTGATTTAATGCAACTGATAATGAAGTTTGTTCTTCCTCCTTCTGCTGAGTAACTAAGTTTGTTTAAACTACTTCTGAGCCTTGTACTAATAAATAGGGGTGCCACAAGCAGCATTCAGAAGAACCACATATGCAGTGTCAGGCTTTCATTTGCTGCCATTTGCCACAGGAATCTGCAGAAGATTTTTATTTAGTTGTACTCACTAGCTTTGTGATCATCTTATATGGACTCTCGTGTAAACTACAAAAATAATTAATTGCACCATCTTTATGACAGTTGATGGACTGCAAAACTACCACTATTTTCATTGGTTTTGACTTGTTCTCTTTGTTTTATCATCCTCATTTTCGTAAGAATATAGCCTTTCAAAGTTTGATTCACACCTGTCATTTAAAAAAACAAAAACAAACAAACAAAAAACCCCAAACAGGTTATGACTAGGTAGTTCTTTTCCATAAAGATTTTTTTCCCCCATATGCACTTCAGTTCTGAAAAGATTTATTTTCAGAATACCTCATTCAATCACAACCGTTATACCAATAATACTATGAATGGTACAGTTTTGCATTCTTGAATTCCAATTCATTCCCTTGGAAACTTGATCTGTAACATGCATCTCATAGCAAAAAAAGTTGTAAGTAATAGACTTTACAAGCTTGCTGGAAAAATCTGCAATTAAACCCAAACTGAAGTATAAAGTCAGATCTTAGATTCCTAATTTTGTGTGTGTAATCCTGTCTTGAAATTATGTGTCTCAGATATGTTAGTAGTCCAAATCCACTTTGGATCATTTCTCTCCTTCCAGTGTCTTTTCTGCCATTTACATGTATCTAATAATCCTGCCTGCAAATACACTTTTTTTTATCATAATAGATGATGGTGGATTTTTAGAACTGTATATTTTCTTAGCCACAGATATTTAGAACAGAATAATAAGCCCAGAGATACCAATTTTACAAAGAGCCTAGCTTTCATTAAATGAATGTATATCACAGAATTCCATCACAGCTATAAACATTTTGGCCCTATAAGGTTTTCTTTAGATTTATTTACACAGTCTGTGATTCCTTAGGCCCAAGCAGGCATTAATAAGGACATAATTGCTGCCATATCTAAGTGCCTTTCAATGACACTAAAATGAAAAATAATATAAATAACCATTATGAAATATGTCATTTTGTAGAGATGATGGTTCATTTTAAAAGAGAGAAATAAATAACAAGACTGAAGCACAGATGGGTGAAAGAGTTAGGTGAATGAATGAAAAAGGTAATATAAAGTGATCGCTATGTTATGAGTACTGCATGGTTCTGATGCAAATACTGGAAATAAACTTAAAGGACAAAAATGAGACTTTGTCCATGATCTGTGTTCTCCCCTTGAGGAAAAGTTGGGGATTTTTGTGTCCAGTGATGTTATTTCACTCCTTCCATTGTGCAGAGGATTTCCATTTCTACCAGCTACAGCACACAGTGCCCTTTGCCTACTTGTTTGAAGAAAATGAGTAAAATACTCCCCGGTATGAAAATGAGATCTGCCATCTTTTTTATTGTTTGGAGGCATTTATAGCTGGCAGAGAAGCAAACAGTGAGTGACACCAGTGTGATAATTTACAAATATCACCATCCCAATTACTTTAAGGGTCAACATACATAAAGGAAAAGGGCAATCATCCAACTTCAGCATTTACACAGAGAATTTTATTGCAATTCTCCTTTCCTCTACCTTTGCTCTGCTTTGACAGATTGAAGATATGAAATATTTAATTTTCACACATTTTCATTTCTTCACATCATTACAATTCCAGATCACTATCTAATCTGCTTTGTATCTGGTTTTGATGCCACTGAATGCCTGGCTTCAGGGAAGAGCAAAACAATTCCTGTGGGACTTTACCTAATGATTCTTTCACATTATACCTCAGGGATCGACACAAATGGAAAAAGTGTTGGAGACTGTCCTCCTTAAAATACTCATTGTATTGCAATCTGAATGTAATTTGGAATTCACCAAGGACCAGGACCAAAATTTGTATTTGCAAAAATATGTGAATTAATTTTAATGACACTAAAGTTATCTCCGGTTTTGGTACTAACATATGGCAAACAGAAATTAGTAAAAAAACAAGTCATTCTTACTATATTTTATTTTATAGTACTTATAAAGGGATCTTAAATGATTAATTTTCACACTAATATTCTAATAAAACAATCGCTTCTCTAGACCATAGAAATCAGTTACTTGAACTCACTAAAAAATAAATAAAATAGATTTCAAATATAAAATCCATGTTCTCAAATATATCTGAATGAAATTTGCTTTAAGATATGGTTAATAGCAGATGGTACCACTATTCCATTTATATTTCTATCCCATTTCCTTCTAGATTCAAGGGATTAAAGAGATTACTAATTAACATTACCTAGAATTATATTTATGTTACTTGATCTTTTTAAGATCTAACCAAAGAGCTAATGAAGGGTTAAATGCTGACATATGGCTATCCTTAGCATTCATTAGGTACATGTATGCATACACACACATAGAGCTTAATGAAGCAATCTCCAAACAATACTGTTATCAGCCCAAGTGGCATCTCTGTTATAATAAGGCCATTAGTAGATTGCTGCAAATTTATAGTCTCGAAGGATGTTTAAAAGTTAATAAAAACACAGTACAGCTGAGTCCAGGGCACAAAAGTCCCAATACAGTTTGTTGTTCAATTCACATTTTGCAATATCACTTTAAAACAAAAAAAAGTCACCACAAGTGATCCATAAGTTGAACATTACCCTCCTGAGTGCTTACTTCAAAAAGCCCTATTCAGAAGAAAAATTCACAAAATGCTCATTGTCACTTTTCTTAGCTATTTGACCAACATCTGTGTGTAGAGGGCTTAATGGTTTTCCTTAATGCACCAAACTGAAAGAATAAAAAGTATGCAAACCTGGAAAACATATGCACATTAAGTGCTAAACTAAAATATTCCTATCCACTATTCTCAGTGAACTGAGAGTAGCCTTTCTAAATGATGTACAGGGATCTACTACTGGATTCATTAAAGAGAGTGCAAATCATAAGCTAAAATTCACTGCCATAGAAAAAGTCATCTTTAGAACACATCTAATAAAATTTAAGTATGAGCTGTGGTACCTGAATATTTTAAATAGCCACTGGAGACCAAAATTGTGAGGCTGCAGCATAAAACTGAAAGAAAACTAAAGAGCTTTATGATGCCTTTGTCCAGCAATCATGGTAATATATTATAAACATATTGTGTCAAATTACTGATGTTCTGTCTTTTATTTCACTTATTTCGACTACCTCAACTGTCTCTAAAGTGCCTATCCACATTTGCATGTTAATTAATAATAATTGATATTTATTCATCCCATTCTGTTTGCATCTCAGAGGTTCACTTACAAATTAATATTTCTTACTACCTAAAACAAACTATTCACAGATATCCAGATTTGGGAATTACAAATGTGCACGCAAGACACCATGGATAGCATTCTAATTTGGTCAACCATTAGGCCTCAGCTTTAGCTGTTGCATTGTAGTAGCTGGGAATGCCTGGACTTTAGAAAGTTACTCTGCAGATACAGGGAGGAAAAGAATTATAGAGACTTTTCACTGAGAATTGACTGAGGACAATTTCAGTTTCCATCACTTTTGCCCAACTCAGTTCTGTACATCACCCAGCCAACATCAGTAGCTGTCATTACTTTCCACAATGATGCTGATAACCAAGAAAATATTGGCAAATATTGTGATCAAAAAGAAAAAGAATTTTATCAGATACCTAGGCTCATACAAGTTTATAAATCAGATTGAGAAGTGTATATTGTGCCTTAACTGTGAAAGCCCAACTAAGAGCAGTGAAAAGATGCAGCATTAATTACTGAAGTGCTTCCCACCCGGGTTAGTTGATTTTATTTCTGATTTTAGCAGTTAAAATTCTGTAGTCACTCCAGTGATTGCCTTACTTTGTCCAGTGTTCTTCACAAGAAAAAAAAATTAAATAAAACCTGAACTTCACAGCTATAGTAAATACCATTACATAGTTTACAGCTGTGGATATCCACAATATAAAGAGAAAAACCTACAAAAGCACAGAAATGACACTTGGACTTCATATTCATGACTGGTTCTCTGGCAGACTAGGTTTAAATGCTAAGCTTCTGTGAAGTGATCCCCCATGCCCTCCCCCCTACTCTGAAGTTACTCTCTCTTGCCTACATACACTTCTCAGAAAATTTATATTTCAACACCTTAAAAAGCACTATGTATTCTCTTCTTACATTTCTCCCTACTTCCAGTGGTAATGCCAAACCTAATCTAAACCAAGCACTCGTGCAATGTCCTGCCCTAAATTTTAAAACTGTCAAGTGAAGGCCACAGTCTTTGAACATTGCTATCTTCACATTAACCTTTTATCATACACAGAATCTATCTTAAAACAGACATTATAAGGTAGCTACCTAAGGCAATATAGCTTACAGGGTGAAGTAAACCACTCTCCAAGCAGACATCTACAATAAATAAAAACATACCCCAAAGTGCTGCTGCATCTCCTGCGGTGTAAGTGGAGCTTATGCTAAACACATCAGCAATGTAGAGAATGAAAACACACCTCTCCTTATGAAAGACAGCGAGCAAAATAATAAATTTTGAAGGAATTAAGAACATTTACATAATACATTTTGCAAAGGAATTCTGCCATCAGAAGGCTACAGGTAGGGGGTAGCACCTTAAAGCCTAAAGCCAAAACCATAATCTAATCAAGAAAGGTGTTACATGTATTTTAAGAAACTTACGGAAATTGAGGAAGATTATTATCTTAAAAAAAAAAAAAAAAAAGCTATAATCAAGTCATGGTTAGACAAAATTAAGATTCTCAAACAGCCTGTTCTAGTTATATCCTTTAAATACAAGAACAGTCAGAGTATGGCTCTCAGACTTCAAGTCACACTGACCAAACTCAAAACCAGATAAGAAATTGGAGGTGATAAGGACATTCATTACTGTTCTGTATAAAGTAAAAATAACTGTAGCTGGAAGAAGAGGACCTGGGGACGAATCAACAATGTGCCCAGGTGGCCTAGAAGGCCAACAGCACCCTGGCTTGTATCAGAAATAGCATGGCCAGCAGGATTATGGAAGAGATCATGGCCCTTTACTTGGCTCTGGTGGGACTGCATCTCAAAGACTGTGTTCAGTTCTGGGCCCCTCACTACAAGAAGGACATTGAGTGGCTGGAGCATGTCCAGAGAAGAGCAATGAAGCTAGTCAAGGTTCTAAAGCACAAGTCTTACAGAGAGCAGCTAAGGGTCTTGGGATTTTTCAGTCTGAAGAAAAGGAAGGTGTGGGGAGACATTATGCTCTCTACAACTACCTGAAAAGAGGCTGTAGGGAGGTGGATGTTGGTCTCCTTTCCCACATAACCTGTGATAGGATGAGTGAAAATGGCCTCAAGCTGAACCAGGAGAGGGTTATATTGCATATCAGAAAAAAATCTTTACTGAAAGAATGGCCAGGCATTGGAACAGACTGCCCAGGAAAGTGGTCGAGTCAACATTCCTGGAGGTGTCCAAAACATGTGTGGAGATGGCACTTTAGGATATGGCTTAGTTGCCATGGTAGCATTGGGTTGATGGTTGGACTAGATTATTTTAGAAGTCTTTTCCAACCTTAATGATTCATGTTCTATGATTTTTGTAATTTGGCTCTATCATTAAAAATCCTAAGTTCTTAAATAAACATTATTGTACCCAATTAACTTGCTCAGTGATGATCTCAATACATTTTTCCATCAGACAAAGCAAGATTCATGGAAGGACAATCAAAGCCCACCTCCAAAGAGGTGCTGCCTGCCTGGCAATTCACTCTACAGTAGGTAAGGCAAAGAAGAAAAATTGGTATCCTGGGGGCTAACTTGCTAAGCATAAGCCTGTAGCATTGTGGCAAGAAGCCAACAAACAGGGGAAAGAGCCTACATCAGTCTCTTTTTCACTTACTGAAGGTTTATTTTTATCATTTGCAAGCTGGTATGTTTTGCTGGAACCTTAACTGTTACATCTCTTGCTGTTTTCCAAAATCAAAATTTAGTTCTACAAAGAGGTCAAAAACTGAAGAATTAGCAACTTCTGAATTTTTGTTTCGTTAATCATGACAGTGCTAGTAAACTCTGGCTTGTCTAAATATTTTTTGTGAAATAAAAATCTAAGGCAAAGAACTTCCATTGCAGCACAGCATTCTTTTAGAAAAGAAAAAAATCCTAGGCTATTAAACGATGTTAATAACTTTCCCATCTAATTGCTTTTTAATAAGTGAGGGAATAAGTGAAGACTATTCCGTGGTGTTTCAAATATTTCAAATCACAGATGATAATGAGAGAGAGATAAAAGAAGATCAAAGTACACAGCAGATGTAAAGAAAGTATATAATTGTTGCAGGCCATGAGATGGCCTCTGGGCTGCAATCAGTCAGGAACTCCTTATAAAATTATGACAGTGATACAATGGAGTGTTTCTTGTTCAAAAAGTAAAAGTACTAATGCTGAGTGAAGCCCTTGCCCCATTTGATCCTAATAAACGATTAAGACAGGGAGATACATGGTTCCCTACAGCTGGATCCCTGTGGCTTCGTGCAGTGGTTCTGGGAAACCAGTGTGAATGTTGTGGAGGTTTGAAGATGGGCCTGCAGCAACTTTTTTAATATGCTGATGTAACTCTTCTAACGTAAGAGAGCGAGAACATGCGATAAAGATCACGATGTCTGATGACTTGAAGAGAAATGCAATTTAGGGTTAGTAAAGATAAGCCAAATATACCCTTGTAAGCTGACAAAAATGATCTGCAACTAGCCGGCTAACCTTGATAATCATGAATACCAAGGAATCTGAACACTCAGCTGCAAAGCAACATTAGCCCTAAAAACAGCGTTGAAAAAAAAAGGTTAAATTAGTTGCTGAGAAAGACCAATTTCAGATGTACAAGGCCATTATGTGGATTCTTGTCTTCTACAGAACTGAGATGCTATTACTCATGTCCAGAGGAAAAATACATTAGAAAAAAAAAAAGAAATAAAATAAAATTGCCAATAAAGGGAATAACAGCTAAAAAGAATGTGATGAAAGGTGTAAAACGACATGCAGATAAAAAGAAAACTGGGCAGATGACACTGGGCAGGACAATGTCAAGGTCAACTAAGTTCACTTAAATATCCTATAGCAGGCTGCTGAGCTAGTATTTTGCAGAATCTATGACACTTCTATCAAGCTCCCAAATATGAACCTGCTACATAAATTGACTACTGAAAGTGAACACTGAAACCAGATGCCAGCTAAGCTTGTAGAAAATCTATTTTAAAAAATTATTAAATTTCATACAGTGCTATATTCTATTTAAAAGACATAAAACCATTGTGAATGTGTGGCTCAAGAACAACTTACAATTTGCACAACTTACAATTGATGCACATCTGGAAGCTGGTTAGTGTGGGATATGCAAACAAAGCAAAACAAAAGAACTACAAAGAATTGTCAATCCAGAGTCATTTGCTTCTGTTGTTCTATTAAAAGAAATGACTGCTGAAGTTACTAGAAATTGTGACAACATCCTACTATGATCTGTGCAAATGCTCAGGCCAAATAACAACTGACACAGCCATGCGTGTTTTCACTGGCAAAAGGAAAATGCCATAGGAAGACATTGCAAGGACTTTTCTTCTTTTAATGGCTAAAATGGCCTCTTGTGACCCTGGAGCTGAATGAGCCTAGACAGGTTGTAAATAAGGGCAAAATCCTACCTCATGTCACTGTGATTGACTACTACAGAGGAAAAGAAAAAAAGAAAAAAAACCAACCAAACACAAGCAAGAAACACAACCCTTGAGTAGAAATAGATTGTGTATTATCTGAGGTTCATAGGGACCTTCTGAATCATGATTAGGGTATGTGATATACACTCACCAAAGAGTACAGAAAGTCTTATGCCCTGCACATTCACTTCACTGCACCACTCCTAGCAATAAACAGACATTTCACTGAGGAGGAATCTGAGCACGTGCACTTTCCAAAAGTGGCAGGATCTGGACTTCCAAGTTAATTCTCCATCTGATGCACTAAACATTAGGAATTTCATGCAACGATTTCATTACAAAGCTAAATCAGGGAACCTAAAGCTTTTCCACATGGATATATACATACATGCAAACCACTGTATGCATCATTCATGCAGTTTTTACCTCTATCTTGCTTATTTAAATTAGGCCAGGTGTTCAGCCCTGATTTGGAAATGAGCATCCCACATACTCTATGTAAGACTGACCAAAGTATCTTCAAAAGGTGTCTCAGGCTCTCAAGGGCCTATTTTTTACCTGTTTGAACATCTTTGCTCTCAGTTTTATTTGAAACCTTCAGTGTCCTCTTTCTAGGGTAAGATACACTGTTCAAAGGAGCATCTTTTGGTGGCTGTCAGGTCTGCCACCAAACTTAAGAAGGAATGCATAGACCCAGGGCCTCAGGAGGAGAGCAGATACATCACTGTGAAGGCATTATTTACAGGTGCAATGCAGAACCATCTTCCAGTTTATGTTTCAATAGAACAGACAATTTCAGTTGGAAGGGACATACAATGATCATCTAATCTAACTGCCTGACCAATTCAGAGCTGATCAAGTTGAAGGATGTTGTTAAGGGCTTTGTCCAAATGCCTCGTAAATGCTTCCAGGCTGAGGCTATCAACCACTTTTCTAGAAAGCCTGTTCAAGTGTCTGGCCACCCTCACAGTAAAGAAACACTTGATTTGATTGAAATTCAAATAAATTAAATAGAAAGCTCATGGTGATAAATTCAGCACACACTATACCCCTGAAAATAATGAAAACATTTAGCTACTTCCAGTAAACAAAGCTTCAAGTAGTTCTTATGCATGACCAGTTCTTCATATACCATATTTGCTCTCAATTTTTTTTATATTTGATATCACTTCATGACATTCATACAGGCATTTCCTTCTGTATCAAGCAGATTATGCCAAATGTTCCTAATTCATCTTCAAAACCAAGACTATCACCAAACCTGAAAGGCAAAGATTACTTAGGGTCTCCTAAGGGCAACATATTCTTTCACTCTCAGCCCTTATCTTCTCAGGAAAGCCTTCTCAGAAAGGCATGGAGCTTTTTACTAAACACTACACAGATGATTCATAGCAATCCAAATGGCAACACAAAAGCTCAAGATGCATTGAAGCAGCTACCTAAAATCTCATAAAGTGGAGCCACCTTCTGCGAAAGAAATTCCTGTTACAAGACATTAATGCCTTCCTGGAAGTTTCTAATCCATTAAGATCTTGGCACCAACATTCACAATCAACTTTACAAAAGGCCAGATTGTGTTCTGTGAGCCACCAGAGGAGTTGGATTCCCCTGGAACAAAAGAGATCAAAGTCCAGGGTGATTCATATGAGAGCAGGCTCAAGGAAATTTCCCCAGTGTTGTAAGACAATATGGAATATTCACTAGAAGAAAGTGCAAGAATTACTATCCCAGGAGCAATTAGCTAAACCTCCTAAAGTGTAGTATCTTGTGCTGCAGAATACTTCAATGAAAACATTTTTCACCCATAGTCTGTGCAATGAGATCTATGTATCAAAGCTTTCTGACAAAAGGAGAAAATCAATACTAAGCTTATCACTAAAGAAAATCTCTGAGCCACTGGTCTACCTGGTAAAATTATAAGCATTTTCCTCTAGCTCTTCAGTTTCCTGACATCTACAAGTGCATCAAGGTGAAAGACGGTATCATTTATACTTCAGACAAGTCTACAAAGCAAATACGAAATTAAAAATGGTTTTGACTGTCACAAAATACCTCCTTGAACAAAACGCACTAGTAGACATAAAAAGATACTAATTCCCTTTAAACATAAATCCCATTTCCTAAAAACCCTTTCTGAATTAAGACCCCACTATCAAAATCTTCCAACTTCTATCACCCATTTCAGTCAAAACATGTTCTTGTTTTATTGTTATCTACAACAAAGACACAATTATCAAACTACTTGCAACACAGATCATTTCTCTTCAACTGTTGGGCACGACTCCCAAAACCTGACCAGGCTTTCATTCCACAATCATTTGCACAGAAATAAATCTGATATTAAATAGGCCTTATTGACATTGGAATGATTCTTACAGATGCTCTCCTCCAACACAACTTCACTTACTTTACCATGTTTTTTTAAGTCTTCCAAGGATGACTACATATATGCATTCTAAGTGGCTTAACAGCAAATTTTCATGGTAATCATCTCAGAAAGTAAGGAAACCACTGCATAAATATCTCACACGGGATGTCTTTAAATTAGGCTTCTCTATGTATAGTTTAACAACCATCTTCTATTTGCACAATATCCTTATTTACACAATAGTCATATTTTCTTTAACAATCTTAGATAAAGATCTTCTACAAAAAATACTGTAATAAGGAATCAACGTATGGAACACTAGGGCACAAAAGAACATATGTCTGAGAACAGACATTCCTGTTGTGCTGGAATAGTACCAAGTGCTGGAAAAGTAACATTAGCTTAAAATTCAAGGAATTAATATTTATTTCCTTTTTGTCAGAATTTAAATTTAAGTCAAAGGTCCCCCTTTTCTCTCCCTAGGGAATGCTTAGAAATGCTTATGCTCCCATTTTGCTCCACAAAATTTAGCCCATAGAAATTTACTTTTATGATGACGGATACCAAGTACTGGTCCCATATTCAGCCTATATTTCTTTACTAAGCATTCGTCTCAAGAATTAACTGATTAGTATGAGCATAAAGTCTTACTCTGGCAACAGAATTAACATACTAACCCAAACCAGTGAGAGGGGTTTTGTGCTGGGTCTACAAAGGACTTGAAAAATGCATGGGGGATAAAAAAAAATAAAATAACCACAACAAAACCAACCTGTAATGCTCTATTTCATTACACACATCTTTGTGATTTCATGAAAGGAGTGAATATATTAGAATCATAGAATCATAGATTCCAGGTTGGAAGGGACCTCAAAGATCATCAAGTATATACGTCTAACTGAAAGAATAAATGCAAATAGAGCATACTAAAAAAATTCTGATCTCTACTATATCCATGTAATCCTGCACTGAAACTGACTGAATAACCATAGATGTACAGTTGGGCTCAGGGAAGGCGTTCACACTGTCTGTTTAAAACACATAATGTAAGTAAACCTTATTCTACAGTGCAAGTCAAGAGTATCTCCATGGAAAATTACTCTCATGACTTCAAATACAGTAGCTAAAGTAAATATGAGATGTGGATGAAATGAATGGCTCCCGAAATCACCATGGAAAACAAACAAACAAACAAACAAACAAACAAAACTAGTATTTTAGGGTTGGTTATAGTCTGAGACCACAAAAAAAATTACCAGTCAACTTGCACTTAGCTATGCCTGTGAAACCAAACCTCAAATGAAATCATCAGTTTCCATGGCAGGAGGGCATGCTTGCATTTTACCTAATTTTTATTTCACATGAATATTTTTAACTTCAGTTTTGTTTTGTCATCCCATCTATAACCACATAACACGACACACATCATGTTACCACAAATACTTGACAGGTAATAGAAAATAAATTTTACTTGTGGATAACCATTCCTTAACCTCTGACATGATAGGAATCTCCTAGTTATTCAGATTATCTGAAAGAGGGAAACAGTAAATTCTATTTTACAAAATGTAACACAAAATGTGACATGAATTTGTCAAAGGATCTGCAACAGCTCTAGATCTCTCTCATCTAAAAGCCTCGAGCTACCCAGAAAACTCAAGGCAATTTTCAAATACCCTGCAGCATGATGGTATGCTTATATTACTTCACTATGAAGCAGAATCATTAGTGAAGACAAATTATTCATGTTTACTTAACACTAATTTTTAAAGAAGAAAGAAGTTACACAATACCATAATTTCCATTTTAAAATTCAAAATGCTTTATTTTTTTTTCTGACAGATTGCCTACCTTTACAAACGTACACAGTCCATTTAGACAAGATGCTATATTATTTTAGCCGATCCAGTGAGAACAGCAACCAGTCTATTAATTGCTAAACATCAAATTCTAAGTCAGCCTTCTTAAGATCCAACGGATAACTAATGACAACTGAGTAACAAATGTCTTGAGTTACTGTACTAGTGGAACATTGTTCTATACATTTGTTGCATTTACTCATTTTCACCATCCTCCCAATGTCGTGGTCAAGGAGAGAATAAATATCAAAGCCAGCTACACACGTCAGTTCCTTCTTATTATTTAGGGCTTAATATAGCATGCACATCACCATGTTATCTGACACTCTTCCAGGGAAGGGAACACAATGCAACACAGATAACAGTATTATTTTCCATTCAGAAATGTGTTTATCTGTGTAGATCCCTGGCTTTCCAATTGAGGGGTCAGGGAACACTCCCAGAGTGACAAGCCACCAGAGAGCAGACCAAGGCCCACATCCAAGGAGAGGTGGCTGAGGCCAGGAATGGCAAAAAGAGAGCACACTGTCCTGGTTTCAACCAGGAAAGAACCTATTTTCTTTTTAGCAATTTTATTTTTCAGTTAAGTGTCTTCTAAGTAACTGCCACTTGCTGAAATTAACACCATGTCTTCCAATCAGTGCCTGCTTCTAACATCCTGTTTTTCAGTCAGCATCTGGTTCTAGGACTGATGATGCTCCATGTTTATAATTACTGTTGGAGAATGGCATGCAGAACCAAGGTCACTGTTTGGTTCTGCTTAAGTTCTTACGCTCCAGAAACAAAAACAAGGAAAAAGGGTCAAAACTGCAACGCTCCTGCAGCGACAAGCAGACAAGACAGGTGACCAAAATTTACCAAAATATTCCATCCCATACATATTGTACTCGGTACAAAGCTGAGGAAGCATGAGGTCAAATTCTCTTTGTTCAGGGCCAGTGTCTTAAAAGAATTATGTTCATTCATCTGCCTTTGATTCCAATCCATACTCTCCTGCATCCAGCTCCCACCTGCCACTGGAATGGTGTATTCCAGGACTTTCCCAGGGCTGTTTTGCAGCCTCGGTGCTGATGTGACTGTTACTGGGGGGAGGCAGAGGGGAGGGTTATCACGTTAGTTTTGTACATATTTGTATGTACTTGCCTTTCTTGCCTTGTTTTTTCTTTCATCACTACTATTTCACTAAAGCTGTGTAGTTTAGTTTACAACACTTAAGTCTCTCTCCCTTATTCTCCTTGCTTACTCTATAGGGGAAAGAAGAAGGGCTAATAGAGAGCATCTCTCATTTGTTTGTCAGCCCAGCATTGGACTATGACAGAAGCCCAGTGCTGCTCAGACCCATGGTAGTACTTTTGTGAATTTTCGGAAGGTTGCCAGGACAGTCATAGCTGGGAAAAGCTGAGAGCTGACAATTTGGCGTTTGGCAGTCACCAGAGCCTCATCATTTTTTCAGCACTCCTAGATGGAGCCTTTCATTGCAACACCCGAGGTCATAGGTAATGGGCACGGACACAACCAATGGAATGGCTCAGCTTTATTCGAAGAGTGTTGGAAACTCACTGAACAAACACACCTAGCAGAAGCAATCTTCATGAAGTTATTCCCAAGTTACGTGCAGCAGAATAGACCATCCACCATCACTGATACATATTTATCCTATGACCAAACATCTGAACTTGTATTCAAATTTCTATTGATGTGAAGCCATAGAGAGACTTGTTTTCCACTTCTAGTTGAGTTTTATAGAAGTTAGTGCACACACAGAATAAGGAACTCAAATTTGCAAGTAAACTGTAATATCACAGTTGGCTAGGAAACACACATGCACACACACAAAAGCACCCTCTGATCCTAAGGATGACTGTGTAAAAAAGCATTAGGATCATAAAACAGTTTCTCCTTGTGTATTTTGGTTTTAGTTACTCTATGATAGCTAGCAGAAGAAAACACCTTTAACTCCAAGCTTAAAAAACTTGTGTTGTGTACCAATATATGAAGAAATGCTTAAAAGAACTATGTTCATTCATTTAATAGAGATTTTAATAAACAAAATTATTTTGGCTTATAAGCTCATGATACTCTTCATTAAGATAAGATGTGTTGCGTTGAAAATCCCGAATTTGTCAGCTGGCACCAGATAACTTGCTCATCACCCACCAGTTGCAGGTACTGAAGACTGCACAATCATTAGGTCACTCAGTGTTCCAGTGAACACAAAACCATATTGAAAGGACTCTGAGTGTCATCTTCTACAACAAATAACTTTAATCAACTTGCAATTATAATATTACCTTAAATTAACCAAGTATAAGCTTGCAGTCTTGCTGTCTTGTTCTGAACACCATGCGTTCAATGTTTCTTTTGGGAAGTTTCTCCGCAGCGTGTCCAGCAATTGGTCAGCATCACAAAATTGGTTAAATATTTTATCTATAGATTCTATTGGTTCTGCAAAGTCTGCAGAATCTTACAGAAACAGCTCAATCCAGACTCACAGCAGGTACCCACAGAAACATTAAACTACACTTTTTATTCTGAAACATGCAGGAATACATGAGAATAAAAACAGAGTTCTTGTCTCTCATCTATAAGCACACCTCAGCTTGAGTTCAGGGCATGCATCCCAGTGCAAATCAGCTGCCAGCAAAATCTAGGGCAATGCAAACAGTTCTTCACAATAGCACTCAACAAGACAAAAGATCAAAACACTAACAGGACAACAGTAATGGGAACTTCCAGGGATAAGCTGGTCTAAAGAGACCTGCAAACAGGAGCTGGACACATCCTATGAGTGGAAGGCCAAGCTTTGCGAGTGATATTTCTGCAGAATGTGATCAATCACATCACTATGTATTAACATAAAAAACAGATATGAACTTTACAATCAAATTGTTCTGGTTTTGAAATCTTGAACAAACAAGATTTGAAAGTATAAACCAAGTCTAAAGTATAGAACTTGTAAAGTCTCAGTTTGGAGAAATACTCTTATGTCTTAGTTTGGTCACAATAGTACTCCGTTCAATTAGAGAAATATTAAGAATCTTCTGCTTTAATACATGATACAGTTTGGAAGTTTAATTTTCCAAATCAAACTACACAACTATTATTCATATTTTTATACGAGTCTTGTGCTTGATAAGACTCATAAAGAAAGAAAATATACAAAAGTTTCAGCATGATACTCCATTCCCTTTAAAAAGGCTATTATATTGGGATTTTCAAAAGCTCAGAATTCCAGTCTGTCATGAAGAATTGGGACAGACTGGGGTGGAAAAAAAAATAAAATTCTGCACCTATAACAATTAAGAAATTAATCTATCACAGAACAAATCTTATGCAACAGTGATTGAGGTCATGGTTAGGATCTCATGTGAAGGAAATCCAATACTTTGTATCTAAGCTTTCTCCAAGAGCTACTTCACATGAAAAGCCCTGACTGGACCAAATCCATCTAAGTGACACACTAGCTCTGAATTGTTGAAATATGCTTAGTGACTTTAAGGCCATAAGGAATGGGAATGACACTAAAGGTACTGTTTAAAGAACAAATAGATACAAATATTTCAGAGCAAATTCAGTATAACAGGAAGTTTTAAAA
The DNA here is from genome assembly GCA_038090715.1 of Florisuga fusca. Taxonomy (NCBI): domain Eukaryota; kingdom Metazoa; phylum Chordata; class Aves; order Apodiformes; family Trochilidae; genus Florisuga; species Florisuga fusca. The sequence continues at coordinate 23,639,788 of JAAWXA010000002.1, forward strand.
CTTGCCCTTTGTTTTGTCTCCAGATCTAGAGAAAATCTGCTCATAACAAATGACACTGAAAACCAACTGCTGTGTAACTAAAACATTCCTATGCAGTGCATCGAAACAGCAAACAAATAAAAGATATGTTATTGTAGGAAGAAGAAAAAAAAAAATAAGAGCAAAACAAAAACCATAAAGTCAGCATAAGAAAATCCTATCCTATCAGGTACAGAGTACAATCCCCATCAGTTTCCAGATAAGCTGTGCCTGCATTTTCAAACCTCCTCTAGTTTTCCTACTACAAATATCTACTGTATCAACCTCTGTAAAAGCCATAAATGTTTAATATCGAGTTACAGCAAGATAATTAATTTTGCACTTTGATCTCACTCTCACAGAATTAGGCCTGTTCAGTAAAATATTACTGCTTTATTAATACAAGAAACTGAGCTTCGCTTCTATCCAATTTAAGCCCCCCATTTCTACTGAAGTAGAGCTAAATTCTATTAAATAGGACAGATTGCAATAAAATGAAAGTCAAGACATATTATAACCTTTTTATGGAGAAAAACAGGCTATAAGCAGGAATATAATTAGATAGTTTTAACTGAACATAAGTATTTTATGGTACTAAAAGGATAAAATAATCTACCCATATGGACATCTGGAGTATCTCCGTTAAAAGAGCCCTTTGAGGCTTACTCTGATCTTTTGCAATTCATTTCAGAAGTTCAGTTCATGAAGTGTGTAACTTACAATTAGCACCAAAAAGACGTATCACTTTGGAGTAAAGCTGTCCATACAAGACACTCCAGCTCTCAAAGCTTATTTGACAGGTTGAAGGATATTCAAACTTGCTCAGTTTTATACTACTGTTCCTAGTATAGCCCAAGAAAATAGAAAACTGCATTTGGGAGCAAGGAGATCATCAAGGCATAGAAAAGTAGGGGTGGGGCAGGACAGGCAACAACCAAAGTTTTATTGTTTTACCCAAACATATTGCAAAGAGTAGCAAGAGAGGGAGCCACTAAAGCTTTGGTTTATCTTCAGGTCATACTAAAATATCAGGGAAAACACCTCAATGATCAGATTCAGGGGAAAAAAGCAAGATGTAGTTTTCATACTGGTTGTCTATTATACACCCACTATGCCAGGTAAGCTGTAAGACATATGGACCAGATCACATAATCATAGAATCATTCTGATTGGAAAAGATCATTGAGTCCAACCATTAACTTAACTCATACTGAGTCCAGTGCTGAACCCTGTCCCTAAGCACCACATCTACATGTCTTTTACACACCTCCAGGGATGGGGACTCAACCATATTTTCTTGTCAGCTTGTTTCAGTATTTGATAACCCTTTCACTGAATACGTTTCCTCCAATCTAAACCTTCCCTGACACAAGTTGAGGCCTTTTCCACTCATCCTATCAAATACGTAAATGCAGGCCCAGGCTAAAGCAGTGTGAGTTTCTACATAACCTGTGACACATCCCTCCATCTCTTTGCTGTGTTACATTGTCAGAAACTCACAGGAAAAATGCCATGGTCGTCCTCTACAACCTCAAAGGTGATTAGCTCATCTCCCACACCTTTCAGCTTTTGTCACAGTATCATTTCTCATTCAGTGCCCCATAACAAGGCTTCCTCCCACTCCTCTGCAGATGCTGGAAGTGGGGTCACTCCCTGTCCCACTCCTCTGGACTTTCATATCAAAAATGATATTCTGTTTTTCCCAGTAAGCATTCAGGAGACAGTATAATTAGGCTGAAATGAGGCAGCTTATTTAGACTTAGCTTCCCTTAGCTTCCTCAATTACCCATTTCCAGGTCTTTTTTCCCCTCACAGATCTCTTACCTTCCAATGATTTCTTCTGAGCACAAGAAGAAGCCATCTCTTTGGTCCCTGAGATGACTTAGAACATGGTTCTTTAGCTACTAGATTATCTCCACCTTAAAGCTCAGAGAACCTGCAAGACCATAAAAGGTCGTTTAAAAAAAAATAAAAGCCACCCAAAAAAGATGTCCTGGACATTTGCAGAAACTTCAACAACTTTCAGCATTATTTCAGACTCACTTCAAAAAATACCAGAGCACCATCCATGCAATCAGTCCCATTCATTTCGGGTATGGCAGTGACTACACACATGGTGCAAAGGGCAAACCTGACACAATGCAGAAACAGACACAGAAACTCAATTCTCAAGCCTAAAGAACACTTGAGGAACGTGCCTAAAAAAGAAAGGCAGTAGGAAACGAGACTTTCCTAGCTGGGAAATAAAACAGGCTCATACACTTGCACAGGTGTAAAGCAAGAGGACAAGTGGGGATGGTTTTAAACTGGAATACAGGAAATTTATATTAGATATTAGGAGGAAATTCTTTGCTGTGAGGGTGGTGAGACACTGGAACAGCTTGCCCAGAGAAGCTGTGGCTTCCCCCTCCCTGGAAGTGTTCAGGGCCAGGTTGGATGGGGCCTTGAGCAACCTGATCCAGTGGGAGGTGCCCCTGACCCATAGCAGGGGGGTTGGAATTAGATGATCTTTAAGATCCCTTCCAATCCAAACCATTCTGTGCTTCTATGATTCTTATTCACCATGCTCTATACTATATAGTATATTTTGAGAATTTATAAAAACTGAATAAAGTATACAGCATTATTGACATTCTGGTAGAAATGTTCCACAACATTCTTCTGTATCTATTTTTAGAAGCAATGAGAATAAAAAATACAACTTGGTCTCACTCTTTGACAAATGTAGATTAGCATCAAGAGATGAGTAAGTATCTGATCAATAAAGGTATTAAACTATAAACTAACAAGACATTCATTACTATCATCAGTAATACAGCTTGAAGTCTAACATTTACCTGGGCAATTGGTGGGCTAACTATCAACTTAAGTTGCAGAGCTCAGTGTTCATTTTTCAAAACCAGTTAAGTTTAGAATGCATGAAATCAGTATATATTATATTTAACAAGTTCCAAGAGGACTTTTCTTCTATAAGACATGCCCATTTTTTTATTATTGTCTTGTAAAAACACTTCACAGCTACAACATGGAGAACAGGGGATTTTAATAAACTCTGGTGAGTTACACTCAATGGTAGTCTCAGTGTGACCCATTCATCTTCTGAAACAAGAATTAATAAATACAGTATTTATAACTAAATAACATTGAATATTATTATAATAATACTAAATAATTATTAATATAATAAAATATAAAATAATAATAATTAATACTATAATGTTATATTATATATAATATTGAAATAAATAAATATTGAAAAGTTTATGCTTACACTAAAATCTAAGGTACTCAAGAAGACAGTTCTTTCTCTGATTAAATACAATTCAGGAGATCTTTTGTGCTATCTGATAATTTTCCTTTAATTACTTGCTATTAAAAATTAAAATGGGTGCAGGAAGAGAAAGGTACAAAGTATTCAAAAGTTAATCAACAATATTATTCTTACGTTTTAGTTCAGTGCTGCTAGTACTACGCCAATAACTGCCCAGTTGCAAATCCACCACTTGAACAAAGTTTTACTAATGCTGACATATGTTATATTTTGAACTGCTATGACAACATACACTAAGGAAAAAAACAAAAAAAGTAAATAGAGCTATATAAATAGTGAAAAAAAAAACCCAACTGAAAAAAGCTGCTACCTCTTCTCTCTTGGCTGTTATCTATTGATAATTTTTGTTCCAGATCTTTAAAGTCAAGCAGGAGCTTTTCTGGGACAGCATGCCCTAATTAAATTAATTTGTGGCAGCCCATTTTGAAAGACTCAAACTTTTTTTTGTAGCTGAATGACAGCTTCTAAATTAATTTATTATGCAAGAATAAGTCTCCATTGACAAACATTAGAATATAACTTCCCAAGTTCAGCTGTATACTGAGGTCTGCAAAATCATGTTGCTCCTTAGCTACAACAAAAGAGAAAAATGAACCTGTTCCAAAGAAGGACTCATAGTACAAGATCCTTCCTTGAAAAGTTTCCCTGGATGAATTCCAGACACAGTAGTGAATATATCCCATACCAAACAATGTTTTTGGCTGCAGAATGTCATAATCTGGAAAAACTTAAACCATTTTTATTTTCTCTCTCTTTGTGACCTTCAAGGAAACCAGAGTATGGTTTACGAACTGACAGTGATTAAGAAGGATGCTCAGCACCACATCCAACCTGACTTTGAATGTTTCCAGGGATGGGGCATCCAACATCTCTCTGGGCAACTTGTTCCAGTGTTTCACAACCCTCACTGTAAAGAATTTCTTCCTTATGCCCAGTCTAAATCTACCCTCTTTTAGTTTAAAACCATTACCCCTTGCCCTGTTGCTATGGGCCCTGCTGAAAGTTTGTCCCCATCTTTCTCATAGGCCCCCTGTAAGTACTGAAAAGCCACAATAAGGTCTTCCCAGAGCCTTCTCTTCTGTAGTCTGAATAACTGTAAAATTTCGGTTCCTGTGACATTTCTTAGCAACCAAAATCACTTTTGTAATCGTGTTGATTTGAAGACCAGAAGCTGTCTTCTTTAATCAAATCAAAGGGAATTTGCAGAGCAGATCCTGTGACTCTTCAATGTTATGCTATTCCAGTATTCCACATTCTACCAGAATCCAATTTATTATCACAGGAACAATTGAGTAAAAGGCAAATTAAATCATAGTTCAATCTATACTTAGTCAAACAAACAAAATCTATTAGGAAAAAAACAAAAAACCCAAAAAAACCCTCGAAAACAAAACAAAACAAAATTAAAAAAAACAAAACAAAACAAAACAAAACACAACCAACAAACAAACAAACAAACAAACAAACACACCAATGCAGGGGCATTGTTAAGGCCATGGTTGAAACTATCTTGGCTAGTCTGGTCATGAAAGCACCATCCAGAAATCCACACTCCTCGTTGTTGTTCTTGTAGTTATATGGAAAACAACGCCTACGTCACCAAGGAATGAGTTCAGAGTTAAAAAACTTTGTACCTTTTGATGTTATATTCAAGACAAAAAGCTGAAGTCTTACAAAGCTATTTCTCCTGTATACTAGGAAGCAGAATGATGTATCAGGGTTTTACAGGGATAATGATCTATTTATTCAAAAAATAGGTTACTAAATTGCAACTGTTTGAAGTAACATTTTTAAGTTTTGACAAGAAGAAAGCATGCATCCCAAAATATTAAAAAATGCTGACAGAGCTCTCTGAGCCTTGAATACTGCCTTAAAAAGGGAAAGGTCCAAAAGATTACAAAGTAACACAAAACAAAAATAGAAATGGTTATTTAAAAATAAACAACCTGCCAAACAGGATGACCCATAGATGAGTACTTGGTGAGACACTGATTCTCCAATTGTCATAAAAAGGTCAATGGTGCATGAAATTATGTAAAACAACATCCTTAATGCCAATAACTGTGTTTTTAACACTGATTATTTTTAAAAGATATGACATTGTTTAACGAAAAAAATGTATTAACAAACATATGTTATTTTCTTTGAAGAAAGTCATGCATAACACTCATAATAAAATAAGACTGGTGGCCTCATTTTTGCTGGTGGAGATGGTTTTCATTAGTTTTAAGAGGGAGCAACAGATCATTTTGGTCTTGGCCTTTTGCTATTTTCAACCTTCCAGAATCCAGAAGTAACAAATCCAAAATTAATTGTTACATCTGCAATATTTGCCAGTGATGAAGAAGTGGTTGCATTGTAAAAAGTGATAGGAAATGATCAGGTGTCAGCCTAACCTGCTTTGCCTAAGCTGCATGACATTAATTTTATCATGGATTTGAAAAGGAAAAAAAAAAATCCTAAACCTCACAGCTCTGCTCTCTCCTAGTCCTCTTTATATCAAACTCCAGTGACTGGTCATTTATTTTAATCTTTTGATGTGGACATCTGTTCAAAGAAAATAGATTTTAGTTGTTAAATTTGCATTGGGTATTTAACATTAGAGGAAAAGTCTACAAAAAGAGAGACGTTTAAACTTATGTATCTGCTCTTAATACTAAAACACAATCTCTTTGTTAGGAATGTAAAGTTGTTCTCTTCCTCCCTTCCAAAAAAAACCAAACAACTGATTCAAGAACAGCTAGCTTAAGGGATTCCAGGAGAAAATGAATGACTGCTTGGCTGTTGTCAGTATTCAGCATATTTTAAAAGCACAAAGCAAAAAGAGTGCCCCTAGAGAGTCCAAGTATGCAAACTTTATCTCATGCCAAACCAAGTCAAAAAGCATTAGATACAGTGGATCTAGAACTCATAAACATAAATACTTTATTTATTCCTACATTTCCATAAGCACCACTGAGTACTGAGACTGACTGTAACATTAAAGACAACTTCAAGGGCTCAGCAGCAGCCTCTATCTCCATCAGGGTCAGTGAGATCAGCCTGGTGTATTAAATCTATCTACTCTGGTTTCCCACTGTGGGAAAGGTTCACCAAATGCTCTTTTCTCCCCACCGAAAGTAATTATTTCATGCAACACCAAAACCATTTACAGCAGAGGGAAAATTGTGACAGAACTGAGATTTCAGGATTTTAAAAATTGACCAGAGCAGCCTCGTTCCTAAAAGATCCTGCCTTCCTACCAGCATAGATAGTATACAGAGTAATGGAGTACAATTTAAACACAGAGATAAACAGGGTACAAACTATTTTAGTTTCACTTGCTCTTTTTTCTTAGCAGCACAGCGTGACAGCGTGCAGCTAATGACTGGTGACAGATTTTGCCTGGTGGAAATTCCTCCCAGGAAGAGAGACCTCATGGCCTGTTTCCCCTTATGGCAAATTTTAAGCAAATTAAACTGATAACCGTATCTTGAAAAACACTCCTGAGGACAGCATTGCTGACAGGACCCCCAGAGGGACACAGTCCATGCTAGCAGACCAACATGACAAGTCCCAGGCAGAGCAGTGCTGCAGAGGGACGTGCTGTGGATAGCAGGCACCAAGGGATGAGGCAGGGAGGGAGATGGCCACAGTCCCAGGGGGATGCAAGATGCCAATTAAATGGCAGCGAGATCTCTGCCAGTCAGAAGGGTGCAGGCAGCCCTGGGGGTCCTGGCACCCCACCTCAGGCAGCTGCGGGGAGGACAGCAGAACTGGAGCATGTGCTGCTGCTTTTCACTTTTGGGTGCACAATGAGCAGATTCCCTGAAGTGCCCAGGAATGACAGCTGGTGTGAAACATGTCAGAGATGTGTCTGCGTGGCTCAGGTGACCCTGAACTTTAATAAAGCTGCAGATCTGGTCACTGCTTGGTTACTGGAGGGTCCCTGTCCCAGCTCTCAAGTCTGCAACAACAGAGGAGCAATGCTGGAGCAGATCAGGGCTTTCTGACACATGGCTCATAGGTAACATGCTGCCCCCAGAAACTTCCAGTCCAGTAGTGCCTTGAGCAGCAGAACAAAAAAGAAAAGAAAATCCCAAAACTAAGAGGTTATGATTAAGAGCAACCAAGAATGTGGACCTTTTTTCACAGCAAGGGGATGAAGAGGGGCCATTGGCACAAAGCTGGCCTCTGTGAGATGCTGGGCATAGACCAATTTGGCAAACTTGCCACACAATATTTCAAGTCAGCTAATCATATGAGACAACAAAATGCTAGAACAGGATTAAAGTTTGGCAGTTTTTAATCCTATTTGGTATTAAACCCAGAGGGAAACCTGTAGCAAGAACAAGCTACTAGTGGAAAATAATGCAGGTCTCCTCAAGAGTTTAATAAATGCTCAGCATTTTCTGCACAACCTCTGGTTGGCTTAAATTTAAGGCAGGATGTTAATCCTATCCACAGCGGGCTATAAGGAACATTGAAGGATAAGCCACGTTATATCTCCAAGTAAGGCTTTCATTTTTACAGTGAAGAAAGAAGAACACAGAAACGGAAGGCTGTTTTGGTGGATATAGTATCACAGAACTGTGAGAGTTGGAAGAGACCTCTCAAGATCATCCAGTTCAACTCTGACACTAAAGGAAGCACTAAAGGTGCTCTAGGAACACCTAGAATACATTACAGAGGACTGCATCCAGACAGACTTTTAGTATCTCCAGAGAAGGGGATTCCACAACTTCCCTGGTCATCTTGTTCCAGTGCCTTTTCTCCCTCATAGTAAAGAAGTTTTTTTCTCATGTTTAAATGGAACTTCCTATGTTCCAGCTCCTGTCTATTGCCCTTCATCCTATGGCTCCATTCTTTTTGCACCGACCCTTTAGTTACTTGAAGGCAGTAATAAGGTCTTCCCTCAGCCTTCTCCTCTCCAGGCTAGACTCCCAGCTCTCTCAGACTTTTGCAACAATGCAGGAAAAAAAAACCACCTCTTGAAAGAAAACTATTCTTTTTGTGTTGGAAGTTAAAATGCTAGTTCCTTTCTCCTCTTACAACCAGTTCAGTGTAGTTTAATAAATACAGATTAACAAATCATGGTTTTATCTTATTTCCTCTCACAAAATAAACCTTCAAAGACTCTTTCATTTCTCCATCTTGATTATTCTGATTCTTTCTAACACCACTGAGGAAAAAGTACTGTCACATAAATAAGATTCCCAGACGAGCAGAGCAATGAGAGCTCACATGAATTTCTCTACTTCTCCCAGCAGTTTCTCAATCAGGCAAGTAGCAATGAAGGAAATGTGATCTGTGAAGAAGACAAAGCAACATTTCTGGCTTTGCACTGGCTCCTTCTGAAGTCAGAGGTAAGAAATGGCACAAAGCCTCAGACCCCACAGGCTTCTGACTTTCTGTTTGCCTGCAAGGTAAGGTTTTCATCCCATGCTACCCGGACACAAGCCCGTAAACAGACCACAAAGCAGCAGCACAAACCTTCATAGCTGAAAGGTGTGATTAAATCAAGATTACGTCTACATGTATTCCTACTGTTATTAAAAATGTTCAGATGAAGTCTTGCCAGCACTGTTTTAACTGGAAGTCAGATAAAAGCTCTCACATCCAGTAAAAAGGATTATTTCTGGAAAATACGCTAACATTTTGTTCTCTTACCAAGAAGCAACTTTTCTCTACATGAAAACAAAGCCCAGTTACTTAAAAACCAAGCAATGTTTTTTTCCTGTTTGTTCTTTTAAAATGAAACACAGACATACCCTAGTTCAATGTTAATTATGAGCAATATCACAGCAAATTAACACTGGGTGTTGAAGAAGTATTTATTTTGAAAATAAAAAAAAAAAGCCACCATCCACAATACAAAGCCCAAGAGAAACCCACCCAAGGCCTACTTCTTATCTGCAACTGCTTTCTCCAGTACAGGGCTGACTGGGTGATAAGATACTGGATTCACCTCATGCACATCTCTTCAGATCAAATGACATAAAAGTGACATCCAGATTTCAAACACATTTTTAAAACTCCTCTAGCTTACTTAAAGAAGGATGTCATTGTCCTCCTTCAGTGTTATTTATTCTGATAATACATCCTCTCAAAAGTTGGTTCAATCCTTCCCAGTTTGGAGAGTCCAATATTCCTTAATACTGTTGTTCAGATGAAGCTGAACTCATTATTAAATTCTGTTCAGCAAACAGAGGTTCTTCATTGCACTCCAGAGCTCAAAAAATAACAAACAAGAATGTTCTCACCCACCAAAGAGTTAAGAACCGTATTTTCAATATGCTTCGAGAGTGATTTTACAGATGCCTAGTACTTCTGTGGAATTCATTGTCATAACATACTCTGAAGGTCAGATGTTAAAAAGGCTGATTGCAGAAGGTAGTAAAGCATAAATTACTAAACATGATGATTAAGCAGAGATCCAGACTTGGAATAAACCAAATTGCTAACCAGCAGAAACCACTATTTGCTTTCAAGCAAAAGATCACTTTAGCTACCTCTGTTTCTTAAGTCTTTAAGAGTAAATTATTTGCTGGTCTTTTCAATTTTACTCCAATCCTGTAGTGATATTCTTATAATTTCCCTTTTATTCCCCTGCATTTTTTAATACAAAAATTACTTCATTTTACATCTTAGTACCTTTAGTATAGTATGCATTTTTAAATTATACCTTTATATATATTTGTTAATAATCTAACAAATGAAAAGCAAACACAAAACATATTAAAAGTCTCATATTGATAAATTATTAGTTTAATTATTTTTTCAAAGTATCAAGAACTGAATCAATTTTCTTTGTAATGTATCAAGAACTAAAAGGAAAAACAAACAAAAAACCCTAAACAGTCTCCCCATGTTATTACTGGTGACATTATTTCTTTCATATTTGCATGTACACAGAGTACTGAATTCAGCAATGCAATTGCCCTTATACATTAACTGTGGGCCTAGCTAAGCCCACTCAAGGTTTTGTTCCCATTGATTCTGTTTGGTATTTCTGGAGAACAGGAAATTGCAAACAGAAAAATAAAACCATAATGGGCCACACAGGTTTCTATAGCAGATATGGGGAACATAAATCTAGGGTTAAGTTGGGGTCATGCCACAAGAACATGCAAAAGGTCTATACACACCAAAGAATCACAGAATAAATGCATTGTGTTGGGAGGGACCTTTACAGGCCCTCTAGGCCAACCCCCCTGCAATAAGGAAGGAATGAACCTTTGCAGAAGCATCAGCAATCTGAAGTTCACAGCTGAGCTCCTTTTAAAGTCTGTGATGAACTTTTTTATTTTCTAAACAGCTTAAAAGGAAGAACATTTTCTAACAGTAATGAAGATGGTGAAAAAAAAACCCAACTTACCTTAAATCATTACTGAAATGTGGTACTTATTAGGAACTGGTCACACTGTAAATGGACATGTCAAACTACAGGAAACTCCTTCAGCTATCTACATCCTTCAGTCCAAGCTTATGTCCCTGCACAAACCTAAGCACTGAAAGCATTTAAGCTTACCCACCTAGTTCAGAGAATTCATGGCAGTAGGTAAGAAGGATGTGTTTCACGTATTGAAGACTGTCAACTTCTCTTGCAGTTCTGCCCACTGAATTTTCTACTGGAGAACTGTTCTTCAGAAATAATACATAGATAACTAGTGACTATTCGCTTAAAAACAATTATTTCTTTTGTTTACTAAGTCTTTTTGAATTATTAATTGCTTTTGGAAGTCTATTAAGAAATAAAGCTTTAAAACAACACTAATTAAATAAATGTTTCAGCTGTGACCTCAGGCAGAGTTTGTTCCAAGCAGCATCTTTTGGCTGATGATGCCTGAAATCAGAACCAGTTCTTCCTGGTACTGTAACCCTCTTTTAGGAGTACATGAAGGAATTTTAGAATGTTTCTCCACTTGTCTATCTGAGATAAATTCTCCTTTGTTCATGAGAAACAAGGGAACAGAAATTACAAAATTTACTTTTTAAAACATTTCTCAAGCCATTCTTCCTACACCATATGAACTGAATGGCAACCAACTGCAAGGTTTAACCTGTGCTTCAGTCCACATAATGACATTACATTAGGAAACTGTTTATAGGGCTAGCCACAATATTACACAGGACAAAGTTTAGGAAAAAAAAAATCACAAAATTTAAGCAACAAAAATACTCTAATTAATTTAGTTGAATAGCTTGATTTTATTTTACATTATTACAGTAAGTGTTGTTAGTCTTCTTTGTCTGTACTTTTTATTTCTCAAGAGGAACAAAATGTTATAGAAAAGAGCCTTTGTTTTAGCAGCAGCACTTTTATGACAAGTTATGCCTCGAGCACTAACAAAGTGCTGCAGCACTCAAACTGAAGGCAGGTAATCCCACTGCTTCCCATGATTAAAACTTCTCTAATCCAATGAATTCATGGTTGAAAGCTGACTGTAGCGGAAATGTGTAGAATACTTGCTCTTATCCCCAAGTAAGTTTGCTTCTAATGATTTGGCAAGTTGACTAAGCAGCTAGGTCACCAAAATTGGTACCATCATGCCAAAGAGCTAAGTCTCTTCATGTCCTGACAGGCTTCTGCCCAAAAGCAGGGGGAAAATGCAATAATCTCAAGTGTTCCTAAAAACTTTCATGGGGCTGGCAAAATGGCATTTAAAAAACCACTTTACTTCAGTAACACAAATCCAAAAAAATCACAGTTTCTGGGAAGAGTTTTGCCTGGAAAGCACTGCAATTTAAGCATATGTTAGAAAGTTCTAAAGAGTACATAAAAATGGTCCAAGAGGATCCCATCTAAACAAAGTCCTTGGTATCAGTTGTTCAGATCATGCCATTATTTTCCATGTCCTGGATAATTTCTACACCCACTTTCCTCATTTTTAAAGTGGACCTTGTCCATGGTCACAGGAAACTTCTTGGGTCTGACTGGATCGGCATGTAAAATGCTTAACTACAACATAACACAGTGTCAGTCAGTGCTAAAACTCCCAAGTACCCCTCTTCTTTTCTGACACTACAGGCTCTCAGATAAGAGAAGAAACAGAGGATAGAGTCTCCTTTTCTGAAGCAAACTTCACAATCTAAGAGCTGTCAGGACTTCCTAGAGGATTGTGAAAAGGGTGGAGAAAATCAGAAAGGAGAGAACAAAAACAAATCAAAAAGCAAAACAAAATATGCAGTAACTAAGAGCAAAGAGCTCTTATTTCATTATTCTTTTGTGTGTTTTGGTGGCCACCTTTCCACTTTGGAAAAGTAGAGTTTGGTGAGTAGTTACAAAATCAACACACCAAGCCACACTACTAACAAGAATCCCCAGTGTTATGCTTTTACTAACGTAAAATTGACTTTTTTTTTTTTGAAGTAAAAATAGACTTAATTTTCTATAAAATTTTCAGACTTTAAGTCTGACAATTTTAGTATTCTATGATGAGTAGTTGATACCGTAAGAGGCAAAAGATCTGGACTGTGATCTGTTTCCTGAGAAACTGTAGTATATTAACACACAGGCAGAGTTCACACAAAAAACTAATGGAGACTTTTAATACCAATCAAAGCAGCAGCACTTTGCAACAAAGTATCAGTGCCATAATAATTTTCAGGTTTTTAAAAGCAAAATGCTATTCTGCTTCAAAAGTACTCAATTCCATTACTGAAAAGCAATACAACATTAAAAAAATTATAAGGAACTCTTTTTCTGACGTACAATACCATTTTTGTAGACTGAAGGAAATTTGAGCCTCTTCTGCTTTTACATAAACTACAACAAATTTCACTTAGTAAGACTCTGATGAAGACATAAAATAGTTCCTAAGTCAGATGCAACTTTAATACATGACTTATTAGCAGATTAAATTGAAGTCCAAACATAAACACTTCTACTCACACAAAGAAGTTCATAAAGCTTGATTTTCCCTTCAGCCTACTTTCTGATGTCCCAGTTCAGAAATAGAGGTCAAGTTTCATACCATCTCCAAACTTTCTCAAAGTCAGCTTGCACAGTGCAAGCCTGACCTATTTTGAGAGCCCTTCAAACAGAAATGAATGAATCAGGTGGCTGCATCATTTTTCATAATATTTTTTCTGCATTAAAGATCTGACACACTAACTAGATTAGCACTTGAATTTTATACTCTGAGGAACAGACTGTTGTCAAGAATTTACATGCATCTTGAGGTTGATTAGTCAGCTCAAGATTAGCTCTTTCTGCATTTTATTTCATTATTCCTTCAGTAAGCAAGTGTTAGCATAAAGGCTGAACACAACAGAAAAATAATTGCTTTTTCTGACCACGATGCATTAGTCCCATTGACCCCATCAAAAATCAGAAAATACAGTGTTACTATTACAGTACTACTTCACTGCTTCCTTCTTTGGGGAAGCTAAAGAATGATGACTCTTTAACTCAATTCTAGCAAGCATGGCTTAATTCTTTTGCAAGTATTTGAAACAGAGGAATGGGAAGCATATGGCTGTGGTCAAACTTCTGATTAGTAAAACTGACCTAAATACTATCCTGCGTGGGAATACCAGTTGGAATATAATCTTGCAAATTTTATCCCAAACATTTGAGTAGGAAGAAAAATATTTCTACACTTAGAGAAGTCACATTTTTGGAGGTGTTTTTAAAAATAGGTTCATTCATTGTGGCTATTAAACAATTTTGTTCTGAAAAAAAAACAAACAGATTTTTTAATTTATTTTTTTGCAGCTGTACTGCTTTCAGTGCAGCTAATGGTGCCCTATATTAGTACTCTCTCAAAAAACATTCCTGCTAATACATCTCAAAGTGTTATTTCATGTCCAAATAAAGTGAAATTCCTAATATACATGCTGCAGATTGTCTCTGAAGGCAACTGTTATGAGAAATTCAGAAGTCCACTGATAAGAAGAGCTCGATAAGAGAGTCCTGGTAAAAGGACTTCCATAGCCTGAGAACTGCTATCTATAATTGTGGCACTTTGATCTCTCAGAATATGAATTAATGCTATATCTGGGATGTAACTCATTATTAGTAGCTAAATATCTTTAAATGGAGTAGCTTTGAAGATCACTTCCATTATCAATAGCTTGCATTTATATAAGGCTTTCATTTCCAAGGACAATGCTGCAGGATCCCTATATCTGATATGCATGTACAAACATTTGCATTCAAACACATACGACTGTAACCACATACCCATTCATAAATATAAAGGCATAATCTAACAGTTAAGTATATTTTTGAGGCTTTTATATATAAGGCTAGATGATAGGCCAAAGTATAAATATGGAGATAGCAGGAATATAATAATTGTGGAGAACGTTATCCAGTGCTCTCTGCAGAAGAAGTTGTATCAGAAGAGTTCTGTGCAGAACAGAAGTAGACTAACTTTCATATATATATATATATATATTCTTAAAACATGAGGGGAAAGGAAGCTACCTTTTACGGGGGAATCTAGGTTACAATATTGTTTTCTTTACATTGCTTGCGACAGAACAGACATGTCATTCAAGACAGATTTTCAGCAGACTTCTGCTGAAAACTCCGACAAGATGTTCAGAATTCCCACTGGGTATTTTAAAACATGGTACCCAAGCCAGAGACTTAATATCAGGAAAAAAAGCCTAAAAAACTATTTAAATAAATAAATAAATACAATGTTCTGTTTGAACAGTTCTGATTTAGCAAGTAGCACTCGTTCACCTTCAGTGAAATCGATTATGCTTGCTATGCAATATTTGAAGGGTATATTGCATTGTAATTTACCTCTTTCACTTCTCTACACATGTACTTCAACTGCAGAAATTGAATTTGACCAAAACATCTAAAGAAGAGAGTCAAGACAGAAAACAGTTCACCATTTTACAAAATGTATGGTCAAACAAACATAAGGTTAGCTTTCCGTTCATTAATCCAAACGAGGACAAAATTCCTTTCTTGCTGCAGCAAAAGAGAATTTTAATAGTAACTCCAAGAATGCTGAATATCATCCATCAAACGAAGAATGGATGTAAGGGGTTTAACTTGTTACTTACTCAAATAACCGATTTTTAGGAGGTTCTCTATTTACTTTGATACTCTAACTAGGTAAAAGTTCATTTTCCTGTAATTACTGTAAAAGCCTTCCACAAGCTAACATTTGCAGTATCTTCTGTATTGCATCCTATTTCCAAGTGTAATGACCCTCAAAACCCAAGATTGATTTTGGCTTTAAACTGATCAATACTAATCTCCAAGATATATTAGACTTTACTTTGACCTAAACAAAAAAGTCATTGTATGTATATTAGTCAATCTCCAAAACATTTATTAAATTAGTTTCAGAGCCCACAAAAGGTGTATTGTTACAACCATTTCTATCTGGGATTTCTATCCATCATCCTTAGGAAGATTTACACGCTACTGACAATTCCCATAATCACATAATCACTATAGTGGATTTCTCAAAATGTCTTGACCTGTTATCTATTAGTTTAAGATTAATCTTCTTGCGTGTATCTAATTGGAGGAACACCATCATATTATAAAGCTACTAGACTATTAAAATCCAGTCTTACTCATATTAAAGTCAATAGATGAATGTATCTCCCCTTCCGTGGCAGACCTGAACTCTTAAAAGACTGTCCACAACACTACATTTAGACTTTAATTCCCTCTGAAAGCAAAGTGAGAGACACTTTGTCTATCAAAGCACCATGACAAACACATTTTTTAAAGTGTACACACCCAGAGTGTATTTATACTAAGAACATTTTTTAAAAATGTAGATTTCTGATTAGATAGTTTTGGTACTGGCTAATTTCAATACAAGACTACAAAGCTGATGCATGTATTAAAGTAGGTGATAACATTACAGCAAAATTGTTGATGACTGATCCAGTGTAGGCGCCTCATCACTTTTATTCTCTTTCCTCCAACAAGTAAAATCAAGTCATCACTCAGAAAAAACAACAATTAAAACAGAAAGATAAATAAATGATCTAATTAATGTTTTAAATTTAAAATTAATAAGTTCATTTAATGCCTCTTTTTCTTCTTGCAACAAAATGTAATTTTGCCTCCCTGTGGCAATAAAACTATTTGCATTCAAATAGATAACACAATGTACCTTTTGCATAATAAACACCCCATACTGTAAATTATTAGAGGAAATAATCTTCTCTCCCTCAGGCAATTTATCCTAAACTAAGTAATTTTAAAACCTGGTTGAAATTTTATTAAGTAAAAGTAATGCTAAATACTCCATGAAATTTCTGTCCAGAAGTCTTAACATAATACAAATCATTATAATACCATTCATAACATACTTCATAAGTTATCCACAGACACTTAAATGCAATTTGAATAGACTTTATATACTTCTAAGCTTAGCAACATCAACAGCATTTGCCTAAAAATTCAACTTTAAACTTTCTGTTGCCTTAGATCTGGAGGCACAGACGCTAAATGACAAAGGAGTAGGCAGAATAAAGTGATTAGTAACCAAACAGAAGGAAAAGCTGCTTAAAAAATAAAAAGAAAACCAAAAAAGTGAATTGTAATCAAGAGTGAGGACATAAAAAGCTGAAGAGGAGGCAAATAAATTCATAATGGCTTAAACATGTCTCTCACAGCTCTTTCCACGCTGGCCAGAGTGAAGACGTCCATGCTTCAAACTCAACTGGCTCCTGCCTTTTGGATTGCCACTGCCATAACATCACAGGGGGAGCAGTATAACTTATCCTGGGCCATTGGGAATTGACATTTCAAATTACCTATGTAAACTATCTTTCTACTAAAATAGAAAATACTATTCTACTACAGAAAATGGTATTAGGAGTATTTAGGAGTATACTGGTTTCTACCCAAAAAGACAAACAAGTAGTCCCAAAGTATATGGGTTACCTAAATACCTGCCAAGAGGGAGGGTAGCTTTTCCCAAACTTTGTCATCCTGATTTTAACCAGAAAGAGCACAGCACATGCTCTATAAAGGCTGCTAATGCAGTAATTCAAAAGAGATCTCTAAGAAAGAACTGAGAGCTAAATAGATGCCTGTACTATTATTTGAAATTCAAGTAGTTCCACTGAAGATGCTGCCATGCTGCACAAAAGCACAATGACATATTCTTATGGACTAAAAAAATAAATAAAAAAATCTTTCAGAGATCTCAGGCATCACAAGGTTATATTTTGATTCTTCCATAATCCAGCTGAATATTTCCTTTCCCTCCAAATTACCCCCCAAGTTTGTGGAACAAATCTAACATATGTTATGAACACGAGGAATAATTAATTACAACATCGCAGGCCTCGACGTTATTAACTTGTGAAATCAGCCTTTTTGACAAATACAATCAGAGGAGGAAAGGACAACTATGGAAAGAGAGATCTGGGTTTTCATTCACAATTTTCAAGAAAGTTGCTATACATCCACACACCACAAGGCAAACACCTGAAAGTTACCGTTGTGAAATTTGAGAATCCACTTTAAGTTTCAACCTGTAAAATGCAAATTACTTCCAAGAAGACTAATATACACCATTAAGAAAAACAAACCTACTTATAGCAAAATTTAAAAATTATTCCACTGGAAAAATTTTTAGTGACTTGCAAACTGAAGCCAATTTGAAAATCACTTCTTGTATTATTTGGGCATCTTCCTTGCAGGTAGAAGTTTGAGGACGTGGAACAATTCTAAAAGGCACTTTATGAACTAAAACTAACTTCAAGTAAGTAAAACTAACAGCCCAAGGAAGACAATGAATATATTTAGTTCATGAATAGTTCTACTTTGGGAAGAAAGAGTAACTATTACATCAGAACAATTCAGAACAGCAGACTGAAAGCTGTGATGTAAGTAAATACTAGCATTCCAGCTTGTCTTTCACTGTGTCTTCATCATACATTTAGTCCTGGTTTCAAACCCTGTCAGGTAATAGACAAAAGCACATGAGAATATAAATGAAGAATTTTGTTCATCTTATTAAGGAAATAAATCCCAGAATGTCCTTTATATTATTTATAAATTATCTTTTTCACTCTGATGAAAGAGACCTGGTGAAAGCAGACTGTGCTATGGTAAGAACGAATTACTATGGCACTGCAGGTTTTAAAATGCTTCCTTTTCCTGATTACATTTTGAAAACATTTTGTATACATTAATTGATTCATTGTGATAAAGCAGTGACTTGCAACCTTGAGAATTTAAGGAGTCAGGGAGGGAAAAGAGAGAAGGAATTTCACCCAGCTTACATTGACAAAATAGTTGCTAAAGGAACTATTAAGAATGGAAAACATGAGATATGGCTATTTCAATGAAACCATTAATTCATTAAGATTTTTAGTATCAAGTGCAAACTAAGTTTTTTAAATTGTCCCTTTCTCCTCTGACCACATTAATGTTTCAATAGGATACAAATAAAAACTTTGCTGCTCTCACGGGGATTTGAAGGAGGGTCTAACCAAGGCAATTCTAGTTCCCCTTCCTCCACTCTTATGGGCAGCTGTGACAAGAACCCTATGCAAGACTACTGTAATATATGGCACACTGACATGATGTATAGCCTATAAAACTATATGTCAGAATATTATCACCTTGACAGCTTCCCATTACTCCCTCCTGTCGTAAAATGCACAATGTGGGACGATAAATGAGGATCCAAGTACCTAACCTCAGCTGGAATTCCTGGTATGTTGTACTGCCAAGTAAAACAAAACACCAAGAACACAGTGATAGTTGCTAAAGATGCCTTAAAATCCTTAGTTTACAAAGAGAAGTTATTGACAATATTATGCCTCAGTCCATTCTAAGGGCAAGAAGTCTGGCCAAGGTAAAGCAAGTTCCACCTCAGCACAGAACTTGTACTACTCCAGCACTGCCACAAACCCAGGGAAAACTTCTGGTAACTTCAGGGAAGACAGAGAAACAGTATTACAGTCCTGCTAAACCTCAGATCAGAACAGATCTGATAGCATTAACCAATGACACAAATCTTGATTAAAAAATAGTCTGAAATTGTTAACCAGTATTAAACCAACAGCCTTAGTAGAAACCAAGTCGTTCCAAAATAAAGCTAATAGTATGGCCAAAACAGTAATATACCATGAACAACATGAACCAAGACAAATCACCTGCTCCCAAAGCACAGCATGCTGTTCTCAGACAACTTTGAGAACATTCATCCCTCAGTGTCTTACAGATGCCCTCCAAGAGATGTCTCAGAAAAAAAAAAAAAAAAAAAAAAAAAAAGGCTTTCTCAATAGTATACTTGGAAAAGGATCAAAATTAAGAAAGGACATAATAGCTCCTGTGACCTTCACATAAGTGGCCAAATAATTTTAATGTCATCCTAGAAACATTTGTAATGAAGAGCCCATTAAAACAACTTTCTCCAGTGCCGTTCCACCAAACTTGCTGCTGATTTATCAATTGCTAAACGTATCCATGTAAGAATTTTAACTCAGAATTAGCATTCCAGCCTAGACTTTAAATAGCTTGTACTACACACACAAACGGAACCATAACCCAGAATTTTTCTTTTGGCTTCCATAATACCAGATTTCCATTTCACTTCAGCTCAGTTATTAAAAGAAAACACAAGCACCTTCAACTTAACTGAATGCCAACAGCATTTACTGAGTATGGTTATTATTATTAAACCTTTATCTTTACTTTCGGATGTTTAAGAGTGCTTCAGGAGAACTGTCAACATACAGAGTATAAGACTGTCCCCATCCCCTCTGTTCCCTTTCCACATGCCTCATGGCTGCTCTTTCAGCATCAGCAATCCCAGTCCTGTTACAAAACACTCTATAACCGGGTAACTAACAGCACTGAACCATTCCAGGCAGAGTTCTACTTCTGCTACTGTACTGATGGAGCAACTACAGTGCAACTCCTGTAACACCAAGTAACGTGACAAACGAGGGCTTTTGGTTTGGTTTGGTTTTGGTTTGTTGGTTTTTGTTGTTTGGTTTTTTTTTTTCCTTGATGTCTTTCAGAGACAGCAACTATTTACTTTCACAAAGCATCGTGACAGTTTCATTCCTGGACCGAAGGCTCGGTCTCGGCAAACCACTTCTCTTTACGTCTTCTTTCGTGTCCTGCGTATACTTTGCTTTTTATAGACATGGCTTCACGTCCTCCTTTTTTTCTCTGCCCCCCCCCTCCCTCCACCCTCCCCGGCCTCAAAGTGCAACGGCAGCTGAGCAGCTGCTCCTAATTGTTAAACTCTGCGTAACAGCTACAAAAAACCCCAAACATTTATTATTTCCCTTCGCAACACAAGTGCGACAACACTACGGAACAAACCAACAACCCGCTCCCTCCCAGCCGACCCGCAACGCCCGGGGATACGCAAGGGAAAGCGGGGCGGGTGGGTTGCGGNAGCGGCTGCCCCTCCCCGAGAGTCGGCGGCTCCATCCGCAATGCAGCTGCAGTACCTCTCTTCTCTTCTTCCTCCTGCTTCCTCCCGGCCCAAGCAGGTACCTGCTCGCAGCCCCCTCGGATTCGTGGTAACCCCGATGGCTGAGCCCCGGCCCCACGGACTGGGTCGGAACGGAGGCACCGAGCCTGGGACAACGGCCAGAGATGGGGTCGTGGAACTCCTAGGGCTGGTGCACCGTCAGAGCAGTGAAACAAGGACAGACGGGAGGAAAAAAAAAACATCAAAAAACAGAAAAATAAAAACTGGGGGGGGAGGGGGACACGGGGAGGGAAGAGTAAAAAACAAAGAAGAGGAAGGGGATAAAAAGGACGAAAAGGATGTTATTTTCAAACGGACTTTTGGGAGCTCCTTCCTTACCCTCATTTAAAAAATAAATAAAAAAATCTGCAGCAGACCCCTGGGACACTGTGAGATTAATTGCTCGGTGTTACGAAGAAAATGATAGATGCCATTAATCAGGGAAGTTGTAAATCATCCACGTTTGTAGATGGAATTCAGAGATTAGCTGGGACAGATGGCAGGCAAACACAGCGCTCTCCAGGTCTGGTGTAAATCACTGAACTTCTGGAATTATTAAGCAGCCAATGATAAAAGCTCATACATTTTCTGCAAGTGTTTCTTAGGAAGATGAATATTCAACTCTGCATTACAAAAGAGTATTTCCAATTGCTGGTAACGTTTCCCTTTGCTGAGTAATGAAAGTAGTGGGGTTTCCTTCCTGAATGTCAGAAGCTTCAAACCTGAAAAAGAAACAAGACTTTTCACACAGATAACTTAAAGACATGGATAAGAAGCAAAGCCAAGTAAACTATACGAGTACCAAAATCATTGCTTTAATGCCATTTCTGAAATAGACAGGCAAAGTTGTAAGTTAAGTGTGTCCTGATACTTAAATAGATTTGTCTTCACTTGGAGTAACTACTGAAGCAAAATAATATTTTTTTTCAAATTTTATTTTCATGTACTTTGTGGATAGCAGTGAATCAATGCCACTTTTATTAACTGCTTTAAAAAAAAACCCAAACATTAAACATTCTGTGGAATCCTTTTTTCATTAGTCTCTCCTAATTCTTTTCTCACATAGCAAAAATGAGTTATGGCATTATCAACTTCAATCAATCTTTCAGGGTATCATGTTGACAGATATGTCAAATGCTTTTCTAAACATAAGCTTAGCACCCACATCTATGACTAATTGTGAGCTTGATTGAATATCTTGCAATAATGCAATCCATTTACAGCAACATTCAGACTTCTGTAGAAACCTGAGCTTTAAATTCAGTAATAGCATCTATTCTATTACATAGAAGGGACTGCAGTCCAAAACACAGTTTATAGTGATTATTAAAGAGATACAAATATTAACCTCATAATATGTGAAAAAAACATTTACCATGATAATGAGCTTAGTTGTCATTATTAAATACTTCTTTTGGAAAAATTAAGATTTATATTATGTCTGAGAAAAGCAATGTGCTTTTCTATTTTCAACTTACTGTCAGCATTTGGATTTGCTGACCTACTGGATAACTGTACCCCAAGTAATCTTTAAATCGCTTCAGTATCTGATGCAGAAGTCACATGTGGATGTCCACATCCCAACTTTGGTGCAGAACATAGGAAAAAAATAGGTTTCAACTGTTTATTTTTTAAATCAAAGGGCAAAACTTACACTTTAAGTAGAAAACAAGGTCATTCTTATGACTGAGAAAGATCACCATGTGCAATCAAAATAATTTAGGTTTGGCAAGACCTTTCAAGATGTAGTTCACCCCTCTGCTTAAGGCAGGGCAACTACAAAGCTTCCTCAGCACCTTGTCCAGTCAAGTTTAAAAAACTCCCAAGAATGGAGATTCCAGCTTTTCTGACAAAATGTTCAATTTTGGCTATTTGCTGACTGAGGATAAAACTTTTTTTTTTTTTTCCTAATCAGCATTTCTATTGCTGCAGCTTCTGTCTGTTGCTGCTCATCCTTTCCCTGAGTGCCTGAGGAGAGTGTGGTTTTGCCTTCCCTGTAAGAATTCCCTTAGCAATTGAAGATTTTAGACTTTGAACTACTTTTGTTCAGAACTCTCAGAAATATCACTAGCTGTTTACAAATGCACTACTCTTTCCCAATCCTATTTAATGTATCTCACTGGATTTCATATTATAAAATTAAACTGTTACACATTTGGGTTTGATTTTTTTCTTTTTTGGCGGAGGAGGAAGGTTGTCCATCTCTCTGAGTACTAAAAATGGATACCTAAACCACTTATTTATCTAATAGAGGTACTATTATGATGAAGCCTACACAAACCTGCATGGTCAAAGTAAAATTTCCTCCAACATTTCTATTTCTATGAGAAAGAGCAAAGTTTCTGGTCAAAATCATTTATACCCCATTGGTGCCAGAGTAACTTTATACCAGCAGCACCTACAAAGCAGCCTGAATTTTCACAGACCTTATGTAAAAAAAAAAACCTTTTAAATATTTACTATTTTAAATACTAAATGTTAGGTTTTTATAATGATGTTTGCCTGAGATGCAGAATCTCAGGTGTATTTGCAAGCCCTAGACATTTTTATGCACATGAATAAGGTTGCCCAGGGAATTTTTGTATATCCCCTCCCTGGGAGGGTTCAAGGCCAGTCTGGAGCAACCTGTTCTAGTGGGAAGTGTCCTTGCCCATGCAGGGGTGTTGGAACTAGATGATCTTTAAGGTCCAAAACCAACCCATTCTATGATTCTGCAGCCTGTGTACAGCCACGTGATTGGGGTGAGGTAGGGTGAAGCTGGAGTGAAGCTCTTCAGGATGGTAGCTCAGAGAGAAATTGGCAAAGGGAAAAACTGGAAAAAAAGGTAACCTTGGCTGAACTGGCAAACTGGTTTCCCTTCCCTAGAAACAAGGTCTCTTCTATCTAATATATCTGTGAAAGAGAAAACCAAAATTTCTAGCCATTATATTAATCATAAACTGTTTGAATTCTTTACTGGTATTAGCATTGATACTATTTGTATTTTAACAAGACATCCTTGTTTTAAAGACTTCCTATTTCACACCAGGAAGAACCAAGCAGGTATATCTGAAAAGCTTTATTCTGCAATAACTCAGAACAATCATAATCACATTCTAACACATCTAGCAGCTTTGCAAGATGAATTTGTAATTGGTGATGTCTGTTTTTTTCCAGGCCCTTTAGAGCAAATCAAGGGTGAGAAATGAAAAGAAATTGGCTCAAGTGTTCTGGAACACAGTCTTTAAAGAAAAAAACATACAACATTTCCTTGAATCTCTTAAGAACTTGTGAAACCTTTCAGAGGTTTTGTAGTGATGCAAAATACAAGGGAAAAGAATCTCCTCTAAGGGACTTGGCAAGAGGAAATACATGTTCATAGTCAAGGAACTGAATAGTTCAACAGACCTGAATGGGATAGGGAAGCTTTCACCTCAGTTCAGCAAAGCTGTGAAAAATTGTCTGAATTGTTACTATTTTACACATTCTATGCCTTATGTGACTTTAATTACTTATTTCAGTGAGCAGGAATATACCCAAGAAATCATCAGCACAGCAGACCCTAATTGGTATTCCTGTTCAAAGTCTATGGAGAAATCATTCCTTTTCTTGCACACAAATGGCGCACACAAATGGCACACTCAACTGTACCACTGATTACATTGAAACATTTAATGCAAAAATTATGGTGCAGGCTCACATTGGCCATACCTATGATGCAACTCAGCACTTGTTTGCTCTTCTCTGAAACATTCTCTCCCAGCCTTGTTCTGAAATAAAAAAGAAATTATCATCGAATAAATGTATTTTTCCTTCCTCCATTTGAAATGTTATTCCCAATAAAAACTAAGAAATCTAGGGTTTTTTTATTTTATTCAAGGAATATTCCTTACAAGAATAAGCAATAGAGCAGTTTGAAGGCACTCCTTTGGTATTTGGTCATGCAGCTTAAAGCAAAAGAATTAAGAATAATTCATTTTTCACCTGTTTAGGAATACCTCTGACTTTGTCTCAGAATTAAAACTGTCTTGTGTCATGTCTGAAACTTCCAAACTGGAAGATCTTCCATCTGTTAGTTTTTCTAACAAATTCATGTTTTTGAAAAGGCTTGAGCTAAAGAATTTTCTTTTCCTAGAAACATCAATTTAACTGTTAACAGTGCATTTTATCTACTAGAAATAGATGATAAAAATATTCTTGAATGGAAGCAGATGTTGAACATTCCTTTCCTGTTCAAACCCAGTTTTCTCTGTATTCCCATAAAAAATAACACTTGAAAGTACTAGAATATAAATTGCTCATTGAGAAAAGTTCTGCCGTGCCATAAAGGTTTGCCTTGGAAGAAACAATATTTGAATCAGGTTTTAAGAGAGATATCATATTTTATACCTACCCTGAACTCCAGCAATACTGTGAAGATCAGAGAAATAAATATTTCCATCTGTCAAGAGGCAGGTATCTGTAAAGCTTTGAAGGGACAGGAGAAAAGACTGGAGAGCACCTAGAGAGAAAGGGTGAAAGAAGAGCCTGAAATCATTTTGGCAAGAAAAGGGATGGGCACAAGGGCAGAACAGCAATGGGCTACACAAAGTGGCTGCTGGAAGCTGAGAGTAACATTTATGTAACCGAAGCAAGAAAATGTTCTCAGGGCAGAAATAGCTAATTTTTTCTTTTTTTTAATCCACTCGGGGATTTAGCTTCTGAGGTAAAAATCTATTATGCCCAAGGCCTGCAAGCTTTGCTGTTAAAAGCTCTGTGCAATAAGCAGTGAAAATTGTATTCAGATCAATGAGGTTAATAGGACTGTTCCAGCACTTCATGCTTTAAGAAATCAAAAGAAGAACTAAAGTTATGAGCATCCATTTCAAATTGTATCTGTGGCCCTCTGTGTTTGCCACACCAATAAGCACCTGGTGTTTTGAAGGAAATCTTGCCATTATACTGTTGCTCAAGACAAAGTATTTTCAGTGCTTTCCTATGGGCAGGACAGCGGCATACAGCTCTTGCAGTAGACCTGTAGGAATGTTGTCAGTCATGAGAAAGGAGAGTTCAAAGTCTACCCTATTTGTTAGGGATTAGATATATGGATATATATATTATATTTATATATATATTATACCTATATAATATATATAGATATATATATTAGATATATGGAGTATAGAAATTCCTCTGCAGAGCACTGCAAATCATCTGTTCATTCTTCTCTCTGAAGTTGTAGCTAATCCAGGTGTACCTAATGCTGCTTACTGAACCTCTTGTTTTGTCTTAGTAGAATACTGTAATAGAAGTTACTTTCAGTACATATGAGAGCTTTTGTGTGTGTATGTATTCTTAGGGAACATACCTACTTCTTTATGAAATATGAATTACTGTCTGATTTTTTAAACTATTAGAGAAATGTTATTCATTTCATGAAAAATTCAATGTATTTTTACAAAGGGCTATGAATCCATTATAATATATATATTTTTTTCATAGGCGGAGAAAGCAGATTGCTTCATCCTAAGTGAATGTCAGTATTTTAAATCACCTCTGCCTTGCTTTAAGCTGAAGGCACAAGGATCATGAGGAGAATATTCCACTCCTGGATTCATGCTCCTGGAACACACCCTGGCATCGGACTCCCTGCTTTTCTTTCACAACTACTTACCTGGAAAGTTGAAACTCTATCACCCACTGCACATCCAATATATCCCAAACAAAAGTATGTCATCTTTAGCATTATAAAAGCTGATTTATGAAAATTAAAACCTTTAATGTACAACATTATTATACCTGTAATGCCTATATGAAACCCTAGTTGGGTATTGCCTTTATTAATTACAATGAACCTTCTCAACATCAATTCACTACTGAACAGAAGAGCATTTTCTTCCCACTTATGATGTTTACACTAGAATTAAAATGACAAAGGATTTTTTTTAGTGTAGTTTGGAGAATGGAAGAACTCCAGGGAGCTGGCAATTCAAAATATAAAGGTCAGATTCTGTTAACAAAAGCAGAATATACATAGAAGGGAGGAATTTTCTTGTAAAGCTGTCACACTGTGTGCTCATTACTCTCCTCATCCCTTAGGACACATGTAAGTAATACTATTTCAAGACATAAAGCATAGCTGAAATTTAGGCAGAATGAACAAAGCTTGAACCTTCTACAAAGGGCCATATATCAAAGGTACAAAAGACCTGATTCATATCTAAATTGGGAACTGTAAATATCCAGTCTGGTTGAAGAAGACTAGGGAGATTTTCCTAGATTTGCCTGTAGAAAGTTAAAAATTTGTCCCCAGCAGCATCCTTACATGGCCTGCAAGAAAAATCACAATTATCTGCAAGAATAAATATAACATCACTCATTCTAGCCCTACTGATGTACTCCTTTTGTCTCGAGGGAGCCTCCTTATATCTCTGCATGGGTAAGAGAATGCTTTTTGGCCCTGGGAATAGAAGCAACACGGTGAGAAACGATCTAGGCTTTTATTTGTTTCAATTTTTAACTATAAAGCTGTACTGAGTTTTTTCAAATGGAACAAATGCATGTTTTCTATGCAGGCATCTTGTAAGTAACATATGTTTTATTTAAACAATTTGTAGAATCTGGTCTGGCAACATAAAGGTTTATAGGTTCTTTTCATCCACTAAAAGCAGGTATCGGGTCATTCTATTACTAAGATACACAAACTGTACATGACCTCTAGAAGTCATTTTTGATACACTACCATGTAAAATAATTTTAAATTTTAAACTTCATACATCTGTATGTGTTGGATTGCTCAGGTATGACCAAATACAGGCTGCACCTCACTGTGATTTTGGCTTAGAAAAGTGGAAACATCACTGTTACCAGAGATAGGATTGAGTGATGGTGTGTATGTCAAACATAGATATTGTTTTTCACAGTATGTTTTTGCATTTGCTCTTTATCTTCAATTTTACTGTGATTATACTGTTTTTAAACAAAAAATGACAATTTTCTACTAGACTGAAATATTAGATAGTATACACAAATATATAATATTTAAATAGAGCATTATTCTAATACCTCAGAGAAGATGTCATGCTGTCGTAGGTTGACCTGACCAGTGATACACCATGAACTCTAGATGGTATAGAAGGGTCTATATAGGATTATTTTGGAAATGTGGATATAGAGCATTTAGTACACTTATAGAGTATGTAGGAAATGACAATATTTTGTTGCAGTAGTCTTAAAAGACATTTTATGGTCACACAGAATATTGTCATTATTTAAACTGATATCACATAAACATTACCAGAAGAAGATAAATCATAATAAAAACTGCCCGGCAGAAATGGTTGCAGAGCTATGTTTGTATCTTCTTAAAACTCTTGGGGCAAAATAGCTGTGCATGTCTAGTCATACAAATAGGTCTTTTGAAACCTTAGGGAATTTTCCTTTCCTGGCTGTAGAAACATTTTGCAGTTTGTTTTGGGGTTGGTTTTGGTTTATTTTTTTGCATTTTATTCAGATCACAGTCGAATGTTTTGTTTGCTTGTTTGTTTTGAAATGAGGCAATAAGGTCTCAGCATCTGTTGAAAGGATAGGTATAGCTAAGAGCAAAGACAGGAGCAACTAATCTGGCCCTGTCACACAAAATTCTGCCCACAAGCACTACAGCGAAATCATCAGCATTAGTAAACTTGAGTAAAAGTGTCAGAAAGGGGATTTATAAAACAAAACAAAGAATAGGCAGCCCAACGCTCATCTTTGAGGTTGAAAACAAAGCTTCCCATACCTTTGATGGGGATATTATTCCTTTGCTGTCTGATATATATTTACAAATTTAAGAGCCAGAAAAAATGACTAATATTTCACATACATGTTTATAACTCGATTAATAATATAGATTTAATTTTTAAGCTAAAATCTGCATTAAGAACACTAATTATTTTTTCAGTGCAAGGCTCTAGACTTAAAAAGCTAGTGTTTGGGGGGGGGGTGTAGTTTTGGATTTTTCTAGCTGATTTAAAACCAAACTAAAACAAAAACAGTGTTGAGGAGTAAAGGGTTCAAAGCTCAGCTGTTTTTCAAACATCTTTTTAACATCTAAGGCTGTAAGACACCTGGGTTAGAGGGGGCCTGGAACAAGGACTGCTTTCTCTGTGGCTTCT
This sequence comes from Florisuga fusca, assembly GCA_038090715.1. Classification (NCBI taxonomy): domain Eukaryota; kingdom Metazoa; phylum Chordata; class Aves; order Apodiformes; family Trochilidae; genus Florisuga; species Florisuga fusca. The sequence continues at coordinate 23,668,671 of JAAWXA010000002.1, forward strand.
AACTTTTCACAAACCGAATAGTAATCACCCACCAAAAAAAAATATGAGACCTTTGAAGGCTACATTTAATCAAAGCAGAAGATTGTTTCAGTAGCTGAGTGATGCTGGGGTTTGTGATTTCAGCTACAGCCTTTTGTGTTTCTTCCACTGGACACACACCACCTACTTACAAGATTGACAAGCGTGATCAGAAATATGTCTTATTTTTTCCTCCTCTTTTTTTAATTGCCTCAGAGCTTAGGAAGGTACTTTATGAATGTGGTAAAACTGACATCATCCCTATGAAGCAGACAAAATCCTCATGCGAGAGTCAGAAAGAATTGTTAAACGAAATATCTGTAATCCTGCCTTCTACTCCACAATGTACATAATATTTTAGGTTTTAATGACTTTTTGAAAGCCTTCAGGGCTATCAGTTTGTCACTGTAGAGTAATTGTCCTAACACCATAAGGAGAGAAGGTAAAAGAAAAGCTCTGGATCAAGCTTAAGTCCTGCTTTCAAAAAAGCATTGATGGTGCCTAAGTGAAAACCCTTTGAAAATATATACTTAGACCCTCCTGAAAATTAAAAAAATACTGCAGTTTGTTTAGGTGGTGGTTTGAATTTCCAGAGCACTATCTGGCCTAATCCAAAACTGTTTTTCCCCACCCCCTGCTCTTTCCCATAGCTGCACAGTGATGAGTATGCTTCACAAAGCCCCTAGTGGCACTAATGATGCTATCGCTCCTTTTTGCTGAGCTGTCATTTCTCCTAATTATCATTTATATTGGGTTCTGCTACTTTCTGGTATTAATATTGCCACATATATATATTAATTGTTAGGCAACACTATACGGCGGTTATTCATAAGAGAATTTCAGCCCCCTTGACTTCCCTGAAGCCTTGAAATATTGATGGATGTCTTTGAGATGGTCCCGGCATAATGCTCATTACCAGGGGAAGAGTTAGCTGTCCATAAAACCTTTCATTTTGTACATGCAAATGTCCATTGTTTGGGCAAAATGGATAATTGAGCACCTAATTAGTGACTACCTGCCTGCACGCACAATTAGCCAATTTGCAAGAACAGATGCTGGCTTATGAATGCAGCAAAACTAGTCGCAGTGGTGTGCAAATTCTTTTCATGGGTGACTCCCTTTGACCTCTTAAGTTTTAAGTTACTCTCCTTTTCCAGAGAAGATGTGGGGAGGGAAGGAAATGACACTATGTCAAGTATTCCCTCTAGGATTCTATGCTTGAACATAAAAATAGTATAAGGGGTCTTGAAAAATCTACAGAAATTCCATCATCCTTAGACTCAAGCACTGGATCTATCACCTTCATGGTCACAGTGTAACTGGATCAAGTGTAGTTGCTCACCTTTTCTCCATGACATCAGTCTTAGTTAAATGGAAGGCCAGGTGATTTAGCTACTAAGCAGGAAGTATCAAGATCTGTTCAAACTAATTCTAGGTACTTATTTAAGTACTAATTTTTAGTTACTAATTTTAGTAATTTTACTAATTTTAGTAATTTTCGTTTACTAATTAGTAACTATTTTTAGTTACTAATTTTAAGTGCCTCTTCTCCTGGAAGAGGGTTTTGTCTGCTTTCCACTTCATATTCTAACTAGGACATTTGCTGACTATGCTTCCACAGTTTCATTTGATCAGCTTCATTATTTGCCTTCAGAAGAGATTTTCTCTCTTATTTCCCAGAGGAAGATCCCTCTATGTGTTCAGGTGTTACAGTTCCTCTATGCAACAGATATAAAGCTAAGGTTAGGGAATGGGAGTTCTCCAAAACAGGAAAGCTCTCTTTGTGGAGTGGTATCCATCTCACAGAAAAGGATCTGCCAGTGCATCATTGGCACTGCAACCACCAGACCCTGGTCCTATAACTTTCTATTACTCTTTACATTACAATCAGACTAATGGTTTACTAAAACCCACAGAGAAAGCTGTGAGTTCAGGTAGCTGCTTCCCCACTGCCAGGAATGTTGGACCGACAGACTTACCCAACAGGGTCATCTTGCTGTGATCCACTTAAGCCTTTGCAATAACTGGATTCCTTACCTCATTACAGCAGATTTCTTACTTCCCCTTTCCCAGATGTGACAAACATCTGTCGTATTTTGTCATTTTAAAAGTATAATAAACACAATATGCACATCTCTAGAACATGAAGTTGTTGGTTTTGGTTGGTTCTTGGTAAGGGGACAGATACTCTGTTAATTTGTGTGAAACAAAAGTAGAGCTTCCCATAAGTTTCAGCAGTACCATGACTCACTCATATTACTAATGGAATCCATAGAAATTCTAATTCTGTTTCCTACAGAGATGAATTTCCTGATTACGTTTCATTTGCTTGAAGATGGCTAAGAAAAATTACTCAGTTTATAGCATAATATATTGAGGAACTTTCTGATCTTCTAGAACAAAATTTTTTTTCAAAACTTGATTCTAGCTTTACCTACTGATATACAGTACTGAAAGTTGCTTAAAGCAGTTTTCCACATAGCTGTCCTTCAGCAATCCTGCTCAAAAGATGAGATTATAAAATAGAGATATCTGGCAAAATGTTTTGATTTATTGCTGTGGGCTGTTTGCTCTTAAAAAAAGAACATCTGCAAAGCACTGTGTTGCAAAAATTAACGAGAGGGAAACTAAGAGATGGAGGCAAGGAAAAATTATGAAATGTTCCATTTCACACTTAAAATGGAAACAGGTAGAGAACATGGGCAAAGTGGGTACCTTACAGCCACAGAGTGACTTGGGGAACACTAATATTCCAGAGCAGAGTAAACCAGAAATACAGATACTTGCAACTGGAGACAATCAGGGAGAGGAAGAGCACTCTATCCACCTGTTAGCAAAAACTCTTTTAAAAAGTACTCTTAGCAGCCAGTATGACACTGAAGAAGAACTACTAATGAGTAAGCTAATGGAGTTATTATCTTGGAAGCTCTTCTAATGCTATCAAAACTTCTTTCCCTTGTGAAGCAAAGGGACAGACCTGTATGAGCTCAGGCACTGTGAGCCCCTTCTCAATAGGCCAGCCAGGTAGCCTGCATTAGAAGTGGAGACATGGTCTGAAATGACTGTTTTTGATTTTATCTGATGTAGACAACGTGTGGGTCTGTGAGGTGATAGTATTGACTTATACTTTATTACTCAGATTTTTGTTTGTTCATTATAATCTGAAGTTTTAGTATTATCAACATTTCATATTTCAAAAAAAAAATATTCTTTCTTAAAATACAAGACTTTCATTGGAATCTGGAAAACTTTGGACATTAATCTTCAGCTCAGATATTAGATGTGTATAAGANCCAGAGGAAGATCCCTCTATGTGTTCAGGTGTTACAGTTCCTCTATGCAACAGATATAAAGCTAAGGTTAGGGAATGGGAGTTCTCCAAAACAGGAAAGCTCTCTTTGTGGAGTGGTATCCATCTCACAGAAAAGGATCTGCCAGTGCATCATTTTGGCACTGCAACCACCAGAGCCTGGTCCTATAACTTTCTATTACTCTTTACATTACAATCAGACTAATGGTTTACTAAAACCCACAGAGAAAGCTGTGAGTTCAGGTAGCTGCTTCCCCACTGCCAGGAATGTTGGACCGACAGACTTACCCAACAGGGTCATCTTGCTGTGATCCACTTAAGCCTTTGCAATAACTGGATTCCTTACCTCATTACAGCAGATTTCTTACTTCCCCTTCCCCAGATGTGACAAACATCTGTCATATTTTGTCATTTTAAAAGTATAATAAACACAATATGCACATCTCTAGAACATGAAGTTGTTGTTTTTGGTTGGTTCTTGGTAAGGGGACAGATGCTCTGCTAATTTGTGTGAAACAAAAGTAGAGTTTCCCATAAGTTTCAGCAGTACCATGACTCATTCATATTACTAATGCAACCCATAGCAATTCTAATTCTGTTTCCTACAGAGATGAATTTCCTGATTACATTTCATTTGCTTGAAGATGGCTAAGAAAAATTACTCAGTTTATAACATAATATACTGAGAAACTTTCTGATCTTCTAGAACAAAATTTTTTTTCAAAACTTGATTCTAGCTTTACCTACTGATATACAGTACTGAAAGTTGCTTAAAGCAGTTTTCCACATAGCTGTCCTTCAGCAATCCTGCGGCAGACAACATGGGCAAAGTGGGTACCTTACAGCCACAGAGTGACTTGGGGAACACTAATATTCCAGAGTAGAGTAAACCAGAAATACAGATACTTGCAACTGGAGACAATTAGGGAGAGGAAGAGCACTTTATCCACCTGTTAGCAAAAACTCTTTTAAAAAGTACTCTTAGCAGCCAGTATGACACTGAAGAAGAACTACTAATGAGTAAGCTAATGGAGTTATTATCTTGGAAGCTCTTCTAATGCTATCAAAACTTCTTTCCCTTGTGAAGCAAAGGGACAGACCTGTATGAGCTCAGGCACTGTGAGCCCCTTCTCAATAGGCCAGCCAGGTAGCCTGCATTAGAAGTGGAGACATGGTCTGAAATGACTGTTTTTGATTTTATCTGATGTAGACAACGTGTGGGTCTGTGAGGTGATAGTATTGACTTATACTTTATTACTCAGATTTTTGTTTGTTCATTATAATCTGAAGTTTTAGTATTATCAACATTTCATATTTCAAAAAAAAATATTCTTTCTTAAAATACAAGACTTTCATTGGAATCTGGAAAACTTTGGACATTAATCTTCAGCTCAGATATTATCTTCCAAGTATAAAAGGCTGTTCCCTCACTTTAAAAAAGAGATTTTTCTACACTTCAGAAAAAGCCTTTGGTGAGATATAATAATTGCAAGTGCCAACAAAGTAATTTTCACTAGAAAGTCACCCTTGAACCACAAGCAAATGTGTTCATTATAAAGACAACCTGCACTGCCTCTGCTGAGAACCAATAATGCAATTAGTAGCTTTAACATATTAAAGATATTACTATTTATGTACTCCACTTACATACACCTGTTAGCAAAAACCTCTTCATAGCTTAGCAACCAGTTTCGGTCAGTTCATCTTTTGTTTTGATTGTCAGGCTCGGTCACTTCATTTTTGCAAAGAATTTTACCAGTGTGTTTTAAGTACTGGGAGCAAAATGGTCACATAGTGGGGACTATGCCAGTGTACTCTTAACGTTCAACTGGCTTTCTGTGCTTTCCCTCCAACCACTATCCAGCTCAACCATTTCACAGCCACACAAGACCACAGTTTACTTGGCAAACAGCAAGTAGAAGTGTTGGTGGTATAAAGCTTTGAGGAGCTCATTAATTTAGAAGATGGAAAAAACCCCAGAAAGAACAGTTTTTTGATATAATGCTTAAATAATCAAACTAACAAGTATGAAAATAAGCTCATTCACCAGGCCTGAGATCCAGCTGAGTGTCCATGGAGTTTACAGTCATTTCCTCTAATTGCCCATAAGACTGTTATTTATTATTTCCATGTTCTGATAACTTCATCCAACTCTGCTTCTTTACCAGAGATACTATTTTCTGTTGATACATGTATGAATTTCCACCTAGTTACCTTTTTTTAAAAAACAGGGAAAAGATCCTGAAGAAATGCCAAAATAAATAAATAAATAAATAAGTCCAAAACTACTGTTAAAATATTGAAAGCTATGCTTTAGTTATGTTGCAAGGGGCTGTGCCTGCCTCGGGGTCTGAGGCTTCTTGGAGGCAGTTAATACATGGCTTAAAATTCTTTTTGAAGTATTCATATTTACTCCAGTGAAGCATTAATTTTCACTTTTTCTGCAGGAAAACGAATCACATTTTTCTGAACAGTTCTCACTTTTTCCCACAACTTGGGAAGAATATGACCTTATCTGCACTGTTTTGGGTGTTACATAGAATCACAAGATCATTTTGATTTAGAAAAGACCTTTAAGATCATCAAGTCCAGCCATTAACATAGCACACTGCCAAGTCCACGGTTAGACCATGTCCCTAAGCACCACATCTACAAATCTTTTTAGTACCTCCAGGGATGGTTACTCCACCACTTCCCTGGGCAGCCTGTTCCAGTGCCTGACAACCTCTTCAGTGAATAAATTTTTCCTAATATCCAAGCTAAACCTCCCCTGGCTCAACTTGAAACCATTTCCTCTTGTCTTGCTGCTTTCTACCTGTGAGAGGACACCAACATTCACCTCACTACAGCCTCCTCTCAGGTAGTTGTAGAGAGCAATAATGTCTCCCCTCAGCCTCCCATTCCCCAGACTAAATGACCTCAGTTCCCTAGGCCATTCCTGGCAAGACTTGTGCCCTAGACCCTTCAACAACCTCGTTGCTCTTCTCTGGACACTCTTCAGCACCTCAATGTTCTGCTTGTAGTGAGGGGCCCAGAACTGAACACAGTACTCGAGGTGCAACTTCACCAGTGCCGAGTACAGGGCCACAGTCACTTCCCAAATCCTGCTGGCCACACTATTCATGATATAAGCCAGGATGTCATTGGCCTTCCTGTCCTCCTGGGCACACTGCTGGTTCATGTTAAGTCACCTATCAACCAATACCCTCAATCCTCTTGCAGCTTTCCAGTCACTCTTCCCTAAACCTGGATGCAACAGAGAAGACAGTCTGTTTAGAAACACTTGGAAGTCAGGAAAAGCCAGGATTATGGTTTTCTTGGAATCCTAACCCTGATGTATGGCAACGTTTGAATAATTTATGATCCTGCCCTCATCAGTCCCTTTACCACCAGATTCCTTCTTTAAAAGTTAAGTTTGTGCAAAAACTTTGTAGGCATATGCTACCTCCACTGGGATTTCCATGATGGTTACTGAAGGTTCTCTTGAGACAATGTTGTTAAACAAAAAAAAATCCATATCTTTTTTCCTTTTAATTCCTGTAAAACATTTCCCATGCTAGGTCGTCTTTCCTGCCTGTTTCAGTTGTGGACTTCTGGACCTCTGAGAGTTAACAAAAAAGCAAAATTAAAACATAATTTAAATAAACCAGAGAAAACAACTTATCCTGTCATAGTAACACTGTGATTAAGTTATTTAACTGAGTTATAAAGGCTTAGATAGCATGAAATTAAAGCTGAAATACATCAAGAATCACTGTTTTGTGCAGAAAAATCATAAAAGTGTGAAAAGGTCCACAAGGTAGTACTTATCTGGGAAGTGATGACAGAGGACTTTATGAGAGAGAACTACAAGGTATGAAGGATATAAAGTGTAATAAAGAAAGAAAAAACTCAGCAGGACTGATAAAGAATAAATATAAAAAATACTAACACACAAATAACTGACACACCTATAATTTGTTCTTTAAAAGAAAAAGCTTTTATCTTAAAAAAAATTAAATTCTATCACGATGCAAAAATGAAACAGCCTCATATTTGAATTATTACTTCTTAATATTAAATGTCATTTCCTGTATCCAAAGATGAAAATACTATCTGCACAATCTCCTTCATCTTTCAATTCATCTTTTCAGCACACTTTAGTGGTTTTAATAAAGCTCCAAATAAAATGCACTAACGAAATGCAAAGTAAAATCTATTGTAAAAAAACTCATCTACTGATGATTGTTAAACCCTCTCCCTAGTTTAACTCTCCATCTATGAAGGTATGCAAATAACATCAAAAGAAAGCACCATCTCCATCTGTGGGTTATCGTGTCTAACTGCATCTCCAAACCACTCCAAGCCACTGAACTTTCTACCAGTTCTAAGTAGCTGGTGAAAGCAATTACAACATCTAAAACTGTGGTCAGAATTAAAATAGGTCTATTCTTACAAGTGTGTTTGGTCTTCCAAGGGTGAGTGACGACCATGATGCTGTTGAAATGTATAAAATATGTTTATAACCATTTGCAGCATTAAGGTTTGAGGACAGTCTGCATACTGTTTTGTAAAACATTAGGAGTCACTTTGATTTATGCCTAACAGCCTAGTTTCAAATCCTCAAGCCAGAAAGTTTCTTCCTAGCTACCACATGCCTTTAATGTCTTTAAAAGATGCATCATTTACCTTTGTGCATATAGTCAACAATTATTTTTTCTTCTCTTTTTTTTCTTTTTTTTTTCTTTTTCAACTACACTAAAAGATGGCACATTGTCTGTCCAAGACTAGTTAATTTCCTTGAGTATCTTTGTAAACTGAAGGCTGGGATTTAACTACAACTTTTAAATTAATTTAATTGGAAGGTAGGTTGTAACATACCATACACAATTATGTAGGTAGCACTTGTTTACCCTCAAAGGAATCAGGACCATTAGTTAGAATACTGTTTACTGTGCAGGCAAGGAAAAGAAAGTAATTGAGTCACACAGAAATAAACTTGCATCTTTTTGAGTCTCCACTGACAAGAAGTAATGGTGTCTCATTAACTTAACATCTCATTCCTGTACTTTCATATATTAAATTATATATTCCTTCACTTTACCTACTTTGCAACAATATCCCCTTACATTTTCTCCTTATTCATACTAAGCTGGATAGTTCTGTGGTTGTACCATTTGTATCTCTTAAGAGATGGGATCATCACATCTCATGCTGAAGACTGCAAAGGGATTGCTCTGGAAACTCCCTCCCATCACTGCAGTCAGCATTACATGGTGCTGTAGGTGCGTCCTTCTCTCTCTGCACTGGCTGCCATTAGCCACAGTAGGTAACAACAGCTATCATTTAGATGCCTATCTAAATCTATCATTAGCTTTTAAGAAGTTAACATGCAGCATAACATTAGGAGATGCTTCTGAGATGACTCCTGGAGAAACTGAGGGTCAGAAAAAAATTTAAAAATTAAAAAAAAAAAATTAAAAGAAAGAAGAACCAGTTTCAGTTTGCCATGGTATGGAAAGAGATATTATACTCAGTAAAACACATTCACTTCCTCTACTCTTGCACTGCATAGATAAGAAAAATATGAATTCTGGATATGTTCAGGCCACATTAGCTGCACACATAGTTTACATTTCACATAATCTCTTTCCAAATGAACTGGAGTTCTCATATGGCTCCTCTCAGGATTTTCAGAAGGATTTTGTCTATTTGCTGTGTCTTAAAGTACATTAAACATGACCAAGTGCAGTATTTCCCTCTTTGATCAAGTCTTCATCACCCATGCCACACCACTATTTTTAATTAGATCTTATCCTTTATATAGATATACTGCTAAAAAAAAAATCCCCTTTACATATCCTTGTCTATATGGAGTTATTTCTTGATAATGTTACTAGTCAAAGGCAAGTCTAAAAGGAGGTAAGTAGTTAGTTCAGGAAAAGGCACTGTCACATTTGTATTTTTAAAACTACTGTAAGATTCATGCTGCTATTGTTACAGGTTAAATTTAACCAGTTCTTTCCCTCATGGCATAGTTATAAAACCAGGCCACCTGTGTACATGCAGGGAAGCATGACTCATTTATTTTAATGTTAGTTAATGTAATGTTTAATTAGTTAATGTTTCCTGGACTCATGCAAAGAGCAAGAAAGTATTTGTGTTTGGCACAACATATACCAGACACACTCAAAAAAACCCCCAACCATGTTTATGAGGGATATGTTCTTTTCCTGCTACTTAAAAACAAAGCTGGTATCTTTAAGGTCCTGTGCATTCCAAGTTAAAATGGAATTCTTAGATTTTCTTTCCAGGGCTGTGTAGAAATCTAGAGCAGTGCTGCATCTCTCCACCAGTTTTTTAAATTCACAGAATTCTCTTCCCTACCCTAAGGCCAGATAAATCAGAGAAATGAAGTAAAAGATGGTTCACAGAATGGAATGAGTGGAGAGAACAATGTAATTCCATGTAAAATTAAGAAAGTTTATTAAGAAAGAAAGAGGTTAAATTAAGAAAACTACAGTTATCACCTTAGTAAAACTGATATAATATAAAGTTGGAACTCAACATTAAATTCTCAATTCAATGCTGAGCTGATATTAATATACCATTATGCAGTATCTTAGTAACATCACAGAATCATCAGAGCTGGAAGGGAACTCTAGAGATCATCTAGTCCAACTCTCCATATATATAACATTACTTCATTACTTCTTTTATGCCCACGTAGGAGAAATGAATGCATAGACTGTACATGTAGGCAGAACCTTTTTTTCTCCAAATTGTACTCTCAGCAGCCTCCTGACCACAGTAACACAGAAAAGTAACACAGTACTTTCCAAGCCATCCATTTGAGCCTTGTGGGGTACAGCTTCTCAGTGCCTCCAGGAAGTACAGTGCTGCTTAATTCACATTGGCCTTGCACTATAATCTCAAGATATTTTGTTCTTTTCACACTCATGTAAAAGATCAGAATGCAGCCTTGAGTTAATAAAGCATTCATTTCAATTTTTTTCTCTCATTTGGCTGTTTGGATTCTAGCAGGCCTTGCCAGACACTGTGGCTCTTTCATGCCAGTTGTGACTCTAGAAAAGACATGCAGGCACAGAGACAAGGGCCTCATCCCAAAGAAGCACTGCGTTGCTCAGAAAAGGAGCAGATGGTTTCTAGAACTATGCAAACAGTTCATTGAGCAAAGAAACCTGAAATCCAGAAAATTTCTGCTCCCCAGTTCCTGCAGCACAGGATTTCTTTTGTTCAAGAGGTGCCTGGAGAAGCACAAGTGGCCTAACTGCCTCATTCTTAACAACATGAAAGCTGAAGAATTCCCCATTAAGCTCCCTCATTTTTTAATGTTTTCTAGTGGAAAAGCCTACAATCTGCTACATGCTGGACTCAGTAATTCAGTCTCACTAGGCTCATTAATTCAGTTATTAATTATGATGAAGTAATGCTCTAAAATTACTGTTTCCACATAATTACCCTATTCAAAACACTCTCCTGACAAACAGGTTCTTACCCTAGCAACTAGATCCAAACAGCAGCTCCTCCCACTTGATAAAACCCAGAACAGAGGAAGTGCCCTGCAAACATACAGAAGTGGTACAACGTCACAAGATTGGCTGCAGTATTTTGAACAGCTCATTTTCAACACAAGCATTTACTTGGACTTAAATCTAGAAATGCTGGTTATAATTCCTGTATCGTCTCATATATTGCCATAGAAAAAGCAAAGAAATTATCATAAATTAGCCAGAAAACCCTCTTAAAGGAAGCAGGGCGTTTTTGTATGTTAACTATACAAAAGTATAATGGTATTGTTAACACGTTATCACTGAGGACAGTTTAACCTTTTTACTAAGCTATACACATTTTTGAGAATAAATTCATGCTTCTCTGTGTAGTGGCTGCTGTTGCTTCTAGTGGTCATATGGCAGCCCAGTGGGGAAGAGGACCCTCTGAAATTCATGTCTCGTGTGGTAGGGACTCCCCCTCTGGAGAAGCTGAGGGATGCCACAGCTACAGCATTAGGGAAGAGAACCCCGGCAGTGCTCAGCTTATTGGGCTTCTCTACCCTCACCACTTCCTCAGCAGGAGTGCACCACAAGCCACTAGAGGAAAGCCCAGCTCCTCTGCTCCTGGCTTCCTTCCTTAAGGCAGAGGTTAGGAAGAGAAGTCCTGTGGGCTCTCCTGCCCCAGCCCGCTGCCCGCCGTGGGTGCCAGTGTAGGAAGTCCCTTTGAAAAGAGTTCCCAGGAACTCCCTTCCTGTTGTAAGGAGCTGGGATGGCTGCTATAGTATTAAATTCAATGCCGTTACACTAGCAGCTGAAAAATGCAATGAAATCATCTAAGCCATTGTATTTGTCCAAGCCCAGAGAAAAAGGAAAGGAGTGGTATAAATAATGCCAAGAAAATAGCATGCTGAATATTTTCTTGTTAATAACCTAAACTGTTTTCATTAATATAGGCAGATGGAGTACTAAAAAACACCATGCTGAAATTTGGCAGCATCCTTTAAAACAGGTTATGATCACCCAGTCCTGTTGCAGGCTCTCCTGCTGGAAAGCAGAGCAGTGGGAACACTCCTTGGTGAAGAGCTGCTTTACAGACTTTGGACAGTTAATCCTAAAGCAGAAAGTGTGTTAGGGACCAAAAGTTTTTGCATACATTTTGCATTTTGTTATTTTTAGATGCTTATTTATAATATAATGAATGAAAAGAGAAATTTTTTTTAAAGGGTAACCAGCGATTAACAAGAGTTAGTTTCCCACACAGCACTTTTACAAAACTTGTTTTCTTTCATAATTGTTCCCTTTTCCTTTTGTTAAAATAGAAGCCACTGCAAATGAAACTGCAAGCCTGCCTTCTGCAGTTTAAACTTTTTGTTTATGCAGTAATGAATCTAAGGAGGTGTTAGCAAACCCTAATGAGCATCACTTGCTTTCATTTAACTCTACAACTTGCCATTGTACACTTAGAAGATCTGTTGGTTTATTCACAGCAATCACTAGATATTCTTTTTCATTAGATAGATACTAGTTTTCCCTGGTTTGCTTTTATTACTACGGAAACTATGAAATGTTAATACTGGCCTCAAAACCCAGGGCAAAATATCCCCAGTGCTACTTGAAATGCAATCGCTAGTATTGTAAAGGATCTTAAAGATCTGAGCACAAACAGCATGAAATATTTTTCATTTTTTAATGAAAGAATGAGAGAAAGAAAAAAAAAATCAAGAAGGTGGCTCTGTACAACCCACTTGACCGATTTACCTTATTAATTCAATTTTCTGTAATTAATTTAAGCAGTAGGACTGAAGTTATAAAAGCATTCATAAAAAAATTAACCACTGTCATATTCTTAGCTCAGATTTTAAACCCAGAAATGCCTAACACTTCAGAGATCAGCCCTGAGTCAGTTTTGAGATGGTTTTGCCCAATTAAGCAGTCTTTGTGAATTCTTGATCCTGATAACTGGAACATTGCAAAGCAGCCCAAATGAATCATTAATTTTGAAGAATTTACTGCTACAGTTGATGACCAGGCTAGATATTATAAGGTTCAATATGCACTTCAGACAGATAAGTCCTGAAAAGAACTGAACTTTTTTCTGTATTATTGATGCCAATCACAATGTTTTATTAATTATATGTGATGCTTTGATACCTTTTAAGTTTAGAGTTTTTAAAGAATGGATATAATATTCAATGTAATTCAGGCATTATTTCATTTTACATTAAAAATGCATACATGCTAATATTTTTTTTTCATGTTTCTTCCCTAATATTGTGAATTTTAAAAAATTGTAATAGTTTTCTTGAACTTGATATAATGCTATTTTTTAAAAATTATATTAAACTGTAGACTGTACTCAGCTCTAGGTTTGGTAGAAATATTTAGCTCCTGATCTAATCATATATATGTAATTGGTATTTAAATAAGTAGTACTTCAGACAAAACAAAAACCTAGATTTTACAGATCAACTATTTTTACAAACCAAGTGTCAGTTTTCATACTATTTTATTTCATATATCTGCCTGATTTAGGATGACTAAGCTCTAAATTAAGACAAATGTAGCCATTATTTGCATTTAAATGTCATTATCCTGTCATTTCACACACTGAAGAATATGCATTTAATTTACTTGACATTACACTCACATCATCCTTGGACATAATCTGCCACAGATACTGTATCCTAGAACATGTCCTAGAGCATTAATCAACTTCCAACTATTTAATGTTATTTTCTATAACTCAATAAATATTTGTCTAAACAATATTTCTGCTTTACCACGGTGCTGTAGTGCCATGCTCCAAGTATAAAAAGGTTCTCAAAACTGTAAGAAACATTTTAATTAGAATTTTTCTTTAACAGTAGAAGGCTTGGTTATTTTTATGACCTTTCACAGTCTGTGATAAGGTTCTAATATCAAGCTGTGACATCCAAGACTGAAGAAATTAAGAAGTCTTTTTCAGTTTTTTGTTTTTTTGTTTGTTTGGGGTTTTTTTGCTTGTTGAGGTTTTTTAGTGCTGAAACAAACTTCAGAATTGGAAGGCAACTTGGCAGTTTCTGTACTCCTATCTCATCTACCACCATATAATAAAAGCTTGTTTCTTTCATATACAGCTACCAAGCACGGGAAGAATCTATTTTTTTAACTTAATTTTCCATGACCTCCTGTCCCAGTTTAACCCCAGCTGGTAACTTGGCACCACACACACACATTCCCCTCAGATGGAATTGGGGAGAGAATCAGAAAAGTGAGAAAACTCTTGGGATGAGACAGAGACAGTTTAATGGGTAAAGCAAATGCTGCGTTCATTCAGCACTCCCCCTCATCAGACTGTCCAGCCATGGCCAGTGTCCTGGGATCGTGCAGTGGTCTTTTGGAAGCTGGAGGGACAGAGGGTTGGGTCCTGTAAGAAGCTGCTGAAAGCTCCCCCGGATCCAATCCCTGCCCTGCATTGCCCAAGGCTGAGCAGATAGAGGAAGCTGGATGTGACTCTCCAGGTAACACATTGGAGAAAGGGAAAATGAAGCACTAAAGATCTGGAAAAAAAAAAAAAAAAAAAAAAAAAAAAAGAGACCTGCAGAGCAGGGGAGACTAATGCCAGAGAAAAGACACCAAGGTTAGTGAAGAAGGAAGGACAAAGGTGCCCAAGCAGAGATTTCCCTGCAGCCCATGGTGAGATGGCAGCTGTGCCCCTGCAGCCTATGGAGGAGCACGGTGGAGCACTTGAGGGATCCCAGTGGGGTAAATGTGGATTTGTAGCATGTGTAGGAATGTGGATGAAGCAGCAGCCTGTGGGGGATCGCAGAGAGGGTCAGATGTGGATCTGTAGCCATGGAGGACCCCGTGTCAGAGAAGGTGACTGCTCCCACAGCAGCTGTGACTCTGTGTGCAGCCCGGGCTGGAGCAGTTCCTGAGGGACTGCATCTCACGGGAGGGACTCATGTTGGAGGGGTTCCTGAAGGGCTCTCTGCCATGAGAGGGACCCCGTGTTGGAGTGGGGAAGAATGCAAGGAAGAGTCCTCCCCCTGAGGAAGAACAACCAGGAGGAAACACGTGCTGAATTGACCCTTAACCCCCACTGCCTGTCTCCTGTGCCCTGAGGGGAAGGCAGCAGTGAAGTGAGCTGGGCCTGGGAAGAGGGAATGGATGGGTGGGAAAAGTATTAAGATCTGGCCATGTTTTCTCTTTCTCCTTCTAGATTAGATTAGTTCTTTTTCTTCCCACGTTGAATTTGTCTGTTTTTTGGTCGTTACTATAATTGGGGAATGAAAACCTCCTTATCCTCGTCTTGATTAACAAGTCTTTAGGTGGATTTCTTCCTTCTTGTCCCTCAGTCAGGGTGGGAGGTGAGTGAGTGGAAGCTGCCCCCAAACCATGACGGCCAGGAAAGCTGAGCTCCATCACACACAGTGGTAACCTGGGAAGACAACCACCAGCACTCCAAGTGTCCCTCCCTTCCTTCTTCTTCCCCCAGGTCTATAGGCTGAACAGGATGTTATATGGTGTGGAATATCCCTTTGGGGTCAGTTGGAGTCAGAGGGCTTTGCAGTTCTCCCTCCCAACTTCTTGCACACCCCCACCCTGCTCACCGGTGGGATGGTGCCAGGAACAGAAAAGGCCTTGAGACTCAGTGTAAACACTGCTCAGCTGTAGCTGAAATGTTTGTGTGTTTTCAACACTTTTTTCAGCACAAATCCAAATCATAGCCCCATGCTAGGTACTCTGAAGAAAATTAAGTATCCCAGCCAAAGCCAGCACACCTCCATACAACTTTCTCTGCATTTTCTTCCCCACCCCCACAATAGCAGTCACCCTAGTTATTTTTTATGGTTAGAAGTTGAAGAATTTTTTTAATCATACAAAACAAACCCATCTAAGAAAGATCCTTTCATTTTGTCTATGTGTGTATTTTGTTAGCAAAGCTCTATGTAAAGAAAGCATTATAGATTCCTGCAAAATGTTCTCTGGGTAGTTTACCATTACAGGGAGTAGGAAGACTATCACATCTTTCCTGTGATCAATTACAAAGCAAAACTAAAAGAACTACAAAGAGAACTAGAGAACAAATACTGAAAGCAATCCCTATGGTGTCACCTTGCTGAGAGCACAAGTGTTTTTGAAAAATTTTAGCAGGAACATTTCAAATATTGAACAAAGCTGTAAATGTTAAATCATCTTAATTATTCCAGAAATGCATTCATTTCTAGTTTACATTAGTATGCAAATAAATCAAGCCTTTTCTTCCCCCTAGCAATCTTTTTCACATGTTAATTGCTAGTTTGCCCTTGGGCTTCTTTGCCTGGGGAAAGGACTGAAGTTTTGCATTTTAGTTTAAATCCAGAATGCCAACATTAAAGTATTTTATCCATCCAGTTACAGTGGGTGCTTAAATTTACAGGCAAATTGGGGAAGTAGCCCATGGTAAATATGGAAAATGCAACATCATGTAAGAAAGAATCTTGGAAGGCTTTTTGTGAACAGCAAAGAAATCTGAAAACATTTAGAATACATTTATGTATTCCCTACTTCCTACCACACCCTTCTCCTTTACACTATTTCACCTACACTGAAAAGGTCAGTGGACCTACACAGAATAGAAGAAAAGTGCACTTAGCAAATTAAGACAGTTTTTTTAATAACCACTATTTCTTTTAAAGGGATGCTGAATTTTCAAAAGTGATAACTTTGCTAGTCCCCCTTAGATATGCTGCCTATGTCTAAATGTGACTGCAGAAGTACTAGATAACTACATGCCTGAATTGCTGCCATTAAAACAAAGCACCACTACAGACAAAACCACACAAGCAGGAACAACTCAGCCTTTGGCTTCGGACAGCTGCTCCACTGTCACCCATCGGTAAAATAACCACTCTGGTAAGGCGAGGGGTGGGAGGGGAGAGGTAAATGACCTACAGGCTTACTACACCTGTGATCAAAGCCCTCCTCTGGTGGTGGTGTACTCTGAGGGGACTAACAATTAGCCTCTATTGAAACAAGATTTACTCATTTACTGAAATTATGCTTTTTTAAAAATTATGTGTTCTCAAGGGAATAAACGGGGGACTTAAAAATTATTTGTTGGGCCTTCAGGAAGGAAAGGCCTCACTTAGGCAGAAAATGGCCTTTTAGTTCTAACATCAGTTATAGTTCACAAGTGAGGAAGACTGGTCTAACATAAGAAAATCAAAAAAACCTCTTTCAAAAGAGTAAGGAATCTACAGCATTAAAAAAGACACACTAACTCAGGTCAGAAGAGAATGTCATTGAATTAGACCATGAAAATATTCAAATACTCAGTTCAAGTATCTTTGTTTCATGATAATGCATAATAAAGGAACAGTAGCTAGAGCATGACTTTCAATTGAATTTCAAAGAAATTTATGAAAAACATATATTAGCATATACAATTTTTAGAAAGGGCCCATTAAGTGGTCAAATCCCATTTCATCATTTGCAGTTTAGTTCAAATCAGGGGTAAACTATAATTAATACAAAATTCTACTCATTGACCAATGTAAAATGAGTTGCTGGTCCTCGGCCAGGTGCTAACAGACAGATATGTACCTCACAAAGCCATCTGTAGTAATTGTACCCCTGGGCCTTGATCTTGCAGATGTCTGCACAGTTTTATGCACATGAGCAGCATCACTGATTCAAAGACTTTCTGCTTTTGGTCTTGTATTCAAGGGAACATCTCATATTCATGAACATTAGTCCTCATGTAAGCATTTGCAGTGTTAGAATGACAGCCTGGACAGAACTGTCAGAAATGGAAGGAAGATAAAAATTAAACTATCCATATTTTCATATTTGTAGGGGACATTTAACTCTTAGTAAAGAAGCACTGATGAGTCTGTTTTTCTGTCTGCATGTAAGCAGCTTGCCAGTCTCTGCCAGCTCTGTCCCTGTTCTGTGGTTGAAAGGTGGAGGATGCATTTGTGCTTTAAAACCAGACAATGTAAATTCTTATTTTTTTTTAAAAAAAGAAAAATGTATAAAACTATAAACAATAGTATGATTAGAAAGGCTCCATTTAACATAGTTATATGCTCAATGCAAGTTCCAATATTCATCTTGCCATACTCCTGCTTTTCTTTCCAAGACAAGTGACAGAAGCGTTTGCCATTTCATTAACTCAAGGAGACTGTAATAACAGTGCCTCTTCTCAAAGTCAGGTTGACCAATAAATGAGAACTCCATACATATGTATGAATAATGATTAATGTCCACCACAGCAATGAACAGATTGCAGTGCTCTGTGCAAGCCACAGGAAGAAGAGGACCATTTTGTCACCGTGTCTGTATGTACATGGACATAAAAATGTTCTTGCAAATGATCCTCAGGAGACTGTAGCATATTCTACCACAACTGCTCTGCTTTTGTAGCTTACAAAAAGTCAGTTACATCATACCTATTACAGCTTATGGGTAAAGAAAAGATGACTGTGCTTTGCTTAGTACTAAAGCAACAATGTTACTGACAGATTATATTTTTTGTTCTTTTCTTCTGCATAAGGACAACTTCTACACAAATTACAACAATGTACCCAAGAAGTGAAAGAATTATTTTTGAAAATAACCTCACCTCATACACAGCTCTCAAAAAGATGTAAAGCTATAATTTTTTCATGGATACATATATTACAAGTCATACACATTTACATTAAATATTATTTATACGTCTTGCCAGATTCTCATCTCCTGCTACAGAAATCAACCTAGCTTTTTTAAGACTAGCCAACACAGCATAAACTTTTTCTTTTCTTAACATTGTACCTTTATTTTGAGAGTTTGTGAAAGAAGAACTTGCTAAATCAGTGATGCTACAAGTGGTCTGAAAGTTGTAACATGACTACCTCATGTAGAGCTGCCCAGATATACTCTTTCATAGTTTTTGAGTCTGCAAATGACTTTTTACTTTACAAGTATCCAAGCGATATACAAGAGAGTCATGGAGTATCAGTACTGCATGGGGTCAGACTAAAGACTTTAAGACATACAGTCTTTAACTGGTCCTTGATAGTGGCTAAAGAGGGATGAAAAGGTAAAACACATGATGGTGATTTCCCAGTACATCCCCCTTTTTTCCAGAGCCCTGAAGCAAGGGACTTCGTCAACCAGAAAGTGTAGATTTGTAAACAGCTTGTAAATCAGACTACAGGCTATGAAATTTAGTACTGATGTACTTTTATAAAGGTTTTTACTGGAATAAATCATTTCAAGGTTGTAAATGCCATCTTAGACCAGCTGTCAGAACAGCTTAAAGGTGGGAAAATATGTCCTTCTGAAACTCCAGTGTAAATTTATTCTGTGTAAATAACTATCGATGGATTTTTCTTCTATGAATGTGTTGAATTGCTTCTGAACTTCTATAAACTATTAGCAACCTTGTAAAACTACAGCAATGATTTCCTGAGAGTAACCACTACTTCATAATGAAATACATCTGGGTTTTGAACTTGTCACTTGATAATTTCATTTCTTAGCTATATTGAATAATCATTACTTCCCTATTTATCGTTACCATGTTACTCACAATTTATGTTACTCTCCTGCCCAGCTGTCTACTCTTTCTGAGGCTAAGATACACTACTCTGCTTAGTTGCTTCTCATATCTTTCAGGACCCACTTTATCCTTTCCAGTAAACATATTAATGTGTTAAATGTGGTTTTTATTTCATGGCACATTACTGATTTTAATTGTGGACTCATAGACTCCGTGATTTTGACCTTTAAATTTCATTCACTTCTCAGATAGAGAAGAAACGTTACATTTTATTTTTATATTTTTAGAGCAGAATGAGTAAAAGACCCAGGAATCTGTAACATCAAGAGCAAAAAAACAAAACTCCCACAGATGCACTCAGCTGAACTGTGCAGGATGAGTCATGCTGCAAGGAAAAAAAAGATAGATTGTGCATGTGCTTTTTTCCTAGATGCAAAAATAAGTCTCACATCTTAATCACATGCTAATTTATGATTCAGTTTTGAGTGGAATCTGGTTCTTCTCTTTTTTTCCAAACTTCACACATTTTCAGAGCATTTTGCTGATTCTATCAGAAAATATGGTTATTCCTGTAATGCAGATGTATTACACAAACCACAAACTGAAGAGCCAAGTAATTTGGTTTAGCTTTCAGTTTGATTGAATTTAGAGACATAATTTGTTATTTTGAGGACTCAGGTGTCTGGTTGATCTTCAGCCTTCTTACTGACTCTTAAATGTTGCAGAACATGGCATGTTCTGAGACAGTGTTGTAAGTTTGCTGATATATCAAGTATCTAATATCTGCTGAAGCAAGTGAAGTTTGTGATGGCAATATATTTAAAACACGGCCTCAAAACACCGTAAATATTATGAGTAATAAAAACAGCAATAACATCACTAGTTATGAACACCTTTATTGGAAGAAATAATTTTAGAACTAAAGACAGGCGTGAGGAAGGACAATATCAGCAAGATAAAAAAAATACAATGTTTGAAAATCCTGAAACAAATCAGTAGAACTTGGTGAAACGCTGTTTTCTCTGTAGTCTATTGGAAACTGGCTGTTGGATTGTGTGAGGTCAGGATTCCATCCAGTGAAATGTAGAAAAACTTGAGAAATGAGTAAAACATCCATTCTATTGCATGAGAGCTTTGGAATCTCAGAAGGATGGGTTTATCCTCGTTCATGCTTTTCTGTTTTTATGCCCTTAGAAACAGATGAGTTACAGTGATCTAAGATGGTGTTTGCATCATTAAATTGATTTATTCCAGTATGAAACCTTTAGAAGTACATCAATACACAATTTCATAGCTTTTAGTTTGAGTTACAGCTTCATCTAAATAAAAGACCAAATAAAATCCACAGAAATGGCATAAAATTTAACCTAACCTGAAATTAACCATTTTCTTTTTACTGAACATAAAAAGGGCATATATGTTTATTAGAAGTTTCACACAAGGTGCAACCATTGCTCGTGTGCCTTTCTTATCATAGAATCATAGAATTGTCTCGGTTGGAAGGGACCTCAGAGATCATCAAGTCCAACCCTTGATCCACTACCGCTGTGGTTTCCAGACCATGGCACTGAGTGCCACATCCAGTCTCTTTTTAATCTGCAGGGATGGAGAATCCACTACTTCCCTGGGCAGCACATTCCAATGCCTGATCACCCTCTTGGTGAAGAAATTCTTTCTAATATCCAACCTAAACCTCCCCCGGCACAACTTAAGACCATGCCCTCTTGTCTTGCTGATAGTTGCCTGGGAAAAGAGACCAACCCCCACCTGGCTACAGCCTCCTTTCAGGTAGTTGTAGAGAGCAATGAGGTCTCCCCTGAGCCTCCTCTTCTCCAGGCTGAACAGCCCCAGCTCCCTCAGCCTCTCCTCATAGGATCTGTGCTCGAGTCCCTTCACCAGCCTGGTTGCCCTCCTTTGNAGGCATGTGAACAGCACAGCTGACACCCATCTGCAGAGCTTAATCTTTAATAAAATGCTGTTGTAGTTGCCTGATTATTGATCTACATTGTGGAGTAATGTAATTTGGCCTTCTCAATGAACCCTTATACACATCTCAGCTAATTACTAGAAGTGGGGTTAAATATGGCTCCTTTGAAAGGCCTTCTGGCATTAAAAATACTTTCAGTGGTAGGAATCTCTTTACCATATTATCACAAAGTTCCTATTTCAAGGAAGTTGAAAGAGATTTTTGCATCCACACAAATTTCACCTTCCAAGCTATGAGTCTGGTTACTTCCAAAATGTATTTAGCAGATTTGGTTATATAGTGATGCCTGAAATAATGTATTTTTCTTCAAAGCCTCATATACCTCTGTACAGGTTTTTTTGGCCATCAGTGACACATTGCCTACAATCTCTGTTTCATCTTTCTTTTTCATTGGAGCCCACTCTCATCCAACCATAATTCGACGATTACTAGAACAGTTAAAATCATAATCTACACATGCTCTCACCTAGTAGTGACATTACAATTTTCCAAACCTGCAAAGTCATCTTCTAGGTTTTTTAAGATACACGAAATATGGTTCTTGTGATCAGGAAAGATACTGATTTACAGCAAATTAATTTAAAACAGACATATGTTTGGTATAGCAACTAATGGTGTAGCAACTTCTGTTTTCCTCCCCCCTAAAAAGCCTGGTAAATTCTACCTCATTTCAATTATCATTTTCAAAGCAAGTATCAGAAATAAAGGCTATCTTTGTAGTTTAGCTGCCACTTCTAATACAGTACTGAACAACCCATCAGCCTGCTGGGAAAGACTTTAATTCTTTCTTTTTTTTCCTTCCTTTTTCGCTTTCTCTTTCTTTCCCCTTGCTTTCCCCTTTTCCCTTCCCTTCAGAATTCATAGTAATAGGGACACAGGAGTAGACCTGAAATATATGATTATTCTGGCTCCTATACCCTTGAAAAGAAAGGGAAAGAGATGAAAAACATAGAACAGGAAGTTTAAAAGCTTAAATTCCTCTGAGTCAAAACTCAAGTAATTTTCCACTTCATTTTAGTGCTTTTTTCCCTTTTTTGTGCATGACACTATACACATGCTGATGATTTCACGTTTGATGTCAGTGAGTACTGTATGTTTGAGAGATTATAGCTAGCTCATTCTGTCTTGCCCTGTGCTTCTTAACTCTTGAGCCATAGATCAGCTTTGAGATGTCAGCTATCACAAATCAAGTGTCAAAAGAGTAGATCTGGGAATAAAAATGAAGATAGAAGAGCAACTTTTCAAGCCTGATCATACTGATGGCAAAAGCTATGCCATTCCCAGAGAACCATGAGGTGGACCTGTAATGGGACACTAAATCAATGTGCTGCTGTAATATATGAATAGGGCTCCTACAAACACCCACATTTCAGATAGACATGTCTCAGTTCTCTGCTGCACTTGCACATCAGCTTCAGTTATTCTCTAGAAGTTTTCAAATCCTGGAGGGTATGTGTTCTGGGGTATACGTATGCTTACAAAACCACATCACCACCTCTGAGAATGTACCAAAAAAAGCAACACTATAAATTAGTGACACACAGATTTCCTCATACACCCAACTACTTCTGCAGTTGGGAACACCCAGCTCTTCTTATGTTTTTACACAGCATAGACGTGGTATAGATAACACCATAGGTAAAAACAGACATAAGGCCACGGAGCTGGCTATTAAATTTAGTGAGCTAAGGCTGGTGGGCTGTAAGACCCCAGGGTTTTTTCCTGTGGCTGTGGATGCTGCTGCTGCCATTCCCAGGTCCAGCTGGCAGTCTGGCTGGGCAGGTGGCCAGATAATCAGGCTCAAAGCTTGCTAGCACACACACAGACACGGGATTCCCTGGCACCTGGTCCAGACCTTTGGTCCCTCTAGTAACTGCCTATCAGATCCCCAGCCCCTCCAGCATCAAGCCCACAGCTCTCTTACCCAGCTCATCAGCTACTTTAGCTGTGGGGTTGTCCCACATGCACACAAATGGGCCCCTCTGGCAGCTGAGCCATCTCTCCAGTCACTGGCCCCTATACTTCCAGGGCCCTTTGACCTGTGGCCTCTGTGTACAGGTCCAAGTACCCTGACATCTGGTCCCAGCCACCAGCTATAGCCTGTTGGGAAGCTCACTGTTGATCAGGCACAACCACATGGACAAATTATTGGTAAGAACAGAGGTTAATAGAAAAATGGGCTACACTGAGGCAATGAAGCCCAAGGTTTAGGCAGAGAAGTGGTCAGCAGCTTGTTTCATACACCACCAACCCATTTTTTCTCCTCTCCATTTACTCACTCATTCCTCTCTGATCCATCTCCATCTCCTAGTTTCCCTGCATTTGGCCTCTTTCCTAAATGTGTCATAATAAATGCTGTTCAATCACCCCCAAAGCCATAGTAAGTTTTACAGAGCCTCACAAGTCCTCTCATTCCACTAGAAGTTTGCATCTTCCTGTGACATCTGTGGTAATCTTGTTTCTCTCTATCAGCAAAAAAGTTCTGGTTGAGCCTCATGCTTCAGAGGTTCCTTCAGCAGCCCAATAATCAGCACCCTGAGCATCTACATTTTACTGTCTTGTTATCATCTGCTCCTTAGTGTTTATGGTATCAGACTGTTTCATTTGTCACTTCTCTCACCTCTTGTCCTTCCCTTCTAAAGTGTTAGTCAGATATTCTCACAAACCAGATAGCCTCACATTCCACCTGCCTCGTGTTGGCAGTGTGTCCTAAGAGAACAGCATTCTCACAGAACATGAAGTAAATGAAATAAAATGAAATCAAATCAGCAGTCTTGGAAAATGTAACTGATTACTTTTTTGTGTTTGATTCCAGTTGAGAGATAAAATATTCTTGTTCTTCACACTCTCTCACAGAAATGTCCAAACATTATACTTTGCTCATAAACATGCCTGAAAACACAGATTTCAATGACTGTGTTTCATCAGTGAAATGTTCATGCTTTCAAAACAAGCTGTGAACTCAACTAAAAAAATCTGTCCTTCAAGCATTTATTTTTTCTCATTATTTAAGCAACCTAAGCAGTAATTTTATATGGTTTTAAATGTCCTCGACCCTAAATTTAATTTTCTCAAGGCCTCACTTAGGGAAATTGATGTCATCTCCACTCTACTGTTTGCTCTACACATGAGCATAAATGTGCTTGTACATTTTTCCTTTGAATGTTCAGCCTACTGGTATTACAACTCTGGTTTTAACTTTAAACAAGTTAGCTCCTAATTACTTAAATTCTCATAATTAGTCAAAGGGGCATTTTTACCGCTTCTAAACACTTCAGACAAATTTACTTCTTCAGACAAGTGTAGTAATGCTATACTGTTGCTTTTCCATTAAAAAGTGATTTTAAATTACTTCTGGATGTTTTAGATTGTTTCCCAGTTTCAGTGGCACTATTTAGGATATGTATACACAAGATAACTGTTAAAAGGTGACAGGAATGCATATAAGACATGGAACAGCTAGAAAGGGAAGTGCACAGTTAAATTTATTTATTACTTATGATCATTTCTTTATCTGAGATAGGAATCCTTTAACTGCAGGTATATGATGTTTTTACTGGTTTCCATACTGAGGCAACAGGTAAAGTCAGCTATAGTTCTGTGAGGCTAACTTCTGCAGATGTAAGACAAAATGGAAAATCTGTAAAGTAACCTATTTAATAATAAATGCATATTCTTTTCCACTCAAAGAAGGGAAGGAAAATAAAGGGGTTAATTCTGAAATCTAAAGCTGTAGCAGCAGAGTACCATCTATTATGAATGAGTAACAGGTTCTATCAGGAATCAGAGATCTGTGAGCACTGCATATTTTTTGATACAAGCATGGTTTGTTGAAAAAAAAAAAAAAAGTTAAATCTTCAAGCAGCTAAGCCTGTATTTTTCAAATATCTACAGTGCCAGCTGTCCTGGTTTGGGCCAGGATAAAGGTGATTTTCTGGTTTGTACTTTTGCTTTCAGCTAAGTTTCTTGTAAGCCAGCCAACAACAGATGTTCTCTCCTGTATTATAGAACAAAGAATAAAATCAGAATTTCATATGGTACTACCCTCTTTAAAGATGCCTTTGCACTTGTTGGAATGGAGTTCTTTTCTTCCTTTAAAAGGAATTAAATTATGTTGTGTATTACCAGAAAAAACATATTTCCATTGTGTTCTGACTATTCTTTAGGAACATAGTCCATTCTGGTCAAACTACTCATGCAATTAAGAGACCAGTAATAGGTTGATTAAATTTTCAATAGAGAATTTTGACACAGTTGTCATGAGAATAATGAAAACCATTTTAATTGGATTCAATTTCAAAGGACTGCAAAAATGGACAAAAAATCAGACATAACAGATTATGCTCATTAAGATAACTGCAACACAATTATATGATAATCTATTCCATGAAAAATTATTTTTTTCTGATTATGATAAATTAAGATTTTAATTTCTAATTCCACCTCTTTTATTTTTTCTACTAGAATTCTGCAGAACGTATTACAACAGAAACATAAACACTGTCTCTAGAAACATTTTTGAACAGCAAATGTCCCAACTAAAAATAATTATTAAAGTAGTTTTCGGAAGAAATAAAATGCACTTGCTAGTATAATATTTGTCTGAATAGCTACTTAAAGCAGATTTATTGATTTTTATTTGCCTCCACAAACTATGATGCTGGATTTTATAATAAGAAAAGTTTCAAACATGAAAAATAAAAGATAGACATGGGGAAAAAATAAAAGAAAGCTTCTGCTTACTAAATAAACTATTAAAGCTAAAGAGCCTGTTGAGCAGGAAAAAACTAAAAGTAACCATTGTCATTACATGGAAGATCCTGTTGAAAGATGAGGGAATTCAAGGCATTCCATTTCTAGGACACGTATAAAATTTTTGGTCCCTTACAAAGCTTCTGACCCTGGTCTAGTCAGTAACAAGTAAAATTGTAAGCTCTTGAAAGGTAAACTTCTCAAAATGTAAATGAACTCTGTGAGCTGGATGCCTCTCTCTATTTCCCAAGAAATAAACAAAAAAATCATGTCTTCTGTCACCTTCACCTGGCAAACTTTTAGAAGAAGCTGAGTGAGGATAGACATGACAGGGAAGATAAGATCATGACATTGTTAATGCTTTGAATAGTACTCCCAAAATACTTATATACTTGCAAATAGGTTCTCTGACAGGCTAAGACACTAAGTTTTTTAACACATTGGTCAAACTGTCTATAATTTTGCTATAGTAAGTAGGTTATCAAAGATGTCTGGACCTATGGTACTGATGATTGTGATATTTACTGTTGCAATACATACAATTAAAAAAGCCACTTCAGTCAGAAAGCCAGGAACAAGCTGGCTTCAGGCTGTAATTTCCTCAGTGTTATTTGCTTACACTGTTGCTCCTGATACTGCATCTTGTGCTATCTCTTATTTATCTGTTATGGTACCATTTCTCATATTTTAATAGTGGCTTAAAAAAGTGCCTTATTCATCTGGTAGAATGATGTCATAAATCAATTTCTATGTATAAGTGGTGGAATAAATTGCACAGAGCATTGCACAGATTGACTCCTGAGCAGCTCTAAAGGAAGTCTAGAGGACTCAGTACCAGAGTTCTCCCAATATGCTTCAGAAAAACAGTATGGGAACTTTTTAAGATACAAGGGGATTTTCTTGGTGCTGATCAAGTTACATAACAAGCAAACAATAGCCAAAACCATTTATTGCATTATGAAGTACTAATTCTGTCAGTTAGAGACTAGAACATCATCACTCACACAAGTTTCCAAATGCAGGAAACTTCTCAGATGACTGTGTACCTTACATACATGCCATTACTTTTCACAAATGTATGTAAAAAATGTTTTCTTTTTAAATGTTCAATAAATTTGAATGCTTAAAGGCCAAATGTTGCACTTCTTGTTCAAGTCTGCCCCTGGGAAACTCTGTTAGTTAAAAAGCCTTCCAGGAATAGGTTTAGATTAAAGCCAGTCAAGCCACGCATTAGAAAAAATCAAGCTAGAATCTCCTTTCTTCTGTTTTCCTCCACCAGAAATTGCAGCACAGATCATATGTAAATCAGAGGAGTCTAAGATGAATGGGGCTGCTCAGTAAGTGTTATTCTATGCCCATATGTATGGCTGAAGGCAGCCACAGCTACCACCCACTGCTGCTCCTCTAAGGTAAAGACAAATGGTCTCAGCACATGATTTGTAAAAACCTTGTTCTGAAAGAAGTTATTTGAAAGTATTAAAGTCTAATCACTGGGTCATTCACCCAGTCAGTCAGAAGATTTATTATTCTTTGTGTAGAAGATTTATTATTCTTTGATCTGTGGATTATTATCAGTTTTGGTTTTTCCTCATCAATATTTAAGTTTTTCATAAATAGGAGAAATAGGACCTATTTTCCAAAAAAAGTACTGGAAGCCTGTGGATGCCCCCTCCCTGAAGATGTTCAAGGCCAGGTTGGATGGGGCTTTGAGAAGCTTGGTCTAATAGAAGATGTCCCTGTCCATGCAGGGGGGTTGGAACTAGATGATTTTTAAGGTCCCTTCCAACCCAAACCATCCTATGATTCTAAGATTCTGTTTATGTATTGCAATGAGCAAGCTGCAGTTCTAACACAGCATCAGACTTGTGGAGGAATAGGACAAAAATAATGGTCTTACAGAATATAATAATTCCATTCATTTGACAGCTAATGAAGAATTTAAGGTTTGTGCACATGCAATGAACAAAGAGAAGCTATGAAGTACATACTGCAGAAGACTGCAGACAAATTTCTGATGTGTTGCACAGCTTCTGATAACTGTCATTCCTGCAACACAACAGAAACATGTCAGTTATAAAAGACTCTTTATGTTTTATTCATACAAAATAACTCAGTGCATAGGGCCTAGCATCAGAAAATACATAGCCAGGAAAGTATCTGTGACAAATTATATTCAAGTATTAAATGTGTCTAAAAATATTTACCATGGAATACTATTCAGATCAGCAATTCTGAAATACAGAGAATACTTCACACTGAACTGTTTTAAAAATCCAAACAGACCAAATTAATACAGTGGCCTTTTTAAACATAAATATTATTTTTTTTATTCAGTGCAGCCGCTCCTCAAAGCAGCAATAAGATATAGGATAAAAAAAAAACAAAACCAAACAACTGACTGGACAGATAACGTCTGTGTCTTATTCTTGCCTGGAGTATGGTTGCCTCAGATTATATGCACCAAAGTTGGAAAAGCCATGCAGAATTCCCTCTTTTTAATGCTGTGGTTGATTGTTTTTGTTTTTTTTTTTCCTTTTGGCCTGAGTGTGATTTTAGCTACATTTCTATTATGGGACAAGTTACTGTTGCAAGCACCACATTGCTCAGCCTAGTGCACCTTGGGGCTAGGGTGACTCGTAAAAAATCAGGACTGTTTTCATGAATCAAGGGCAAAGTCACTAAAATTTACTATTGATCTTATTTTTGTCAGATTAACTTTCATATCTTTTCTGAAGTTTCTCAGTAAGAAAACTGTGCTACAGGGAAGCATCAGTTTCTTTTGGGTGTCCTCATGTGCTAGCAGAAAAACCATGATCTTTACAATATGGTGGGATAATAATTCCCTGGGCTATTTAAGGTCGAGGAGGAACACAGTCCATGCAGACAGCTGTTAATAGTTCTGCAAAGCCTGCTTTTCCTTATACATAAAACCCTCAGTGATGTTACCACGAAACTAAAGTCATTACAGGTTTCTTTGCTTGAAGTGGAGATAGCTTGGAGATAAAAATGAGTTCTGTATCTAGCTCAGCATTCATATAACATGCTACCATTTTTAGTCTGGTAGGATAAAATGCACGAGGTTTGAGCAATCACCCTTTCTCTCCATGTTCCAAGGTCTGATAACTTTGAAGGTGTCAGCCAGTTTCAGAATATTTTGAGAGATAACAACATTTATACAAAAAAATAGATACCCAGGCAGAGAAGACACTACGGATTGAACATTTAGGAGTTACACCTAATACCTTTCTTTCCAGCCAGCAAATTTCTACAAACTTCCACTTCTGAATGTGGCAGCCTGCAGGTTTTTGCCAAAATGCTCCACAGGAGAAAATGCTAGGTATATGCAGTCGTAATAGAAAATATTCTCATAATTCAGGTAAATAGTCAGCCAATTGAGAAGCAAATCCAAAGGAAATCAGGCTTCATTATCTTCAATTTTCACTGAACTAGTACCTTATGTTTCTGAAGGATGAAATAAATGTGGGCAGCCAAGCTTCTTCAGATAACCAATGTTAGCAGATCATTATTCATCATGGAGGGAAAATTACAAGTAAATGTAATTCTTTGCTTGTACTTTTAAGGTCTACATCTTTTGCAGGTGCTCACAGGACCTGGGAGGCTGCACACTGGCAAAACTGGCTGCTATGGGGATTGCTAACTCCATCCCTTTCAAGGACCTTACTCCCTTATGTTCCAGCTGCAACACTCAACTTGAAACCACATTCATCGCTTGGATTTTTTACTGATGTACTACCAGAAGTACAAACTGCACCTGTGTAGTGATCTAGGAGAACTAAGAGCTCATATTACTTGCAGCTGTCCCACAACTCAGTCCAAAGCTGACGAGTTCAGCATCTCTCTTTATGCCATCTGCTTCCATTTCATACCCCTCCTACTAGCGCTAGTATTGCATGCTGCCCCTCTGCCATGCATTTCTGGACTGATTCATTTCTGTGTCCGTGTTTAAGCATGAAATCCTCACCTAGACATAATCTGTTCAGATCATGAACAAGCAATACTGGAGGTTGTGCAATATATACTTCCTTACTGCAAAATACCCTTTTCACAATCACAAGAACACTGTCTTGAGAAGCCCAAGCTCAGTGGCCCATTTCAGCAAAACTTTTAAGCATCTCATCACATATCAAAGCACTTCTAACATGCTTCTAATGAGAAAATCTTCTCCACAGATTTTTTCATGCTTTTCAAGGCTGCACAGTAGGTGTGACTCTTTTTATTAGTGTTTATTCTCAGTTTTCATTGTATAAGTTGTACTTAAGTTAACCCTGAGGTTTTATGGAGAAGCTTGAGGTCACTAATCAGTGAGCCAGATCCCCCCAGTGTTTCAGTTCTTCTTTCTCAAACAGTATCTTTAACACCTACTTTCTAAGTGAAAACAGCATAAAGCAAACAGATACCCAGATTTATGTTCCCTTCCATCATGACAGCTTTAAAGAAAAAACCCTCAAACCCTTATGTTTGTGTCAGAAGCTACAGAGGAAAGACTATGGCAAGTAGTGAGTGTTCTTCAGTAAGAAACTTCTCTACTGATTACATATAGCAGAGAACTATCTCTAAAGCCCACGTTGCTTTCCACTGCTGCTTCAGTCATGTGAAGGGAAACACTGGGGTAACCTTGTAACATTCTTATCTGTGTGGGGCCTTGTGTGGAGCCTGTGTGGAGTTTGAGGGCTGGAAGTACTGGATAAAGCTGCTGCAGTCCAAGGTGCAAAATTCTGATTTGATCAAAGCCTTCACAATAACCACAATGTGCTAGGAATATTTCTCTTGAATAAACTTGTACTGAAATAATTTGTCAGACTGAATAATTTTGAGTAGCCAGAACTCAGAATGATTCTGTAAAGCTGTTCCAAAAACCATTTTTTCTAGATGTTTGCTGGCACGTTCCATGTTGTGTGATAATTTAGGTCAATGTGCTTGCCTGCCAAAATTACCTAAAACAATATAAAAGGCAAAGACTTGGTGTTCTCGCTTTCTGTTTGGAAGGCTGAAAGCTAAGACTGCTTTTCTGTTGTGCTTTGTGCTCCATGGATCAATACAAAGTCGTGCAATAACCAAAAGCCAAGATCCAGTGAAACTAATTGCCAGGTCTAAGCCTGATAAATTCTCATAATTTAGCACTTTCTGATGCTCTAAAGCAAGATACAAACTCCACATAGATCCTGAGCGTTCCCAGAATCTGTTTGAGGTATCTTATACACACGGTTTTATTGCTAGGAACTCACAAAGTTATGTGGTCAGTCTTCCTGCAGAGAGCTTTCCACAGGCACCTCAGAAACCTGGAATCATGATTGCCCAAAGACTCAGCTGAAGCTCTGCCAGATGGACAAGAGATGTGCCAGTTTTTGCCAATAATATCAGGAACTTGATCATTCCTGGCTAGAGAAGTAGAGTCAAGCCACCAGTGAGCAGCATGCAACTCTTCTTTTCTTGAACTGGGTAATGAGGGTGAAGGATAACTGCTAGTCAGGATCTCTTAAGCCCCCAGAAAACACAGAGAAGTTCCAAGGAGAATGGAAATTAGTGTATTGGCATGGGCCCAGGCAAAGATACATGTAGAGCTCTTTTCTCTGAGCACATGTTTGGGCAGAGAGAGGTTATTTTCTTTGCTGAGCACTTCCTGGACTCCTGGACCTGCAGCTGGGTGCCTGGCACGCTGCTGGGTAGGGCTGTAGTACAGGTGGCCTCTGGGTGGCTGTTGGGTGCAGTCTGCTCCCAGCCTGGCACCCTGCCCCAGCCTCGTCATCACCCCAAGTTGTCATAAGCACATCACTTCCTTATCCTCTTCCTTGGGCCCTCTCCCTACGCTTGCCCTTGAATTTAGATACATGGTGTGAATCACAAGGTTTCCCTTGCGAAATCATCCTGATACTTTCCCGCAGCTGGGACGAGGCTATAACCAGGCAGAGAGCTCCTCTCTGATCATTCCTCCCCTATCCCGCCCTGTGTCCCCTCAGTGCAACTCTTGTCCCATTGCTGCCCCTACATCCCCACATAGCAGTGGTCACCTGTGTTGCTGTAAACACTGGTAGTTGTTTTCATGGACCAGAGGCAGGCACATGAAGAGGAGCAACAATCACAAGATATTCAAGCGATTTGCCAGATCAAAATGAAGTGCATTGGGAGTGGAGATCCTTTCACTGCCCATCCCCTGAATAAACATCATCTGTACAAGCAACCTTGTATGATGTGACACGAGTTATTAAATTGAATTGCAATGGTCTTGTGTCTCGTTTCCTACACTTTTTTTTGCTGACCTGCCGTGTTTTTCCTTGCGCAAGCATCTCGTGGAGCGGAGTCTGGTGAGTTACTTCCACTCGAGCTATCTAACAAGGAACAGAAAATACCCATGGTGGCTGCGAAAGTACCACGAAGTAAACTCGGAAAGAAAAATCCCCGAAGTTGTGTGGAGGAGGGGGAGCACACAGCTGCCGCCAGCGCAGAGAACCGGAGCCGACAGAGACACTCCGGCCCTTTACCTGCGGAGAGGGGCTGCGCCATCTCCTGATTTCCCCTTCCCTTACCCTTGTTTCTACCCCCACCCCTGAGACCCGGGAGCACCGCCTGACATTCAGAATTGCGGTTTCTGCCGAACCTTCCGCCGGCCAGGAGGGCGGGTGCGGCCCAGCCGGGCAGCATCAGCCAGCGTAACACCCAGCAGACAGGGGAACGCCGAGCCACCCCCCCACGCCGGTGGCCGCTGCAACCTCCTGCACCCCGGCCCCTACGGGGAACCGCGTCCAACCCCTCCGGCTGCCGGCAGCGGCAGAACTGGACGGGACAGGACCGACGCGGCACCGCCCCTCACCGCCCCTCGCCTGCGCACGCCCCGAATCCGGGGCTTAGCGCCGGGGCAGCTGCGTCGTACCTCGAGCCGCCGATCCTGCTGNGCCGTTTGGGAGCGGGACGCCGGGCGGGGGGGCCGCAGGGCCGGTTTGGGGGCTTCAGCGCGGCCTGGGAATGCCCGCGGCGGGGCCTCGCTTACCCCGGGGAGAGACCCCCGCCCGTAAGGCGGGCGAGTGCATGGGCTCACCCGGGGCTGTACGTCCGGGGCCGAGCTCGCCGGGCCTCGGTCCGTGCCTCCGGCTGGAAACTTGGCCATGTTGGCCAGAGCAGCTGCCGCTCTGGCTTGGTGGGCGAGAAAATCGGTGAATGTCGGAGAGGTTTTTGGTTCCTGTATTCAGCTCCAGCCTGACCGATCAGGATGCGTCCGAGAGGTCCTGAAGGGGAGCTCTGTACGGGCATACTCGGGCTGAGCAAGTTTGTGGCTGCTAAGTCATTGCCTTACCCTGCTGCATTCTCTGTGTTGGAGGAGCTGGTGATGTTGGTTATTAAGATGCAGCTGGCAGGGCAAAAGATGGTTGTGATTCAACATCTTTTTGCTGTTTTCAAGAAGAAGGAGGTTTGTGGCCTCAGATTTATATATTTGCACAGACTGCAAATTTGGTAAGGATGCCACCCTGACTCCTTAAAGAAGCATAACACTCTAGTTTGTAAAGTTTCACTGAGTTTATAACCAAGATGTTTTTTTCCCTGAGTCTTGTAACTCAGGATGTGATAGTTCTGTAAGCCTCAGACGTTGTTTGGGTTTGTCTGTGTACTATCTTGCTGCAGTGCCACAGCAAGCTGCCAGGTACAGTATTGTACACAACCCCCTTATCACAACATATTTTGAACTCACCAAATGTAACAGGCTGTGAATTCAAGAAAACTCCAGATAAGGCCATGGAGGCTGAATTGTACACCAGTTATGAGAGAGAGACTGGGAAAAAAAACACAGCTGCTGGGAAGTAGATATTGTGACTTTGGTGACATAGAGGCTATCATGTTTGAAGATGATATATCCTCAGAACTACTGCTGCTCAGCACATAAGTGCTGTGTAAAAGAAAAAAGTTCTTGAGTTTTGATCAGGTGGGTTCAGTGCTTGGTTAGAGGGGAGAAGCCTGTTGGAGGAACACATTTCCCTTGAAGGTGCTTGTCTGTTTTCTCAGTTTTTATCTGAGACCTGCCTCTCCAGAGTCTCTGACAACACTGTTAAAGTCTAACTACTGAAACTCTGGCACATTTGGCATTGGAGGGCACATCTGTATAAATATTTTAATTCAAGTAAAGGATGTGCTCTTGAAATTGGTTCCCAGTCTTCCTTGCTTACTGTGCTTTGGTTCACGTCACGGTGTGATCTGGAAGTGCATGAATCCTCTTCCTTTTGGAAGACAGTAAAACTTGAAAGTGTACTTCAGTATTGAGTGGGTGTTGTCAGTCTAGACAAGAGCGAGTAGGAAGTAAACGCAGAAAAACATGTAGCATGGATGTTGGATCCTCAGTAATTGGATCCTGTTTAATTCTGTGGAGCTGCTGCTTGCTCTGTGTTTAATTGTTAATGCAGACATAGCCTGAGTCTGCCATTTAGTTGAGCAGATGTGTTGGATACAGTTGTGCCAACAGCACCAGTGACTGAGCCCTAAGCTTTTGGACCTGTAACTGTGAATCTGTTGCCTAAGACTCAAGTTTCATAGCTTATTTAGGTCAGCTGCAGGGAGAACAGTAAGCAGAAGGCCCATGTGGAATAATCGTCAGCAGCTTTTTCATAAAATTTGCTTAGATAGGTCAGCAGTTTTAATTTTCAGTTTTACAGTTTCCAGTATTGAAGGTCTTCCAAACTTAGAATATTTTAAAAGTGCTGTAGCAGTGCAAGCATAAAGTTTGCTTTCTTGTAAGGTTTTAGTGAATTGAATGAATAAATAAATGCTGCATATTTGCTGGAACAGTAACTGGGACTATTTGGCATTTGTTGAATTACTTTTCCTTTCCCATATTCACCTAGCTTTTGTGGCAATACAGTGAATTAATGTTGTGCTCCTCTTACCATCACAGTATTTGAGATCTTTCTGTTCTGCCTTAAGTACTTGGTTTAAAATTTCCTGACTTTATTTGCTGTCTTGATCTTCCTCTTAGGGCTTCCTTTCTCAGGGAACCAGCAGGATAAGTACTTCCAGCCACTTTAAAAATTCCACTTGGAATGGAGAACATGAAGTTTTGCATATTTTTTTTTAAATCATTCTGTTCTGGTCAAATGGGTGCCTGGTGTCTCAGTGTGTTAACTAACCTAATTGGGTTGTGGAGATAAATGGGACAACTGATTGTCACAGCTGTACAGATTTATTTTTTAACTTCGAGTTCCCTTTCCACCTGTTGAAAATTAGGAAAGTTTCCACTTGCATCACTTCATTAGAGTCTTTAGTTTCAAGTGTTCTGTGTTTAAGGGTAGTTTCAGTGTCACCACTGACAAACTGCAATAATGAGAAAATGCAAAAATTTGCTTCCATAGCAAAAATGTTTGTGCTTTTTTTTCTTTTAATTAGCAAACCTTTATAAATGCTGTATATTGTCAGCAGCTATGTTAAAGTAATTTCCAGTTTTTCCTTGACTTGGTTGTGAATCAGTCCTCTTTCCATTTAAAGGGAATCATCAGTATAAATACCTGTAGGTCTGTATCTAGCTTGGAAAATGGTAACTCTGTTCTCAGAACAAGTCCAACCTAAAAAGCTTATTAGAATTGGGTCTGTAGAATCCACTGAAAATTTCAAACTTGCTTTGTAGAACCCAGTTTGGATTTCTTTTTGCACAGAGATAAATGTATTGTTAGAAAGTATGTGCAATAACAATCCTTTGAAAAGCACTGCTGGGCTGTTGCAACCTTTTGCCAGCAATTGTACTGTTCTAACTTAGAAGCCTCTCATCTGTCTCTTTTCAACTTGTGTGCACTGGAGGATCCAAAAAAAAGCCCCCAGATACTTGCAGCTTGGGACTGACATCAGTGTAATAGGGCCTTAGCACTTTGCAGGTCTTAAGGTATCTGAGCAGAGGGCAACAGGAGTCTTGTCTGAGTAATGGCCATAGACTTACAGTTGCCTGATACAAAGGAATAAATGCAAGCTATATTAGACTTTTCTCCCTGAAAACTTTCTTCTTTTATTTTAGACATGGGAAAATCACTTTCTCACCTGCCTATGCATACCTCCAAGGAAGATGGCTATGATGGAGGCACTGTGTCTGATAATATGAGGAATGGGCTGATTCACTCAGAGTCACACAACGAAGACAACAGATGTGGAGATGTATCACAGTTTCCCTATGTGGAATTTACAGGAAGAGACAGTGTCACCTGCCCGACTTGCCAGGGAACAGGAAGAATTCCACGAGGTAAGTTTGTTTTTATCCAATACATGTACAACACAACTGTGTGCAATTGTAACTACAGTAATCTACTCTCCTATTCAAGATGAAGTTTTTTCTTTAATGATTTTTTTTTTTTTTTTAAACTAAGCATTTTCTTATGGTTACAGTGAGTGAAAGAAACAAATTAAGTCATCTGTGGCTGTTACCTGTGGGTCTTCTCTTATCTATGCAATGCCAGCTTTGCTTGCTTCCTAGCTTTAAAGTCACACATAACCCTAGCTCTTCTGAGTTAAATTTGCAGACCTTTATTTTTGTAACATTATATTGCATCTTTTGTAACTGCTTATTTTAAACTACTTGAATCATTAAATAACTGTCCAAATCACTGCAAATACAGAGTGAAAAGTAGATCTGTGCTACAGCACCTTTTCCCTGATCATTTGCAGTTTCTTGCCCTCACTGCTGCTAGCACCCCTGGACTGCTTTCTCCCCTCCTTTTGTCCCATCTGTCCCTGCTAGGCAAAGGATCCCAGCTGGGAGATGAAAATAGTTATAATCTGAGGCTGTGCACTGAAGGAGTTGGCTGCACAGCCAGAGTCTCCTTGTCTGTTTTGTTTGCTTGCTGACCTCATAATTTGCTTTTCCTTTTAGTAAAACATTCTGCTTTATTACATTTCTCTCCTATACAATGAGCCACCTGAAGAGCTATTTAGTCACCTCTGAAAGAAGAGTGCAGGATATCTGAAATGGGGAAAAAGGAGAGAGTTGCCAATGCAGTGTACCAGGGCACAGCCTTCTGCTTCAGCTGTGAGATCTTCCTTTTGATGGGGTGGGGAGGAACTAAGTTTGGGACTCTTTTTATGTTTGGGACTCCTTTGCTTTTGCTGGAAATCCTGTTCAAAGTAGGTTATTGAGTGTAAAAGCTCTCTAAACTGATTTTGACCAGAATCGACTGATAACTGTGCCCTGTTGTCCTTGAACATGTGCTTTAGACAGATTAAGTTCTGGCAAAGATCACAAGTACTTCTATCTTACCAGTGAATAAGTGGCAGGGGGCAGAGGATATTTAAATGGTTGCAAATATCATTAAAAAATTGTATTTTAGCTGTTAAATATTATACCATGATTATACAATATTGTTTTGAGTACCTCTGAATTCAGCAGATTTGAAATGTGGAAAAGCTATGAAACTAAAAATTATCCTAACTGAAAGACCTTGGAGAAGGAATTTTGTTCTGTTAGCTTGATAACTTGAAATACTTGGTATTACCAATAGCAAGTTTTACTCTAAGCAGTGCTTGGCAAAATGCAGCTAATATCAGGAGTCCTGTGTTCAAAAGCTTATTTCTTTGACTGTAGGATACAGTAGGATATGTTTGTTATTTTAATAAGAGTTTTTTAGCAACTATTAAAAATGCATGTTGTCCATATATTCCGATGAAGTGACATGATTAAAGCTATAACTTTAAAATAATTATTACAACAGATAATACTGTCAACTGTCTTTTTAGTCGTTCCTCAGTATGTTAGGGAAAAAAAAAACATGTTTGGATGTTTTCTGAAGGGAGAGAGAAAACATTAAGTGTTCACGGAATGACTATGACTAGTAGGAAAGACTGTAGCATGAGTTAAAAGGGCTGAACTGTATAATTGTATTGTTACTTGTCCAGCTTTAGCTGTTTGTTATAATAAATAGCACAGTCCTACTTTTATACTTTTGGTCAAAGGTTGTGAAGAAGCTTCGTTATGGTTGAAATGAAACTATGTTATTGATTGGTAGAGGTTTTCTAGGAGGGTGATATTACTGACTACTACCTGCTTAGTTAGCATGATTTACTCAGTGATTCAGCATGGAGTCACTTCTATGTGGTTGATTTAAGTGATAATGCTGGTTAAGCTCTTCATTGGGATAAAAAAATGCAAATCTGACTTGGCCTTGAGGCCTTTCTGTTCTCATATGGATGAACTGAAATTCCATTTTCTTGTGTAGCAAAAAGCAAAAGCTGTACAAGCAGATGTAGTCCATCTATTTGCAACAATTCATCTGTGCTTCTGTTTTTGCATTTCTACTGGTAAGATAGAAATGCTGTCTGGTGAAGTAACTTGTTGCTTGGCAGAATTCCAGTAGATACATTTTTTTTAACTTCCAGGGTACTGCAGCTCAGTCCCGTAACAACTGGTTGTACAGACCAGTGATTTCCAGAATATAGTGTATGTATAGCTTGTGTTGTCAAAGCCACCCAAGTTGATAGATGTATTTTTTTTAATTTTTTTTTTTTAAAACCTGATTGCTGCTTTTCAGAAGGGTACATGTGTGTCAAGTGCCTTCTAGATCAGCTCTTACTGCCCAGGCTTCTGAATGTTTTGCCTATGACTTCATATGATCTGGAATAGTTGTCATGTAGCTCTGTTTTTGTGGGGAAATGATGCTAGAGGCATACATCCTCCTCTGTATGTAAGCAGCACGAAATTTGTTACTGTTAAGGTTTTTGTGGGATTGGTGTTTTCTCCTCTTCGTGTTGTGTAAGCCATGCTCTTTTTCAGGAAATGACATAAGATGCAGTAGTATTCTACTTGGGTTGGTCTCTGGAATTTAAATGCTTATCTTTAGTGTTTATTCTTTGGTGCCCTTAAGTTATAACCAGTAGCACTTACTCTTTGTTTGTTTAAATTCTAAATGGGTGTTTTTGTTTCCAGGGCAGGAAAATCAGCTGGTAGCATTAATTCCATACAGCGATCAGAGACTGAGGCCAAGGAGAACGTAAGTTAGTAGTTGTGATAGATGAATCTGCAGTTAATTCTTTCCTTCTAGTTAAAATTCAGCAATTTAAAGGAGAGAGTGTTAAGAAGAATCAAGCAAAAATCACTGGAATGTTCTCTTGCATTCAGTATTGAAAGAATCTTGTTTGTGAGCTGTATCAGCAGTAATCTCTAACTCTTGGAGAGTTACTTATTAACAGGTGTGCGTGTTCTATCCCAGTCTGTCTTACAAAGCTAATAGAGTGGGATCTCTTCATATAGGTATCTGAATGTCTGCAGTGTTTATCAATCTCTGTAACATCTTTATTAATCTAAGCAGGTGCATTTTCAGTGTCAAAGTCTGATATGATAACTTCTTTGGGACACAACTATGTAGTAAGTCACCGAGAAGTTTGTAAAGCTCTGAGCAGCTAGCAAAATGAACAAATTCATCGTTCTGATACAGCATTTTTTTTCTTCCTAAGGGTTTAATTACAGTGCTTATAGCTTCTTTTCTGATACTTTGTTTTGTTTTCCTTAATGGGTAGATGTTTCTGTACTTAACAGAAATTAATTTTTGTGTGACATAATAGTAGTAAAAATTGAGAACATATTACTTTAGTGTTCTTATCTTGAGAAAGTTGGAGCTGTAGTAGAGCCTTTTATTTGTGTATTTTTTATTGTCACACACACAAGCACTCCTTTTATATTGGATTAATTGTTAATTTCCTGTTCCTTAGCAGGAGTCTAACACTTTCCCTGAAAGTCTTTTATGACAAAGAATCTGGTGTAAGGCTTAGAGGAGCTTTATTTTTTCCAGTGTGTGAGTCTTACACACAGGACAAAAAAAGAATTTTTAAGAGGAAGTGGTTATGTTTCAGAGCACATAAAAATTAACCTCCTCTGTTTTCCTTTTGAAACTCAGCTGTATATACAAGAGCAACATATCCCAGACCTAGAAGTGCAGCATAGTTGTTTTTTTACTTTTTGGAAGCTAATGGGAGCTAGAAAGAAACTGAACTAGTTGCATTGACTAGTCATGCTCCTTATCACTTTAAAGAAAATAACATGCCACTATTGTTGAATGTGCTTTTCACTCTGAAATGTGCTCTTTTTTTTTTTTTTCCCAGAAAACTCTACGTGACTGCTTCTGTAAGTGTATGTTTACTACTCTCTGGGCTGGCTGTGTTCTTCTTGTTTCCTCGCTCAATCAACGTTGAATACATTGGTGTCAAGTCTGTGTATGTCAACTATGAACAGGATAAACGTATAATATACCTAAATATTACGGTAAGTTTATCTGTTTGGATGTTTGTAATAGATAAATGTAACTAGAGATACACCTGTGATACACCTGTGACAGTTTATACACATAGAAATTGTGCCCTACCTGATAAGCCTTTGTTAGAGCCATAAGGAATGCAAGAAGATAAAATGACCAGTTGGAAAAATGTAGCAGGACCTCCTGTGGCTGGTTCCTGTAGCTATAGCTGGTAGAGGTGTAGATGCAAGCTACCACTTGGTCTTCTATTTTCACAGGACAGTGACTTGAGAGTTCTCTGCAATATTTTTGAAATATGAGTGAAACATAATCTGTGTTTGTAGGAATGTTATTAAATATTGCCCTGGTATTAGGCATCTGACAGAATTAGTTTTGAGGAAAAATGTCTTATTCACCTTAAACCTTAAAGGATTTATTTCCACATGCTTCTTGACTTCTTTGCAATGCAGCCAGTGTAGGATTGCCTAAAGGCATTTGGTGGAGTTCCTTATTTTAAATAAAATGGCCATGGAAGAAAAGGGTCCTGTGATAGTCAAATTTCTTGGAAGGAATAATTGAACATAGGAAGTTGTGCTGCTCAATATATTCACAAAAAAAACCCCAAACCAAAAAACTGAGAGAGGTTCACAATCTGGCACTCCTATGGTTCCCTATCTGCCCCCACCCCCCTATGGCACACAGTCTGGCACCCCATTGGCTCACTATCTGGCAACCCCCCTCACGGCTCACAATCTGGCACCTGTCTAGCTCACTATTTGGCATGCCCATGGCTCAATGTGTGGCAGCACCTGGCATGGCTCACTCTCTGGCACCCCCCTGCTATGGCTCACAATCTGGCACCCCCATGGCTCAGATTCACTGCCTGGCAGATATCTTACCTAGAAGTATTTTATACTAATGCATTGACTGTGTAGGTTTCTGAACAACATGGACTGAATAAGGGAAGCCAAGAAAAATCAACATAATAAAATACTATTCACTAAGGCTCTACCCTCTTTATGCTTTTTTTTTCCTCCTCTGAATGAAATTACTGAAAATACTGTGCTTGGCAAAAGAATTAGTGCCAGAAAAGGCTTGTTCAGCAGTAATGCTTCTACCTCAGGGACCATAGGAAGGAAAAAAATATAAACCCAAAACGTGACATCTACCTGGTGCCTAGGCATGCTTTGTAGACAAGAAGGGATACAGAGTCAGGGTGAAATATGGTTTTGGGAAGAGGACCAGTGCCTTTAGCCCAGCAGTAACCAGGGAGAACAAGTAGTTCTGAGTGGCACATTTCTCCCAGGGAATGGATCCTCATCCCAGCTGCTGGCAGCAGGGAAGGCCGGAAGAGAATGGGTTATATCAGACTGTAACACACCTTCACCACAGGCAAAGCAACCTCTGCATAAGCAAGAAAGATGTTCTTTATCTTCAGGAGGACCTGAGAATAGTGGTTGCATGAGGCTAGTGGTTTTCCTGGGTTGCCAGGCACTCTGCAAACTGAAGAGGAGGAGTGTAATTTTTGTAACACAAAGACTGATTATATTCAAGGCAGACAAAACACACTGAAGCTTTTCCTTGTAGGTTGTCTTTCCTAGGGGTAATGGGAGGGCATGTGCCATCCCAGTGGTGATGAGACCAGTGACAAGTGGTATCCCCCAGGGCTCAGTGCTGGGGCCACTCCTGCTTAACATCTTTATTAATGATCTTGATGAGGGGATCGAATGCACACTCAGTAAATTTGCAGATGACACCAAGTTGGGAGGGAGTGTTGATCTGCTGGGTGGTGGAAAGGAGCTGGACAGTCTGGGTCATTGGGCTGAGACCAACTGTATGAAATTCAATAAGGCCAAGTGTCAGGTCCTGCATTTTGGTCACAAAATGGCGAGACCTTTGGTCTCAAAAAGGGGAGACCTTAGCACTCTTTACCAATACTTGAAAGGAGGTTGTAGTGAGAGTGGGGTTGGTCTCTTCTCACTGGTGACAGATGACAGGACAAGGGGAAATGGCCTCAAGTTGCATCAGGGGACATTTAGGTTGGATATCAGGAGAAACTTCTTTATAGACAGGGTTTTTAAGCACTACAACAGGTTCCCCAGGAAGGTGGTTGAGTCTCCATCCCTGAATATGTTTAAAAATTGTCTGGATGTGGTGCTTGGGAACATAGGTTAGTGGTGGGTCATCAGAAATGGGGTAATAGGGTTAGGATGAGGTTGGGCTCAATGATCTTGAAGGTCTTCTCCAGCCTGAGGAATTCTATGATTCTAAGTGATGATTCTTTACCCCTTTCTCCTCCTGCCCTAGAAGACAGGGAAATACAGTCGTGTAACTTCATGTATTCCTCTCTTACACACAAATTTCAAAATATGTGCTTATCAAAGTATGCAGAATGGATCACTGTTAGTGTTTTGAGTTTTAGTTTATATTGTGGTTTGTTTTTTTTTTCAGAACACACTAAACATAACAAACAACAACTATTATTCTGTTCAAGTGGCAAATATCACAGCCCAAGTTCAGTTTTCAAAAACAGTTATTGGCAAAGCACGGCTAAACAACATCACCAACATCAGTCCTCTGGATATGAAACAGGTAAATAGACTTTCAAAGTTGGAGGATACATGTTAATGTTCATATAAAAACCTACTCATTTGTGGTTCCATTGCTTTTTTCCTTTTTCAGATTGACTATATGGTGCCCACAGTTATACAGGATGAAATGAGCTACATGTTGTAAGTGTACTCTCCTCTAAATATCACATGGGTCTTACTAAAAACTATAATGGTGCTAAAACAGATTTTCAAAGTCAGCAGAAATGTATTTTCAGAGATGATCTGGCATTTTCAATTTTTTTGAGTTTAACAGTATTGAAAATTAATTACACAATGGTTGTTTCAATAGTTTCATATAATGGTTTGCTGTACCTGGCTCTCAGTACTTTGAGTGGTAACTATCTTGGTGTTTTAGACCATGGCATTAGCTAGGACTTGCTGCTTTATGGGTGCAAGTGCAGGTGTCTTCACCTAACAGGTTTTCCAGTAGCTTTCCCACAAATTTCTCTAGTGGTAGAGGGAACGTGTATTTAATTCTATATATTAAGGGCTAATTTGAATGTCTCTTCTTCAGATCATGTGTATGCAATGGTAAGGTAAAAGCTGTGGCCTGAACTGAATGTATTTCTGTTTCTTTTGCTAGATAGCTGCTGCCTTGGCTATAGTGTGGAACAGTGATGTGCTTGCTGCTGCAGCTCAGAGGTAGATTGTGTAGTCTTGGAGCAGAGGCAGAGAAATTGTCACGTGTCAGTGCCAGTAGTCTGTAATGTGAAGCTTCCCTCTTTCAGGACAGAAAGTGTTTGTGAACCTTACCAGAAAAGCAGACTTAACAGGTGGTTTGTGCACATGTGAAAATG
The DNA here is from genome assembly GCA_038090715.1 of Florisuga fusca. Taxonomy (NCBI): domain Eukaryota; kingdom Metazoa; phylum Chordata; class Aves; order Apodiformes; family Trochilidae; genus Florisuga; species Florisuga fusca. Next base: position 23,712,350 of record JAAWXA010000002.1, read on the forward strand.
TTTGTTGCTTCAGCACAATGATGCTAAGTATGGGTTATAACTGGTAAAATGAGACAAATAACTATAGAAATTTAAGTTCTGATACATTAAGAATCTAGTACTTATGAATAGCACTTGCTAGCTTTGTTGTGATGTTTTTAAATGTACTAAGCAGAATTCAAGTCATACACAGAACTATTCATTTTCTTCATATTTTCTCTATTACACAGTTGGTATTAGTTGAATTCCTTGACCTGTTCACAGTCACTGTTGTTGATGAGTTTCTGATCTTTCACTGTATTTTGAGTCTTGCAAACCTGTGTTCACTGGGTGGAGCAACCCTAGAGACAGCAAGTGAGATCCTTAGCTTGAACACCCATCTAATGTAGCTTCAGCTGGCTTTACTGGGATTTTGCATTTGTTACTCTGTTTAGGTTTTTTCTCCACACACAAATATTTAACTTTTAGTGAAGGTGCAGGAATAGTTTTCATAATACTGGTTAACTGTAACAGGTAACTGTGGGTTGTAGCACTGGGGGGTGTACAGTGGATTGCATTTTGGTTTCTCCAGCTAGTCAACTTAGGTCTTGTGTTAGTCTTTACTAGCCAGTTGTTTGGATCCTGGAGAGCTGTGCCCTCTAAAATCAGATTAGATTGAATACAGGGGATCTTAGAGACCTGAAGTATCTGCATACAATTATCTTTATTCAGCAGGTCTGTACAATGAAATCAGCACCACACAGGCCATTTCCACACACTTATTTCAGAGAGCTGTCTCAATGTGGAGCTCACCTTCAATGTCATTTTGTGCTATGTGTTGTGTTTGGTGTTGGGTTGTTTTTTTTTTGGTGCTGCATTTGCATGTTATTACAGATAAAAGTCTAAAGCAGCTTTAAAGGCCAGACTGTTTTATTTGTATTTTGATATAATTTGGTTCACCAGTGCTCATTCATTGTTTAATATTTCATCATATGTTTGTTGATGCTGGGGAAAAGAGGACAAAGGCATATTGTGGGTAGCTGCTGTGCAATCTTATTGCATTGATCACATCTTTCATTTCAGAGCTGATAAATTTGTGACCAAGATGAATTAATTTTAGGAGAGGAGGGGAAAAAACGCACAGTTGCACGTGCTCTGTATAACTGGTATGTAGGAGCACGTCAGAAAATGTAAGTCTGAAAATAGTATCTCACAAGAGAACAATAACTGACTTCAGAATCACTGCAGATTGGTTAAAGGTTACTTTGCAAAATGCAGAAACAGGTGACTGCAAAGAAAATGGGACTTATCACGAGTTCTTGATACTTTTTGAACAAGAATAGCAAGCCTTCAAGACTACGTTTTCATTAACGTTGCTGCTTTTACATGGCATAAGATTGATCATTTCTTGTAAATTTTCCTTTCTGTATATTCATTCTGAAAGGTGGAGTGAACAGGCTTTCACAGGACACTTTTATGGGCCAGCATTACGTGTAAGCAAGCACACGTGAGTGTAGTTCATGTGCAAGCAATACTGTGCATGTAAAGGCAGACCTGGGTGAGCATACAGTTACTGGCAGCGTTTTTCAACAAGTGTTTTAGTTGCCATTGCTATCAACTCTATAGTATCTGTCTCCAAACAGAATTTCCAGTTGAATTTCCAGCCACAAATCTTGGTCTCTAGGTAATTACTTGTAAAAGCTTTTTTCAGATCTAACAACTATTTATCTTTTTTTTTTTTTTTTTTTTTTTTTTTTTTTGCAGTGACTTCTGTACTTTAGCATCCATCAAAGTGCATAACATAGTTGTGATGATGCAGTAAGTATGGATATTTTCTGTTTGTTGGAAACAACTTCAAAAGCTACATAATTCACTTTGAAGCATTACTTATACTTAGTTCTGGAGTCTGTGCATCATAGATAAAATGAAATCAACTTGCTTTCTAATATATCAGCTTCGTAGTTCTTGAAACTTACCTGTCTTCTGTCAGGTCTTGAAACCAAACTGTCTTTTGACAGGTTCTGGTGGTATAAAGACACTTGACTAGGCAGAATTGTTATTAGTGTATCTGCTTTGCAATTGGGCTGTAGCTGTGGAGCTGCTAAGGTCTCAAATACATTGAAATTAGTTTGTGTATTGGCCACTGTTCAAAAATTCCCCAAAATCTTCCATGATACTGAAGCAGTATCTTTTTTTTAGCATTATGTATATGTATAGGCTTTAGTATTCTACCAGAATCTGCTTTTCATGATTGGTTGCATAAATAGCTATGGTGGGGTCTTTAGGGGTGGGGGGAAGAAGATGTAGACCAGACATGGCTGTAAGTTCTTGGAAGAGAAAGACCAGCTATGGCTGTAGCTTCTTTAATAATTTGTTTTCTCCTCAGAAAGCAAGGTATAAATGAGTAAACCTCAGCTTAAAATGAGTAAACCTCATCTTCTTTAGGAAAAAAGTGTGCTCAGGGAACCAAATGTCTTTCATGGAGAAAATCTATATTGGTAAACTTGTATTGTTTTGAGCTTTATATAAACTTACTTTGTTCTTAATCTTTTCCCTTAAAAACCCCAGTAATGTCGAAACGCTGATCTTTAGAATATCTTACAAAACAAATCCATTTTCTGTTCTGTCTTTTTAAAGAGTGACAGTGACAACATCTTACTTTGGCCACTCGGAGCAAATATCCCAGGAGAGATACCAGTATGTGGACTGTGGAGGAAACACAACCTACCAGCTGGGCCAGTCAGAATATTTAAATGTACTTCAGCCTCCGCAGTAAAAGCAGCTGTTGGTTGGTGTGGAATGACTGCTGCTGATGCTTGTGGAGACCCTTTGAATAGGACTGGTGTTAGGTGAAGGGGGGAGGGTATGTGCATGAAAAACATAGCAAACATGGTGACCTGTTTGCTCTAGATGCAAGGAGGGAAACGGCGCAAAATGTATATAGATGCACTTGTTAAATGTTGTGTTTTCCCCTTCTGTTTGCTTTCTGTTACTGTAAGCACTTCTGTCAAGTTGTATGGTGGGAGGGAGAGGGGGAAATATCAGATTCTTGACCTGAATTGGGACCTTTCCTTACAGTGTGATACATCAACTTAGAGTAACTTTGTGTATGTCTGTGCTTAGGTGAAAAGTGTCACTAATAAGCATTTTAGAAAATACTCATAAAACTTAAGTTTATACTTCAGTTCTTGATATTTGACTGTTGAAACTGGCAGTATTACTACTTACATAACAAGATTACTTTGAGGTATCTGGGTGTGAAACTTAGATTAGTAACCCAATGGTGATAGTTCTTTACTCTGGAATTCTACTTTTAGTTTTCTAAACATGATCAGAGGAGACATGCAGTCTGTGAAAGCCAGGAAAGTTCTCTTGAATGACACTCTACTTGAATGTGCAATTTCTAAAATCTGGCATCTTTTCATAGTCCCTTCTGCTACTTCTGGGATGTTATAAGGAGAATGCATATTGTTAGTTTAAAATTGGATTAAAAAATAAACCAAAAAAGCAACCACCAGAATCATTACTGACAAGGAAAAATTCAAGGCTAGAAAATGAACGGGTAAAGACCTTGACAATGTCTTTCTAGCTTTTAATAAACTTTTGAGTACAGCTATTAAAAACAAGATTGAGGAGTTTGGAACCAGGTGGGAAACTGAGCATGGGTTTGGGCAGCTTGATGTAGATTTTCATCACTTTTATTGTTTTAATATATTGTGTATCTAAGCTATTTCTAAGTGTTAATATATTGAAGTGTGTATATTTAGTGCACAAGCTCAGAAGGCAATGCATTATTTCTCTGACTATCCACAGCACTCACAGTTCACATCAAAGTTAGGTAGGCAGAATAAAGCAGTTCCTTCTGTAAGAGTAAATGTTGATGTAATAATGAGACTGACTTATAACAAAACTACAAAATAGTTTTAGTACAGTAGTTTGCACAGTGAGAAATTTTGGGGTTATTATCAAACATGGTGTTTGTAAATTGTGGGCCCAAAGTTGCTCAACTTCTCAAAGCTGACTTTTCTAAGGGTTTGGTACAAAACTTTTTTATTAAATAGATCAGGATTGTTTTATTTCTGAATTAGATAAGATGCAGCTGGAAGAAGGTACTAATGAGACTGCCACATTGTAATGAGTAATTTTTCTTTTTTTGTTAAATAGATATTGCAAGTTTTTATGCTGCCCATCTCCTGGAAATAAGCTTTATAAAATGAATTAGCAATAAACATTATGGAAAAACACTGCTGAGTAACTTCTTGCAACTAACACTCTCTTATGCTCCAGTACTTAGTGAAAGTACATGTCTGTATTACTCTTTTCTTTATCAGCCTTTCTCAGGTGGACCTAATTGGGTGTGAGGGGGAAAGAATATTGATGATTTAAATTATTTAAAGAACAAAAAAAACCCCAAACAAAATATCCTCTCTTTGAATTGCTGTGAGGACTTATTCTGAATGTCTGAAAAATTTTAGCACCTGAACTGCCAGTTTCGTGTAATCATAAGAAAGAAGTCAGCTTTTGGCTTTGGAGAACTTCTGGAATTGGAATAGTAAGTTCTGATGACTTGTTACATTCTGAAAATTATTCTTGAATCTGGGCACTTAAAGGTAAACATTCTTTATTACAGCTTTTAATCATGAGGGAATTTGATCACAGTTGACTCTAGTTTTCCTAGAGTATAGAAGAGGCTCAGTCCTGGGGCTGATAAGCACATCTGGTAGTCTTAAAAGATACAGGTGATAACTGAAGACCAGAATAGCATGGAGCTGGCTAGAAGCAGAGGTAAAGTCTTCTGTTATCTTCTGTAGAAAGATTTTTGTTTATATTGGAAAGCAGGAAGAGAATTCTGGTTTAAATCATGTCAGATCTGAAGTCAACCAGCAAGTGAAATGGGTTTTTTCTTCTAGGCCTAAGTATTGACACCTAGTTGGTTATGGTTTATTGGGGTTTGTTGGGATTTTTCAAGTAGAAAAAAACAGCTGTAGGCAGGTAATTATGTGAATTTGAAACTTTTTTTTTTAAAGGTTAAATTGTAATCTGAAATAACTGTGAATAGCACAATGATAAAATTATTTGGTGACAGCAGTGAATGGTGCTTGAGCAAGCATGGCAGGGGGTGTTCATACTGCTCAAACTGACTCAGACAGTGTTGAGACTCAAACTGACCCTGGGAATGCAAAATGCATACTGGAATCCGTGGCTCTCCCATTGCATGAAATGGCTAACTTGGCTAACATAAAATTTAAAAACTAGTGGAATTATTCTTTCCATGTCTGTAGCAGAAGGTGAAAGATACAACTTATAATATCTGTCATCTGGCATATCTAATGGCTGTCAACTTTACCACCACCAATCTGCAGTAGATTCATTGAATGTAAGAGTCCTTGTCATAAAAAAATAATGGGTGGGGTAAAAATCCTATTGATGAATCCTCAAGTCAGTTATGGGAGAATCAAAGACTTGTTTCAAAGTTTGAATGCAAAGTTTGAATGAATGTGCTAGAATGTCCTTGCAAAGCTGTCACCATATTACTAACTAAACAAGGCAAGCGTTTGAATTTAACTAATAATTTTAATATAACAACAGATAAGCAGGTAAGTACCTGTCAGATTACTTAATCTTGACTTGATTTTGGTAGCTGAACTTGGAAACTTGCTAAAAGGATGCAAGGGAAGTCAGTATTAACTCGTGTAACTTTGTAAACGAGCTACGAGAGTAGATATAAGTGACAGACCTGTAACTATTTGGTATTTTTATCTTGATTTTAAAATAAAAAATACAAACCTTTCAGTTCACTGTAAATCAAAAAGTGCAATCAACAAGGTCATCTTGAAGAATTTTAGGGTTTTTTTCTGGTTTGTTTTTCCTATGACATAGTGTCTGAAGGACTTCTGAAGTGATTCAGATTTCACATGTAACTTCCCCACTATCTTCAAATACTATCAAATACACATATACTGGCACTCTAGTGTTGTAAATAAATTAATTTTATTTTTAGTATCATTTGTTTCATGTGAACTCCCTGTAGCATTTGCTGTACCAAAACCTGTTGCACTTTAAAATGGAAGCTCTGTTAGCTGTTTCTGAAACCAGAGGTCCAGGTGTTGCAGTGTAATGGCATAACTGAAAAGCAAAACTTAATGTATTATGTATGGCATAACTGTGAAATTTAAAAATTACAGCTGAAGGAAAATTAATATCAAATGCCTAAATGTGTAAAATTGTTGGCTATTTGGCCATTCTGACCTTGAGAACAAAAGGTTACATTTTTAATATGATTATTTAAAAGCAAATGAAAGTATTCAGGCCACCAGACTCAAAGATCTAACCGTCAACTATCCACTGGGAGAGAATTAAAGGGAAGTGCTCTTACTAAAAGATGTAGTACCTGACTAAATGCTCTGGAGTTCCTGGTGTGCGGAAACGTCTGTAGAAGCTAATTGGTAATTTGTTTACTCATGGTGATACTTAGGGATAGTCACTTAATCTTTTGTGAAGACAAGCATAACTATCTTTTTCCTGTGTGGTATATATAGCTGTGGAGTTCTTCATGCATTTCTGGTGTGTGCATGGCCTTGATATTAACATCATGCTGTCTGTATTTTGGAGCTGTGTGTTGACAGAGTAAAGTACATGCCTCAGTTGACTTTGCTCCAAATTGCCCTTGAAGTTCTGCAAGTGAATAAATTTTTTCATAGTAGTACATTGCAAACATGACTCTGGGCATTTCAGGGTGTGTTGTATGAAGCTGACCCTTTAAGCACTGAGCCTCTTAACTGCTTGGATTCTACTGTTAAGGTCTTTAACCATCTGAATAAAGTGTTGTACCCTCGGGAAGGATAGTGCTTGGAGTAGTATGAGAAAGATTTCTAGGTTCACAAAATGTCAAAGAAAAAATGTTATTTCTTATTCGGCAGTCAAAGCTTCCCTTTTTTTCTTTTTATTTTATGGTGGTGAAGGGATGGCTAGTTATGATTTTGCGTTTCTTCCCACTCCCCAGATCTATAGTGGGACATCTAACTGTTCACAGGCAGCATCTTTAGATATCAGTCCCGGATTGTTTCAGGGTCAGGCAAGTATGTGAAACTTAGCACCAGACTGGGCTTTGAGACTTAAGAGCTAAATCAGCCTACCAGTAATACCTCTGTGAACTAATTTTTTCTATTTGCCTATCTAACAAAATGCCACAACATTAGCAGTGCTTCCAGGCTTACTATTACTTCTGAAAGGGAAGGATAAGTAATATAAGTGCAACCAATGTCCTTCAATAATGCACAGCTGCAACCAGCAAAATGTTTGTTAATGTTTGCCTGATCATGCCAAAAAATCTAGATTGTTGGGGTTTTTTGGCTTCAGGAGAGGAGGAATAAAACCCGAGCCAAAGCCCAATCAAAAGGCTGAAAAAAAAAAATCGTCTATGGCAAAAACATCGCATTTGTCTATTTGAGAAGTCACCTTCCTGTTTTACCCTTAGCTGGAGAATTCTGGTTGCTGCTAGAGGGGTAGTTTGTTCTGCTGCCCTACAGCTTTTGTCACATAAGCCTGGTTTATACAGCCTGCTAGGCAGGCCTTTCAGACACAACAGTTGCTGCAAGAAATCTGTACAATTAAAGTTAGTGCTGGGGTGGCAGTAATGTACTCATGCTTCTGCTCTCCTCTTCCAGTAGCCATCATAAGGGCCTTATGACCTGGATGCATACGTCTTTTGGGTGCTGAAACTGCTTTTCTTTGTATGGGCAGGGATGTCTGGTTCCAGGCATGCAAGTATACTGTGGTTCCTGAGTAATTTTGGGTCTGACTGTCAGTGATTTGGTTATTTTTCTCTTTTTGTTTAAGGAAGCAAACTTAACCACTGTTAACATCCACTGTACAGAGTGTGCATATAATAGCTTGAGATATGTATAGAAATACTAATGAGTGATTATTTTTGTAACTTAAGAAGTGTAAGCTGTTGTTCTTGTAACTGTGTAGCAAACAATCTAGCAACTTAAGCATGATAAACACTTAAAGGGGTATTTGGGAATGACTTGTAGGACACAGTAGCTGTCTTAATATAAGTTAACTGGGGCAAGGGATCTTGTTATTTAGAGGTTCAAAATCTGAAGTTAGCTTCATTATGAATACATTTCTAGACAGGATTGTTTGACTCAAAGAATGATATTAAATTTTCTATTAAAAAAAAACTTGGGTAATGTATCTCTTTTTAAAGTGACTTCATATTTTTCCCTCCTCCTTTCCCATCTCCCACAAGTTTTCCCCCTATCTACCCATATTATCCCCACAAGCTTTCCTGTATTTCCAGTGATACGATTTTTGTAACTAATGGCATTTCATGATGTGAAAACTTTGCAATCTTTTTTTTTTTTTTTTTTTTTCCCCCACTTTGTTTTATTTTAAGTCTAATAAACTGGGGTATCTGAAAGCTGAGCACCATACGTGAGCAAGTTACTGTTGTGTGACTGAACTACTGAAGTAACTGAGTTAAAAACCTAACCACATACACTTTTCCCCCTCCTGGTCTGGTGGAGTGAATCAGGAGGACAAAAGCAAGAAAGCTCATGGGTCAAGATAAAGACAGCTTAATAGGGGAACAAAGCTGTGTGCACACAAAGCAAAATAAAGGAATTTCCTATCAGCAGACAGGTGTTTGCAACAGAAAGACAAACACCATAATCACGTATGTCCCTCCTTCCTCCTCCTTTTCCTGAGTTATTGTTGCTGAGAACAAGCTCATATGGGATATCTCTTTGGTCAGGTGGAAGCCCCTGTCCTGGCAACGTTCTCTCCCATCTTCTTGCCTCCTACTGGAGGGTTGGACAGGGTTTCCACTGCAGTGTGGGTGGGAAAAAAAGAAGGTAGTGAAAAAGGAAACCTCTGTGCTGTACTAGCAGTGCTCAGCATGACCCAAGACACGGGTGTGTTATCAGAACTGGTTTAGCCACAAGTGCAAACCAGCACCATGTGAGATGCTATGAAGAAAATAAACTCCACCTCAGCCAGACCCAGTACAGCTCTTCACAAATTCTATTTTAAAGAATGACTACCACCTAAAAACTTCAACCCTTAAAAGTTAGACAACAAAGAGCATGGCTTTTTTTGAGCATTCAGAATATTCCTAGCATGTTCAGAGGTTGGAGGTTATATGTTACGAATATTTTGGAACACCTTGAATTTTTAAGGTTTCTCCTGGAGAAAGATTGCATAATTAGGCCTACTTCTTACATGACTTAAAGTGAATAACTAGTGGGGGCTTAGAGTGTGAGGGGGTTTTAGGCTGTTTTCTTTCAGCTTGTGGATTTCTTTAGAAATGCTTATTATTTTAAACAGTTTACGTGGAAAAAAATCAGTCATGGTTGCTGGTTTTTTCCTCAAAGTAATTTTTCCTTCCCAGACTTACTGTAACTCTTGTCCAAACTTTTCTAATTGAACAAGCTGTTTATTGAACACTGTAAATTGGAGATCAATAGGCTTTAAGCAGTATTTCACTAATACAAGTCAGAGTTTGATGACCTGTGAAGAATCCCTTCTCTCTATTCTACCTGTCTGGGAGCAGGTAGGCAAAAGTATACCTTGAGTAGTGAACAGTTTTATGTGATCCAATACTTCAAACTATGTGATTTTGATTCCTCTCCTGTGGGCTCCATCCAGAGCAGGCAGGGGACTACAAAGGTGGATTCCTACCAGGCAAATTTTAAACATCGTTTTATCCACTTCTAGTGTGTGAAAAGAACTGACTTAAATTTTGAGACTCTTTTGAGATCTACCTACTGAAAGATCTGACATCATAATATGGCCGGTTTCAAAGACCTGACAATGGCAGAAACTTCCAAAAGATTTTGGAGATTTCCCTGGCTGGCTCTAGGTTGTTTTCCTTCTCAAAATGTTATGCAGCTTTCTGTGTATCTGAACACATACTTGGGATATGTTATTAGCACTTGGGTGCTAATACATTCACCTAAAAACCTGGGTACACTTGTGATGTACACAGGCTAATTGTAGTATGACTATCAGAGGAAAAGTCAGACAAAAGCAAATTATACTCATTTCTCAACCTCAGATGATGTCTATCTGGCAACTTCAAGAATATCAAATTACATGTTTAATTTTGCTAGAAGTTTCTTGATGTCACATGAGGTAAAGATCCCCGCTACATTTTAGGGGAGGCGAGGGGAGGGAACTTGTTTGGTTGGGTTGGTTTGGTTGTGGGGTTTTTTTCTTACACATGGTGGTTTGTTTTTTTCCTTCTTCTCCAGGAATCTCCACTCTTCAGCCTGAGAGCCAAGAAGCTTCAGTCATGTTTCCTGTGTATGGGTAGCAGGTGCCACACAATTTAATGAGCTGTCATGGGCACTATGGAGCAGACACTGCTTCATAATGGAGCTGTGTTTTTATAAGCCAGTGAATCACCTAATACAGTAAAACCAGAACTTGATTAAGGAGCTGTAGCATAGCTGTAATGTAATATTTCACTGACTACAGTCATAGGTATCTGAAAGTTAATGATGTGTATCATTCCTGAGAGGATTTTAGGAAGTAGCACTTCTAGCAGATCTTGGTCTGAGGCTGAGAAATGAGCATAATTTGCTTTTGTCTGACTTTTCCTCTGACAGTCATACTACAAAGCTGTTGCTGTGGTACTAGTCAGAGGAGTGATACAAGAATTACCAGTAGATTATAATATCTAGAAAAACAATAGGTAAAGACCTACTGTCTATTTTTCGTGAGTTTTGGAGGCTTATATACTACTGAAACATATACTGTTTCTTAAATGTTATGTCTGTCTGAAATACCTTAGGTTTGAGCAATGTTAGTGGCTGTCTGCATGGAGACCCATTTAAGTGATTTAATTCACCCTCCCCAGACTATTGATGAAGTTTTGTGTTCAGTGGATTCAAACATGGTGACATGATCAGTGCAACTATTTCACTTTCCACCTGACACTAGTGAACTTTTCCTAAAGTATGCAGAGAAATTTTAAAATAAACCTTAGAAGTCAAAAATATTGCTGCAGAATATAGATCCTAAAACTCATACTACCTACAATCTTTTCTGCTTCCTGCCAGTTCAGAGATGGGGCAGAGGGGGTATTTCCACATGCTATGTGACCTGATGTGCCTCACTTCCCTGTGAAGAATTTCTGATCAAGAGAGGATCCTTTTGCTATTTTGACACCTCTGCCACCTTGTGTGGAGTGCAAGAATACAGCTTTATGTATTGGCAAATATTCTCAGGGGTGGTCAATGCTGAACTGTTGCCTTGTAGACTTTAGGAGGGCCAACAGTGTTCATGGAGAGTCCCAGCAGATTTAAGCTATTCTGCTTTCTTGAGGTAAATTAAGCTCTTGCCTAGACTATACCTGGTGTCTTGCTCCTGCAAATGTCTACCATGTTTATCTTGGTTTTATTCTCACTGAAAATGTGAAGTAGGACAGAAGGAAGCTGAGACTTAGAAAAAATAAACTGTGCTAATCTTATGTTGCATGCTGACAACTACACTGTTTGATATGCTAATACTTGAAAAATCCTATTTAAACTGAAAGCTGAGCTTCTGGAACATGGGAGGGATTCAATTCCCTGCTCAAAAGAGCAATACAAATGCTGAATGCAACTCAAGGTTACTTAGTAACCTTGATGAGCCCATCTAAAACCAGGGGAAGAAGTATGCAGAGTTCTTTATTTTAAAAACCAGAGCCTTCCCACCCAGTCCCTAATACAACCCCCTCAAAAAAACCAAACCAAAACAAGTAAACCAAACCAAAAAAGCCCCCAAATTACACCACTACTATTGTAAATTTATTTGTAGATATAACAGATTGGTACTTACAGTATAGTCTGGGGCACCCTAGACTATTTTCCTGCTGTTTAATCTGTTTTTCTCTATGTGGAAAACTCATCTGTCAAGGTCAGACTGCACCACTGCTCTCCCTCAATAGATGGTGCCAGGAGCCCATGGCACATGCTGGTGGCAACAGGCTCCTTGTAGTGGTGGATGTAGTTCAGGTGATGCTTTAGGAGCTGAAGGAAGCTCCAGGAGGAGGGGATCCTAATCAGAAGTGTGTTTCTGCTTCCCAGCCCACCCCAGCATTTAAATGCAACCAGTCACAAAAATAATGATCCAGAAAAGAGTGGAGCTGTCTCGGTTGAGCTGTTCAGATGGAATCATTTCAATCTAATAAAGCCAGTATTTGACTTTTGCTCTGAATGTGTGAAATATCCCAATTTAAAGGTCTATTTTGGATTTTAAAGAGTGAAAGACCTGAGTATGTACTGAGTAGCAGGGAGAATGCTGAGTGCACCTGCTATGAAGTTGAGTTCATTGAAAGACCTTAATCAACCCCTCTATCTGTATGTGTAACTACATAAGGCTTACTAAACTCAAAATGTGTCTTACCTCCACTGTGATGGCCTGGTAGTCATTGTCTACTTTGCTATTCAGGCTGAACTAGTTTTGGGGGTTTCTTTAATCTGTTATGGCCCAGTTGTGCTATCTGCTGGTATTGTTTGCTATGGTATACCAGCAGCAAGTCAATGGTACTGATGATAGTCTCCTTCTGAAGACTAGAAAAATATGCTGCAGAGAAGATTGCTGCTGTCTCATTCATACTCAGCTCACTGTCTTCCAACACCCCAGGCACAGCTGCTTCCCTGCCCCATGGTGCTCGGGTGGTCATGATGCAGATATTGTACCTTCCCAGGAGCAGGGCTTTGCGTATCCTGGTTAAATTTCATCACATCTCTAGGAACCAACCATCCATCCCATCCAGGTCACTCTGAATGGTGCTCTTGAGTGTATCTGCTAGTTCTTCCCAGTTTGACATTCTCTGCGTACTTGCTGTGTCCATTGTCACCTCCTCAGGGTCACTGATACAATTGTTAAACAGGTGTCACCGTTCAGGCCCAGCCAGTACCAACCAGGCCTCTGCTCACTCATTCCCCACTGTGGGACTCATTACTCATTAACTGAGACAAAAATAGAGAGGTTTTCCCTCCCCAATTATGGTTATAGGTGAAAACCAGGCAGGTTCAACTTGGGAAGAAAAAACCCTTGTATTTAATCTACCAGGAGAAAGAGAAAACATGGCCAAATCTTAATAGCTCCCCCTCTTCTTCCCGAGCCCAAATTGCTTCCCTGCTGCCTCCCCTTCAGGGCACAGGGGAGGGGTAGTGGGGGTTAAGGGTCAATTCACCACACGTTGTTCCTCCTGGTTGCTCTTCCTCAGGGGGAGGACTCTTCCTTGCATTCTTCCCCACTCCAACGTGGGATCCCTCTCACGGCAGAGAGCCCTTCAGGAACCCCTCCGACATGAGTCCCTCCCGTGAGGTGCAGTCCCTCAGGAACTGCTCCAGCCCGGGCTGCACACAGAGTCACGGCTGCTGCGGGAGCAGTCACCTTCTCTGACACGGGGTCCTCCATGGCTGCAGATCCACATCTGACCCTCTCTGCAATCCCCCACAGGCTGCTGCTTCACGTCTGCCCACCTGTGACACTTCAGGGGCTACAAATCCACATTTACCCCACTGTGATCCCTCAAGTGCTCCACCACGCTCCTCCATAGGCTGCAGGGACACAGCTGCCATCTCACCACGGGCTGCAGGGAAATCTCTGCTCAGGCACCTTTCCCCTTCCTTCTTCACTGACCTTGGTGTCTTTTCTCTGGCATTAGTCTCCTCTGCTCTTCAGGTCTGTCTTTTTTAATATAATTTTACAGGTTCTTTTCCCTTTCTTGCATGTGTTACAGAGTCACATTCAGCTTCCCAATACCTGCTGGGCCTCAGGCAGAGGCAGGGCAGGGACTGGATCCAGGGGAGCTTCCAGCAACTTCTCACAGGACTCACCTCTATGTCCCTCCCACCACACTAAGCCAAGACAACAGGACAGGTCCTAGTATGAACCAACAATCAGAGTACTGCCCTTTAACCACTACCCGCTAAGCCCAGTCACCCAGCTAGTTTTTAACTGATTTAGCTGTCCACCTATCCAGAACATAATGTTCTTACTTAGATACAAGAGTAATGTGGGAGATGTTCTTCAAAGTCAAGCTAAGGTGGAGATGAATGACATCTGCTCTTCATCCCTAAATCTGGTCATTGTGGTCATATCACAATCCTATTACAACTTCTCCCAGTCCACCCCTCTTCCTTCCCAGGAATGTCTTTCAGGGGGACTTGGTCTGATTTTCCCAGTGGGTCTGACTGGTAGGTAGCTCCTGGATTTGGTTTTTTTCACCTTTGCCGGAGGTGAGGCAGCATGTCTTCTGTTGTCTTGGACCTCTCTGCTCCTCCACAGTCTTTCAAAGTTGACAGAGGGTGGCCTTGCAAGGGCATCATCCTGATAGCCCTGGATGCAGAAATTCAGAGGGCAAGCCTGTTTTTTCTGGAATAGTGTTGAGGGGCTGAGCACATGGGACAACAAGCAGTGGGTTAAAGGCCTTGGGCAGAAAGTGAGCTTTTGCAGAAGCTCTTCTACCACCAAGAAAAATGTTTGAATTATACAATTATGGATTTCAAAATTACTCTAGAGAGAGGTGGAATATTTTGATTCCTTGTAAATCAACATTAACTTTTATTCTGCTGATGGCCTTTCAACTGCCTCTGAATTCAGTAGGTTGGGATTGTTCCTACACCAAGACCTGTGTGAGCTCATTCCTCTGTGGGAGGGGATGTTACTGGCACAGCACTTAATATCTATACCATTGTATTAACATGAACATAGGTAGATTCAGATAAACGTATGTTAGACTTCTGGACTAAGAAAACATTGTTAAAGGATAATCTTGATTAGAAACAATACCTGTGTACTCTGCCCTCAACATGCATGTAAATAATTATATTTTTTTTAATGTTGTGAAAATACGCATATCTTGGTGTATTGGAGACCCAATTCTCCACTAGATGTCTTCACTGTTATTTTAAAGTACATAAAATTGGTATTTACCTTTGAAAGGTACTTTCTGCTGCATCCTAGGAAATTAAATATAGCATGTACCTGCTCAGTCTTTGGAGTGTTACCATATGACCGTCCTTAGAGAGTGAGCTGTTAACAGTACATTGAGAAACCTATCCCAAATTCAGTCTCTTAAAATATGGCTGGGAAAATCTTATTTCTCAGACAGGACTCCCTGTGTAGGTTTTAGCACACTCATATAGTAGACTTGAAGTTTGTATACAGTAATTTATTCAAAATTAGATGTATTGCGTAATGGCTCAGACCCAGCATTCAAAACCAAAAAAATTCCTGGATTCATTCCCAGGCTCTCTAGTTGTGACCTTTAAAGAACAAACTGCCTTATTTTGAAAACGTGGATATTCTTACCCCTTCACTACAGTGAGACTTCTTAGGTGATAATATTTTCAAGAAATGTGTTTTAATCATCACTTTTAATGCAAATTAGATTTTGAAAAGCAATTCTCCTGTGCTATGAACAACACTGTCTTTGAGAGTTACATGTATCAGCATATCTGGAGTAGCATCCATTCTATGCTGACAGACTTTGTAGCAAACAGTCAGCAAAAATAGCTTGGGGTGACTGAGTTATTTCTTAATTGCTGGGGGAGGGGAAATTCACTGGTAGGGTTCAAATGTTTAATATAGCAACAAATGGACTGAGCAGATTTGTTAGTGTTTCACATCCATGCTCCTCCACAGTTTTTACACATATAAGGCATTGAAGAATATCTCTCATTGCCATTTGCAGTGGCCATGCAACAGACAAACTGATCTGAGATTTTAGGTTGATGAGGATGGCATTTTGCTTGATTTTTCTTTTCTTTTCTTTTCTTAGTCTCCTGAGCTATTTGAATAATAGAAGCTGTTACAAATATTGCCTTACAGGTTAATCAGTTTAGCCTTGATCTGACAATGTAGTGCACTAATGATGGGCTACACTAAATACAGTCCTGGATATAACATTTTAAAATTATTTTGGGGAGGTCATTTGGACAGCCTTTGTATGCTACTAATATTTTGATACTAAACCATGAGTGGGTGGAATCTCCTATATATTAATATTTCTGCCTAGTAGTTTAATACATGCACAGCTATTTCCATCAATACAGAGTTTTTTATCATCATGTCTTCAGGAAAATTTAAATATAGGTTCACAGCTGCTATTGTGAGACTACTGCAGACATGGTCATGTTACAAGGCACTGTGGCCATGACCTCTGTTGAATTGCTGTGGTGTAGTAGTGCAGGATTGGGGGTTTTTTTGGTTGGTTGGTTGGTTTTCAGTGGTTTTTGGTTTGGGTTTTTTTTTTTCTGTGAGCTTTATTTCCCTCAAGCCTGATCTGATAACTTGAACTAATTACTGAAGAGACGTCCTAATGAATGTACCCAGGTTCCTGGGGTTTTGGTTCCTGTGGGAGGGTACAATGTGAATAGTGCTGGCAGCACCAGTGGTCACCCCGTGCTGGCTGATTGATAGTGGGAGGTGTGCAAGGAACTGCCAGGAGACACAAAGTGGGGCTGTGCAGAGTCCGACCCAAATCTCATCTGAAGTGTCAAGAAGAGAAATTACTTTATTATGGAGGTGTTTGAGATGATTGGTGATTCAGCTTGTGTGTGCATGTGTGCTCCTCCACATGTGTGCACGTTTCCCCTGTGGGCTCCTGATTCATTGCATTTGCAGTCTTCCCTTTAAGCCTGTGAATACTATGCTGAAAACCCATGGTAATAAAATATATCATTAACATAACACTGTTCAATAAGAGAATGGTTTGGGGTCAGTCTTCTGAAGGTAAAAACCCCACTTTTAATTCTTCTCTGTGATTATTCTTTAGCTGAAGCAAACTGCTGAAAAAAAACCCCACTAAAATTGTATGAATGCTAAATGGTGATGTTGTCAGGTGAGTTTAGAGCTGATTTCACAACTAATGATGGTATAGAAGACAAGGAAGATCTTTATTTCCACTCATCACCACTGGTCATGCAGTGCTGCAAGATTAGTGAGCGCTTTCACTGGATAACATCAAGCATGCATGGAAAAAACCCCAAACATAAAAAATGACAAATATTGAATCCTTGTCTAACTGTTCAAGTATAGTTATAATCCATGAAGCATCAGAATATATAAGTGCATATAATGTCACTGAAATGTTAAGTTTTTATAAATATAAATAAATCCCTCTCAAATGGAAGACTCCCTCTGAGTTGATGAGGCACATGGTATTCTAAGTGCTTAGATGAATCATTTTAGAAAAAGAAGTTATCAGTTGTTAATAAATAGATTATATGTATATACAGTGTATATATGCATGTGTATTTTATAGAAGATATTAATGTACATATTTATATAAGACATATATAAAATATGCATTAAAACAACACAGATACATGCACATGTGTGTATATATCTCTCTCTCAAATGCCCCAACAGAAACTACCAGGAAGGAAGAACAAATATGCTACTTCTGCTAGTACTTTACAGTGAAATGCTGACTGTATATTTGATGTATTCCTAAAGTGGACTAGCTTTAAAATATCCCCTGAAAAGCTAATGAGATTTGTGTCTGTGTAGTACTTTCTGAAATAAAGCCATTCATTTGAAAGATGAATGAGTAGGTGTCTGATCCCACTCTGGCTTCGGTGCTTGATTCTTGGGTGAGAGTTTTACTTCTTATTTAAAAGATTTAACTTCTCTACTTCTCCATTAGTCAGATGGTGATAGGAGAAATGAAATTGTGCAAAGAATCACTGCCAATGACAAAAAAACCCCACCGCCCTCAAAAATAAAATGAGCTCCTGCATAATGATACAATCAAGCATGAAGGTATCAGAGGGAGAAACCGTAAATCAGCCTTACAGCATTGTTTAGCAAAACAATTCAGCTAATTCTCACCTCATCTTTAATTTTTTCCCCTTATTTTTTACATAGAAAGAAGAATCTTTTAGTAGTTTAATTCATTTGTTCATTACAAAGCCCGTGGTATTTCCTCTGACAAATTTCCTTTGTCAATTTAATAATTTCAGTAGAAGTATAAAACAAATTTTGAGTAATTTTGAAAAATGGAAGGTCCTGTTAATGAGATATTAAATATGCCATGCATAAGAAAAGCAGTCATTCAAATGCAGCAAGAAGGGTAATTAAGACAATTCTACTAGAATTTCAGGTAGTGGGATAGAAAGATGTACAACCCTTCCACATCTGGGGGAAAAGATGGTTTATCCTTCGCATCCCTAACGCTATTAAAAAGTGGTATAAATTAATAAGGATACTGAGGAAGCAGTGTCATATGTCTTGAGAATACATTTAGGACAGATCAAAGTTAAAACACCCCAGAACTGTTATGATTTTGTCTGAATATCTAGCTTTTTAAATTTTACTATCTTGATCTTTATTTCATAGGCTTTCCTCTTTCCTTTCCTCTTTCCTTTCCTCTTTCCTTTCTCCTTTCTCCTTTCTCCTTTCTCCTTTCTCCTTTCTCCTTTCTCCTTTCTCCTTTCTCCTTTCTCCTTTCCTTTCCTTTCCTTTCCTTTCCTTTCCTTTCCTTTCCTTTCCTTTCCTTTCCTTTCCTTTCCTTTCATTTCCTCCTCTCTTTTGTCTCTCTTTTATGTTTTCTCTCTTTCTTTTCTCTCTTTCTGTCTCTCACTCTCTCTTTCCCTTTCCTAATTCCTTAATTTATTTCAATATTTACAGGTTACAGCTCAAATACCTGGGTCTTATCATTAAAATATCAGTGCAGGCTGAAATTTGGCATTCATGGAATGCTTTCTATTTTATCTTGAAACAGAAGGACAACTCTGTTTGGATGCAATATTCTGAATAAAATATAACATGGAAATTTAACTTACTGTGCTGTAGGAGCAGGGTGCCATGAGCAGCTTCAGTCCCTGTTGTGGTTTGTGTGCAGGGCATCTGGCTTATGGGTACAGCTCATGGGGGACCTAAAGTGGGTGAAATCAAGATGAGAGACGTTTGAATTTGGTAAAGGCTTCAGTATGAGATCTACCAGTAGGATTGTTTTGTCTACTAGAAGAAATAAAAACTGAGACTAGACAATTTAACCTCTGCATGGGAAGAACAGTGGTACCAGTGCCACTGATAATCTGCAAGCTTTTGCCCAAAGGGTTTGCTTCTATTCAGTGAGTTAAAGTTCTCTGTAGTTTTGAATTTTGGAGCATCAAAATGTGGGTATATGTTTATCTATATGCATATATGAATACACATTCCAGTTTTTAAGTCCTGAAAGCCCGTGATCAAAGACATAAATTTTGATGGTAACAATGATTCTAAGGATTACTCTGGTTTTGCTGATAAAGAGGCTATTGGGCCAATTTAATATTGCAGTGTTTAAACTCTATTTTTTACAGAAGAACGATTACATAATGACTGTCTGCACCTTCTTTGTAATGTATTTGTGTGCTTGACACATTTCCAAGAGACATATGGGACTCATTTGTTAACAGTCCCAGGAGGGAAGCCGTGATGATAAATAATGACTGTATCACCTACTGTTGTCTCCAGAGAGACGTTCCCTCTGGAGCAGGGTGACTGGGAAAAAAAAAATGGCTAATGGCCCAAACTGAAGACGTACAGACTGGTTTTCATATGACAGTGTATCTATCCCAAGTATTGATGTACATCACCTCCTGGTGTGGTTATCCAAATCGTTTCCTGCTATAGTTTATTCAGCCTTTCCCACTTCCTCCGACCTTATTCCTGGCTACAAATGGTGCAGCATTGTCTTAAAATGTGTGGTGGAAATGTCTGGTTTGTAGTATTTATCTGAAAGCATATTAAGCAAAAATGCCTGGAGGCTATAACCCTGGACGGGTCAGGTGGACGATGCTGGGAACACAGCTTCTGGTTCAGCTGTCATTTGAGATGCACTGAACACAAATAGTAAAGTTAATATTTATGTAAGTAACACATGTATTCTCTTGGGATGTCCCAAACAAAGCTTTCCATCTATTCATGTATGAAATGTGCCTTGTGGGTCTTACACTGTCACAGGTAGGTAGACTTTTGTGCCTAACTCACAAAAAAGACGAAGGACCTGATAGTTTCAGACGATCAGCAGTGGCTGCCAGGCAGGCAGCTGGAAGGGGATTGTGAAGGAGCCAACATTAAAACTTGCATTTTCTAGGAATTAATTACTTGATATCCACGAAACACATTAGCAGATTTGGAGGCAAATTTAGATTAGGAAAGAGATGTTTTTCCTTACAGGTGCCTCACCTCCAGGGTAACCTCTGTGCTGGGGTGTTTTCCAACAGAGCAGACTCATAATTAATTTTCTTACATTAATATTTTTTTCATTTCTATGGAGAATAATTTACATTTTGCTGTCAGGAGATTGCTTAAAACACCATTTTCCATACTGTTTGTTTCCATTTATTCTCATGAATGCACATGCCTGTGCACATATTCAGAATAGGAGGGTTATGAAGCAACAAACACAAGTAACAATATGTGGTCAATGAAACGCATTAAAGATCATTGTCAAAGCTTTTTCCTGAACCCCTGGTTATCCTACAGTATTCAGCCAGAAATATCTTTTTGTGTCACATTTTGCAACCCCCAAGTTAAATAGCTAACTGATGAAAAAAATGTTCATTTTTCTGCTAGAAATGAGCAATGGTACAAAACCTCAAATTAGTCAGTAGAGGAATTTCACTGAACTGGGATTTTGGAGCAGGCTTTACCTGAACTGAGAAAATTAGTTTTGTTAGCATTTTGTTCAGTGTTTTGTTAATTTTTTAAAGATAATTTTCATTAAACTAAGAGTTTTTTGAGGTTTATGATTTTTTTTTTAGATCTTTGTTCCAAAGTTACGTATAAACATTACTAAAAGTTGGCAATATAATTTAAATAGGACAATTATTTTTTTTTTCTTTTGAAGCCAAAATCACTATTGTAAATGAGGTGAATGTCCTTACTTGATTTTTTTTGTTTTGGGCAGTCATCACCCAGTAAATGATTTTAACATGACCTGGAAAGGATGACATCTCAAGAGCTATGATGACATTTGCTTTCTGCTTCAGCATAGAGCTGGATCTGGGGAGCAGGCAAGCAGGAGATGCTCCTTGACTCAGTTAATACCCAGGGTTTGTAATGCAATGTGAAGTACTGTCCGGATGCTCTGACCCATTCCATTTGGTCACATACTAGATGTGACAGTCCTGTTGGACAACTGGAAAATAGCCCTTAGCTTTGCTGTTGTTGGAAGGACCTTCGAGCCTGCTGACGTCCTGAACTTGTCAGTCAGGTTCCCCACTGGAAGAGCCAGGACTGAGGGAAAGGAAAGCACTGTCAGCATTTCAGTGTCCCTTCAGTTTCAGGTGCTCACAGCACCCAGAGGGGCATGTGTTAAGATGCATCTTGCACTCCTTTTTGTCTTCTCCCTGAGTGCCTAGGGCTTTTCCCAGGCTTCTGCCTTTCCCCAGAAGGTTTTCTGACCGTGCCTGCAGATGCTCCACCAAGGTGGGGTGGCAGGAGGGACACACCTCCTGCCCATCCTGCAGCCAAGTCCCTCCAGAGACAGCTACGTTCAGTGTGACAAATCCCACTTGTCAGGCCCTGTCACTTTGGGGATTTGATGTCCAGTAGTGGAGGTTATTTGTTTATATTATTATTATTTATTGCACTTAATTCTGTGCCTTCGTTCAAGGCAGTAACATTGTTCATGTGTTTACTCAGTCTTATATTCTTGCTCACATCCTTGTACTCTTGGGTTATTGTGCATTTAGCTGGAAAAAGACATGTTTGGGTAATATGCTGTTAATATTTAATCAAACTCCCAAGTAAGACTTCCACCAAGCTAGTGTTCAGGAAACTGAATAGATTTTTTTTTTTTTTTTTTAAAGGCAACCGTCATAACTGGGGTTATTTCATAAAGTCTCCAGTGAATTTAGGTTTATGCAGTGTTAGATGTGAAGGAAAAAATACTGCAGAAAACATATTCTTTGCCATGTATCTGCATTTTCATAAATAACAAATGACAAAGTTGTCGGGGCTCATAGTGTGGGTACAATTCCCACTCTGTTTTGTACTGTTAAACAACATATGCCTGGATGAGTTAGTGTCCCATCAGAAATTCATAAATTCAAGCCTTCAAGCAAATTCTGACAAATTGTACCTGCAATTTAACGACATTAGGGGGGAAGAAACAAAGATGTTTCATAGGCTAAGAGTTTGCAGGGAGATGTAGGTTCCACCCTTCCTTGGGCTACCTTGATTTAGCACACCAGTTGCAGCCAGCTTAATTTAACCAGGTCCTAGAGTTCTTTCTGTATATATTCATCAGTCAGCTTTTTTCCCATGTCTCTTGCTGGAAAAGTTGCTGTTAGGCTTTCAACACCATGACTGAACTGTGAATTAACACAGCAAAAATCTGTCTATAATTTCTGGTTCCTGACTGTACAGGTATTGTTTGCACAGTCTCCTATGAACTGTGGAACTGTGGAAGAACATGTTAAATGTAGCCAGCATTTGGGAAAAAAAAAAAAATATATATTTTTGTTTTGTATGAACAAACATTTTAAGTATAGCTGACAGATGGCAAAAACGAGAGGTGAGGATTTTTTGTTACCAACATCATGTAGGCAAGCAGACAGTCACACAAATAAGCAAAATTAAAGTTAACTTCATTTGTGTTTGTCACTGCAGTGTGCCAGTATCCATGTGCTGTATCAGTTTTAGCTCTTGGATGAGGAGGACGTAGCTGAGGGACCCTCACTGCAATGCTCTGTTCTTCCTTTTTCCCACTTCAGTTTCTATTAAAGAGATGTCTAAGCTGGCCAATGCTGCAGCAATCAAAACCTCTTCCATCTTGATCATGTGAAGGGGAAGTCATGCTGGTCCTGGCGTGCTCTTCTCTGGCCTCTGTGACTTCTCAGTTTGTGGTGTGATTCTGTGAATCAGAGCTGCAGGCACTTTGTCAACATTTGGCTTCCCCTGTCTTCCCAGCACTGTGGCTATCACCTTCCTGAAGGCAGGAAGAAAAATAGGTACCTGGCCACGTTTCCATAAGAACTGCAGCTTTTGAGAGGGAGGAAATAAATGGTCCTCAACTTCTGAAGTGCTCTTCCTTTCAGAAATACTCTCATTAAATGCTTCAAATGAAAAGCTTTTGTCTAGACTTCTTATCGTTTAGCCAGACATATGAATGTAATGGAGAGGTTTCATTTAATTACTTCACTTGAGCATGGAGTCCTAATTTCTTTTTTCATCTGAAAACCATTTAATACTTGGGCACTTTGGGAAAAGGAAATGAAAGTTGGTTCAAGAGCTCTTTGTCTCCCGAATCCCTGGTTCTCTCTCAGGAAAGTGTGTTCATGCCACAAATGGATAAAAACTAAAAGGATTCATTCAGGAATGTAACATCCATTTAATTGATCTATTCACAATCACAAAATCAAAGACAGGATTTATTAGGCTTTGACATATGGACTGAGTACTCTCCTTTTGTTTCTAGATGACGTTTTCCTCCTCTCAAACTTAGCTAAAAATGTAATAGTCCCTCAGTTCAACACAGATTCACAAACCTCCTTTGTCTCTTCTTGGTCAACCATTGACCCTTTGTGAATCCAACAAGGAATCACAGTCTCAATGGAAAGTCCCACTATGCTGTGGAGTTAAGAAAAAAAAAACCCATGAATTACTTATGAAGTTCACTGTGATACAACCACTGACAAGAAGAGTAATGACTAGCTTCCAGCCTTGACTCTTCTAGTTTAAGTTTTTTTCTTCACATAGACTTTCACTACTGAGCCACAAAAGGTTTAGTATACAGGCTAAAAGTGTGTTCTGTATTCACAATATGATGGAAAATGCACATTTTTCACGGCACAAGATTTTATTTTTAAGTTGAGAAATAACAGCTGCTTCTGAAGTACAAACCTACAATCTCCCTTCAACCTGAGGGAGACTTCCTGCTTCCTCCTCACTGTGCAAGCCATAGCTGCTGGACTTGTTCTGAATCACTGAAACCAGGGGGGAGTATCTACCAAGAGCAGGTTAATCAGTTCTCAGACTAATTTCAGTTTAAAGAGGGGAAGCACTACCCAGATTCCTTGTGAGGTGTGGGTGAGATTCAAGGGAATGTGGGATGAAATGGCCTTAAGGCATAGCTGTGCTTTTCCTAATCTGTGTTGTTCTAGCTAGGGGCTGAAGCAGTCAGTAGTCCCAGGTGGAACACAAATAGGTTTCTAAAATGTACTCTGCTTGCTCTCACCCTCTGTCCCTTGGACACTGCCAAAGAGTTAGAAGGAATGTTTCTGCCGTGTCAGGAGCTGCTGGATGTGCTGGTAGCCATCAACCACATCAGCCAAACCCCACAACACAAAGAAAACCATTATTTATTTATTTATTTTAAATTCACACAGAACTCCACTGTTCCACCAGTTTGCACGTGCCTAATTTTCTTGCACATTTTTAAAGACCACTGAATCCCTTCAGGCCATAACAGCTGCTTATGCAGGTCAGGTTTAGGTGCAGACCTGCGGGCTGTAATGCTGACAAAACCTCTGCAAAACCTCCTCCCACTCTGCCAGGAAGCTCTTGGTAAGAGCATCAGAGGTAACCAAAGCCTTAACACAGGCACAGGGGTGCTAAGTTAAAATGCTGGTGGCAGGCAATCTAAATCCTGTTCTTTTGCAGTTAACTGCAGGAAACTAATTTCCCAGTCCCACTTTCACATTTTCATTACACTGTGCCCAAAGAGCATTAATAAGGGCAAGATGTGCTTTGAGGTCCCCACTAGCTCTCTGATTGCACCTGATTATATTTTGGATAGAAGAGCCCTCCCCTGAGCAGTCAAGGAGCTGCAGCCATTTCACAGAGCTTCAGGGTTAACATCTCAATTCCTGCTGACCTCCTAGACAGCAGATAAGTGCTTTGCTCCTCAGTCAGGGGCACTTTTCAGCCTCTTTCCTATCACCCTTCCTACTTACCATCAGCACCATGCACCAAAATGGTACCTTTTTGTGGCTAAAACTTCACTGTATTGAGACTGCTTGCAACAGAGCTATTCAAGGCAGTTTCTAGCTCTAGCCCACTTCTTGCCCAGGTTATTTCATGCCTGTACCTAAGTCTTTTGCCTAATGAACAGTGAATCTTTTAGAAAGGAGCATCCTTGCAGCCAGATGTCCTGACTTTAAGGCTACATGTATACCACCCGTGAAACTAAATATGGATTTTGTCTAAGACTAGTTTCAAGGCCTCTATAACTATGAAATCAGATTTTGTTTGGATTTGTTCTACCTGTGAAAAGAAATCCAAAAAAGTCTTCTCACAAGAAGATATTTAAGAGCCCAAAAGGTCACAGTAAAGGTAAGGAGCAAAATTTTAACTCATTAAGAGCTGAAATAATTTTCCATGTGAGATTTTTTCCATCCCTTGCAGCACTATAGGCAGGAACTTTTGAGAAAATAGGAAAACTTATGATCGTAGCTTTTAAATTATTTAACCTCTTCCCACTTTACCATTTCATCCTCTTCAATTAATAGGGCTTGTAATTAGCTTCCTCAGGAAGCACTGACCAACAGTCATTCCCTTGGTACCATCATATGGGAGTGCTTGAAGCTGGGGTCTCACTCTGGGTTTTAGTGGGGCCAAGCCATCCACTTACCCATCAGGCAGGTGAATTTTATTTTCTGGTATATACTTGTCACGTGGGTTAAAAGTGAAGGCAAGTCCTGCTGCATTTGCTTCAGAGGAGTTATATGGGAAGAGTTATCCTGGAAAGAGTAAAGTAACTGCTGTTGATGCAAGGGTTCCATGGGTGATAATTGTTTTATGCTGTGTCAGATGTGACACCAGGGTTTCTTTCTTAACATTTAGCAAAACTGTACTCAAACTGAGGTCTACAGGCCTTTCTCTTCTGATTTGATTGGAATGAATAAGAAAACATTTATAAATATATTAATTTTGTTTAGTCTATGTTAAATTACAGGCTCCTAGGTAAAAGTATAAGCCTTTGTTTTCTCTAAGAGTCATGCTGAGGCTGTTTGAGTTGCTAAGCAACAGGAAGTATGGTTAGAGCTTTACATAGAAATCAATGTGAATTGGATATACATACGAAACCCCAGATGCACACAATTCAGAGGGACATTTACTGCCTCCAGAATACATTCAAATTACTTTTTTTTCCCCCAAATATCTTGCTTATAGACAGTTGTCACAATGCTTCGTTTTGTTTTCTCATTTCTGTGCTTTTTAACAATACTGAGCCTGCTGGAGAGACAGATTTGTTTTCTTTTTTTAACGATTATTGTCTGTACTGATGACTTTCCCTCAGTAAAATGTAGGACAATTGATTAATGTTGTGAGTAGTACTTTGGTTTTTTTGTGAAGGTTGCAATTATATCTGTGTTGTTTATATGTTAGGCTGCAGATTGTAAACCTAATTATAGGAGGAAAACTTAAGTGGAATATGTGTAACTGTGTGGATAGACTGGAAATGAAAAGGCTGTGAAAGACAGTCCAGTAGTGCTCTCCTAATTAAAAGCTGCTAAATCACAGGTCCATCACTTTTCCACAAGCTTCTTTGTGGATGTCTTCTTTTTCCCAAATCATGTCAAACTATGGAGTCCCTCTCAAAGTTGTCATAATAATAAAGAAAACCTACTTTCAATGGTTTTTCTTACTACCTAGTCTGAAAGACCATGTAGAAGTAAAATAATTTTAGCTAAGAAAGTATGAGAGGAGAATATTGCCTGCAGTAGTATTAAAGCAAATATCCGTATGAATGCTACACTAAATACAAATTACTCTGAACCATTATCTATTAATCTGTTTATAGCACTTTCACAATTCTTATAATATTAACCTTTTAACTTTAATATTGTATAGAGTACTTTGCCATCAGAATGCTTAAAATTTTGTCCTTGACAACATAAGGTGGAGTTAGTACTTCATACATATAACCCAACAGTGTGCCTGTTTATTTAAGATAGAAATATGATAATATTTGACATATCATTAAAATGCCAGCTGCCATTCCACTGAGTTAAAGGGGTCTTTTTATCAGAGCAGGATCACAACTGGGAATCTCTTCTGCTTCTAAATCCTACTGTGGTGACACTCAGGACAACAGTGACTTTGCTCACTGTAGGTCTTAGTGCAAACACACTGTGGTGTGGTGGGGGATGCTAAGATCACAAAGGTACATCTAGATGAGGACATTGAAAGCTTCCAGATCTGTTTGCTGGTAAAGAGATGAGCAGACACGATATATCCTGCCTGTGGAAACTGCCTGGCCCTACAAAACAACGTGGTTGGGCACAAACTGCCTACTGGGAATGGTCCTCAAGGAGGTCAAACTCTCTAAGTATCCTTAGGGGTGGCCCAGAGCAAGGCAGATGATGTGTAATATTTACCAGCACAGAATTCACCAGTTTCCCTGGAATAGTTGCTGGAACAGTTTAATTGTAGAACTACATGTTTAGCATGATTTTCGTGCCAGTTTTATACCAGTTCTTGCAGTTTAACTGTAGACTTGGTTCACTGCATCCCAAGTTCATCTTGTCCAACCCATTTGTACTTTGAATCATTGAAGCTGTCACTTTCCCAAGCAGAGCATGGAAGGGAAGGCTGCTGGTCAAGAGAATTTGAGGCTGATTGCAGAGAGCTCTGGCCATATTTTGTTACTTGAACAGACTAGGAAACACTAAGATACTAAACTCCCACCTATAATATATACAGGTAGCAAAAAGTGTGTAGAGCATCCTCTAACCACAGAGTTTGGAAAGACAGTATACACAGACCAGTAAAGGAAATAATGAAGTAGGCCAGAAAATGGGATTGTATCAGATATACTCTCTCCTATGGCTTCCATGCTGCTTTTTTTTTTTTTTTTTCTGGTTGTTTATTTATTTTTCATTCCTTGCTAGAGGTTTACAAACCCCTACTCCTCCTCCCCAGCAAGCAGTTCATTAGCAAACTCCATGCTTACAATCTGTGAGACCCAGGGAGGAATTTTTCAGTAACCAGGTACTTGGTGGATGCCATGTAAACAAATCTACACCATGGCAAATGGAAACAAAACAGAGAGGGGTGTATTTCAGTGTGTGTGGTTTTGTCTGACCCAAGCAGAGTAAATGAAACATTATTTTTTCTTTACAATATCAGATTAAAAACCCTACCAATTCTGTTTGCATCATTGCTGTGCAAATGCTAATAAAAAATTGCTTTTCAGAATTAAAAATCATAGTGTAAGATGATCACACACGCAAAAAACTGTAAGTCTCAAAGCATTTTTTTAGGTTGCATTTTTTTGTCCGTGTTTCGTAATATATTACATGCTGTTTGGATCTGATACTATGAAAATCCTTCTAATCATAGTCTAGAAGTTTAATTGTGGCTAAGTAATTCTAGCAACTATATTGCTGGGTGTGAACAGAACCTAAAGAAACTCAGGAAAATACTGACAGTAAAGAACAATGATGCTTTTGGCCAGAAAATAATTTAGGACATTTTGGAGGGGAAAAAACCCTTGGGGTGGGGGTGGGGGAAGGCAGCTACTTGCTATTAGGAAATAAATGGCAGGAAGTCATACTTCACATGGAACTAGAAGAATACAAATGACACAGTGAAGTAAAAACACTAATAATTGCAGCCATTCTGCTGGGGGGCAAGTAATTGGGAGACATGGGAGGCAGTCTTAGGAATGCCAAAAAATGCATCATTATTGGCTATTTGATGGGACATGTCAAAAAGCCACAGTCAGCTAAAAAAAGTTCTACAGATGTAGGGCTAATGCTGAAGAATGACATAAGCAAGGAAGACATTAAGGTATTTACTCCATTTCAGCTCCATTGTATATATAAACTGTGGAGAGCTTAGATGTGAAAAGTCCCTGTCACCAAGTCCCAGTGAGGCAATGGGATGTACTATTAGGGCTGTGCATGTTCCTTTAATGGGTTCCTTTAAAGGGTTGTCTCCTTTAATAAAAATCCATAATGGCCAATACTGAATGTGAGGATTGCGAAGGAGAAAAAAAAATTTTATGGTCTCATAATAACTCAATTAACTGTGCCAGAGCATATTGTATATTGATCCATGTCAGCTTACAGATAAAAGCTGTAAAAGAAAAATAGCTATGGTGTTATTCCATATAGGTGTTCTTAGCACTGAAAACAGGAAAGGAAACTTCCTTTCTTTTCAGACTACTATTAGACTGGTTTTATTCTTATTATGAAACAGAAATATACAACCCATGCTTCTACAGCTGTGATTTTTGCAGCTTTCTTTGTTTGGAACTACTTCATAATCAGTCTTGCTTGCCTTTTCCTATATACTACTCACTTTACTTACATGATTGGCCTCATTGTCCCTGCAGCAATGTGAGTAACTCACAAAAATAATATCCAGAAATATATACAGGAACAGTAGTTCTAGCCTGGCCAGTACCTAGGCAGTAATGCTGGTTTTGTACTGGGCAGACTTCAGTGAGATNGTACAACACTTTATTCAGATGGTTAAAGACCTTAACAGTAGAATCCAAGCAGTTAAGAGGTTCAGTGCTTAAGGGGTCAGCTTCATACAACACACCCTGAAATGCCCAGAGTCATGTTTGCAATGTACTACTATGAAAAAATTTATTCACTTGCAGAACTTCAAGGGCAATTTGGAGCAAAGTCAACTGAGGCATGTACTTTACTCTGTCAACACACAGCTCCAAAATACAGACAGCATGATGTTAATATCAAGGCCATGCACACACCAGAAATGCATGAAGAACTCCACAGCTATATATACCACACAGGAAAAAGATAGTTATGCTTGTCTTCACAAAAGATTAAGTGACTATCCCTAAGTATCACCATGAGTAAACAAATTACCAATTAGCTTCTACAGACGTTTCCGCACACCAGGAACTCCAGAGCATTTAGTCAGGTACTACATCTTTTAGTAAGAGCACTTCCCTTTAATTCTCTCCCAGTGGATAGTTGACGGTTAGATCTTTGAGTCTGGTGGCCTGAATACTTTCATTTGCTTTTAAATAATCATATTAAAAATGTAACCTTTTGTTCTCAAGGTCAGAATGGCCAAATAGCCAACAATTTTACACATTTAGGCATTTGATATTAATTTTCCTTCAGCTGTAATTTTTAAATTTCACAGTTATGCCATACATAATACATTAAGTTTTGCTTTTCAGTTATGCCATTACACTGCAACACCTGGACCTCTGGTTTCAGAAACAGCTAACAGAACTTCCATTTTAAAGTGCAACAGGTTTTGGTACAGCAAATGCTACACGGAGTTCACATGAAACAAATGATACTAAAAAGAAAATCAATTTATTTACAACACTAGAGTGCCAGTATATGTGTATTTGATAGTATTTGAAGACAGTGGGGAAGTTACATGTGAAATCTGAATCACTTCAGAAGTCCTTCAGACACTATGTCATAGGAAAAACAAACCAGAAAAAAACCCTAAAATTCTTCAAGATGACCTTGTTGATTGCACTTTTTGATTTACAGTGAACTGAAAGGTTTGTATTTTTTATTTTAAAATCAAGATAAAGACAGCTTAATAGGGGAACAAAGCTGTGTGCACACAAAGCAAAATAAAGGAATTTCCTATCAGCAGACAGGTGTTTGCAACAGAAAGACAAACACCATGATCACGTATGTCCCTCCTTCCTCCTCCTTTTCCTGAGTTATTGTTGCTGAGAACAAGCTCATATGGGATATCTCTTTGGTCAGGTGGAAGCCCCTGTCCTGGCAACGTTCTCTCCCATCTTCTTGCCTCCTACTGGAGGGTTGGACAGTGTGGGTGGAAAAAAAGGAGAAGGTAGTGTGAAAGGAAACCTCTGTGCTGTACTAGCACTGCTCAGCATGAACCAAGACATGGGTGTGTTACCAGCACTGGTTTAGCCACAAATGCAAACCAGCACGATGTGGGATGCTCTGAAGAAAATAAACTCCATCCCAGCCAGACCCAGTACAGCTCTTCACAAATTCTATTTTAAAGAATGACTACTACCTAAAAACTTCAACCCTTAAAAGTTAGNTTCAATGGTTTTTCTTACTACCTAGTCTGAAAGACCATGTAGAGGTAAAATAATTTTAGCTAAGAAAGTATGAGGAGAATATTGCCTGCAGTAGTATTAAAGCAAATATCCGTATGAATGCTACACTAAATACAAATTACTCTAAACCATTATCTATTAATCCCCCTCCCCTCCCTGATAAGGAAATGAGAGGGAATAAGGGAAAGAGACTTATGGGTTGGAAGCTAAACTACACAACTTTAATGAAACAGTAAGATAAATAGGAAAAATTACTAAATATATACAAATATACAAATATACAGGAAAAGATTGATCCCACGTTCCTCCCCCCTTTCCCCCAATAACTCTCACATCACCACCGAGGCTGCAGGGCAGCCCTGGGAAAAGCTGGAGGCAGGAACACACAGATTCAGGCTGGCACGGATCAGGACCACAGGCAGACAAAGGGATGGAATCCTCCCAGGATGCCGAAGCAAACAGGGAACTGGTGAAGGAAGGGCAGGAAGAGCAGGAAGGGGCAGGAAAGAAGCAGAAAGGGAGCAGAAAGTTGTTGACCCTCGTGATCCCTCAAATTTATACTGAGTATGGCGTGTATGGGATGGAATACTCTGTTTGGTCAGTTCTGGCATCTATCTTGTCTCGGGCCTCCCCAGAGGAGGGGTTCAGGTGGGACCTCTTTACTCCTTCTGCAGGGTAAAATGTTCCTCAGAGCTGAGCAGTGTCCTTGGCTTTGCATACCAGTCTCTGGCAGTAACTATAAACATCCAGTGTTATCAGTCCTAGAAGCAGACACTGTCTGAGAAACTTGCTGTTAATTTCAGCAAGTGCAGCTACTTACAAGAAACTTAGCTGAAAGCAAAAGTACAAACCAGAAAATCACCTTTATCCTGGCCCAAACCAGGACACTGGTCCAGCCAGTGTGGTGGTGTTAGGTCATAGGCTGGGCTGTATGACCTCAGAGGTCTTTTCCAGCCTCAATAATTCTGTGATTCTGTGTGTGCTGATCCTCCCTATTGCTCTATAATGAATGTTGTACGGCATGTATAGGACTTAGATCCTGAACTCAGGAGTTCCAAAGCTGCTGCAAACACCGCTCTGGCTTGAAACGTGGTAGAAATAAGCTCAGCATAAACGTTAGAAATGACTGAAAACACTGACTGTGTACATTTGACTGAGTATACTTGATGAAGATGAGCTTGACAAACCCCCAGCTGTTTTAGACTTACAGCTCGTGCTGCTTATCCATTAGATAATTTTACTTCCAAATTGAATGTTGCTGGATGGATACTTATAGATAGATTGGACATATATACTATGTCTTATTTCAGGAGAAGACAATGATAACAAAAGTTATGAAAATGAAATCTGGAAACCAGCCTCAATAATGTAAACAGATTGCAAGACAGCCTCTTCCCCTCTGCAAGGGTTAATATGCTGAAATCTCTCATTTTTACTTATTGATGAAAAGTCCAGTCCATGGGCTGAAGATCACAAAGATCACCACTCCCCCCTCAGCCAACTCGGGGGTGGCATGGAAGCATTCCAGGCATGACCTTTATACTTGGTAATCAATATGAAACATCAGTAATGTTTGACTCACCATTAGAAGTGTGGGTTTTGTTACACTGCTGAAAAAGGCCAAGGCTGATGGGAATGTGCGCCATCCCAGTGGGTCCAAGAACACCTGGTCCCTACACCTCTCCTCAGCACTCTGAGCCATCCAGCACCAACAACCTCCACAAACTAAGAACTCCTAATGGGTAACATCAGCCTCTTGAGAAAAGTGTGTTGTTCCTCAGGAAAAAAAAGACAAAATACATTAAAGACTTTGCCAAAGCCTTTGGTTTTTACACCCGGATGGACTTTTTTCAGTCATAACTCAGATAACCCAGATAACCTGAAGGAGGAAAAAAATCCCATCATAATGAAAGACCTCACCAGGGGCTCCTGGTCAGCCCCGTCTGTGAGAAGGAAAGGAAGATATTAGCTCCTCTTGACCACCACCATCAGAGCCAGGTAGTAGTCATTTTGCCCACACAAAAATCATCTCACTGAAGTCTGCCCAGTACAAAACCAGCATTACTGCCTAGGTACTGGCCAGGCTAGAACTACTGTTCCTGTATATATTTCTGGATATTATTTTTGTGAGTTACTCACATTGCTGCAGGGACAATGAGGCCAATCATGTAAGTAAAGTGAGTAGTATATAGGAAAAGGCAAGCAAGACTGATTATGAAGTAGTTCCAAACAAAGAAAGCTGCAAAAATCACAGCTGTAGAAGCATGGGTTGTATATTTCTGTTTCATAATAAGAATAAAACCAGTCTAATAGTAGTCTGAAAAGAAAGGAAGTTTCCTTTCCTGTTTTCAGTGCTAAGAACACCTATATGGAATAACACCATAGCTATTTTTCTTTTACAGCTGTTATCTGTAAGCTGACATGGATCAATATACAATATGCTCTGGCACAGTTAATTGAGTTATTATGAGACCATAAAATTTTTTTTCTCCTTTGCAGTCCTCACATTCAGTATTGTCCATTATGGATTTTTATTAAAGGAGACAACCCTTTAAAGGAACCCATTAAAGG
>JAAWXA010000002.1:23745879-23757736 GCA_038090715.1 Florisuga fusca
AGGCAGTAACATTGTTCATGTGTTTACTCAGTCTTATATTCTTGCTCACATCCTTGTACTCTTGGGTTATTGTGCATTTAGCTGGAAAAAGACATGTTTGGGTAATATGCTNACAGACTAGGAAACACTAAGATACTAAACTCCCACCTATAATATATACAGGTAGCAAAAAGTGTGTAGAGCATCCTCTAACCACAGAGTTTGGAAAGACAGTATACACAGACCAGTAAAGGAAATAATGAAGTAGACCAGAAAATGGGATTGTATCAGATATACTCTCTCCTATGGCTTCCATGCTTTGTCTGTCTTCTACCCTGACTTTAGCTTTTTTTTTTTTTTTTTTCTGGTTGTTTATTTATTTTTCATTCCTTGCTAGAGGTTTACAAACCCCTACTCCTCCTCCCCAGCAAGCAGTTCATTAGCAAACTCCATGCTTACAATCTGTGAGACCCAGGGAGGAATTTTTCAGTAACCAGGTACTTGGTGGATGCCATGTAAACAAATCTACAACATGGCAAATGGAAACAAAACAGAGAGGGGTGTATTTCAGTGTGTGTGGTTTTGTCTGACCCAAGCAGAGTAAATGAAACATTATTTTTTCTTTACAATATCAGATTAAAAACCCTACCAATTCTGTTTGCATCATTGCTGTGCAAATGCTAATAAAAAATTGCTTTTCAGAATTAAAAATCATAGTGTAAGATGATCACACACGTAAAAAAATGTAAGTCTCAAAGCATTTTTTTAGGTTGCATTTTTTTAGGTTGCATTTTTTTGTCCATGTTTTGTAATATATTACATGCTGTTTGGATCTGATACTATGAAAATCCTTCTAATCATAGTCTAGAAGTTTAATTGTGGCTAAGTAATTCTAGCAACTATATTGCTGGGTGTGAACAGAACCTAAAGAAACTCAGGAAAATACTGACAGTAAAGAACAATGATGCTTTTGGCCAGAAAATAATTTAGGACATTTTGGAGGGGAAAAAAACCTTGGGGTGGGGGGGGGAAGGCAGCTACTTGGTATTAGGAAATAAATGGCAGGAAGTCATACTTCACATGGAACTAGAAGAATACAAATGACACAGTGAAGTAAAAACACTAATAATTGCAGCCATTCTGCTGGGGGCAAGTAATTGAGAGACATGGGAGGCAGTCTTAGGAATGCCAAAAAATGCATCATTATTGGCTATTTGATGGGACATGTCAAAAAGCCACAGTCAGCTAAAAACTGAGACACGTTTGAACAGATATTTCTGCAGCAGCTTGAACAAAGTTCTACAGATGTAGGGCTAATGCTGAAGAATGACATAAGCAAGGAAGACATTAAGGTATTTACTCCATTTCAGCTCCATTGTATATATAAACTGTGGAGAGCTTAGATGTGAAAAGTCCCAGTCACCAAGACCCAGTGAGGCAATGGGATGTACTATTAGGGCTGTGCATGTTCCTGGGTTGTCTCCTTTAATAAAAATCCATAATGGACAATACTGAATGTGAGGACTGCAAAGGAGAAAAAAAATTTTATGGTCTCATAATAACTCAATTAACTGTGCCAGAGCATATTGTATATTGATCCATGTCAGCTTACAGATAACAGCTGTAAAAGAAAAATAGCTATGGTGTTATTCCATATAGGTGTTCTTAGCACTGAAAACAGGAAAGGAAACTTCCTTTCTTTTCAGACTACTATTAGACTGGTTTTATTCTTATTATGAAACAGAAATATACAACCCATGCTTCTACAGCTGTGATTTTTGCAGCTTTCTTTGTTTGGAACTACTTCATAATCAGTCTTGCTTGCCTTTTCCTATATACTACTCACTTTACTTACATGATTGGCCTCATTGTCCCTGCAGCAATGTGAGTAACTCACAAAAATAATATCCAGAAATATATACAGGAACAGTAGTTCTAGCCTGGCCAGTACCTAGGCAGTAATGCTGGTTTTGTACTGGGCAGACTTCAGTGAGATGATTTTTGTGTGGGCAAAATGACTACTACCTGGCTCTGATGGTGGTGGTCAAGAGGAGCTAATATCTTCCTTTCCTTCTCACAGACGGGGCTGACCAGGAGCCCCTGGTGAGGTCTTTCATTATGATGGGATTTTTTTCCTCCTTCAGGTTATCTGGGTTATCTGAGTTATGACTGAAAAAAGTCCATCGGGGTGTAAAAACCAAAGGCTTTGGCAAAGTCTTTAATGTATTTTGTCTTTTTTTTCCTGAGGAACAACACACTTTTCTCAAGAGGCTGATGTTACCCATTAGGAGTTCTTAGTTTGTGGAGGTTGTTGGTGCTGGATGGCTCAGAGTGCTGAGGAGAGGTGTAGGGACCAGGTGTTCTTGGACCCACTGGGATGGCGCACATTCCCATCAGCCTTGGCCTTTTTCAGCAGTGTAACAAAACCCACACTTCTAATGGTGAGTCAAACATTACTGATGTTTCATATTGATTACCAAGTATAAAGGTCATGCCTGGAATGCTTCCATGCCACCCCCGAGTTGGCTGAGGGGGGAGTGGTGATCTTTGTGATCTTCAGCCCATGGACTGGACTTTTCATCAATAAGTAAAAATGAGAGATTTCAGCATATTAACCCTTGCAGAGGGGAAGAGGCTGTCTTGCAATCTGTTTACATTATTGAGGCTGGTTTCCAGATTTCATTTTCATAACTTTTGTTATCATTGTCTTCTCCTGAAATAAGACATAGTATATATGTCCAATCTATCTATAAGTATCCATCCAGCAACATTCAATTTGGAAGTAAAATTATCTAATGGATAAGCAGCACGAGCTGTAAGTCTAAAACAGCTGGGGGTTTGTCAAGCTCATCTTCATCAAGTATACTCAGTCAAATGTACACAGTCAGTGTTTTCAGTCATTTCTAACGTTTATGCTGAGCTTATTTCTACCACGTTTCAAGCCAGAGCGGTGTTTGCAGCAGCTTTGGAACTCCTGAGTTCAGGATCTAAGTCCTATACATGCCGTACAACATTCATTATAGAGCAATAGGGAGGATCAGCACACACAGAATCACAGAATTATTGAGGCTGGAAAAGACCTCTGAGGTCATACAGCCCAGCCTATGACCTAACACCACCACACTGGCTGGACCAGTGTCCTGGTTTGGGCCAGGATAAAGGTGATTTTCTGGTTTGTACTTTTGCTTTCAGCTAAGTTTCTTGTAAGTAGCTGCACTTGCTGAAATTAACAGCAAGTTTCTCAGACAGTGTCTGCTTCTAGGACTGATAACACTGGATGTTTATAGTTACTGCCAGAGACTGGTATGCAAAGCCAAGGACACTGCTCAGCTCTGAGGAACATTTTACCCTGCAGAAGGAGTAAAGAGGTCCCACCTGAACCCCTCCTCTGGGGAGGCCCGAGACAAGATAGATGCCAGAACTGACCAAACAGAGTATTCCATCCCATACACGCCATACTCAGTATAAATTTGAGGGATCACGAGGGTCAACAACTTTCTGCTCCCTTTCTGCTTCTTTCCTGCCCCTTCCTGCTCTTCCTGCCCTTCCTTCACCAGTTCCCTGTTTGCTTCGGCATCCTGGGAGGATTCCATCCCTTTGTCTGCCTGTGGTCCTGATCCGTGCCAGCCTGAATCTGTGTGTTCCTGCCTCCAGCTCCCGACTGCTGCCAACTCCAGGAGTCCAGCCTGGATTTTCCCAGGGCTGCCCTGCAGCCTCGGTGGTGATGTGAGAGTTATTGGGGGAAAGGGGGGAGGAACGTGGGATCAATCTTTTCCTGTATATTTGTATATTTGTATATATTTAGTAATTTTTCCTATTTATCTTACTGTTTCATTAAAGTTGTGTAGTTTAGCTTCCAACCCATAAGTCTCTTTCCCTTATTCCCTCTCATTTCCTTATCAGGGAGGGGAGGGGGATTAATAGAAAAATCTGTTATTCGGTTTAATTGCCGGGTCAGTGTTAAACCGTGACAACCAGTGCACTAAGAGGCACATCCAGCCTTGCCTTAAACACCTCCATGGACAGTGACTCCACCACTTCCCTGGGCAGTCCATTCCAATGTCTGGTCACCCTCTCCATGAGGAAGTGCTTCCTGATCCAACCTAAATGTCCCCTGCTGCAGCTTCAGGCCATGCCCTCTCCTCCTGTCACTCATTGCCTGGGAGAAAAGCCTGACCCCCACCTGACTACAACCTCCCTTCAGGTAGCAGTAGAGAGTGAAAAGGTCCCCTTGGAGTCTCCTACAGGCTAAACAACTCCATCTCCCACAGGCTCTCCTTGTAAGACTTTCCCCCTAAAAATTATTTGAGGCAAGGACCACTGAGTTTGAAGTCAACTCAGGGGCTGACACTTAGGTGCAGGAAGAATTCTTTTTCACTTATGCTGAATCACCAGTTGTGGTGGTCAGGATGTCACACTTTGATAACTGACACCTTTGTCAGTGCTGGCTTTAAACCAGCTCAGAATAATAAGGTGGTAAAATGAGAGGACATAAAATGAATAAATATAAGTTGTAAATGCTGTTTTGTAACAAGAATGAAGCTTTCCAGAGCGTCGCAGCCTAAGAAATGGAATTTTAAAAATCATCAAATGTCAAAATAACCTAAGATAATGCAGAAGAGTGCAGTAGTAACTCTTGCAAATGTGATGTCTAAATTAGCAAATAGAAAATCCTCTGTCTTGGAAGTTTGATTTTCAGGATTTTCAGTCTATGGAATTATGCTAGAATGCCAGGCCACCTCAGGCTCTGGTTTCATGAACATGTGTTCTGAGGAATGCATTTATGTACAAAGTTGCCATTTCACATTATAAAAAGAGAAGCTAAGGACAGTATTACCAGCCCTAAGAACTCAAAAGACAGACACAGAACATACTGGTTTAAAAAATATTTTTAAGAAGTTGACAGAAGAGACTTATCTGCTGGAGTTTTCTAGGGTCTCATTCTTAGCTCTTTCTCACAGCTTTTAAAATTAACTGTGTTAAAACTGCTCACAGGATTCCAGAAGCTGAAGATTTACGGGAGGAAAACAAAACAAAACAACAAACAACAACAACAACAACAACAACAAAACCTCAAGCAAATAAATAAAACCAACAAACAAACCACAAACTGTGCAAACCCTTCAGGACAGGCAGCACTGTCCGTGCACAACCATCGAATCACAGAATGGTGGGAAGGGTCCTTAGAGATCACCTGTCCAGCTTCTCTGCCATGGGCAGGGACACCTCTCCTATAGACCAGGTTGCTCAGGGCCTCATCCAGCCTGGCCTTGAACACTTCCAGGGAGGGGACATCCACAGCTTCTCTGGGCAATCTGTTCCAGAGTCTCACCACGCTTGTACTAAAGAACTTCTTACTAATATCCAGTCTAAATGTGACATTTGCTACTAAGTACAGCAGGAAAAGTCTTCCCAGTCAGTGCAGATGAAAGCATCCATCAGAGTTAGTGTCCATCAAGGGACTGAGTTTAAATGGGAGCCCAGCAGGTGAGTGGCAGAGAGAGTTGAGTTTATCCCCTGGAGATCACAATTTAATCATAGAATCACAGAATGGTTTGGGTTGGAAGGAACCTTAAAGATCATCTAGTTCCAACCTCCCTTTTAACCACCAGCTGCCAAGCTAAATTTTTTTCTCTGTCGGTGTACAGTAAAGAACTAATTGTACTCTTTTCTTTTCTTTTTTTTTTTCTTTTAATAAGGGAGCATTGAGCATGCTGATGCTTTGACTGAATTCCAGCATGAGTAATTACATCCTACCATATCTAAATATCAATTAGATGTGGTCTTTTTTTTTATTCATTTCCTGTTCCACATTGCTGGGCTGTGTTGCTGTGCCCTGTTGAACAGTAGCCACATTCACCCTCAAGTTGGCAACATTTTTGTGGCAGACAAAGTGATATCTTTGTTTCAAGGATGAATCTCTGGATGCTTCCACAGACACTGGATTTGCTTTGAGGCAGCTTGAGTAGTGTTGCTATGGCTTAAAGGCTGAGTGTGATTAGGAATTATGGTACAATAATATCTATATGAATATAAAATTATTAATACTTGATACTGTGGACAGTTGAATCAAATAAAGTTGATACAAAGATGAATCCTATGAGGCAGAGATTTAACAATACAGAATTCACTACCTTAGAAGTAGTGTTTGCCTTCTTGGGTTTTTCACTAGAGTTCATCAGGAGGAATTATGAGTATGCAGTTTCCACTTCAATAAACTTACAGAAAAATAGGCTCCTGCTATTTATACTGTGTGCAGTGGTGTGGTATCTGAGTTGTAGTCAAAAGTTATACCAAGTGCTGTTCAATTTTTCTTTTCATTGGATATTATGCCAAATTTCTTTCAGGGCAAAATATAAGATTCAGTGCCAAAAAAAATAGTTTATGAGTGACATGGCTGAGAGCCTCCAAGTAGTGAATGAATAAAATCCTTTTCATTTGCTTGCAAGCTCTCTTCAGCAGCTTAGCAGAGTGCAGAGCAGAAAGAAAGGGGCGTGGAAGAGGATTTTCAGTTTGACCTGGATGGTATTGTAAGATACTGAGCCCTTTGAACTCCAGGAAAAATAAAAATTCAAGGTACCTGGTGGCTTGTAACATCATGCCCTTTATTTTCCAGGATGTAGGGTCTGACACCACAGTGCTGAAGAAAATAAGGTTCCCAAGATGTCCCAAATGCCTCTAAAGGAATCTTGATGTGATACTTACAAGTGTCTCATGGTCTTGCTTTATCTGAACTTTGGTCCTTAGGAGGAGAAGGAGGGCCACAATGACGATCAGAAGGCTGGAGCACCTCTCCTATGAAGACAAGATGGAGAGAATCACAGGTTTGATTTCCACTGATGGGTATCTGCTCTTCATTTTTCAGAAGAAGCATCTATAGAATGGGACTGATCTTAAGACCTATAGAATGTAACAGAAATTTCCTTAGTTATAGTGAGGTTGTTCTCAGCTTTCAAAATTAAATTACACAATATTTGTTTAAACATTTGGTCCCTCCTCATTGCAGCTACTAACCAAGGTGACCTGCAGTGGAAGATTCGGGCTTTGTTTTATAAACCTGTAACTTTGAACTACTGTTTTATGCTTGTGAAATCAGATAAAGGGTCACTGGCCTACCAGCTTTGTAGAACTGGAAGGTTTCTTAGCCTATACATCAAAAAATGTTCCCAAAAGATAGAAACAGATCCAAGCAGGAATTAAGGTTACAGCTGAAAGCTGAGCTGTTTGCCAAGGAATGAGACAAGCCTTGATGTTTTCACTCAGTAATCTTTAATGGGTAAAAGAAAGAGCATTTCTTTTCCTGTCAGGTAATTTACATCTAAGATTCTAAAGAGAGAGTAGTGACTAGATGACCTTGTTGTGCATAAAACAGAGCTTCAAACAGAGCTAAACTGTTTCTAGTGAGCCTGGCTGGTCTTATGACAATACTCCTGTATTGCTATGGGATATCCAGAGTCCCCAGGCACAGATTTCTTCTGTATTCTAATAGGAAAGGCTTAGGAAAGGCAACAATATGAGTGATTTATAGCTAGTTGCAATGATAAAAGTGTTAATTCTGTAGAATCTCATAAACATTTACCATTTCCATGTTTCTGCCTAGTAAGCAAGATAAATCTGTGAACAAGGACTTCAGTGAAGATCAGTCTTGTTGACTAAGCTTCACTTTTTAAGAATTTGCCATTACGTGAAGATAATAATTTATTAAATGAAGGTTTTGAAAGTTGCATACAGGGCTGGTATCCTTCAGATTAATAGATTTGTTTCAGATAAATTAAAATAGGGCTTACTATTATGAAAACAGGACTTGGTGTGCTACTGGTGACAATTTGTATAAGCAGTCCATAGAGAGCTTTAATTTTGCATATCAACAAGAGATGTGCATGGCAGTTGTGGATGAATGTTTGCACACAGCCTGTACATCTATATATATATGTATCACCTAATTCATACATGGGAATGTTTGAAAATAAACCCATATGTAATTTTCCTTCTTTTAGAAAGACAATTTTATATGTCTTTCATACATATTTTCAAATGCCACCAAAGCCAAATTGCACTGGAAGACACACCAGTATTCAGACTGTCAACAGAGATGACTGATGTTGGTCATAAATCTCTACTATATGAAAAATCTGACATGAATCCCATCTGAGTTGGGACACAGCTTAGGTCAATGCTACTTAGCTCTATCATTACATGATGGCTCACCTCTACATAACAGAATGAACATCAAGTTATGCTGGGAAGTATAAATGTGGGTGCTAATTGTGATGCTACACTGGTGAACAAAGTGTTAGCTCTGGATGACACAGTTTTAGATGTAATTAAATAAATCACTAAGTCCAGCTGTAACAGTGCAGCTATGATTGTCAGAGCTTTGAACTGCACAGTGTTAGGAAAGAGGTTAGCTCTATAATACACCTCCTAACATTACCTCCCACCTCCCACTCAAGCATATCTACTTGATGAGTGAGCTACTGATACTTTACTAGATGACTGTGCAACACCACTGTGTAAGCACCCTCTAAAATTTTGAATCCTGCTTCCCAGACTTATCATTTTCTTACAAGTGTACTTTTGAGACCAGATTGTGCTGTATTACAGCTGGCTCAGCTATCCCATGGCCCATAAAGATGACAGCTTATAGAAGTGGGGTA
The DNA here is from genome assembly GCA_038090715.1 of Florisuga fusca. NCBI lineage: Eukaryota > Metazoa > Chordata > Aves > Apodiformes > Trochilidae > Florisuga > Florisuga fusca. The sequence continues at coordinate 23,754,516 of JAAWXA010000002.1, forward strand.
TGAAGTGGCCAGGTAGTTGTGGGAGAGCCCAATCCCTGCACCTGCTCTGCCTTACAGGAAGCAGAATCCCAAGCTCCCAGTGAGCATCCTTATTTCTGCAGTAAGAAGCTGAGTACATTAGCTCAGACTATAATGCAAGTTTTAGTTCTTCCCTGTCTTCTCTGGACTGGCCAGAAGTACCCCTCAAGAGACATTTACACATTGTTGTCCATGATACAGGCAGCCAGTATTGCAGTAGAATGTTGACACTCCTTCCTTTACTGTTTAATTAAGCAAAAAATGAGCCTGTGAAAGTCCCAGTTCTCAAACTGCTTTGTTTTGGTTTTAGTTTGAAAGTTATTACCATAATCATGATATTATGGTTATTATGATATATTATCATAATAACCATCACAACATGAATGAATGAATGTGAATTCTCTTTGATTCTCCACTTAGCAACTCCATCAATTGCCATTTTTCTAAAAATCAAACTAAGCTCCTAAGACTAAAGTATGTTGGATGTCTAGAAGCATTTCTGTTTTCAGTGAGAACCTCTGTTAGCATAACAAAACCCCTTTAAAATGCAGGCATGCACTCAGTAAATTTCATAAGCCTTGAGATGAATTTAGATGCACAAAGATGGCAAAGCAGCCTAATCCTTCCTATAGAAGATAATGTTTAAACAAATTTATTTTATTCAGTGAAACACCTGGGCAAGTTATTTAATATAGTCTTTGCATTTAATTATCTCTCCTGAAGGGGCACTTGCCATATTTCAAAATATGATCATTTTCTTTTATATTATTTTACTATCCTCAAAGGAAACCTGGAGAGAATTAAATAAAAAAAAATTAAAATAAAAAGGGCTCTTAATTAACCTGACCCACCAGGAGTCATCTTTTGGAATAAAGAAGCATGGATATGAAACTGAACAGAACTACTCTAAAAATCAGATGGTCTACATGAACAATGAAGAACAGCAGAAAAGAATTCTGTATGAATGAATTGTTGCTAGGCATTAATATCAAAAAGGCACACTTACACATTAAACTGGAGAAAAGACAAAACTAGAAAAATAATTCTGTGAAGAACTCAATATGGTCAAAATTATTGGCAGAAGCCAAGGAAGTGTAGAATTATGATACACCCAGAGAACAATACAGCCCAGAGTCAATGTCTCAGTTCCCTTCTTCTTTCCTTTTGCTCTTGTGAGGTTGGCATAGACAAAGCTATTCCTTGTGGGAAGAATTTATTCCCTAATATATCTCTGGCAAGTGATATTTCCAAGAGTGCTCTCACTGCACAATCCAATTACTTTCATACTTGCAAGAGGAGACTCTTCTCCCCACCACAAATGGAGCTGCAATATGAACAGGGTTTGGATTGTTGGTGTTTTTCTAGATAACAAATTTACAGACTATGGCAACTTCTGCATGAGTAATTAGATCATTGGGGGTTTTTTGCAGCATCAGTACTGCATGGAAAGATCTTTGCAACATGGGTTTGCACAGGATGGATGTAAATGTATGTACCTGTGTATCATCTAAAAGTTGCTTCCATTGTGCCTAGGTACCAGCAAGATGGCAATTTGTGCACATTTTAGGCATTTAGTATTGCACTTCTAGGCTTCTCTTTTTTAATAATTTAACATGTTACTTTGCTCCTTGAAAGGCTAAATCCAGATTCACAAAGATGTGAATTACATGTTCCTTAATCTTTGCAAGAAGCCACACGGTACTTTATACTATCAGTAACAGATTTACCTTGCATTTTACTCCCTCTAGGAACTGTATGTTTCACGCTCTGTGGGTGTGAAGAGAGATCAAAGCCAGTTTTCCAACTGAAGTACTTCTGCCTTTTATTCTATCAAGCTATTACATACAGCTTAATTTCTAGTCAAAGTGAAGTCAGTTACCAGATCATACTCCTGATCATACTATTACATCTAGGCAACAAATTAAGCTGTTTTATGCAACTCGCAGAACTATTCAAAGTGAGATCTCACTGTTGAAGAAAGACTTTTTTCCGTAGGTCTTTAAAAGGCTTGAGATTAATTTCACTTTTCTGTAGATACTTTGTATAGGTGTTTATCCTAAACTATTATTTTTACTGGTCAATCAAACTCAGACGGAAAAATCCCCATGGGCTCATTCTCAATATTGAGAGTGAGTGTGTGCTTTCACCAGGGAACATTAGAAAGTGCTTGTGAAAAATGGCAAATAATGAGGGAGAAAATGTTTCCTGATCATCTAGTTTGTGTTCTTGCAACTGAAGATATTCTCCTGGTTTTGTATCTGTGAAGTGGCAATGAGTTCAGTGCCTCGATGACAGAATGACAGAATGGTTTGGGTTGGACTGAACCTTAAAGATCTTCTAGTTTCAGTCTCCTGCCATGGGCAGGGACACCCTCCACCAGGCCAGGTTGCTCAAAGTCCCATACAGCCCGGCCTTGAACGCTTCCAGGGAGGGGCATCTATAGCTTCTCTGGGCAATTTGTTCCAGGGTCTCACCACACTCATAGTGAAAAATTTCTTCCTAATATCTAACCTAGATCTACCCTCTTCAGTTTAAAAACATTAGCACTTATCCTATTGCTACATTCCTTTTTGAAAAGTCCCTCCCCAGCTTTCCTGTATGCTGCCTTCAGGCACTGGAAGGTTGCTCTAAGGTCTTCCCAGAGCCTTTTCGGCTTCAGACTGAACAACCCCACCTCTCAGCCTGTGTTCATGGGAGTGATGCTGCAACCCTCTGATAATTTTTGTGGCATGGCCCTCCTCAGACCTCGGTCCAACAGCTCCATGTCATTCTTGTGTTGGGGACCGCACACCTGGACACAGTACTTCCAGGTGGGATCTCAGGGGTAACTTCAAAGTGAATAAAAACCAGAGAGTCTGGAGGGTGGCGAAGAGGGAGAGATGTCAGCTCCGTGACAAGAGCAGTGCTACCCTGGAAGCGGGTGGAAGGGCCAGCAGCCAGCATGCTGCTGCTAAGGCTTTATGCTAAGGTGGCTCCTTGACCTTCACCCTGACAAGTGGCTACCTCGTGGCTGGTCTTTGCCTGTGGTGGGCTCTGGGTCCTGCTGCTGTCCCCCGAGCCTGGTTTGCTTCATCCACTGCGGCCGAGTCCTGCGGGCACCCCACGCTGCCTGACAGGAGGCCGGTACCGGCGCCGCTGGCCCTGCCCGCGCTCTGGTAGCCCGCTGGCTGCCGGGGACACCCGGGTGGGGCTTCCAGCCGCCG
>JAAWXA010000002.1:23757745-23810129 GCA_038090715.1 Florisuga fusca
CCGACCGCCTGCAGCCCGCGCTGCCAGCACGGCGGGCTCTGCCTCGGCAACGGCACCTGCCTCTGCACCAAGGGCTACGAGGGCGAGCTCTGCCAGCACGGTAACAGCCCGGCCTCGCCCGGCGTTCGGGGGTGCAGCCGAGGGGGGAAGGTGGCGGGTTGCGGTGTGCCCATCGGTGAGGAGCTACCGTGAGGTGATGGCGGGTGGGGAAAGGTGAGAAGCGCCGTGGGTCGGCGGAGCCCAGCGGCGTGGCACACACCGCCTGCCCGCGGCTGGACCGACCCACGTGGGGGGAAAGCGTTTTGGGGCCGAACAGGGCTGGGCACCGGTACCTGTGTGAGTGAGAGCTCTCGGAGCTCTTGGCCTTCCCGCAGGTAATCCCTCCGGGAAGGTTTGGGGAGCTGGAATGTGAATGTGGTAGGAGGCACTGGGGGTTGGATGCCAGGGAGGATGAACAAAAGGTGAGGTGGAAGAAGAGGGATGGATAGCGACTGCCGGTTTCTGGTGAGGTGAGGCGAGGCAAGGGCACAACCAAGAGCCAGATCCTTCATGAAGACACTTGGGTAGGGGACAGGCCCTGTCCCAGCCGTATTGTCAGCAGGCTGTGTTTTATCGTTTGAATGTTGGGTAAACGTCCTTACTGGAAAGACTTCTGCATCAGCTTCCTTTGATTATTTTCTCTGTGCATGTTTAAATGTTTGCCTGTGTAAGGAATGGTGCTTTTAGGGGCTTGATAGTTTCCTGAGCCTGACCCACAGACCCAACTGTACATCCCGTTTCTATGGCAGGAGACTTAAAGGCAGAGTAAACTGAACTCTCTTCCTGTTGGTTTCCCCAGGGGAGACAAAGTGTCTTTGAAAATTTTGCCCAATATGCAAAAGGAAACACTTCTGAGAAGAGTTTCAGCTTAAACAGTGTTTAATGTAACATTAATTTCCTATTCTTTTCTTCAAAAGTTTAACTGCAGAGCACCGTGGGTGATAATTGCTAAAACCCACTCCATATCAGGAGAAATTATTTTGCTTTACATCTTGTCCTGTATGAAGATGTAATATAATTTGTATAGTATTTCTTTGAGTTCTCAATGCCCTTCATCTAAAACGTGATTATTTTTTTAAACTCTGAACTAGGTTGCTGAAAATTTCATTCAGCACAGCAATAATTCATGGAGTGTTGTTTTATCTAGAAGCTAAGGCTAGCAGGTGGTGACAAAAGATGTATAGCTAATGTGCTGCATAGTGGGGATGAGTAAGTATGAATCCAAACAGCTGTTGGATCCTAGATATTTTGAGGTTTAGAGAAGGTATGAGAAACTGTTAAGAGATGCAGATCCATTCTAGAGAGGTGAGCTGTCTGGTATTTTTAAGGCAACCACTGAATGTTTTTTCTGGTATGGTCATCAGTGCAGAAAAAAATGCATAAGTTGAGGTTTCATCTCTTGTTCTGAGATAAGATTTTTCTTCATACCTCTCACCAAAAACATAGAAATGATGGATGAGACCTGCCTCTCTGAATAGGGGTGGGGGGTTGAGGAGTGTGTGTTTTTCAATTTTGCATTGTCAGTGGAGTTAAAATTCACTTCTGCGGTCTCTAGCCATTTCTGGCTATTGAGATGGCTTAGAGGGGAAGGAGAAAAATCTGTAATTAACAAAAAGTGAAAAGAATTTACCTACAGGAGAAGGCAGTTTAGAAAAAGTTGCATTTGGTCTTAAGCAGGTGGTCTTCAAAGTTATTTGAATTTGTGGTTAATAGCCACATGGAGCTAGTTATGTACACAGATGCTATGTTGATTATGGGGTTTGGAATACCCTAGCTTGTGGGACTGAAAAACGTGGAGGGGAAAAGTTGGGCAAGATTTCTATAGGACTGGTTCTCTCTAGTTGGGTGGGTTGTTCAGAGTTTTTCCTGCTTAACTTTCTTGCTCAAAGGGTGATTGCAAATTACAGGAGTCAGGTGTAGAGTAGTTCTGGTGGGCTCAACTGTAGTAGCTGTGAGTAATCCAAAGAGGTGTCTGAACAGAGAGTATTTTGAAGAACTTCAGGCTGCTCTCAGCATAACCTTTATTCTGGTGAGGCTGGTGTTTGCATGTTGTGCTGGGAAGCTGCCCATCAGATCACTCCCATTCCCTGGAGATACATTCTTGCTTATTCTTAAAAGTCTGAGGGGAGGTGTTTTGGCAAAGGGTTTAAAAAAACAAGGAAAAGCAGTACAGGTTGGAGGATTTCAGGACTGTGTTTAATTCTTTGACACAGCCCTTGCCCTTTATTGAAATCCCTGCTTTATAAAAGGTACGTGCCTGATGGAAAGACTTTCTTCAGCTCTCTTCTAACAATTACATGTTTTGCATAGAAAAGTATTGAGCACTCCAAATGGTAAAAGCAGTTGAGAACTGTAGAATAGGTTCACAGTACTACATGATGCATGCAGCTACCCTTTGGGGATATTATTGCTATTTTCTTGGTTTTTTTTAAAATCATTTCATGCCAGTGCTTCCCAGTTGCAATGCTTTATTTGTGGAAGTGGCATATTTAAGTATTAGATCCTCACAGTAGGGCTGCTTCTCTTACTCTGTGTATGTAACTTGATGGTAATGTTAAGATACCACTGCCATATTAGCATCTTTTAGCATAAAGAGGTAAAATAAACTTTATAAAACTGTGTGAAATAACACAGAAGTAGTTTTTCTTAAATTGAGAGCATTTCAAATTAACTGAAAGCATCTGGTAAAAAACCAGTTATGCAGAGCTGAGTGGTTCTTTCATACATGGCTGTGTCCTTTATTTGCATGCAAATACTGGTTCTGCAGATACTAATGTGAAAAGTACTTTATTCTTCAGTAGGGTTGCTCAAGAGTGCAAGAAGAATGAGGACAAAATCAGTACCATGTTATTTATGGCTTGTCTTTTTCCTTTTCTTCATTCTGTTTCACATTTCTTACCCATACAGTCAAAGGATAAAAAAAAGTGTAGAGAACTCATCTCACACCTGCAGTTAATTCAGATAAGACTCTCTGAAACATATGGGTTTCTAAAAATCTGTCTGTGAATAAGCAAGCATTTTATCAGACACCAGGGCTGATTCAGGAATGATTTATCAGTATCAATATGTGATAAGTCATTTATTGTCAATCTGACTGGAGTTACCTAGGATTTTGCAAAATGAAGATTTTTATTTGTGCCTTATCCAATTTGTCCAGGCTGTCAGCAATGAAAAAGCTGCAGAATCTGTGATGATCCTGGATACTTTTGTCATAACTGTAATTATTTGTAGGGGGAACAGCTACATTTATCTCAGATTATATCTGAACAAACACTACATTTCAGAAAGGTCTGTGAGACATCAACTGAGGAAAAAAAAAAAAGAGGGTGGAGAAGAAGGAAGTGCTGACTTGATGACTTTGTTCTGAAGGTATTTTAGAGAATAGGCATGATGAAATCAGCATGTAGTTTTTCTGGAGAGGTATGTAGTCTGATATTAAATGTTAAGAATCAGAAAGTGCCACTGAAGCTGTAACATTTTTTAATGAATCATTTCTACTTATCACCTCTTTTCTCATTTTTAATTTCTTCACTTCAACTATCAAAAACTTTTTTGGCAGTCCAGCTGTGTTCCTTTGTTCCTTTCCAATATATGTCTCTCTCTCTCTCTTCTACTCTGTCTCAGATCCAAAAGCTTCCTTAATCTAGAGTGTTTAAAAGCTTAAAATGGTGATCTTTGTTGGCAATGTGGGATGGTAAGGCAAATAAATCTTAGGAACTATAGAGAAAAACTTCAGCTTAGGGGCTAAAATAATGTCAGTTTCTTATGTACTTCAGTAATAATTTTGCTGAGATTCACCAATATTTCACCAAGCTTTGTCTGTTGTCTGTTACAGCAACATGTTATCCAAAATGCAAAAATGGTGGAGAATGCCTCAGACCTGGAAAATGCAGATGTCCACCTGGCTATGGGGGTAGATACTGTCATAAAGGTGAGTAAAACCCAAACACACTTTAGCTTGGAAAGACAAGTTTGAAACCAGACAAAACTAATTTGGTGCTTCTCAAGTCTAGGATTTAATGCACTTTGAAACAATAACCTTAATTCCTTAGACCTCTGACCATACTGTCAGAAAATACCTGGCCTAGAGGATCTTCATGCTTGCAGGAGAATGGGCTGGACTTTATGTACTGAAATGTGTTGTGAGAATCTGAGATAATTTTGTCCCTTTGAAAAAAAACCCTTCTGTATGTGATATGTAAATATTTTGCTCAGCTCCACAACGAATCTTTCTAAATAATTTAATGAGTTGTGTGGATTCACATTTCTGCATTAGGTGGCTGAAACTTGTGTAACATCTGCAAGGTGGGAATATTGAGGACAAGTCGCTAAAGATACACGTGACAACGTCTTGTCAGTAGGTGATGGGAGATGACAGATGCAGAGCAGCTAAGACCAATTTGTATGGGTTTGTGAAGCCTACTGAAGACATAGATGGATTGGGAAAGGAAACCCAAGAAAAAACATCGTTATGTTGTTATAAATTAATTAGAATACTGATGATAACTTGAGTTCTGGGATAGAAGGGGAAGAAAACTTGAAAGAATTTGAGGGGAAAATGATGTTGTAGGCAAGATATCTCAAGAGAGAGAAGAAAAAAAGTTGCGTTTTCCTTTCAGAAGAAAAGCCTCAACCTGGCCCTTAATTTTTTTAGAAATTCTCTTTGAACTGATGCTGATAAATTAGTTGGGCAGTCATCACTTTTCTGAGAAGTTAAGAATTCTGTCCAGCTGGTCACAGCAGCTAGCAACACCTCATGGGATTCTGTGTTTGTGCTTGATTTTTATTCTATGGGCTTTTTTGTTTTTTCCTTCAAATGTGAAATAGCTGCTGGAGTTTAGTTGGAGTGTAACCTATTACATACTAGGGGAAGGAACTTGGCTAGCTTCTGCAGCTCTCTGGAGCCTTGTCATTGGGTTGTCTGGAGTGGGGTTTTGCTTTTTTGTTGTTGTTTGTTGTGGGGGGTTGTTGTTTTTTGTTTGTGTTTTGTTTAGTTTTTTTTTTTTAAATAAAGCTGTATTTAATATTTTTTGAGGAAAGCATGACCTGAGTGTATCTAAAATGGTAACATCTATGTTTGCAGAAGCTTACACTGTAGCTCTGGAATGTTACTGAGACTGAATGAGAATTCAACTGCCAATGATTTGATACTGATACTGTTAACATTATAGAGAAATAAGAAAGATGAGCAAGTGTCTTCTAATGCAGATCTGTATAACAGTGATGTTTATAAAGCATTGGGAAATAACTGTCCATTGTGAGTAGAAGTAACAGTGTTGACAGCAATGAGGTAAACTGGATCATGGTCAGAATAATTTCCCAGCAAAAGGATTTTTTTTTTTTTTTAATTTTTTTTAAAAGCCAACTGAAAGTGCAGGTTCATGAGGTCTGTACAGAAGAAGGAACTTGACCTTCTCAGAAGAGCCTTAGAAGGAAGGTGAGAGGTGCTACTTAAATAGGAAAATACGTGTGGAAGGATGCATTTGATTGTACAGAACAGTAATTATTCCATATTTCAAAGATGGAGCACACCACAGTTTCTATCAGTCATATGTATGGTATCAGTAATGCTTCATTAATGAGGCTTTCTGGGCTTTGATGTGCAGAACTGTTCTGGAATGAGGAGGCTGACTTAAGACACTTGTTGGTCTTTGGGGAGGCACCACTTGACTATAGTCACCAGCTATCAAAGTAACAGCCACTTCTTCTTGTTATGTGTAGGTCCTGCCAGGTGAGAAAACAGATGAATCCTTGACCACATTTTACTGACTTACCAGCTGTGATTTGGCAAGACCAATAAGAATATGCATGTTAGTAGTTTGAGCACTGGTGTAGCTGAACAGCTGGTTCACAGCTGGGGAGGATCTCTGCCACAGAGATAATCATGTTTGTTTGCTGGTACACTCGGGCTAAGTGCTCAACAAGCTTTCAAGTAGATGCTTAATTTTAGATGCATTTTCAGTTGGCATTTGCAGACTTGGTTCTGTCACCCTCCCTCTCTCCCTCCATATGGAACTATGCCTTGCTCTTGAAACTTAAAGTTTCCAGCCTTTGCAGATGTGATAAAAGAAGCAGTTGATGACAGACCAGCTGTTTAGTGATAATTATTTGAATTCCTATGCTGCTTCTGAAATGCGCTGCGTATGCTCTTCTTCCACAGTAAGCTGTGAAGGAGGCTGTCAAAATGGTGGGGAATGCATCTCTGTCAATGGAGTTGTGAAGTGCCTTTGTGCTTCTGGCTGGACAGGATCAAGATGCCAAGAAGGTGGGCATCTACATTCCCGTGCTTTATTTGGAGCATAGATGACTTAAATGCTAAGAGTACCTAAGGCCTGTAACCAAGTCCTGATGGCAGTCTGATGAGAGGGCACTGGAAATAGAAATTATGTGCTGGATACCTCATTGGAGTAGTCTCAGGTTTATATCACTGCATTCTCAAGAGCAGATTTTTTCTTACTCATTTAGTTTGTACTGAAAATAATATACAACCCCCAAACCAAAAACTCCATCTTCGCAGGTTAACTAAAGAATTAAGTTTGAAGGAACTCTTCTGTCAGTTAAAATGCCTGCATTACTTTTCTATTAAATAAGGATAAAAAAGTGACATTATTAATGGTATGGGTCATTCACAGTGCCTTATGTATTTACATAATGAAAATATTCTGTTAATAAAAAATATAACTGCAGTAACGGAAACATTTTAAAGAGTTTAAGAGTCTAATAACTCTGGAAATGTCATCCCATTGCTATAGAAATGAATGACCTGCCTTATTGGTACATACTCAGATAGTGTCAAATTATTTTGCATTGAAGTGTCTATCTGCTAACGTTTAAACCAAAATTCTTAACAGAGTACATACATATCTTTTTACATTTCCATGGTCCAGGAAATGCCTTTATAGTTATACCAGTTGAGTATCTGGCCTGGAAGAAAATTAGGTTTGCCCCTTTGATTTGTATCATCCTGAATCTTTCATTCTGTCAGAAATCTTTTATATCAGTTTTATACATCCTGCTGACTTACCCACCCTTTTCTTCTAGCAATTTGTCCTCAAGGTTGTCGGAATAATGGAGCTTGTGTGGCTCCTGGGATTTGTAGCTGTCCGGCTGGATGGGTTGGTGGAGCATGTCACTTAGGTAAAAGACTTCTGACATTTTTTGTTTACCCTTTTCTTCACTTGTTTGATTTAGCAATATGGTGTTCAACTCTTCAGTGCCTGACAAAACTGCTAGGAAAGTATCTTAAATGTAAATGAGAGACACTGGGGATCTTACAAGTACTCACAAAGAATAGATGGCTTTTCAATTTGGTCAGAAAGACAGAACTTTCCTAGTTTAAGTAAATTCAGATTCACATTTTGGTTGTCAGAGAATTCATTACTTGGTATGTCTTGGCTGTAATTCTACAATATTTTCTATAAACCAAGTATAAAGAACTAAATTCTGCTATTACAGAAACCCTGTCACTACTGATGTGGGTTAGAAGCTTCATTAAATTTTATGGGTGGGGAAAATTGAAACTTGCTTCTCACTTGTAGGAAAAGTCAGCAGAATCAACTCCAGATGCTCATAAAAGAGTAAGAGGAATCAGGCTGTAACCAGGATTAGTACTGACTGACATTCTTGCTGAACAACCACTTTCGTTTTCCCAAAATTTGATTCACAAAAGCAGGTGATGATTATAAAAACTTTCATCTACCCTTCTCTGCCCAGGGCCTTGTGTGGTCGTACCAGCACTACCCTGATGCTAAAGGCAACAATCCTGAGAGTGTCAAAAGGAAAGGTTTTTTGTTTTTTCTTCAGGAAACTGAAAAAACTTCAGGAAACAAAACCAACAAATGTTGGTTTTGAAGTTGATATGTTAGGTGCAGTCTCCTGATTAAGTCTGCAATTGTAATTTTTGTGTGGCTGTGGGAATGCAAATCAGCTAATGGGAGTTCTGCAATCTATCTAGTTAAGCAAACATTAACAAAATAATACTTTCCCATTTGACCAGCAGAATGCTTGTCCTTTGTATTCATCAGTGTCTCAAAATGGAGGGTGATATTAAAAGTTAAATATGAGACATGTGGAGAACTTACAAAATACTCTATTCTCTCCATTTGCTGCACCAGCAAAAAATGGTAGAAATGTTCAGGTTCTTAATGTCAAAATATTCACTATCCCTAAACTAACTGGGTTTGCATCCAGTTGGTACAGATGCTGAAAAACAAATTGCAGCCCCTGGCTTGTTAACTGAGCTGGTGTGTAAATAGGGGACAGATGAAGTTCTGCCCTCTCAGTCTTCCTCCTCTGCCCTTCTTGTGGGGAGAGGGGGAAGAGAAGGGCAGAGTGTGATCATCAGCTTGTATGTGGCAAGTGTTTTCTCCAAAAGCTGGCTTGGATAAGTTTTTGCATGAATTTTTACTGTTCCCTCACTTCTGTGGCCTCATCCATCTCAAGAATAGCCTGTGCCTTAAAGAACAACAGAAATGGTAATATTTTAAAAGGGGAATGGAGCATGAATAAGAGTAGATGCACTGTGGCTGTATTCCAGTGAAGGCCACGATGCCATAAATTGAGAGGCATTGCTTTTCAGTTCTTCCATTATGCTTTTATTTATATTGTCCCAGTCTGGTCGCCAGGGAACAATTCTGGTAGCGCAGTGAGACAAAGAAGAAAAATGATCTTGTGTTGTGCTGAAGACATACTATGTACTTGGTGTCCCATTTCAGCTGTATGCAAACTGCCTTGTCAACATGGAGGGAAATGCATAGCTCCAAACGTGTGCAGATGTCGACTGCCATACTCTGGTCTACAGTGTACAAAGAAAAGGAAGGAATGAAGCAACTTCAGCTGCATTTTCTTCATGTAACTCCTCATGTAGAGATGAAATCTGCAGCAGTGGGGGATGTTAAAGCAAACATGGTAGCTGATTTCAGATATCTTTTTGTTTTCATTATATTAAGAAAATTCTTTTTGGTGTGAAAGAAAAGTATTTCTGATTGTAATAAAGCTGTCAAAAGTATCCAAGTGTGTGTAGTGTGTGGCACACATTTTCTTCTGTTCTTTTTTTTTTTTCTTTGTAAGCCAAAGTATTATACCTTGGTTGACCTTGAAATAAAATTTATTCCTCAAATAAAACTACTTCAGAATAGATCTATAGTCTTGTTTTTGATTCCCCCCCTCTGACTAGAATTACTGCATTATATAAATGATACGGGTTTTTAAAACAAATGAAAGAAAATGTCCTTAATTCAGATCAACAGATGTGGATTATTTTGAGTATAATTTACCTTCAGTAACATTGCACAATTGCAAGAGGAAACTTATACAGTTTACATCTTTATAGAACACCACCAGACTGTAAAGCATCCTAAAATCCTGCTTACTGATTTATGTATGCTTCCTGCTCTTCCCCCCCAGTCACATTTGGGTATTGATCAGTTAAGCAGTATTTTAAAAATTAGTACAATACTTGTTCAGACAGTTCCTTTGTTACTTTCTAAAAGCTTAATCTACCCTGATACCATAGAAGAGTCCTTATCTTGACTACTTCTACAGTCACATTATCTGATCATCTCTCACATTCCAATCATTTTCTTTCCTTATCCCAGTATGATAGGGAAATGTGTTATCTCCCTTCTGGAGATGTAGGCATTGATGATTCATTCCCATTCAAGCTTGTGTTGTTACAGGAGCAATGTAATGGGAGGCTACAGGCTGGCAGGGAGGAAAAGTGTCTGTGACAAGTCACCTGTGTGCAGGCTGCTGAGGATTGTCTTCTGGATGTGTTCCAGTTTGGCCTCATTTAGCTCTTCCTACAGAATGGTCATGGTTGGCAAAGACCTCTAAGATCACCACATCCAAACGTCAATTATTGCAGCCTTTTGAGCAGACTGTAGATCAGACTGAGACTCCTGTTGGTTGTTCTATGTCTCAACTGTGCTCTCTCTTGAAGTCTATAGTTGAGGAAGGGCAGGCAAAACATGTTAAATTGAATCAGTCAACTTTCTAAATGATGCCCATATCAGTTTTTTTTTTAAGAGATAGATCTTTCATTTCCTTCTAGGTGAAACTGGACATTCTGGTGGGAGAATTTTAGCTATTCATTACTTTAATCCATTTGCCTATGCATTATTTTAATTCACTTGATGGAATAATGACACATCTGAGTATAAGCTCCCTTACCAGAACATACAGCTTTCACAGGTAGACTGACATATATGGCCATGTCTCTCCAGGAATTACAAGCCACTGAGCACTGACAAGAAGCAAAGGAAATGTTTTTTTGTCGCCAAGGCAGGAGACAGAGTAAGAGAAATGTGTATTTTTTGTGCAGTTTTGCTGTGATAGAATATTTCAGACATGCTGGTAAAAAAAAAATGTGGTTTTCACGCATGGAACAAGATGATTTAATCAACAGTTCTGGAGTAGGCTTTATGATGATGAAATACTGTGTCACAGTTCACTCTAATAATCATGGCATAATTTAGGAATTAAGGAGTTCAGATGAATACCTTAGATGACATACTGGTTGCAGGAAAGTGAATGGGAAAAAATTAATTGCCTCAGACCCATGACTTCAGAGTAAATGAGCAGAAGTATTTAAATGAAAAGAACCGTAATCTCTCAGCATTGTTCCTGAAAAGACTGACTTCTACTAATAAAGCCAAAAGTGACTCTAATGGTGATTAGAAACCAAGAGATATTAGCATCATTAGGAGCAGGAGACAAGGAGCAGCCAGTGAGAGAAACCTATAATTGGTGTTTCTGAGCTGGCCAGAACAAATGCTAATTTAAATAGTTCCCTGTTTAGAAATTACTGAATTAGTAAGCAGTAATTTGATGGCCTGCAGAACATGATGGCATAGTTTAGAACTACTGCTTGAATGTAGCACCATCTACTGGCTACAGCACTTTTCACTGGGGTTTTTTTGGTTTTAAGAAAAATCATTTAAATCACTGCAACATTTTAACTGAGTTATAAAAGTGAATTTTCTTGTATTTATTTTAAGGTAGAACAGTTGCAGATTGTATTATTAATGACAGTCCAGGTCCCCAAATTATTATTTTCATAGTTCCACATATATTTACTAAAAGACCTGTCTGTATTCCTCATCTTTGGTTTGTTTCCCACTCACTGGAGGATTGAACATACTAGTTACAGCACCTAATGTTTGGAGCTAGATATACCTTCTTGTGAAAAGCTAGTTATGCATGCAGCTCAAAAGTCAAGAAAAATTACAGAAAAAGTTATTTCCCCTATTTATTAAAGCTAACTGTAATACCTTACACAGTTGTTCTCATTTTCACTAAAAACAACTGGGAAAACTGTAAAGGTAATGTGGTTGTGGTTTTGATATTCTGTCTATTTTGGAGTATGTGGGAATGTTTATTTTGCTTGCATGTTCATTTTACCATTTATATTTCTTATTGTAAGTGGCTGTGGCAAGAATGGAGGTACATGGTTCATCTGTAAAATATCCTTTATTAAATAACTGAGCTGTGGGTGGAAGTTGAGTAAAATGACCCAAAATTGCTAGGTGATACCTTTATACAAGAGAAACAGCCACTACCAACATCTTCTAACCTCTGTGTTTGGCTTTTGTATATATATGCAGGTGTCATTTTTTTAAAAATTGATTATTTAAACGTGGATTTTCCCATTTGAGCAAGGAACGGGGTGGATATAGCAAATTTTATACTGATTTACTTTAGAATTTGAGCTGACTCTTCTTTGTGGGTTTGCTTTGGTTGACAGAAATGTTAACTCACTTTCTACTCTCATTTATGAGATTATATAATTAACTTTTCCAAAAAGAAAGAGATTTTCACATGAGATTTTTCATTTTCACTTTTTGGTTTTTTTTGTTGTTTTTTTTTTTCCAAATCATACCCAACATAGATACAAATGTAGGAAACAGTTCTTGCTAAGATCTGTGGTATCTTCTGTGGTATGAGTCCTTGCTTCAGAAAACATTAATTATACTGCATTTTAAAAGATCTTTTCAAGAGTATGGGCAATAGCCAATCTCCACCTGGGAGCCAAGCTCTTAGCTGCAGAGCAACTTCAGTGCAACCAGATAAAAATGGATGATGTATGCAGGTACCTTCCAGCACTCTTTAGCATTTAAAGAAATAATGCAAAAAAAATCAGTGAAGATACCTCTGTTCTATCTAATGTGCTAAGAATCACAGCAAGATCTTCAGTTTGGCACAAGTTGCCCTTTGTTCCATCAGAGTGGAACTGTGGCAGTTCCTGCAATATGCAACCCTTCTTCCCCCTTCCAAATCCCCAAACTCTTTTGGGCCTTATTTCAGATTTTAGAACAGCATTTTTAATCTGTGTACCCAAGCTCTCTATCTGCTTCTACCTCCTGTTAAACTGAGCAATTTTACTGCATTGTTGCCATGTGCATTCTGATTACAGTGAATTCTGTTCCATGTGCATGGTGGACAACCTAGTAACAAAATAGTTTCAACTAATCCCATAAATAGCAGGCAGTTTTAAGGTAGCAGTCTGTCTTTATGCACCTACTAGTAATTTTTTTTGCTTCGTCTGCTTGCTGGAAAATAACACAGCTTAGCACCTAGCATTTTTAACTACCGCAGCAAAACTCTGGATGTGCTTTTGTTGACACAGCTTGCATTTGGAAAATGTAAAAGAAATAATTTTTGCCTTTAGAAACACTGAAAATAAATGTAAAATGCTAAAAGTTATTTTTATAAAAACCCCTTTATTCAGCCTGGAATCCTAGAAAGGCACATAAATTGGTTCAGTTTTCTTAATGGACGGTTGCACAAACTCATTAACCAAAGTACTATTAACAGTGTTCCTGGCAGATGTTCTCTCTCTCTCTTTAGCCCAATATCTGTGTAACTGACACATGGAGTGGGAGTTATTACAATATCAGATTATGTGATATCGATGTGCTTGCATTTTAAAACCATTTTCAGAACCTTGTGAATTCAAAGCATCATTCTGAGGCATCAGCTCCAATAGCTACTCAGCTTTTGTTGCCAGAGATCTTTGTGAGATGTGAGAATCAGTTCAAGTGTAGTAGGTTTTAAACAATACAACAGTTCCAAGCAGATGTTGCTATTGGCCACTATGGAAACTTAAAAATGCCAGTGGGAAATTGAAAACATTTTTTAAATACACCAGTCAGGCACATGGAAATCCATCAGGTATCATCCTGGAATGAAGATGAGCTCTCAGAATTAAAGCTTACTTTGCAAAATTACTTAAGAGGGCTATCAAAAGGTGAGCAGGAATCTAGGCACAGAGCTGCTAGCAGTGATGATTTGGCATTCAGCACCCCAGAGCTGAAGTAAATGGCTAAGTGAACTCCATTTTCTTCCCATTAAGAATTAGTGTATGTAAACTGGATATTGCTCAGGAGAACAGTAACTCTTGGCACTTATTTTTGGTTTTATATATCCAAAACAAAACAGTAAACTTCAATGGCTTAACTAGAGGGACATTTGTATTTATTACCAGAGCTCGGCTGGTTGGGGCAGGAACTGAAATGTCTTTCACAGCTCTAGAGGGACAAGATGGTGGTCCTCTGTAGGAAACTTCAGAAAAACTGGAATTTTATTTGTGAAAAAAAACCACCATCTAGCTGCTGGTAGCTGCTAACAGTTCATTGAAGGAATAAGTAATGACAAAACTGCTTTATAAAGTTTTTACAAATACTTTCTGATTTGGTTATACATCTTGCATGATGTGTAACAAATTCCTCCTTGCATCAGTTCCTATTTCAAGACTTAGAATGGCTAAAACTCAAATTTATCCAAGAGTCAAATTCCTGTGAAAGAGTCAGAGACAAAATTTTGCCATCCTACTGAATGCTATCTTAAAACAAGGGCAGAAGAGCCTTAGAGACACAGAAATCATTCCACACCTGTGTGACCGTAAATAATGGAGAAGTCAAAACAGAAGAGTTGGTTTCTGGTTCCTGACTACAAAGGCTTACCCTGGGTACACAAGAATTATTTTCCATCTGGTTGACTGTTGCCAGAACATGTGACCTTGTCTCCACTGCTAGAAGCTAAGCCTTGGTTTAGGTTGCCCCTCCTTCCACATTTCTAGCTTGTCTGTTATAATGATAGATGCAAATACAAGATGAAGACGAATAACAACGTTTTGTTTTCTCTTCTGGATGCAGCCAAATAATACCTGTGTAAACCATGTTTTAAAACAGGAGGTATCATTACAAGTGGAATGCTGCCTTCTTTCCTAAAGACACTTGACAGCTATTACAATCTTGTTCTCACAAAAGAAATCGCATAGTCCAGTTGACTACATCAAACAAACTGCAAAAATCTGAGTTTGCATTATTCATTAAATCTGTAAGACCAGTGAAGAATCAGAGGCTGTGGGGCTTGTGCATGAGGTAGTAAAGAATTATAGAAATATGTATATATATCTTAATGACTATACGATTGTTGTATTGAAGCTCACCAAAATTCATGACTGTAATATGAATCTTCTAAAATAATGCTTCTGGATATTACATTCATTTAAATAAACTCTGTAATTGCTTTCAACTCTCTCACTATTTTCAAGTCTGATACATCCATGCAGCATTGCAATTTCATGGGTACACTTCTTTTCTTCAACCATGATGCCTTTGTACCTTGGAGAGAAAAAATTCATAAAAAAATTTTAAAAGATAGCTAATGATACAGTCCATTTTTATGACACAGTTTAAGAAACAATTTGAATGAATCTCTGCTTTCCTGATATGCAGAAATACAACATTAAGTTAAATTTTTGCATATAGTTTGTTTAAGAAAATGTGCTATTTTAGTCAGTGTGAGACACAGCACTGTCTGACTGCTCAGAAATGTATTTTCTAGATTCAAAATATAATGTTTTGCAGGATGTATTTATGTAAAGATTTAAAAATGTATTTATTTTTTAGGCCACATTTTGGGAAATCCATATTACAAACATTATAGGTTTATTATCACAGGATGTATAGATTTTATTTTCAAAATGTGCACGAGCATTTATTTTTTCAATTATCTTACTAGAGATGGAGCAAATAGAGTTATGTTTTCTGCTATCTGACCATGAATAATACTGGCACTGTAGACTGGACTTGATAAAGCAGAAAAAAGATCTGAACTCCCGGTAGTTTCAACTGGGAGAAACTGAAGCTGGATGAAGTTAACCTAGTGCTTTCTTCCCTGTTTTGTCCCATTTTTCACTAAATATTCCTACACATCAAGCCGACACATTATTGCTTTTACATTAAAAAACATGATGTGGCAAAGTACTAAAAAGAAAAAGATGGGAAGGATAGAATATGCTAGTTTGGCTGCAGCAGGAGACCAAAGAACTGAATAGTAAAGAAAACAGTACAGGTGTGAGCAGTGGCATGTAATTAAAGATGAATGTAAAAGAAAAGCACCAGTGTGCAGAGCTAAAACCAGCTAGGCTATGTCCCAGCTCCACCAAATGAATTCTACTGGCACCAGGAAAAGTGTTTAAATATGTTGAAACTAAAAGAAAAGAAACATCACAGATCATGGAAGAAGAGCAGAATGCTTTCCACCTCAGATATCACACAAAACATGTAATCAAAAGTTTAATTAAATTACATCAGTGAGTGACTGTCAGCACTGAAGCAAAGGAATACAACAGATTGTGACAAAACAGAAAAAATGGTCATTATTCACTATAACGCAGAAAAGTAATGCTATTGCCAAAGTAGCACTTGGTGATAGGGAACATCCCTGTTTGTATAAAACAGGGATGAACTGAGTGCCACTATAGTTAGTTGACAAAGATCAGAGCTTGGCTTGACTCAAACTAAGAAAAGTCAGAAGTGGGAAACTTCAGCAGAAATGGGTCAGATGCTGGAAAAGAGAACAGGGGTTGTCATGAAGAGGTTAGTTACCAATTCCTGCCACAGATCTTAGGGAATTACTAGATAATCAGCTTAATTTGAAACAAAGAAAATTTACATCAGATGTAGAAAACAAGTCTATAAATATTACAGCCCATAAATTACTGGAATCTGTGCATGAATTTTATGAATTTTTTTCCTCGCTGGAGACTGAAAGGAAGAAATCAGATGAATATATTGGGTGTATTTAGTGCTGCTTTGTTGGTCAAGGCTGGGCCAGAAAATGACTCTTAAATTGCTGTTTCTGTGATGGTGTCATGACTCCACATGTACCTGAATTCTCTTCCCACAGAGGACTCCAGTATAACCAGGACGACAAGAGCATACATTAGGTGATACACACGTGCCTCCAAACAGACACTTCTGGTTACACACAGCTAAAACGAGAGGTAGATACTCATGAAAAACAACTTGGTGAGGGAAGAGTGTCTACTATGCATACTTCTGCTTGCTGAGAACTTGGTATGTATCTTCAGTGTAAAACAACTCTACAGTCATGCATAGCCAGCAGTGTTCTTATGTCTATCCCATCCCTCTTACGCTTTAATGTAGATATAATATGGGAACAGGCTGAAGGCACAAATGAGACTGAGTGAGGGACATCAGTGAGGTCTTTTTTTAGCACACCTTACTAATTCAGGCTATTCCTTGGGCTCTCTGGCCTGTTGGAGCAGCATGAGGTGCTAGAGCAAGCCACTGCATCCTGCTATGGCCCCAGACTACCATCCTATTCTAGATGGCTTCCGCACAAGCAGAGGAATCTCTACTCTTTATCCTTCCTTTGACACTAATTTGGGTTAAAATACAACCAAGGTATAAGACTCCTAGGCACTACGTACAGCTGAAGCATTCTTAACTGTGCTGAAGCAAGAGGTTTCAGGTCACATCATTCTTACGTGTTTGACACTGGATTCCTTCCCACTGTGGAGGACAATGACACGTACTCGGTCCAACACACTCCCCACCGTTCTTACATTCCTGAAGACAGACTGCTGCACAGACATCATCACAAAGTTTGGTTAAATCCTAAGAGATTATTTTTATTATTCACATTTCAGGATGCCCACATACACAAGAGCCACATCATCTTCACTGAAAATCTAAGATCAACAGTGTACTGAAGACGAGAAGTAGCAAGAAACAAAAAGCCCTACAGCCAAAGAACGCATTGAGAGGGTCTCATGAATCACAGATTGGCACAAAAGCCTGAAATACTGAAGTAAACCAGCACTACTAAATGGCTTTGTTCATTCCAAATTTACCTTTCTAAACCCCACACCTTTGTGAAAGGTCTTTTGTCTATCATGCAACCTAACATACAGTGAATCAACTGATAAGTGTTTGATCCAAAGGTATTTTCTACGACCCATTTTTCTGTACATTCATTCCAGCTTATTAAGCCATAATCTAAACCACTATTATTTACCACTGGTTAATTGACTATTTGATAACCAACTCTCTCTTCCACAGTGTTGACTCCTGTCAATATGAGTAATTTTTTTTTTTCCCAGTAATTAGAGAAAGTAATATAGGGAAAGCTGTTTTTTCCTCCAAGCCATTAGAGAGCTCATTGGCCATATTAATATCTACACCTTGGGTGATTATTATGATAGATGCTAGATCAATATTAGATCTATTGGATTTCTACCACCCATCCTCATGATGGTTTTCATGCAGACTGTGCTTTTATCCCCACTGACACATTTTGTCCAGCCACCATCAATATCTTCTTTAAGATACATGACCCACAGCTGTGTTACCATCACAGTCCTGTTTTTTTCCTTTTCCTGAAGAGCTTGTGCCTATTGCATCTTCTATTCCAGTAATTTCCCACTGTTTCTATGATTTTCCAATCTTTCACTGTACTTCTTTTCCTATTATACCTGCTTTTCTTTTTTACGGCACAAACTGAAATTCTTTCACTCCATTAACTCAGCTCTTTGTAGAAATACATGTTTATTTAGACAAGAATAAAGAAAGAAACAAATATTATTTGCTATATAAGAATTTAAAGATATTTTGGTCTTGTGAGTTAGCCATGCTATTAAGATCTGCATGCTATTAAGTTCTCCATCCGAAATTCCACTGTCAAGTTATAGACTTTTGTTTGTTTTTTTTTTCAATGTGTGGATATTCTTGAGTTCTTTGGCACTAACTTCATATTATTTGTGTGGACAAAGCTGTCCTTTAGTCATGCAGCATGTTTTTTACATGGTTCTCCTCTTAACTGCAAGATACTTACGAGAGTTACATCTTTTTCCTCTCCATCCTGAAGGACAAGAACAGATGTTTGGCCCTACACACCTTCCACCATTCATGCACCTTGGCTCACAGACACCTTAAAATCAAAAACATCTGCTGTTTAATGTATTTAACTGATTACAGATTAATCTATTAGTTCCTTTTGGATCCTGGAAGGATTTTAACACTGTCTTACTTTTTTCACATCTTCTGCCTGTGTACCCATCAGGACAAGTACAGACATCATTTCTCATGCAATGACCACCGTTCTTACAAGGTGGGCTGCAGACAGCTGAAGATACAAACAGGAAGAAAAGGCTGTAGTTTGCACATGATTTAGCAATATAATTCTAGGAAACAAGAATTTAACACTAAAATTCTGATAACTTATACACTATCAGGCCTGTATCAAAAATAGTATCAATGTGGACTGGTGACTATGTCAACAGCAAAGAAAAAAAATCAGATTTAAAGGGTCAAGGTTGGCAATGGTATGTGTATATGAGTGACCAGACTGCATGGTATACAATGAAACTGGTTGAACACTATTCAAAAGTTAAAGGAGACTAGGAAAATTTTGACTTCCCATTCTCCTTCAACATTCACTCAATCAGCCATAAAATCTGAAAAACAATGTAATCAGTTTTGCACAATTTCTCACGTATATGACTTGCTTGTGAGTTTCGTGTCTTAAGACAACTGTGACTTCCCACAGATCTTCCCATAATGGAAGCAAAGAGGTGGGGGAGAAAAAGAATTATATTACCATTCTGACACTGGGCACCAAAGAATCCATATGGACAGAGGCAAACATCTGGCTTAGTACAGGAACCACCATTGAGACAAACAGGGTCACACTTTGCTGCAGAAACAGGGTCAGGAAGAGTGGAAAGCATGACATCCAAATAAAGCCTATAAAATACATGCTTCTGTTGCAAAGACAGGAATTAAACACCTAAGACAACTTCAGGTAACACCAGCACATTAAATCTTTACTCAGAATTTTAGGATCAGTATTAGACTGATTAGGTGCTGTGGGCAGCAGAACGAACTTGCAGAGACAAGAGGCAGTTCTGGGCTCTGCTGCAGCAAGCAGCCACCCCACCACTGCTGTTTGAGCCACACAGTTCCAGATTTCAACTGTGGGAGGTCCCACACATGATTTCCCAGGCACATGGAAGTTGCAGGAGTGTTACCTGTACTGCATGTAGGGCCATACCACCCAGGTTTACACTGACAGATGTCTGGAGTAAGACATTCACCACCATTTTCACAGTGTCTGTTGCAAACCACTACCATCCAAGAAGTTAGGCAAAAACAAAAGAGAAGGAAGGGAAAGAGATGTTACAATGATGCTTGCTTCATTTTTCAGTTCTTTCCCAAATATTAACATTGGAAATAATGTACTAATAATTCCACTAGTTGAAGAGGAATTGCTGAATAGTTTAATCCAGTCTCAAACCCATAAAAAGCTAGCACCTTTATAAATGTAAACAAAATGTTCTTCCAAGAAATTATGGTGGTCTGGCTGTATTCAGTGGTAAAAATGAATCATATGTAAACAATTTATCTAAATTTGGACATGAAATCTACACAAGAATCAGAGTTGCCAAACTGCAGCATTTACAATTTGCTACATAAAATTTATGTGAGACTAATTCCAATTTTTCAGCTATAGTCACAGCAAATTTTCCAATTTTCATACTAAGTTAAAAAAAAAAAACACCTCCATAATGTGGTTCTGAATTAATTTTTCCTGTATCTCAGTTTTTCTGACACACACTTCACTGATCCCAACTTCTGTATATACCTCAGCGTTCAACCAATTGAAATGAATTTAGAACTTAAAAAGCTGCAAGGACAAAAATTAGACATCTGTGTTTGTTCTGAAGGTAGTATCACATGCAAAATATGCTCAGTGTCTCCATGCTTGTAAATCACAAATAATAAACTATTTGTAATATAGTTGGAAAGCCCGATTATGGGAGCCCTCAAAGAGGCATTGGTATTGCTTTTTGTTATAATTAGAACACATCAAAAATTTAAACCATCATTTGTTTTCTTGCTCCTGAAGAACAAGAGGCATGTTCTGCAATCTTCCCTTATGCTTTTTTGCTTACTTGTATCACATCTTGGTCCCACAAAACCATATGGGCAGGTGCAGAGATTTCTGGCCAAGCATGTGCCTCCATTTTGACAGCCTGGTTTACAATGTGCTGCAGATATAGAATTATGTTTTTCAAGAAATCACTTCTAAAAAGATGCATAGATTTGTTATGCTTTAGAAGAAGGAAATTTTGACAACTGACAGTGAGCAAAGAACTGCATATAAAATAAGGAGACATATGCAATGCCTTTTAAGAATAAATAAGAAGAAGGAATTTCAACAGAGTACACAGAGTCCCAGCTGTAGTGGTTGCCCCAAAGAAAAGAAATCTGAGACAGTTTCCAAACAGGACTTGCAATTGTTTGAAGTATTTAGCTTAGAGGTATTTATATTCTCTGGAGAAGTCCACCACGTACTGTGGATTTAGGAATATCCAATCACAATCAACATTTACAGTACGTAACAAAAAAGTAGGGTATATAACAATATGTTACTCTAGGAGTTCTCTTGAAGTATAATCAACACGACCCTTTGATATCTAAATGAACAGTTGTGAAAGTTATTTACAGCATATTTTGGGTACTTGTGGATTTAAAAAGCCAGAGTTCTATTTACCTTCCTCACAAGTAGAGCCACTGTATCCTGGTAGACATTCACAGACATTGGGCTTAACACACTTTCCATGGTTTTTGCAATCAGGTTTGCATAGAGCTGTGAAAAAAAAAAAAAAATCAACAATGATCTTCAAATCATTTGTGGATCTGAGTCACAAAATGATAAATCAAAATGTGATACTCACCAGCCTGACAGCTATAACCAACATAACCAGGCTTGCATTTGCAAATATCGGGTGCCACACACTCCATGTTTTTGCCACATGTTTGTCTACATCTCACTGAAAGGCAATGAAGAAAAGAAAAAAAAAGGAATAAGCAAAGTGGAAGTGGCATTTCAGCACAATTGTGTCTTGCCTAACATAACAAACAGATCACACTGAACCCTTTAGATCCCTGCCCTGAGATGCAGCAGAAAACTATTTTTAAGTGCAACCATGTAACTAGAAGCCTGTAGACTATGCCACTATTAATAATGAAAATAAGAAAATGCAACACTTTATGTGTGTTGCTGATCACACAGTAATGATGTACTTTCAAGTTCTAAAGATGTTCACAAGATTCCTTTCTTCGAAGCATTTATTGAAGGTATTTGTAATACCTCTACAAGTGAAGCCATCTCCATAATAACCATAAGGACAACGACCACACTTGATGCTTCCATCCTGACTTGGCTCACAAGGTACGCCAGGAAAACACGGTAAGTCGGTACAGGTCACTGCTTTAGGAGTCACTGTTTCTCTCAGCTCTTCAGGGAGCATTTTTGGTGGGACAGTGGCTTCAACAAGGACAAAGGGTAAAGGACTCTCTTTATGCTTGGCTAACAGGTGCTCAGCCCTGTAAGCATTTCCACCTTTGAATATTTTGCTTGGCAAAGAAAGCCTTTTGCTTATATTTGTTTTGCTGCTAGGAAAAATCTTCCTGCTGGTCTCAGAATAGCTGTAGGCCTCAACCTGTGCCCTTGTTTTCTTCTCAGGTGACAAAGAATGGGTCCCTGAAGATGCAGTCAACACAGCACGCACTGAAGAACTCTCTTCCATGTTAGCAAGGTGACCACTGATGGCAGTGAGAGCATGAGCAATGTTCCCAGTGACAGTAGGCTGTACAGAAACACTTGTCTGAGAATAAGGTGGCTTCCAAACAGTCATTGTTTTTCCTGTGGAGGCTGATGAAGAGGTGCTACTGATCATTTCTGTAGAAATTATTCTCTCAGGGACATCTGTAGAACTGGACATATAGCTTGAGATGCTTAAAGCCTTCCCAGAGGATGACTGTTGAAAACCTAGAGCATGTTAGACAGAAAGAGAGGGGAGAAAGCACAGGAATATTATGAGACTTTTTTCCTTCTGGGAGTGGGGAATGTCTTCTGAACAGAAAAATGCATACATAGTCCATTCATTCTCTGCTTCAGGATGTCTCTCCATTTTCCACATGAAAATATATGTATGCAATAGAACCTAAATACTAATAAACAGAACTGGCTATGTCCTTTCCCACATGCATCACAGCATTTTTATGGCTGGAAGCAGAAAGCACCATACATACATGAAGTAGACGGCGGAGGTTTTCCCATACTGGGTCAATAAACAGCTTTACTGCCAGAGGAAATTACCAGCTCCATATACTGCTTTCAACTAGATAACTGAAACACTTTAAAGCAAAGATAATGTTATGGTTCACCTGTGTGAGCTGGTGTGTCTAAGTGCAATTAGTAAGCCTAGAGTCTAGAAGCACATAGTCAATCACCAGCGTGCACATGCTTACTCTTACTGATATACCATGGACAATATTTTAGGTAAATAATCCACCACTTTGTAGCCAAAGTACTACAATGTTTTTTACTCTCCAAACTTGTTAATCAACTTTCTTGAATTTTCTGGCTGGGTTTCATGAGGAGTGCAAAGTGAATTGAAAGCTCTTCATACTCTGCCCAGGAAAAATGAGGCGTCTGGTGGGTGGGCATGATGCCATAAAGGGGGTTTTAGCATTATGTGGGCAGTGGAGATTATCCAACCTAACTTAAGCTCTCTACCTAACCCCATTTAGAAGAGTACTAAAAAACGGTCAACAAAAAGTAAAACGTTACTGAATTTTTGTTACAGAGTGCTGTCACCAGCTGCTGAAAAGCAAACCATTCTGCAGCTGATGAAGAATTATCCAGCACTGGCAGCAGAGTAAGAATTTTTCTCCTTCCCCACTAACAGTGCAGAGATAAAAGGAAAAGACACACAAGAATTTCCTGTGAAAAAACCCTCAGTGGGCACAGAGCTGTAAATGCCAGCAACAGCATTTACAGAATTCTGGAATTAAAGACATTCATTTGCCATATCCTTCACCTTTCCTTTGAGTTAAAGTAGGAGAATGGAATTCAACAGAATGTCATGAACCTTTGCTAATCTCATGTAACAGATTCCCCTATCCCCATGTTACCTGTTTTATGTCATTGGTTACTCACAAAAACAAAAGGCAAGAATAAGAATGCCATACATCACACAATTAATAAAATGACTTGACTGACCTAAGGGATTTGTTGATATTGATATTTCAATCTCATTTTCCAGATCAGAATAGAACTTCAGCAATAAATTGAGCCAAACTGAAAATTTAAATCAACATAAAACTGACTAGAACCTTTACTGCCAGCTATATTCTTATCAGTATCTGAATCAGGTATTCCATTTTCTTCATGAAAAAAAATCACCTTTATACTCTCCAATTACTCCTGGGGAATCCTTTCTTTCAACAGTAGTATCTTCAATGCTTTCTAAAAACAAAAGGTGTGAAGGTACATTAGTAGCTACTTTTGTTTCAACTGCAAATAAATTACAGAGTTAAAAGTTGTAGTACCCCAAAATAATTAATAATTCAGAAAGCAGATAAGCCATAAAAAATGTTTCTTAAAAGTTTTCAATAGAGTGTTTTAAGAATATAAATTAAGAATATAAGTAGTTGCATTGAAAAGAAGTATTTGAGCATCTTACTTGGAAAGTGTATTGACACAGGTAAATATATCCATGTTAAGCATTCTAATGGAATTATTTTGTCAATAATTACTCATATTATTAAAATAATGCAGAGAAAATACATTTCATTGTATTCTACTCTGAGATAAAAGAATTGGGGTATTTTGTATATATTTTTTCTAGTCACCTGAAAAAGTGTTCTACAGCTATGTGACCCAGTGCAGTCTGATGTCACCAACTGAGATTCTCTCCCAGAAATTAACAGAGGCTCTTATGATGACTACTGAAAAGAGCTCTAAGTTACTGCTAGAAAAATAAAGCACGACCAAAGATATTTTATCTGAATGACAATAAGATCTTAACATTCTTCTGAAAAACAAGTAATATTACCATAACATGATTTCCCATCTCCTTGCAGATTGTTTGGGCATGGACCACAATAGTAAGAACCAAAAGTATTGAAGCAAAATACTCCAGGGAAGCAAGGACTGGATACACATTCATCTACATCATCTTGACAATTTTTACCTACATTGAAATAAAGATATTTTTTTTTATAATATTGTGTCTCTAGACTTCGACAGTGTGCTTAAAAAAGGTAAAGGTGAAAAGGTAAAGGTGAAATGTATACAGGTGCTTAAATACAAAAAGAGCATCTACTATTGAGTGAAACAGTGCTTCAGTCCATGTAATGAGTACAGCTGTCTAAGTTTGCTATTCACATTTTTTCATCTTATATCAAGTATCTTGCTTATTGCAGAATATGGAGAAGATGAACTGTGGGGACTAAAAGTTTAACTGGAGGCACAGGAGGAATCTCATCACTCCTGTGTTTCACTAGGTTGCTGAGTTTACCTCTGTGGAGGAAAACGATGAAAATTTGTTCTCGTAATATAAAAAACCATTGTATTAATGCAAGAAAAGTCTTGAAATATATCACACAGCTTTATCACAGGACCATAAGATTTCTTCATATTCTAACACTAAGTTATTTACATTCAAAAATTAAAAAAAAACCCAGAAGAAATTATAAACATAAAATTACCAAGTCCTATTTATCACTAAATTATTTAAACAAAGCAGCAATTTACCTTGCAGTTCAGGTGGACATTCACAGTAATAGCTGTTTATTCCATCCACACATCTGCCAATGCCACACTGGTTAAGTTTACAGTCATCAGTATTCACTTGACAGAGATCACCTTCAAATCCAGCCACACACACACAGAGATATCTTCCACTTCCAGGTGGGAAATTAATGTTTGTCACACATGAGCCGTTATTTAGGCAATCACACGATTTCACACTGACCTACAAGACATGCCAAGTAAAACAGTTTTCTTTTTATAAATTAACTAGCAATAAATTTTGTAATTAGACATCTTAGGCATCTTGCCAGTATGTGTCATTTTACTGTAACATTCATTACCTCTATTTCTACCTTAGTCTTTGCATTGCAGTCATCTGTCAATGAAAATTTTAATTTATGGGGATTCATTGACACAGCTTTCCACAAAAGTAGACCTGATGGGGAAAGACTGGCACCTTCTGGACCAGAATCCAAGGTGAAATGAATAGCAGAGCCCTCTGGATCTGAAGCCAAAAACTGATATACTAAGTCTTCTCCATAAAATGTCTGTAGCATACCCTGAAAAGTTTCAAGCACTGGAGGCTGGTTGTCTGTAACAAAGGAGATATTTTCTCTTTTAAGCAAAAGTTGCAATACATGTATAAAAATTAATAAGGAGCATATCTTTCTATTAAGAAAGTTGCATCTAATTATTTCTCCTAAATGCTGATGTAATTTGAAAAGTACATCATAACTGTAACAACATAACCAAGAAATTACTACACAAAAGCTTGTAAAGACACGTTGCATCTATACAGAGACCCAACTCAGAAGTTGTTGAATATAAACAATGTATGTTAACTATGCAGAGATAGTTTGCAGATGAAAGTATAAGGAGCCATAGCACTTAGAGGTGATTGCTGATTCCTTTAAGAAATGAGCAGACATTGTTAGGCAATACTTGGGAATGGGATACAGTGACTATCTTGGCAAAACTGAGAATGAGGTGATGGAATAAGTCATTAACCTACTGTTCCTTAGAAGGATTTCAACTGCACAACTTACTCACTGGTGAGATATTTCAGATGCCTGCACTGTTGAGCTATATAACCTATTTGGCATGAGTAACTAGATTTCTAGAGACACCAGGTGAAAACAAGCAAAGCCCCAGAACCAGGACAACCTCTGTGAAAGAGAGAAGCAGAAGCCTTCTTAAAGTTGGTAGGAGAACATAGATTTTGAAGCTGGAACATGGAAAGGTGATTAAGATTTCTGAATTTTGGGTTACAACAAAGACACCAAGAGGGAGAAGAAGCTGTAATCAGTGTCCTAGCAGTTAGATTAGGACACCTGGTTCCTAACACCATCCAATCTGGAGAAGCTGTCATCCTTGGTTTTGGAGAATTGCCTCTAGTTTACACTCTTCTCTCATTTCTGGCTGTTGCAATATTGAATTCCAGTTTGTGGCTATATACGGACATCCTTTGACTATCTGTTTGCTGGAGAAGTTTAATTTTGTTCATGTTTCATTCTTTTGCAATAGGTATAGGTACATTGACTTTCAGTGCAAGTTTGAACTAGGAAAAGATTCCATAAGACAGTCACCAGAAGGCTAACTCATGCAGGACCCTTCCCAATTCAGTCAGAGTCTTTCTAGCACATTCACCCATAGAAACACCAATAGAACTCTAGTATTTGAGATGCTGTAGATTTGGGTAGAGGGGGAAGGATGGATGCCTACCAGTAAGACGCCAAGAGACCTCTAATTTGGTGAAAGGACCAATATGATTTGTATATTCCAAAACCTGAGACTGAAAAGCTGAAAGTTCTAGGTTAGAACTTTGTACTATGGAGAAGGAAAACAAAGAATCTTCTTTTCATAGTGTGGTTTCTAACAGGACTGAAGTATGAAGCCATGGATATACTTTCAAGAATTTATTGAGGCCACGTTTCTATGCCATCAATGTCAATTATGTCCAAGTACTAAGTGGTTAGTAAATATGATAAGCCACTTAATTCCAATTCTTTTGTTCTCCTCTTGTTTAAAACTGGAGTAATTTGCTGGAAAGTTGAAGACAGCATTTGTGGGTATAGCTGTGCTAAGTATCCAAAGACTGTGAAGTGCTAATTAGACTGAGAGTCTAATTTTCATCAGTTATTTGTAATGTCTACAGGGAGCAGGAAAACCTGACTTTCTCATACATGGCCTAGAAAGCAAAATATCATTTTCAGAAATTAGGAAAAATGTCAGTTAAAAAACAAGATCAAATTACAAATTGAAGTAGTGGGTACTGAGCTTTAAAAGAAACACTTAACCAATTAAATTTAAAATTTAATTATTTTCATATATTTAAAAAAAACTAGGAGATTTTCAACTTCTCGCAATTAAAAAAACACAAAACTGTTTAAAACTTACTTTCAATGACTGACCATGTTAACTTTGATATGTCAGGTCTGCAGAGTAAGCAAGGACTGGTTGGGTTTGTGTCACCTTCACCATAACAGAGTCCATCTATGTTGCAGGTTTTTTCCTTTTAGAGAAATGACAATATGATTATTTGTTTATCAAACAGTAAATCTGGATGAATTTGTAAAGTATCAAATAAAATCTAATCTTTTCTGCACTTCCATGAAGCAACTAAAGTTGTTCTTAAACCTAAACAACTGACAATGTTTGGTTTCATTTGGTTATTATATGAAGAGCTTTCATTTTGATTTTTGTCTTCAGAACTGCCTCATCCCAAGTCCTCTTTCTGTGCTCATCATTTTTGTGCATGGAAAATCCCTGTTGGAAACAAGACCAGGGTGTGTTTTGCTGATTTTTCTAGATTTTTTTTCTGCCTTCATGTTTTCATAATAGAGAGTAATGAAATATCTACCTTTAAAGCACATAACGCAGATTCCTGTGGTTCACAAGTTTGACAGGCTCCATCATATAATATAATTGTTTTAGAGTTGCTGTAAGTGAATCCATCATTAGAAATCTGCAAGATGTATAGCAAAAAAGGATTAACCCAGACAGATACCAACTTATCACCAGGGTGGACTGCTAGCATGATGTTCAATTCATTGCTAGACACCTACATTTAGCTGTTTAAACTCAGGAGAAATTTGGTCACTCCTGACAACAAGTCTAGGCAGATACTTGACCAACCACACAGAGGCATCTACTTGAGGTTAAATTGAATAGTGTCTGCATGCTGTTGATCTCATTGACTCAATCTGTATGAGATTTTGGGTATTTATGTCACACAGAGATTCATGCATTAAGGCTGGGCTCAACTCAATTTTCACATAAATATGTCTAATGTCACTTGAAATGCTCCTGGGGAACTACCTGGACTTTAACTTCTATTCTTGAAGAATGTGTGTCTGTCTAAGTCCTAGGTCATATCCAGCAGTCCCCAGGCAGAAGAGAAATCTTAAATAGCACTCAACACTTAAGGTTATATGTGAAGAAACTGAGACCCCAGGTTAAGTAAGCTGAGTTCCACCCTTAGCAACCGTTAAAAAAAGTATCTATGTGATTTATTGTCATCTTAATAGGAATACCTGTAAGTGAATATTTGAAATTTCTGCGAGTACCTTTATTTGCCACATGGCAATGGGTTTATCATCAACCAGATCCCTGATTTCAGACTGCTGGCCATCATTTGGTAATGGGCAGTCAACAGTCCTGGCATTTCGGAAGACAGCTGGCACAGTGAGAGGTTCTCCAGGAATCCATTTGCTATCAATATGCTAAATGTTAAGACAGATAATTTATTTTTTAGGTAAGTGCATTATGAAAGTATTTTTTTACCACAGAAAAAAACATGTATTGCATAGTGTTTGAACACATCTAATGGCTCTGGACTAGAATGTAGATGGAAATATTAAATGCCATTATTTGCACACAGATTTCTAGCTAAGCCTATGAATGAAAAGGAAGAGAAGCCTTTCCTGCCCCCATGGAACTTTGGCACTGCATTGCTCAAGGATGAACAATTCCTCCAGCTGGAGAGTAATGGAAGAGTTAATCAGAGGGTGTTCCTCTAGCAGCACTGATGTGATGCAGCAGTGACTGTATCCCTCTCCATTGCTTGCTCCCAGAAGAGGACAAGCTTCAGTGGCAGGAACAGATGACATTTTTGGCAGGTCTCAGATATCACTCTGGGTGCTGGGAGATACTGACAGTCAGCCATTAAACATTAGCACAAGCCAATAGCTCACACCACTAACCCTGTAGAGTCTTCCTCAAAACTGTAATGAGAACAAGTCATCCATGGACCTATCTTACTACTACAAGGCAACAGAATAGAGATGATAATACGTGAGTGAAGTCCTGATGTGGAAGCAGGGATAAGCATACTAAAAATAAAGTTAGAGAGAAGAATCCAGACAAAGAATCAAGATCAAAATAATTCTGAGCTTGACTCGGTTATACTGAGCTGGCACATTTTTTCAGAGACTGAAGCCAATCAAGACATTTATTCAATCCATTACTGACATGAGGAGTCATCTGCCAATAAGGCCTTGCATTTATTTATATTTACAGACAAATAACAGGAAAAGAAAAACTTTTTCTGAAAAAACATATGAGCTACTTTTGTTTCAACCACCCATTTTGTTTTTCTTTCACCCTACACTCAGTTAAGGAATACACAGCATGGGTGAATAGCAATGTAAAACCGTAACTGCTAAATACTGCTCTCAAAATGACACATCTAGAATTTAGAACCATAACCTTTGAAACAAGATCCAGTCTTTTTCTCCAGAAACCTCTTGTTATTAGCTAAAGGCAGGTTCAGATAGTTTTTTTTTTTCCAGAAACATATTAATCTTACAAAAGACAATTAAAAAACCCTTCAGACCTAACAGGTTCATAGAAAAACTTACTTTTGCAGTTCTATGTAAGGAAGAAGAAACTGAACCTGTCTTTTGTTCTGGGGAGGTTAAACACCCTCTTATCCTTTACAAAAATCTAAGTAAATCCATCATGGATCTATGGTTAAGAAGAGACAGTGGATATGGATTTAGTATTTCAAAATACAAAACCCCACGAAATTCAGTGGGTATCAGCTCTAAATCCTGTCACAGTGCCACTTCTATAACATTTTGAGAATTTAAGTTGAATCTCAAAATATGTGGAGTTCTACAGTATTGAGAATCCATTGAAATTTGCACAAAGTTACTATTACTCTTGTAATTCCTGTTGAATGGTTCCCCTTTCACCATCCCTCACTCCACGATCACATCAGCAAAACCCAATTTTACTTTGCAGCTTTTTTTTATTCTAATATGATAGAGAAACTTGTAATTGCAGGTTCTTTCTCCCAGACTAACAATTGTAAACTGTTTGTAAATTTTGCTCTGAGCAAATTCTAGGTCTCAGTTACAATAGTCTCTCTATACAGATGCATCTTAGTCTCAGTGCAACATTTTAATCCCCTGTTCAAACCTGAGGTACAGAGCTGATATGTATCATTAAATAGCTCTAGTATTCAGCCTCAGGGAAATGGACAACACATCCAAAATGCCTTTCCCTTCTTCATACCAGATTTATTATGCTTATAAAAGGGCTTTTTCAAGCATTAGATTTGAGACAGAAATCTAGTGATGTCTTTAACCTTGCTGTTCTTCTTCAGAGAAGCAGTCCTTCAATTCCTCTCCATAAGCAGTTTGAAAAACAATGATGTACAGGTTGTTGCTAATAGGGCTGTCCTTGCCCTTTTCTGATGGATAGCTGCCATATGCTATTATCTCCCTCTTGGCTGCTGAGTGTTCCCATTCCATTTTGTATTTCTCTTATCATGGAGGAAATGCCAATCTTGCAAAGACTTGAGTGTCTGCTGCAAAGTGCTGAGTGCCTTTCCTATGAGTTTCTACTAAAGCATCGGGTTGTACCCACATCAACGAATAATACACTGGACATTTTTTCCCCTTGTTCCCTGAGAAGTTAAAAATGTAATTGTTACAATTCAGGGAGACTTACCTGTAACTTGATCATTTCACATTTCAGATTCAATGACTCCCTGAAGCCATGTCCAGAAGCTCTCACTGATGTGCAGTCGTACTGTCGAATATCGCACAACCCCGCATTCTCCAGCTCTGTGATTGCTGGAACGTGGTCTTCAAAGCAGAGATGAGACAGTATATCAACTTGATATCAGTATATCAACTTGTTCATATGTACTTACATTATGCAGTAGGTATCATTCTCTATCCAACTAAGAAAAGTAGGTAAACAATGAAATCTGGAGCCAGCTGAATAAAGGTATAAACAGAAAAATTTTTTATTGATAAAACAAATTTTCACTTTAACATTAGGCATTTTGACCTCTTGGAACTTCAATGTTATGAAGCTGAGAAAATATTCATCTGATAACAAACACTTGTGCACATGTGTTTTGTTCTTATGGCTATCTATGGTTCTTTGCGTCACACTTGCAGAATAAAATCTAAATGAAACTCAGGCTCCAGTAATAGAAACTGGAAAGGTTATTATGTTATGTAATAATTTATAATAGGAATTTCCTGTTTAAAAACATCTCGTGGAAATTCTTTCAGGAAGTAAACTGGCAAAGATTAGAACAGTAAAAATAGTTTTTATGAAGCAAAGCTACTTTTATTTTAAGAGGAATCAAATATTTATTTTTATTAACCTTTTACATCTTGCTCCGTTTGACTTTAAGTAGGTCACTATAACAAAAAAACCATTGCAAAGCAAAATATTAAAAGCTTTCATTTTGAAAGGGTTTTACTTTTGTAGCACTTTTCAGACTTCTCCATGGACCTGCTTAACTGAATGTTTAGTGAAGTGTCTTATTTACTGAAAAAAACCCCACAACAAGCCCTGCCCATCTTTGTTTGATGAATCTCTTCTGTCTTCACCACCAGTCCTGCTCCCAGTACATCTAAGTTACTTTACACAGATGTCACATCACCAAAGAGAGAAACATCCCATTTATAGTTAATAAACCGGACCACACAGACTATAAATTAGGGAATGGATGGATGTGGCAGATCTTTCCTGGAGAAGATAGCACACGGAAACATTGCTAATTGCTTGGGGCAATACCCTGGACTGCAAACTCATGGAGCCATAAATTTTTTAAATCTGCCACACCAGAAAATAAACCCAGGTTTTGCCCTTCAGAACAAGAAGGCTGAGTACAAAACTATTACAAATACACTAAATTGGAACTAAACTGCCAGATAACAAACAGGGCCACCGTGGGGAAACCCTGTCAGCATACAAAAGCAGGAGAGAAAGGCAGCAAGAGAAATGTATGTTGCACAAACACTGAGCACATTACTTAAGTAAATCTTCCTGCCCCACCACTTACCAGATGGTATGCTGCAGTCGTATGAGCTGTAGCCTGGAAAACATGCACAGCCCCATTCTGTGCATTCCCCGTTACCACTGCAGAGGCTGGGACACTTCAGTGCAGTAAGCAGGCTCTCAACTGACCCTTCAAGTTCCTGTTGGCTGTAATTTATTTCTTCTAAAACTCTCTTCTCACATTCATTCTCTAGAAGAGGTAGGGAAGCTCCAGCCCAACCGAGGTCATCTTTCAGGAGCAAATCTTTAACACACATAGTGATCACATCCTCAGCTCGCCGTCCAAGAAGGCCACTGCAAGATCTTCCTATACTGGAATTGGTTATTGCCTGCTGGCACAGTACCAAAGCCCTAGACTCAGTGAGGCCAGAAGGTGTGGGCCAAGAAGGAAGAAACGTCTGGTCAGTGTCAGTGGCATGGTCCTCTGGGAAAAAATAACTGTAGCCCTCCAAGTCTTCTTGGCTTAGACTTTGGAACAGAAATACTGGATGGTATTCATAGTAATTTTGGCGCTTCCCTCGACTTCTAATAGATTGACTTTTGTAAAGATGCCTACTGTAGTGGGGAGGATTTATTCCAATGCCTGAGCTTGAAGTTCCTTCTTTTTCTACACCAGTTCTTCCCACTGATGTTGCAGAGACATGTGTGTTTACTAGGGATGTTTTGTGAAGTTTGGTTTGATGGTGCTCCCTCTGCAGAAGTGGAGATGAATTCATTTCATATGCAGATGAACGTTTCTTTATGCCTGTGGCAAGATCAAGTGGACCAAGATACTCAGCAGTGACATCCAGCCCTGGTATCAAAGAAAGAAATCTACCATTTTCACTATCTTTACAAGACAGAGGAAGTTCTGATTTAGCAACTCTGTCTACTTCATCCACTGATTGATACAATCCAGTATCTTCAAGGGCACAGTCACAGAAGACTGTTTTTCTAGAAGATGTTAAAGAAGCAGGTGTCTTATCAAACAAGCTCTCTCCTGGTGGAATTCTGGAGAAGAAAGAAAAAGATGACATTGCATCAGAACTTTCTTGCCTATTTTCATTGTTTTAATAAAGCATTAACCTGTGTTTGGCTTTTTGTTTTTTCATACTTCTACAACATAAGTCACAGAATTTGCAGCATACAGATATATTTCAGGAATCCAGCTAAATCACAAAACCATGAGAGCAACTTGCAAAGAGAGGAACTGAGAAGACTGGATCTTTTCTATTTACCCTAGTATTTTGTTCAACACCTATTCAAATTGATCATATTACTTAAAAAACTAATTTGGCTCTTAAGTAAAAAGAAAATAATTAATTTCAGTAAGTCTTAAAGAGTGCCAAGGAAAAGTTGGACCATTTGACTGAGAGAGAAGTATTTTGTTACCTCCATTCCTTCATGAAAGAAAGAAGAGCATTAGCATGGTTTGGTATTTCCACTCCACTTGCAGTGTGGTAGTCATTCTCTGCACTTCCATCAAAGGTGCCACAGAGTCCCACTGTGTGTTTGTAGTCTGAACTGGGTGCCCTCAGGGTTATGCTCATTCCCCAGTCACTCACATCAGCACGAACAAAAGCTCCAGATGAAAACAAAACCTACCCAGGGTTTGATGATACCATAATGAGAAACAATTTTTATTTTAACTAATAAAACAGGCATGTTTGTTGGCAAGGAACAACTGGAAAAGGCCAGGCACTCAAACACATCCCATTAAATTCTAGCTCTAAATACTCTGGATTAGACAAATTTCATTATTTCTTCTTCTCAGTAAGCCTTGTAAATAAACCCTACACGACTTAACCTTAGCAGGCAGCTAGATGGTGCACTATAGGTCCATAAACTTAATTCACCCTTAGCTGTCATGTTGTGGGAGGTCAGTGACTGCAAAACCACAGAGAATAAAAAAAATCAGCTGGGCTGATGACTTTTCACATGCTAGCAACTGGAAAGGGATTCTGGCAGTATGAAAAGACTCTATGGCAGCACCTTTCTCAATCTTCTTTTTGCCAGCAACATGATTTCTTGTGTTAGGAGCTTAGTATAGAGTCACCTTCTACCTGCAAAGCTGATCCCAAGTGTTCTAGATAGCTCAGAATACTGTCAAATATTTACCATTTAATTTTAGGCAACTTTAAAATATCTTGAAAGAAGTATTAGAAGTCTCAAGAGCAAAATCCACTACAAGTTTAAATGCTATTTCTATTATTAACTTGCTGTACAAATCTGAGCAAGTCATTTAATTTTTCTGGTTCCTCAGTATCCTTTTCATTTCTCTACTGCCTAATGTCATCTTAATATATAAAATCTAAGGGCTTCAGATGAAGCATTTCAGATAAAAGGTAAATATTTAACATAGTCTCATAACAAAAGCCATATGAAACTGAAGAGGCATATCTGTTTCTGTGGCTTGCATTTTAGAACACCAGTGTGATTAAAGAGCAATTGAGGGCTTTGTTTTTACATTCTGCTCTGCTTGCAGTTCAGTGGAGTCCTACAGCAACTCCATCTACAAAAGAAAAGCTACAGAAAATTATAAACACAAACATTCATCTGAGAGCCACATGCTCCAGATAAACTACCCACACTTCTAATTCTGTGATTGTCATTTGCCATGCCTATTTATCAGCACACACAGCCTTCCTCTATGACAGTAGCATAAGCAAAACAGAGTACAGAGAGATCTCATTGTAGAACATAAGGGCTGCTAATTTAAGTGCATCCTGAATCTGAAACCTGCACCTTCCATGCAATGATTGTTCATGTTGACACATCCTTGCTTTTGAGGACAACACTCTTTGCTCATCAAGCAAAGCATTCGGCCAAAGTACTATGATTGTAAAATAAACAGTATGCTATTGCTTAATTGCAAAAAATGAAACATGTTTTAGCTCTTAAGTTGGTATGAATTCATAAAAATAATTGCTGGGATAACCATTATGCCTGTAAGCAATTATTTACTACTTACTGTTACTTTTCTTCCTTCATAGGATTCGGTGATTCTGACATTGCTTCCTGTAGTGTCTCGACTTATTACAGATAAGTGAGGCTGTGACTCATGTAGCTGCCCACTGCACATGTCAAATGCAATTATATCACTTCCTTCTTTGGCAACAAAGCCACAGTTACAGGATGCTGGGTAGTGAAGACTTCCACAGTCCCACTGGCGAACATGAACTTCGAAATCTCGAGATGTACTTTTACACAGAACAAATGTTCCTGTTTTAAAATTGTCATAGAGTCTGGAATCAAAAGAACAGTGTGTGATATAACTTTGATTGTAAAATACCTGTATCATCCCATGCCAGCAACCTTCTCTTAAAACAGATTTCTAATATTTGATGAATTTTGACACTGCAACCCATTTTCCTGCATCAGAAAAACCAAACAGTAGAGCCCACAAACCAGCACACAACTTTACTCTAAAAAAACATCACCATTTCTTCCCCTGTGCAACTCTAAATGAAAAAAAAAACAAACCCAAACAACCTCTTTTACAGCAAAAAAAATATATATAATAAAAGACGGATCATGAATGCACTATATGTAGACAATGGTTGTGAATGGAAACATAATCATGAAGCCATTGCCATACTTTGATAATTTTTTTTAATAGTGCTTATGATTGGGCACTAGTGGGTGCTTATCAGCTTTTTGCTTTCTGCAGCATTACATCTATGCAGCAAGAATATAACAGTGTAGATGTGGGGGGCAGATGCAGAGACTCTAGAAAGTCACACACTTTTAAAGAGGTCTGCTTTATGAAGATGGAAATTGAAAGAGCTTGCTCTCAAAATCAGAAAATTATTCAAGATGAAAACTGTAAATAGTGACTCTTTTTTTCCTCACGGTTAGCCATCTGTTCCCTGAAGCAAGGTTAAAATAGCCAATCTAATGATTCAGCAATGAGAAGGGAAAAAAAAAGAAAAGAAAGAAAAAAACCTGCAACTTTTGCTGCAAGTTTAATTATATAGCCTCTTGGCTATAAATGGCATTTGACAGTTAATTGCAGAATGGCAATTGTCTTTGTGTATAATGGGTCAGCAGACAAGGTGCTGCTGGCTACCTTACTGGGACTACATAGAACTACCCATGATTCAGTAAGGACAGTTTCTTTCCTATTTGCTTCCCCAGTTTGCAAAATAAAGTAGCACTAGACTTCATCCTTAAACCAAAAGGTCTTCCCCCACTGCAACATTGCTTTATAAGAAGCCTTGATCACAAGGCACTGACAGTTAAAATGCCCAGTGAAGCCATCCCTATACTTTTCACTGAAGGATGGATTGCACTATTACAATAGAATAATGAAAATTATTCTTATTGTTATTATTATTGCTATTGCTATTATAATCACCATCATTACTACTACTACTACCACTTCTGCTACTACTACTAGTTACAGTGAGACCATAGAAGCAATTACAACTTGTCTTCTCCCTTCTTTTATCAAGTTCACAAGACAAACATGGCTGTGGGCTGAACATCCTTTTTTGGAGGCAATATATTCCCTTTCTCTCACCCTGTCACTTGAAAAAATGCTGAACAAAGAATTCACAAGTCCATGTG
Source organism: Florisuga fusca (assembly GCA_038090715.1). Classification (NCBI taxonomy): domain Eukaryota; kingdom Metazoa; phylum Chordata; class Aves; order Apodiformes; family Trochilidae; genus Florisuga; species Florisuga fusca. Next base: position 23,794,553 of record JAAWXA010000002.1, read on the forward strand.
TGGAAGCTGTATTTCTTTTGACACCTTCCGCGAATTAGAAACATTTTGAAAGGCAGAAGACCAAAAACTTCCCAAGCGTGGCCAAGAAAGCTGTCTTCACTTCAGAAATACAGTCAGTGATATGGAAGCAGGAAGTAATTTCAAAGCCATTAATGAACTCAGCACAATCTTAAACAGACAGCAGAGAGGTTCTAGCAGCTTGGTAGAAGTGAATCCTCACAAGGATTCATATACTGACACTCAGAAATAGGGAAACCATGCTGTGCATGTACTTGGCATGCTTCTCTAAAAACAGAAATAATCTATGTGCTTCACTCTTTTACCACAACCCAAAACTTGCATTTAGAAATAAAAACATTACAAACATCACCATGACTGGCAAGCTTTCACTGGCTCAGCATGCTTATGCTTATTGTCCAGGTAAGAGTATAAAATGCAGAGCACAGCTGTAGAAAACTGGAGCTATCTTGTGTAAACAGCACAGATTTAAAAAAAAACAAAACAACAAGGCCACAACACACTTAAAATTGAGAGCAGCAATCCAGTGATTACCTTCCATCAAATGTAATTATATGAGGGTCAGTAAATGAATAGCAGTAGGCAGTGGGTAGGTCCTTTACTGTAATCTTCAAAACAGAGTGCATAGTAAATCACATCAGATTAAGAAATAAACAGACTCAAGCATGTTATTTATCTTATGACACTAGTTTGCTAGTTAGTAGTAAACATTATATAATACTTTTAGCCAATCTAAGTAGTTACATTAATATTTAAATGTAAAACAAAAACAAAAAAACAAAACAAACAAAAAAACCAAACAAAACCCCCAAAACAAAATAAAACAAAAACCCACAAAAATCCCAACTTGAACCAATTGAAAATGTAGTGTTGAATGAAAATAAAACAATGGAGAATCAGCCACTTAGAAATCTTGGTGTGACCCAGCACATTACAACTTAAAATAGATGCTTCATTTACTCAGCCACATTTCTGGACTGTTGCTTTTACAGAGTTTAACAAGAAGATTTTCAACCTGTGTGCTCTCTGGAACATAGCCATCCCACAGAAAATTTTCACTGGATATAGGTTCGACTGCAATTCTGGAAGTTCTGTCTCCATCCTGCATAAAGTCTGTCACAGCAGTGAAATAAATTACAGCTTGACTACAGATTCCATTATTGCAGGGCTTCTGCAGAAGATCCACATGACAAGAAGAAAGAGCCAAGTTTAAACCTAACTGCTCTTTACCTGTTTTAATGAAAACACATCATTAGTGAGCTTCCCTCTAAACAAGTCACATTTGGATACTACAGTTAATATAGATACTAACTTACTTAAAGCATTTTCATAAATAACTATGCAGTTTCCTTGTGTTTGGTCATGCAAAACCCTTCTCTATATTTTCATACACACACCCAAGAAAATTTTCCAGTTTGCTAGCCAAATGAAAAGATGTCTTGCTGATGTGACATTAAAATGGTTTTCTGCATAGCAAGGCTCCTTCTGAGGCTCAAAGGGCTTGTGCCTGATAATGTACTACAGAAATTAACAATAATAGTAAAAAATGAGGACTTCATAACTGCATACACAATACTCACAACACAACAGGACAACAACACCTGCAAGTACTATGGTATTTTGTCTATTCAAGTTAAAGTATATGGCTCCAATATCCAAAGATGCCAAAACCACCTGCTAACTTCAGTAAATAATTCATTGCAGACACATTCTTCCATACTTTCAGAGGCAGTATACATAACTTGTGAATATTTTAACATTTTAGAAAGTATTTCACAATGCAAGAGATTCTCCAAAGAAACAGACAAGGGGGAATATTTAGAAAAACACATGAAACAAAAAAATGCAACAAAAATCAGGATAATACTTACCTTTATCAACAGTTTTTAATGTCAGTGAGATTTTGCAGTCACTATCAAGATGGCTAAACTCAGAACAAGGAATTGGAATGCTACTTTCTATTGCTAGCTTGTATTCCTTCCCATCCTCTGATATATCATATGTTTCTGGATGCATCTAGCACGAAAGAAATTACACATAAAACACAATCTTTGTGGGTAAATTATTAAGTTTTGCTTATTAACCAAAAGGGAGCGAAGTATAAAAAATTAAAAGAACTGAATGCCATGGCACATGGCCTGTTCCACTTGATCAGGCTTATTTAGATGGTCTGAAGAGCAGTGGCACACTGGGGAAAAGATGAGGACACAGCAGCAATGAGAATAAGGGGCAAGGACAGGGAAAAAGCAAGACTAAAGAATAGCAGAAAAGTAAGGAATTAGCAAACCACATTAACACCCCAGAAATGTATTCTCTGTTACTTCTGGAGACAAAAATACAAGCAATTTGCTGTACTACCTGGGAGGAAGTGGAGAGAAGCTACCTATAGCAACAGTGTCCTGAAAGAATTAGGAAGCAAAGTATTTCTCCTGGAATACCTCTCTGTAAACTTACAACACAGCTCACTATCAGTACATAATAAAAAATACAAGTAGAGATCAGTAACAGGGGCCTACAACTGAGCATTTATATTGGGTGAAACAGGACTGTTCCTCACAGATCACCATCTGCAATACATCTTCCTGGCCTTGGGGTCCTATCCCTGGCCAGCAAATTTGTCCCTGTGGCTACAGCAACAGTAAGAATTAAAATGAGTTTGGACCCTGTCCTCTTCCTAAGCAGCACAGCTCACATCCCAGTTTCCCTTTCTAAGCCTCCCCCATCCCTCCCCACCATGTCCAGCTAGGAAGAGGCCCTGGCCTCGGCCATTCTGTGAGCCAGGCACCGGGAGGGCCCAGCAACACCCACCAGAACCACATCAGAAAGGGGAGCACCAAATGTAATGGAGAACCATCTGCCAGGGCTCAGGTCTGAGCTGTGGCCCTTCTTAGGTTACAAATACAGCATCAGTCAACTCTAGTTGATAGAGATTGAGGCTTTCAGTGTGAAGTTATAACTTGTGCGAGTTGCCAACTCATCCTCCCAGCACCTTGAGTACACAGGGAGTACAGAAACAGCTTCAACTCTTCTGCTTTTTGGCAAATTCAAGTTCACTACAGCCAACAACATGACTATTAATTCACAATTAACACATTTTGAGTGCCTCCTAGTCAGAGGACTGACTGCTTTAGCAATAATTCAGAAAGACTGCTACTATAATAAAGCAAAACATTATTATCTTTCAAATTTACCTTAATACCAGCAAAAAATTCCTTGCTTTCAACAGAAAAGCTCTGTATATCTGGCTTCTCCATGAAAAAAGCAGAAGTGCTACAGTAGACCTGTAAGGTAAAAGCAAAGTAACAGAATACATTTTTGTCATGAAGTGACCGTGTGAAGACATAACCCATCCATAATGGGTCAATCTTACCAAAGATGCTTACCAAAACACAGAAACAGACTGACCATCCCAAGTCTTCTTCATGGCTTATCCCACCAGTAGTGCAAGGCCTTCCTGAACTAAAGACCTCACACAAACCATCATTTTTAACAAGCACCTAAGTGGCCACAGATGTAACAAATCCTTTCTTGAGCAGTTTTGTGCTCCGTGGCACCTTGTGCAAATACCTCCTATACTTTACTACATGTTATTTACTTCTTATTGTCTATTTCCCATTTGTTACCTTTTAATTTTGCTGAATGCCCATCAGGTCTTAGGCTATGCAAAACAACCATTCCCTCCTCTTCCTCCCCATACTGCATTTTTTTGCTGCTGTTATGGGCCTGTATAGCCTTTTTCCAGCTGAAGAATCTCCTGTGATTCCCCTCCACTGAAACAGTTCTATGCTACTAGACATTGTGGTTTTGGTTTGGTTTTGAGTTTTTTTGTTTGTTTATTTTGCTGAATCTCTTTTGAGATGTGTTGACCACACATGCAATACTTGAGATCCTGAGAAAACCAAGGATTCAGAGCAGCAGCAGATGGTCTATGACCTTTCCTTTCCTGACACTAAGCTAACACTGCCATTCAATTATATACAAAGTCCACACAGGATTTTTGAGAATTAGCAATTATTATTGTTGTTCACAAGCCATCCAAGCAGCCTGGCTTTGGCTTGAATATCAACCATGGGTCTGTGGTTTATTCTGACTAGAAAAAATTAACCTGTACTGTGGTATACACAGGCAGAAAGCTAATTAATTTCCCAATGCTTAAACTTCTCAAAGTTAACATGAGAGCATCTTCACTTTTCCACCACGCAACTTAGTGCAGATACTCACACTGCTTTTGATGGCAGAGACATCAGTGGACACTGAAGAAGATGGAACTTCAATAAATATCTATCTCCTGGAGACTCACTACACTGTACTGTGACAAAAACTTAAATGACTGTGATAAATACTAATATTCTGTGGTATTTCCACATTCATATAGACACTTGTGGTGTAAACAAATAGAGGCAATATGCTTCTGCCAAGAAACATTATACAGCAAGGTGCTATGACTCTGACAAACAACTTTTAATGTCTACTGTGCATTTAGGAAATCATATGCCTTTAGATAAGGTAGCTGTGTAAGAAAAATAAAATATTTGCTAAGACACAAAAAGAACATATTTTTAATGTACCCTGTCTCCAAGTCTGATGTTTATCCCATCTAGTTCTAGAAGTGAGAACGTACGAACTGCTGTCTCATGCTTCAGTTCTTCTTTGATACCTTCAGGAGAAAGTCTTGACCAAGTTACAATGAATCCAACTGAGCTGTTTGCAAAAGGAATGCCAAAGGTACACCTTATGTAAATGCTGCCTTTGATCAACTCTGCTGCTACTTCAGGAACGGCTGGTAGCGGTGGTGGCACAGATGGAGATGATGAAGGAGCCAGGTTATCTAGTCAAACAGAAGTGTGGTTTGTGCTTTTTATTCTTTGCAAAAACAATATCAGAATAAATCATATTTATATACACCTTTCCAATTAATACACTATTAGCATTTACATTTTTTCATATGTGGAAATAATAGATAATTGTTTAGAGAATCAGCCTAAGTGTGTACGTTCCTTTTATGATTATTAAAAGGAGAAAAAAATCTTTATCAGCCTTTGATTATATTCTAGCCCATAGGAAGGTGCCGAAGCAGGAATAAAATAAAAACCAAAAGGCATAAAAAAAACCAAAGGCATAAAATACAAATAGTTATTTTACCACACAGGAGAGAACAACATGCAAAGGAATTGGCACAGCAAAAGAATATTTTCTCTACTTATGAAGAAAGGCAAAAAAAAAATCTATTTAAAAAGGGCTACATGAAAAGGAAAAGAACAGTGTTCTTTGTAGATTCTCATATTTGACTTGATAGAATCAAAGTAATCTGTCAATCAGCATTATTAAAATAATTTTTTAACCTTTTGGTACCTATTCTGAACATGAGGTGAGAAAGTACTTTCGTAATCCAAGATCTGAAATTACCTCCAAACTGCTCATTTTGCAACAGACCAAGCAATACTGTTGGTAACATGAACACACTTTTACTCAAGATAGAATATAACTAAATGTTGACATTATTGGGTCATAAATGCACAGAAAATGTTGAAAATCAAAATAAAATACTCACTTTTACAGGTGCCCCGAGTTTCCACTCCCTCAGGATCACACATCTGCGGCTTTGCACCTGAAACGACTATAAATTTTTCTATAATTGTATATTCACACACATGCAGATTATGTATACCAGTGGTCCTAAACTACTGTTAAAAGTAGACCAAATATCACAAGACCCTAACTGAAATGTAAATGAGCAGAACAGAAGCAATCTTGTAATCTGACTCATATACAATTATAATAGCAGCCAGTACTGAGCTTTTCATTGGAAATTAGAAGTAGATTGGCTCTATCTAGAAGGAAGGATGTAGAAAATTCTACCACCTCTACAATTTTTACTGCAGATGTACCCAGCTAATACTTACTGATGTTGTTAAAAAAACAGGTGGAGCTTCAATTAAATAAGAAAATACCAACACATTTGTAACAAGAATAGAAAGAGGTCAGTCACTCTACTCAAACTGAGTAGAAGCAGCAGCAGCAACACTCACAACCCCACTCACCAACAAGAAGAAAGAGCAGCTTTTGAAGTTCCACACTTCAGTGACAAATTTGAATTGCTTTTTAGAATTTCTTTAGAGAAACTCTCTGAAAATTTGTATCAACTGCTTACAGGTCTCAAGTGCTCAAGAGAAAACCGAGTACACATGATAACCTATATCCAGAAAGTATCATGAGTACAATCCACTTTATGTGAAAACATCATCTTAAAACAGGGCTTTTAAAGTCAAAATGTTTTTCACATTAACAGTATTCAGCAGACCCAAACCAGAGTTATGTTTCTTGCCTACTTTGCTGTGAGGCAGTAAAAATTTGCTAGCTTGCTGCCAGTGGCTTTTATATCCTCTTTCCTCTTCATAAGCTATCATCCAAAGCAAATGCAAAGTCCTGCACTGCAGAAGTTCTTCACTGTTTCAGTCACTTACATGCTGAAAAGTCCCATTTCTGGCATTTTTTTCTGTCGATAAACCCTTGAAGAATGCCATAACAATCAGACCTAAAGGTATAATGATGGGCCAGCAAAGCACCAGAAAACCCACTGTTTTGCTGTTAAGCTTCTGAAAGCAGCCAGTAATAAAGAAAATTACTTAGACCAATAGAGTACATGATGCATAGAGATATTGCTATTTTTTTTCACATCAGTGTGTTAGACAAGCTAATAAGACTTTCCTACTATGCTAATTTTTCACTATTTCACTGTATTTGTAACTGTAATGATTTAACCATGCCTTCCTTAAGTTACCTAAAACATCATTTGTTTGGTAGTGTGAATACAAACACACCTTTGCAGCACAAGGGCCCAAGACAATATAAGCAAAAGGACTCCACTTCTTTCTCATAGTATTAACAGTGTATCAGTAGAGCATTCCTGTGGTCAGCTAGAAACATGGGTACTCTCCAGAAAGATGGTAAGAGTTGCAGTAAGAAAAATAGTCCTAATTGTGGTAAACAGTAATTGATATAGTTTGGTCAAGTTCTTACATGAAATTTACTCTTACTTATAATTCTATTAATATTCAGTAATGGGTATTTGCAGAGTATGAGTGCCTTTGTAGGTATTCTGAATTTGACTTCTAGATGTATCTTATACCCCCACCTCATTAAATAGAAAACTTAAATTGTTTAGGTCATGGGCTTTGAACAGTGCTTGAGTGCTAAATGTAGGACAAATAGGGGTACTGTGAAACCACCTTACCACACCAAGTCATTTTTCCATCATACCAATATTAAAAGTAAGGATTGAAAGAAATTTTAGCATGCCAGAAATTTTATTTCCATCCACTTCCACTCAGGCAAATAAGAGAAACACACTCATAACCACACACACTTAGCTGAGTTACAGCATGCATCTTCTTACCTTCTGCACAATACCCCATGCATCCTTGGGTGGGCTGCAGTAAGTAAACAAAGAAATCCCCACAGTTCCTCACACTGACAGGGATTTGGAAAAGACAGCAGTCTTTTGAAGCACTGAAGAAAAACTGCCATGTAGCACAAGCTGTTAACTGCTTGATCTCACCAGGGCGAGGCATGGATTCTGACTCCCTCAGAGACAACCAGACAGGGGCTTGAGTACCACAGTGATTCACCTTCAGCACCAGAGAAAAAAAACATCAGAAAATGGTTAAAGCTATGTTAAAACACATATGCTGTGTTTTAAGTGAGGTACATATGTATTCAACTAATTTCCTGCATGAGCATTTAGTGAAGTTTAGACAGTATAACTGAGGGCTTGCTTACTCTCTTCCTCAAGGCTGTGTACACACAATACACATAAAAGAAACTAAAGTCCTTTTTGGGTCTAATGAATTTATGTTTCTAAAGATGGGCTATAATTTAGTGTCTGAAGAACTTAACTGGGAGCCACACATGAGCTTTTCTGCCCCAAAAATCCAACTATTGTGTTATGGCTTAGTGAGTTACTCTACACACATTAACCCAAAGTAACTGACTGTGTGAATGTTACCAGAGCCCAGCCAGTTCAGGGTACAACATACATATGCTGAACATCAAGGCTGACACATTTTAACTGCCCTTTGCCATGTGTTGAAGGCTCAGCTAACCTCCAGGTTTTCTTCTAAGAGATGTGTCCAGCTGATGCATGGTTACTGACTTGCAGCCCTAGCCAAAAACACAAGACATCCTGTAAGCCCTGTCTGCCTTTCAATTCCCCATCTTTAAAAACAGATTTGCTTGCAGCATGCCCCTCTAACACCTACAGTGTTTACGAGTTAAGTGATTTTGTAACAACCCTAAATCCTTTGTGTTTACAAAGCAGTGGGATTCATAAGGTCTGTGGTTCAGCTGCTGATTCAACAGGTGATTTAAAAGGGCTGATGTTCCTCTCCTTGTTCAGTGCTTCTTCTCAGCTGAAACATACATCTGACTTAGCTGGCACAAGAGTTTACCAGTGGAATACAGAAAGATAAATCCCGGGAAAAGGAGACAAAGAAGGAATCTGGTTCATGGGTTACCAGACTGAGTTTAAGATCACCTGCTGCCTTTCATATGCTGCAGAAAGCAAACTGCAAAGAAAAACCTAGAAGGACCCAATATGTTAACATAAGCATTTGGAAAATGTTTACATGAAAACTATAAACCTGAAATTGTGTGATTTTTAGAACCCTTTCTCTTTTATACATCACCTCAAGTATTCCTTTCTTTGACCTGAGAGTAAAACAAGGTCTCAGATCACTTGCAGACTCTTTGAGCAATAACTCATTTCAAAAGTACACTGTTGTTTCTTAATCTTGAAAATCTGATCCCAACATCAATCCATCAGCCAGACAGAATTAATGAGAAGTAGAGAGAAATGGGATGGATTGTATAACAGAGTCTGAATCTTTGACAAGGATTAAATACAGCTATGATAAAAGTTCTACAAGGTAAGAAAGGAGGAAACTTCCCAAACAAGACATCCATTTCAGTTTGGTTTTAAGGTTTTGAATTTGAGAATTCAAAATTAAGATCTTGGGGTTTTGTCAATAGATGGAAAAAGAAGCTGTCAACGCATAAATTTCATTTTTTAAATAAGTTTGAATTAATCTCTTTGCAACTGCAAATATCTCTATTCCTCTGTATTAGAATGGTAGCCTATTTTTACCAAATATTTATTAAGCACTGAGAACTTTGGCCAGATTTCTAAAACTTTCCTAGATCTGAAAAGCACAGTTTTTTCCCCTGGTTTATCATGCTCTTTCTTTGCACAGAAGGATCCATTCTGAGAAAAGAAAACTACTTAATTTCTTTGTTTGTATTAAATCTAACTGAAATAAATTCCTTCAGAAATAACACTTTTTGCTAGTTTTTTGCCATACAAAAACTGGATGACAGTAACTTCTGCAACACTGCCCTTTGAGTCCTTGAGTCATAAGTACTTCACTATCTTTATGATTTAATTATAAAGAAAATAAATCAAACAAATAACTAAAGACGAGGCTGCTATAAACTCAATTTAATTTTATTAGTATGCTTTAACTGGTTTGTATTTCTTTGAAAGAATTTTGAAGTGTTTCATTCTTGAGTTGCAGCTTTAGAACATGATATCCCTTCTATGCTACCACTGAGAAAATCTTCTATATCCATGACTACAAAAGACAGCTTTTGAGTGCTCTAAAAGGGATGTAATTTATCATCCTCTGCTATTACCCATTCAGTGTAAAATTTTCAATGCTTAAGACTTAATTGCCTAGTTAAGACGTTTTAATACACTCAAGTATTTAGAGGGAATAGGTACTTTATGCTCCTCCACACCAGACTCCAAAGTCTTTTTTTTTTATACCTCTCTTACTGAAAATATTTCAAAACAAATACAAATTTCTTATAGTCACATCAGCTGTAACAATACCTCTATGCACTTGGTTGGCATCTCAGCAGGCTTATCAAAAATCCTAAAGCGGTACCATCCGGGTGTTAGGGAATGGTCACAAATTAAATCTTGAATAGCTGATTTCTGGAGGTGGGATGAATCAAAATCAATGCTTCGGTAAGGGTTCTGCAGGAGCTGATGTCCACCAGGAAGGCATTCAAGAGCTGTGGAGCAAAAGTATTTGGAATATCAAGATGGAATGCCTAACATGTATGTTAGAAAAGACAAATATTTTAAACTAGAAAATATGGATATATTGTAATATGGTGTGAAGCTACCTTTACTGAAAAACATATTGAAGTCTTACTAACAGCAAGAAATAGGTGTGTGAGTACTCTAAAATTTAAAAGAATTTACCATGTGAATAATAAAAATAAATTAATAACCACATTAGGCATTTATACCAGATGTAGAAACAGTGGAAGGGAATATGCTTATACTTTCTCTCTGGATTTTGATATTCTGGTTCCACTGATGTTTATGAAACCTAATAACCAGAATAAAATTGAGGTGTCAGATACATGGGAGGATCAATATCTTACCTCAAGGAGTAAGGATTATCCAAAGGACTTTTGTAAATTGGCTAACACGAGATTTCTTAGGCATTAAATGAAGAATTCCCCCAAAATGGATGAGAGGTAGTTGCACACAGTTTACATGTATGCATGCAGATCATACCAAAAGTGTGTCTGAAAATGGGTACATACTGAGGTACACACTTTTAAGTCAATTTGCATGACTGACATGCTAAATATTAATAATGTAAATACAACTGGACATCTAAGTGATCTAATCTCAAAATTACTGGTATGTAAAATAAAGGATCATCACCTGAAGAAGTCTATTCTATACAATAGGTTTTTTTAAAAATGCAGACTAATTCAGAAATAAAGCAAAAGCCCAGAATTTCTGAATCTGATCTGGCAGCTGAGTTGACTCCTGTCAAGGACAGTGACAATAAAAGTTCTCTCTAAAGGCATAGTTTCATGCCAAGTACTGAATGGCCATTCTTGCTCAAGAATGTCCTTGGGAAGTGAAAGTACAGAAACAAAGTGTAAGAGAATATTTTAAAAGAAATAACACATAAAAATACACATATCTATTTACCTTGCTTTTGAAAATGGATGCTGACTGTGAATGGAATCCAAGGTTCCACTGAATGACAGAGTTAATTCTTACCTCTACTAACCTTCTAATGAACTTTAAAAAAATGCAGCTGTAAACCAAGCTCAGCATTTTCCTTCTTAAAAGTCTGATCTTCAGTTTCCTCCCAGCTGTTTTTTTTCTTATTTGTCCCATATTTTGCAGGGTGTAATTGCATCACTGATAACATTTTGGTTCAAATCATGTAAATAATGTACTATATACCACATTCTTTGATACTGCTGTCCAGATAACCACAATTATAAAACAGTTTCAAATCCGGTAATTCCCCTCCTCTAAATGGAGAAGATGCCCTGTGAAAGAACAGACTTCTCTTTCAAGCACAGTATGAGAATCCTATAGTCTTTCAAAGACTAAAGATTTAATCTGCTATGGCTCTAGGCTACCCAGGCAGGTAACAATAGCTTTATCTTCTATCCTCTAAGGGCAGATGGAAGTCAATGTGATTGACTGTGCCACCACTGTGCTTCTGAGTTGCTTGTAGCAGCCTGTAGGCTATTCATGTCCATACAAGTTGACCTAACTGAGAATTTATCCCTCACTGGAATTTCAAGAAAAGCCCTTGAAGAATCACAGGTCAGCCATGTGTGTTATTGAAATGTTTTCCTAGCAAGCTTCAGCACAAGCAGTTTACGAACCATGGTGGAAATGTCCTCCTGTCTCCTGTTTTTTATTGGAATTCTCCCCTTCATACACCACCCTCATTAGTTTTCTTTCCTGTAACTGAATCACTCCTGAAACAATTAATATCTGTTACCTTTTGCATTAATAAATCAAGCTAGACATGAGACAAGTCTCTATTTTCTTTCCATCCTCAGTTTAATTAGATCATCATCTGATGTATCTTTAAAACAGCTGACTGTACTCACTTCTAATAGGGTTATAAATCCTAGTAAAGATCAAATTATACGTTTCTTATTATTATGTACATCACTTTCAAATGTCACCAGGCTCTTCATGTATTCTTTCTTTCTTTTTAAAAGTATGCTAGTATTTCCACAGTTATTGTTTGGAAATCTCATGCTGCAGAACACTAGTTGGTTTTTTTCTTTTCTTTCTTTTGTTTTCCTTACTTGCTCTGCAAAACAATCGAAAATAACTACCATCATCAATAACACAAATTAAATTCTTTTATTACACATCTGAGACCATAACTGATGTGCTGTCTAACTCTAGCAACAACAGAAACAAGTAAAACTATCACATTTATGGATGCATACACAACACTGAATGTTGTGTTATCTTTGAAAAGGGATATCTGCAGATCAGATCAGACCAGCTCAAATCACAGGCATCTAAGAGGGGGAGCCGGCTCATTTTTTTCACTGAAGTAATAATTTCCTTATTTTTGATTTGTTAGAAAAAGAAATTTAAAAAATCAATATAAGTAAACTTCATTCTCAGAATGATGAATATCAATTTTAACATAAAGCTCCAGAAAAGCTTTGCCTGTGTCTAACACCAAGCAATTTGCAACCCAATGAATCAAGTCTGACAAAATAATAAGAAACTGAAAACAGAGTCTGATACTTGAAAGTGCTAAGGAACCCCATCTACAGGGCAAGTTTCCCTGCCAGTTTTGCCTAGTATGGGAAGAACATTAAAGTATGGGAAGGCATATATGCAAGCTGACTTTCAGCACCTTCATCCACAGTCACAGAATATTCTGGAATGTTCTGATACATGTTAGTTTTAACAGGATTTATCATTTAATATTCTTGATGGAAATATTTTTTTATGTATGTGAAATACTTCAGTGGGAGAGCTGGAATAGATGATCTCGTGAGGTCCCTTCCAATTCAGACAGTTCTGTGAATATTATTTTTATTTGTTTTTCTTTTAGGGCGCTTAAACATACTAGTGATTTGGCAATTTCAAATGTAAATAGTTGCTTTAGAGAAATGAAATCAAAGTTTTAATTCCAGAATATAAAAATGAATACCTGAGACTGTGAAAGTCAGCCTCCTTTTTAATTGTGCACCATGGGTTTAACCTAGACTGGTGGATACACAATAAACTGAGAGACTTTTATCTTGGAACTCAACTCCTCCATTTTGTTTGGAGGTCCAAATACTACTTAGTGTCTGCCAGCAAAGCAATCAATCTGGGGAAAGCACTCAGCTGTTCCCCTAGTATTTGAGTTTACTTATCACATTCAGTGCTTCATTCCACAAAAGCCCTATATACTGCCTTAGAATTCTCATGTTCTTTAACTGAGGTGTCTGCAAGACAGGAAGAATCTGATTCCACCTTTGCTATTTTCTGACTTCCCTTCAAGACTAATACAGTGAGCTTTCCCTGTATCCATCCCAGGCCTACTTGGTCCTGCCACATACTGAGCAATGGGACCCCAGGCCAGAAAAGCATTCAACATTTGCCATGCTGGAGGATGAGCAGTAGAAGTGCTCCACTGGATCACAGCTGCTGTGCACAATTGAAAGGCTGAGGCCTCATTATAACTCCAGCCCCGAGTTTGTATCATGAAAATTTTTGTATCATGAAAATTTCCTATAAAACCAGCTCCTCAGGATTAATGTAGCATTTTGGATAACATCTATCTGGTCTGTTTGCCACCCAAACTTCAATGTAAGTATTTATTATGTTGGGTTAATCCTGAGAGCTTTTCCCACCTTTTCATATGGGACATATTGCCACCTATCTGAACAGATTAAAATGCAAAAGTATACAAACTAGTACACACACACATTGGGCCTTTTTGGAAGATGTATGGATGAAATCTCTGAAGTGACAGTGGTACCTGTTTCTGTAGAATTGTCTTCTGAGAGGCTTGGTTACTTAAGCTCTGTTTGGAGTGTTTTAGGCACTTGCAGCCAACACACTGGGGTTTGTGTCACAGCTGCCACAAACAGGGTCAGGTAATAGCTATTCTTAGCACCACATCTTAACCAAAAGTCAAGGAGGTTCTTGAAATCTACAAGGGAGTCCATTTTCCACCAAAAGATATTTAAGTGGTTCCTGAAGACTACTGCCTTTGAGGCACCTGAGTAGAAAGCAACAATTCCTTGCTCACATCTTCTCATCCAACTACATGATTTTCCACTTGTTCTTGGGCAGGACCAGCCTTTTGGAACAGTCAGGGGCTGAGGACTGCTCAGCCAGATCAGAGATAGAGAAAGGAGCTACCAGTGGAGTACAAGCAGAGTGGAAGGACTGGCAGTTCAGTTCCTCAGGTGCAGATAGCTTATCAATTCCTGTCTCCTGCTGTCCAAAGGCCAGGATCTAGCAAATTACTACAGACAAACAAACAGTGCCATTAGTAAGTGGCCACACTGATCCTGAATGTGCTTTTTTCTTGCACCTACTGACCACAAAGGATGTGACATATCAACATCACAAGGCAGAAATTAGAACTAGGACTGCATTTAATAAAAGTACCCTGATGTAGTTGTGGATTTAGATGTTTGGAAGAAGTTTAGAGTAACACTTTTAAAACAAAATATAAAAATGAATGTAACTATTTACCTAAAAGTTGCTTGCATTTGATGCATAAAAGCACATGATCACAAATGCTGAAGCAATTACAGTACCACAATACCATGGAAAGGGAATATGAATACTCTTCTATGCAGAACCACAAAAAAAATTGAATCAATGTGCACACATTAACCCATCTGTCTAAACAGCCCCACGTGGATGGGTGTTTCAGCACTTTCTCACTCATGTCCACAGCCTAAAAGGTGCTTTGTAAAAGTAGTACAAGTTTTATTACATTTTTAAAAAAGGAAAAATATATGTTTACAGAATATTTTCCAGTAGTTCTCAATAGAATATGCTATTGTCTCTCTTCTTGAAAATTTGAAACATTGCAGACATGGTTTTTAGACAGGTTTTGCAGAGGTCTCAGGTAGAGTGTGTCAATGCATACTTAAGTGCTCCAACTCTTAAAGGAAGGAGAGTAAGGAAGAGAGAATGGAAGAATTAAGATTCCTGGCCTTCGATTACCACTTGCCAGGGTTTCCCTGCAAGGTGCACTGGGACAATGACAATTCCTAACCTCTCCGTTCATAAAGTAAAGCCTCTTCCAGCGAAACTGGTTCCATTTAACTATCGAGCTGGAAAACAAGCAGATGTGCAGTCACAGGGACCGGGCAGGATCAAATGCTCCCTGCCAGGGGCTGCTCCAAACCCAGCGGGGCCGAGGGCAAGAGCCGCCCCTGCGGCCTCCCTCTCACCTGCCGCCGGCGAAGCCTCCACCTGCGGCCGCTGCCCCCGCCGCCCCCCGGTGCCGCTTACCTCGCCGGCGGGGTCTCGCCGCCGCCAGACACCCCAGCAGGGCCGCGCAGAGCCAAAAGCGTCCGGCTGTGGGGGCAGAGCCCCGCATGGCCCCACCGCCCCGCTCCCCTCCGCCGTCCCGCAAAGCTCTCCGGGGCTCCCTCCGCGCTCTTCTGGCGGCTCCGTACTCCTACCCCGCGCCTTACTGCAGCCCCTCCTCCCTCAGGGGGTCCGCGGCGGGGCCCGGCCCTCAGC